>CM040741.1:59012546-60212546 GCA_022829145.1 Albula goreensis | reverse complement strand
GGGGCCTGTTCATGTCGGTCACCACAACCCGGTCCAGGAACCAACTGGCATTCATGCCCGTGTTGTCGTGCTCGATTCTGGAACACAGACATCGTCAATATTATGGGTATAACCCGATATACCCACTTGTATACCAATCTTAATATGAGATTAAGATGCCACACCATATACACTTGTGACCAAATGTACAAATTCCTAATGACAACATTCTATCTGACAAGACAAATGGTTCATATACAGATTAGTCTCATAACATGATTGATACCTACTCTTGGGTTAAATGAAATTAAATGAAATGAGCTCTTAATAATTTCCCCCTTCATCTCAAAAAGTTGTCACTAAAATCAGCATGAAGCAACTGCCACATCTTAAAAGAGAATCTGGCCTGTTTTGCATTATACTGATGACCTGTTTCCTGTGAACAGATGGTGGATATGTCAAAATGACTTCGCACAGCTAGGTACTGAAAGTTCTTTATAGAACAGAGAGGAGTGTGCTATGGTGTGAACGTTGTGTGTGAATTACACACCCACAGTCTTCTTCTGAAAGTGGGAATATTACCAGGACAAAGTACCTCAGCTTTTTAATTGGTCCAACGTTGTGTGTTTTGATCCGGAACACATCGGTTTTGTTCTTCTCGAACGCGGTTCGGCTCCTGCATTGGAACAAAGACGTGGCAACGCATATAGGCTTAGAGTCTTGGGACATGATGGCAATACCCCCTACCCCCCCAAGCTGAAACATACTGTACGTGGGGAACCCCGGAAACTTAGGGGTCCCAGTGTGCGATGGAATCCTACACCAGCTGCAGGAGAGGCACCTGATGGTTATGTTATCTAACCTCCGCCAGCGCACGCACGAGCCACGTCCCTGCCTGCCACACAGGGAAGCCTTCTGCATGTTGAGAATAAGATATGCTTGCTCAACAATGGAAGGCAGGCCTGCCATTGTCATAGAATCCACATATCAGTCTGTGTCCCCCTGCTTACAATTAAGGGTGATATTGGATTGCACCTGACAATGCCAAAGGCACACTTGCTAATTAAAGACCATATGCATAAATAAAAAAAGTCCCCAGTCTAAATTACTGCACAATGCATGTGCCCAAAACAATTTCACAGTTGCAAAAGACAACAATGACAAATATGTGTGTCCACAAAAATGTACAGTCAACCCACAGGCAAACTTTGGAAATAATGTAATTTAGACAGCAATGTGTCAAACTCCATTTGAATTCCAAAATGTTGCATTCAGACAACAAAATCAATCAGGCAAACAGAATTGTTGATTACCTGTATATTTCAAATTGTAAGTCACAGTGTTTTACAATACAGGTAGGATGTTTATCTCAATAAGACACTAAGACATAAATATCGTACCTGTCTCTGAAACTACAAGATTTTTTAAAAAATATTCTTTGTCAAAAGGCTTGAAAATGCATTGCCTCTGACACCCAACAGAACAAAACATTCAAATGAAATCAATTTGGTACCATTTGAGAAAAATTCATGAACCTTTATCCTGTTTATCACGTGTCCCTTTAATCAGATATGTATTAGAAATGCAGAGAAGTCTGTTGCTTGTAACTCAAACATACAGGGTCAGATTGCATTTTAATCATATCGATGTAACTCTACTTAACATTATTAATGTGTATATGTATGTATTCATGTATGTATACATGTAAAATATATATACATGTCAACACAAACACATTTTCTGGTTGATTACAAAATGAATTGATAAACAGGAAGAAACGTTCATGTATTTAATATGCAATTTGAACTTCACTTGGTCCACTGGGAAGTCATACATGTCCTTTCATCTGTCTGACAGTGCTATTGGCAGCACTCATCACAGGTATGAAAAGGCATGCATATATGTTTATTTCAGCCTTTCAAACCCGATGTGTCAGGAAAATGCATACAAATGTGGTCTTTTTTCATTTATCTGAAATGGAAGAAAAGACCATCAAAGTGATGCATTTCCACACTCCTCCTGATATTATGCATGTCCTGATAAAATGTATATAGGTGCATGCCTATTCTATCCTTTTACCATGTTATTCATATTATACTCAATCTGCACCTCAGTGCTGCTAACTGACAGGTAAGATCTGTAAATCTCTGTGCTTATAAATTCAGCTGTAATCTTAAAAGATGCAATGGTGTAGTTTTAAATCTTAATTTTTAAATTAAAAAATGAAATGTTTGTTATATTTCCGATAGTTACAGTATACTCAGCATGGTAAAAGGGTTTGAATACAATGTACTCTTATACACTATCAGTGCAACATTGCAACTCAACACAGGAGGTAACCCTTGTTCACTTTCCCTGACACCTCGGTCATACCCGGAGTGATATAAGAATACCTTTTTTCTGTGCTGTAGAATTGGGGAGAAACGCAAAGACCAGGAGTTAATCTTTACATTAACAAAATTATAGCCTTCACAACTCATGTCCTAGACAAATACCATACCATAAAACTGTAGGTTTCGTACTATACCATTTACCCCAACAATAACAATGACAAGATAGATGTACAATACCTTAAAACATTTTTCATAATTACAATGAAATGATGATAAAAATGAAGGTGAAACTATCATAAATCAATTTGAGTATTAATGAGGCACCAAACATTTATTTCTCAGATCTGCACAACAGAGTGCATCTACTTCTATTATACTACATCAACTACAACTGTTCAGCAGTATAGAGTCTAATTGTTTTTTCCTACCAATGCTGGACTGGATTTAGTTATCAGAGGAATTTGCAAAGTACTTTAATTCAGTTGCAATGACTATGTCACATCAAAACATGTACGCAATTCTTAAAACAAATGTCACTGAAGTTCACCATAGCTCAAGAATTAGGTCATGGTGCTGAACACAGGCTGAAAGAATCTGACTCACTTGCTGGCCAGGTGCACCTTGGGAGTGATGCCATATTCTCCAAACAGAGTGACAAAAACATTAGCATCTGTTCCTGCCCCTCGCACATCCCCAGTGATTGTCACCACCTCATACACTATAGGTGAGAGAGAGCGAGAGAGAGAGAGAGAGAGAGAGAGAATCATTTTCCCCACTGTATACAAGCATTTACACTTTTAGTGATTGATTTATTGTAAAGGTTTTTATGTACAAAACAATTTAAAATGTTACCCTGCATAAAATCCCATCTGAAGTGATCAACTTACTAGGAGCAAAGAGGACTTCCTATGTTAAAACTGAAAGATTAATTAATTTCTCATTTTTGCTGAATATGCAATCATGGGCTGCTCTACATTGCAAAATTGTGGGGGAATGCCATGCATGTTGATTACATTAGCACATGCAAAATGATTTACTGAGCCTGAGAGCAACTCTGGGAAAGGTAATTGTGTATTCAGATTGGAATGAAAAGCAGGTTTGAGTGGACACAGAATCAATGAAGTGACAGCGGCTGTAGGAGACATCCTAGCAATAAAAGACCACAATGCACAGAACAGGAATGTTCCACATGTGAAAATTGTTTTGGAATGTCAGAGGAAAAAATGATAAGCCTTGTCATTGTACAGCTTTTGCATAAAACAGAGGACGACTTTCTCTGGGTCATTCCAGTGCACTGCAGGCAGCTATTGATGTCATAGTCCAGGTGCACTGTCCTTGTTCTTATCGCTTTGATGCGTACGAACACACCAGTGTGTCCATTCTGTTCTTCCTGCTGGAGAGCACAGGCATGGGTGTTGGGTGTGTTTGGAATATGCATGACCTTATATTCAGGATGATTATGTAACAATAGGGACTAGTTAGCTGGTGCATTCTAGCTAACACTCAAAATTCACAAAAAAAAAAAAGAAGGATGTATAAATACATATTATGACAGGGATTTTACATGACATTAAATGTCTTGTTCCTGGGAGACATCCAGTGGAATGGTTGAACATAAACTAAGGTCTAGTCCCTTCCAAACACAAATCCGTCATTTAAACATGGCTGTACTTGAGTGAAAGGAAAACACATGCACACATAAAGTAACATCCTTAATCGGGATCTTGTAAATCGACCCATCAACATTTCGTTAGAACCCATCATTTTCTTTTCGGAGTTGAAAAAAAAGTGGTTGTTGGCAGGAAATCCTTGGTATTGTCTTGAGCTTTCATCCTATTACTTCCCTCACTTGACAGAAATGACAAATTTAAGACTTCCCATCTGCAATGCTTTACTCTGGTTCTGCTGCAGTACAAGAGTGCTAAATGCATTTTGGTTGTTCCTCTCACAGTTATATGGCAACAACTACAATTCAAAAACCTGTTTAACTTCATGACAGGCATTACAGTATCTTTTTAACTGATGATGATTATAACCAAGTATTTGAATACGGTACTTGAATAAAGACCTTTTCTGGATCCGGGTGTGTCAGCAGGTAGCACAAAATAGATTAAATAACTAACCAGCACCCTTTTTTAGTGCCGTTTCAACCCACAGTTAATTTACAAATCAGCAGGGCTTCTTACAAATGGAATTAGCACTGTCAGAACACCTAACTAATAAAGACAAGCTTGAATAATCCAAATAAACTCTGTCATTTTCAGCGCAACAATGGGAGCATTATGTTTCGTTCCATAGAGCAGTGCCAGGGAACTCAATGCTGTGCATCTGCAACAAATCCACACTGTGGCTGCCAGCCAGCTGTCATCACTCCTCTGTTTCAGGGCAGGATTTCTCACTGACACTCACTAAATTGACAGAAAAGATTGGTCCGGAATAAGAGTGGTCGAGAGTGGCATAATCCATTGACAGCATCGGATCCTTAATGTGGCTTTTTGTGAGGGGGCAAGATAGGATTAAGAGTTCTGTTTGGGCTTATTTCGGGATGAGTTCAGACTAAAAAGTGGTAGCTGGACACACAGCATGTAAATTCTCTTAAAATGAGAGATTTTAGTTACAAAGATGAATTCCAGGTCAGATCAAAAGAAAACAGGTCATTAAATTGTGTTCCTCCAAATGTGTTGCACGTTTGTCAACCGAGGAATTGTGAGCTGCAGAATTTCATTATATAATGTCAGTGTTGCCTCTTGGTTTGTTTGAGTGTGTGTTTGTGTGTGTGTGTGTGTGTGTGTGTGTGTGTGTGTGTGTGTGTGTGTGTGTGTGCGTGTGTGTGTTCACATGCAAATGTATTTGTGCATTTTATCTCTATCTCTGAACAGACCATTATTTTCCTTTCTTGAGTTTTTCCAGCCGATATTCAATAAATAAATGACTTCCAATCTGAAAAAGCCATGTTAAGCCAAATGGAGATCATCTGACCATTTTTTACTGGCTCCAAATAAGTTTAAAATGCAATCTGAACTCTTAGTGATTGCCATACAAAAGTAAGTATAATTTAATTTATCTTCAATTACACTGACATTAATAAGACCCTCTTATTGTAATTTCCATTTCCCAAGATGCTCAATATTGACACAAAAAACTAAAGTTGGGTGTCGTCTAAATCAATCAAACTGTCCTCGCCAGTGAGCTAAGAAGTAGAGGTAGCATGAATTTGAAAAGTTCAAGGCAGGATACAGTCAAGGTGGAGGTTCACAAGTTCACTTTTTAAAAGCAGCCGGTGAGAGCTTTGGTCATGGACAGGCATGGAGCTACAGTACACCAGTAGCGGCTGAGATGAGATGAGGGACAAAAGTCGCCCTCATATCAGAATACACATTCTGTTCATTTGATCTGCCTTCCCAGCATAAATATCACAACAGCCTGGATTACAAAGAGCATGTATCAAAGTAACCCGCTATTGCTGAGCAAGTTAGCCAGTTATTATTTCAAATTATATCATCTCCAATTATCAAAAATAATAATTAATTTGTATACATGCAGAATCTTTGCATGCCATGAAACAAAATCATATTTTTCAGCTTCAGTAATCAATACCTTAGATTTACATCACCGAGGATAACACTGCATAGACAAATAGTCTCTATCAATATGGATTGATAAATAGTCTCATGTCTGACTAAACACGTACTGTGGCGATATTTATAAGCCTCCTTTTCAAATGAAATTTTTTTCTGTCGAAGATAACTGCATTTGGTTTAGCCATTACTGGCATATGCACTGCTCTACTGTGCCAATTCGTATAAATGCCTTATTGGCTACCCTGTAGTCTGTTGGTGCTTCAAACCCTTTCTATCCCTAAAGAAAAAAAATCACTCTGCAGTAACAGCAATGCCTAATTTAACAGCAGCCTCACATAATACACCATACACCAAAGCACTGGCATTTTTTCCCTCACAAAATTTACTATTACTGCTCTGCAATAGCATTGCCATTTAGCTGCACTTCTTATAAAAGCAAGGGATATAAATAATAAGTATAGTTTAACAACAAAAGCTACAATTATCTTCCTTAGGTTCTTCTGAAATTATATGAAGCCTGCTATATGAAAATGGCAAAAGACAACTATATCAGCAATAGGTAAGGGTCACTTGGGGGAAAAAAAGGTTTTTTTTTAGCACCAAATTTACTACTTTGATTCTGCAGTCAATAAAGACCATCAAACATGATACAGAAGAACGGGGAAATTATAGATGCACAGATTTATTCTGGCCTGCACCACTGTCCCCACCACCTGCAGCCATTGAAGCCTTTATAGTGGGCTATTCATGTGGAACATATTGAGGTATTATTCAAATGCAGTCATACAGACTCGCCCAGGCTCGTCTGGCAGCTGCCACGGGGGCCTCCCCTGTGTAGATAATGGCAGAGCGTTACCTTTTTTCTTGTAGTACTCATCCTCGTATCCATCGGAAGAATCTGTGTGGTAGTTTAGCAGCTCATTCTCGTAGATCTCGGCATAGTCAACCTGCTTGGATTTTGACTTCTTGCCTTTCTTCTTCTTCTTGTCCTCGTCGCTGTCTCCTGAATTTTTTTTATTCTTCTTGGTCTTCTTCTTCTTAGAGGTTTCCTCCTCTTCCTCTTCCTCTGGAATGAGCTCCTCATCTTCCTCAGCTGGCTTTTTCTTGTGCTTTTTGCCCCCTTCTTTGGACTTCTTGTCTTTAGAGCCCATGTCTTCTCCTTGATCAGTGGATGACTTCTTCTTTTTCTTCTTCTTGTCTTCTTTGATGGGTTCAATCACCTCTTCGTCTTCAAGAAGTTTTGCTGCTTTCTTTTTCTTGTTCTTGGTTTTTGTGTCATTGTTATTCTGCTCTTCTTGGTCCTCTGCCTCATGGTCAGTCACTTCATTGTCCTCTCCCTGGTCGTCTTCCTCTTGCTCCTTCTTTTTTCTCTTGTCTTTTCCGCTGGTTTCTCCTTTTCTCTTACTTTTTTTCTCACCAGATTTGGGGATCTCCTCCTCGGTCTCCTCTGAGCTTTTGGACCTCTTCTTCTTCTTCCCCTCGACAACCTCTCCGTTTAAAGACGACTTGCCCCTTTCCTTCAACTTCTTAACCTTCTCTTCAACGTCATCATCTGCATCTTCGGTTTCCTCCGTTCTTGGCGTTTTTTTCCTTTTCTGGGCCATCTTTTATTCATCTACTTCCCTGGCCTCAGTTTCGTAACCGATTCCTGCGTTTCTAAGTGTAAGACAATTCATTTGACCCGTGACACCATGCCAGCCAGGCACCAAGAGCGGGCAAATGGGCGCGCATGGGCCTCTGGGTATGGCCCTGGTGAGCCAGAGCAGGTCGGGATGGCCTGGACTAATGTCTACCAGAGCTCTCCTCCCACGGGCTGCAGCAGTCACTGCAAGCTCATGAAAAATTACTACACTTGCATGAGTCATGTGACCAGAAGAGAAAGCCCAGTGAAAAAGGAGACTTGCTGGGAACTTATCTTACAGGCTGTGCAGCCCTCCATTATTCATAGTGTTAGGATCGCTTTACGTAGAAGGGATGTCTCAATTTTACTCTCATATTCTCACCTGTCAAGATAATGCAAAATGAAAAAAAGGAAAAAAACAAAACAAAACAAAACAATGGTAAATCGTGGAGAGACTGTTACAGATACTAGGGTAGATCTCTAATGTAGTATTACAGTGACCTGAGATGGTGGAAGCAATGGTATCTCCTTCTGTGAAGGCCAGCTACCCACAAATTGCGTTTCAAGAGCTAAGATTTCTGCAATTTTGTCAGTGGTGCACAGCTGCCACTACATTAAATGATAAGCCGGAGGGACTGTCAATACCAGTTTGTCTGGCTTCTTTGTAACCATTTTAAAAAGCTTTTACAGACAGAAATAATTATATTTTTGACTTGTTTCCGTTTGTGTTCTACAATAATAGGTATTACTGTATATACACTTACTTTTGTTTATGTACAATGCCCATAGTGTTCTACTATTAAAGCAATGATCATTATTAAAACACAAAAACAGACATAAAAGCATACATTTGAGTACCATGTTTTTACAGATATTCATTTGATTTTTTTTTCTTCAGATTTATACTTAAAAACAGTGAGTGAATCAAACTGATCATACAATAGTGCAAGCTATATGAATCATTAATGCTAATCACATAACCTGAAGGTAAACATACCATTCCAGTTCTAAATTACTATTACAGCTAACTAAACAAGTCACAGAGTCAATCAATGCTGAAATGCTTTGCCTTGTTTTAGAGTGATGGTTTTCTGGATCTCTTCCAAGGATGGATTATATCTCGACTCTAATAATCTACAGATACCAAGGATTAGAAGTCCTTCTATTGATGGTACAGCAGATTACACTATATCACACTAAACCGCAGCTATAAGACTCTAAGCAGAACAATAACATTACCTCACATAAAACATGTCAATTATTCTGTACTTAAGGGCTGGATGGGGGACACAAAGTGAACAATTTAACAGAATGTGAGTATGAATTTTCCCTTCAAACATATCCTTTAGAGAATGTAAATTTTACTGTGAAAGACCCCACTCAAACTTACTATCATCAATCTTATTATCAGTTATTATCTGCCAACAAGGCTCTGGCTCTGGCACAGAATGCCATCTTTCACATGCAATATTCCCTCGCGACAGCTGCTTTCATACAGCTAATTCTGTTATAATTGTGTTTGGTTGACATAAAAAGTAGAATTATTGCTG
Source organism: Albula goreensis (assembly GCA_022829145.1). Lineage (NCBI taxonomy): Eukaryota > Metazoa > Chordata > Actinopteri > Albuliformes > Albulidae > Albula > Albula goreensis. Next base: position 60,203,482 of record CM040741.1, on the reverse strand, counting down.
CTAATCATTTGTACAGTTGTTATGAGGGTAGACCCCTGGGGGAGGGGCTAAAAGTAGGATGGAGTGTGTGGACAAGCTGCAGTAATTATTCAATAAATTCATATTTAGCTGGTGATTACTGATATACTGTATTGTGACATCTTTCTCAACTTGTACCATTCTTTCAATATGAGGCCTGCTGTTAATCAAGACAAAGAAATGCTATTCATCACACTCAGTGCTATTCCTCTGCCACAGTAAATGACACAGTCTCACACCTGGAGCATGACTGTTCTTTCTTCACTGATGTGGGAGTCCAGAGAAAGCCAAGAACATACCAATGACCCCACTGAGTACCATTTTAAATCAGACGGTCTGGGTCTCTAATCAGCCCTGTGTGGGTTAACATGATCCACATGTATTCAGGATGAAAGAAAAAAAAACATTTTCAGGACCAGTGGAAGACACTTGAGAAAAACTGATAGGAGCCAGCAGACGGTTTCAGTTTGCCTGTGTTTTAATTAGAGGATGCTAAAACAATCGCCTGTGAAGTCCTACCTGCTAACTATGTCACAGTGCTAAGCGTTTAATTAAACAGGCCAAGAGGCTCGAATAGCTAGACCTAGTTCTAGCAAGAGTCAGAAATAAAAGTGCAGGTTTGGTACATAAAACATACAGTGAGGTACTAACTGAACTGAATTTGTACTTAGAATAGCAATATTGTGCTAATTCTAATAAGTATCACATTTCACTGTATGTTACAAACATTTTTCATATTTCCTGAAAACATACAAAATAAATACAGACTGGTTTGGTTATGAGTTGATGTGAGTTGTGTTCAGTTTATTCATTAAAACAATGAGAGTATGTCACATGTAAAGTATACAGCCACCCAATACACTTACCAACACATTGCACATTGTGCCAAAATGATTCCATTACTGTTATTAGTGTTACCTGATACCGACTAAAAAAGAAAAACAAGAACATGACTCAATTTAATTTCAGTCCCCTTTCACCTTAACCTTGACTGATGAAACTGAACCATTACGGGTTCTGATTTTATCTAACTTAACAAAGAAGTGCATACATTAAGCAAGTCCTACTTGCTTAAATGTTTCCCTACAAATTGAGTAGTTAAGGGGAAACTTCTCCTTTTGAATTAAATCTGAAATGAAGAACATAGTTCTGTGAAAAAATGGCAGAGAGAACAGTGTGAATCACTGCAGCAGATCTCTCTTATTCCGTTTGATTCTGGGACATGCGGGTTGCGCAGGACTGGAGAAACAGCAGACAGAACATGATGTCACTGTCTGGCTCGAAGAACTGAGCCGGTCTGAACATCTCCAAAGGTCCCTTAATGTGCAGTGACAAATGAGGGATGAGACTTGCCAGGCACCATGTTGGCGTTTCCACCAAAACGGAAAGGCAGAAGCGAATTCATAAATAATTTCAGAGGAAACTGCATTTTACTCTAATTACATGCAGTACCGGACATACAACATGAGACACAACACGTTGCGTGCACCACTGTAATTTCACAATGTGTTCTCTCTCATTCTACGCCAGGGAAACTATATGTAGTACATGAAAAAGCAGCCTGCCCAATTTGTATAATCAGTGTGTGGGCTGCCTGATCTTCACAAGTTCACAAATACACACAAAGGAACATGTTGCTGGGTGAATTCCAGAAACCTAATGCTCACCCAAGCTTTCTGAGCTTGTGATCACAAAATTACACTTGTCCAACCTGTAAAATTTGAAAGGATTAAAAGCGACAGCCACTTTTGCCTGTCACGTTGTCACCTGTTTAGAAAGCTCACAACAATTAAACCAAATATCTAGCACCAGTCACTACATGAAGACATAATTCAGTTTTTCAAACTGCAAAACAAAGTCTCAGCACTAAACTCACCCATTACATGAGGCAAATCAAACTGATTCTAAGTAACTGGAATGATCACACTCACCAGTATGGGCATTGGATGTCTTGATTTGTCTGCACCACATTGTACAGATGTCTTCTTTCAGAGTTTTTATTGATCCCCACTGATCTATCTATATAATCTGCAGTGAAAAATCTAAAATGAAAAAGCTATCAATCCATCCATTTTATCTACAGTAATCTACAGTAACTGCATAGATGCCCTGCACCCCTGTGTCTGGTTCCCAAACAGAGATACCCTTTAAATGCCAGTCTAAGGCCTCGCATCCTTGCCCCTCCACTTAATCTTGGCCAATAGACAGTGCTTTATTGTAATCAGGCCTCTTTAAAAAAGCATGAGACGATCAAAGAATGTGAAGGGATCTTAGGAGTGCAATGAAAAAGTGAAAACTGAGAAAGATCACAGTGAGAACTGAATTTAACAAGGATCATGTGCCTACAGCTGAATCTGCATTTTCTTTTGATTATTTCCTGTACCTTATTTATTGGATTTTGATTCAATTTTAAACGGAGTGAGAGGCTTACATTTCATTGTCTCTTGCATTCATGGATGGGAGTTATTGGTTTCTGCAGAATTAGCACCATTGGCAGATTAAACTACACCATTTAGCCCGATGTTCTGCTCAGTGGCTGAAACTGTGGCAGCGAGAGGACAGGAGGTACAGTGTGTGAATGTACTGATAATTTACAGATGACTTTAAAAGGAAATATGAGACGTTTTGAAATGCTTTTTTTCCAACTGAAGTGAGGGCTTATTTTTATGATCGTCTTCATATTTCACCTATTCTTTTAATTCCTCCTTAGAGTCAAGTAAATTTTATCTGAAACATTTTAACTGAATCCAGTGATGCTACAGTGTTGGGAGACAGATGAAGTTTGTTTTTCCAATACCACAAACCTTGCGAATGTATGTCTGTCCAAATTTCCATGAGTTAACAATAAATCTCAATGGCAAGTGGTCAACTAAAGAACATTAACTTCCATACAACCACATTAATACTGTACATGAGGTGTATGGTTTTGTATTCCTGACATATTCTGGTACTCATGATTTCCTTCTACTTTCAATTAATTCTGACCCTAATAGAATATGGATATGGACGAGAACTTACATAAATCTACAAAAGGGACCCATTCACTGCCTGACTGCAATGTCTGAATCAATAAGCTGCTCTGAACCAATCGATGACCTGACAGACCAGGGCAACTAATGTTTTTATGGCACAATGATGTAACGGTGCAAAAGACAAAGCAAGAGCAGCAAAATGTAAATGAATCTGTCAATCCATACACATAAATAACATGTCTCTGGTTCATAGCTGAAGACTAAATGGATTATACGGGGGCAGAAAAAAATGTTAGGTGGAAAAATCCACAATAAAGTGTATTAACAGTCCACTGAGTATGTTGGCCTCACAGTCATATAATATGCATGATGACACACAATGACATCCCGCCTTACATTAAGTAAGTGACAGTGACCAGCAGCAGTGCAGTGTAAGGGTTAGAGAGCTGGATGTAATTTAGAACTCGCAGGTTGAATTGGATAGGGTGCTTCCACTGTAACTCAGAGCTTCATTGGTACTTCACCTAGATTGCTTCAGTAAATTTTCAGCTGTATGATGGGATAATGACTGAATATATTAAGACTTATTTAAGGCCTAAAACAGGGAACATGGCCATGGCAAATCATTATAGGCTACATTACAAGCGGTGGAAAATCACAGTGCTCACCTGTATTTTTGGTGTGTGTGCTAGACAGGAGCTGGAAATCACTGATGGACGCAGGGTTGAAGGTGCGCCCGAGCTGGCAGTCAGTGTGAAAGAGGGACAGCCACCTCTGGCATGTAAAGTGCCAGGTCTTGCCTTTTGCCACACTGGTAATGGACACCTCTTCTACAAACCAGGCCTGTTTCTCCAGGATGCCATCATGCTTTGAGACATGACAAAAGTAAATTCAGTCCTGTGGCTGTACCTTTTCAATCTATGCAATTCACATGATGCTAGGCAGTTTAGGAGAAAAGTAAAATGGTAAAGCCTTGAATGAGAAGAAATGGTACAAAACTGCTGGACTTTCTTTAAGGGATTCAGTGACAGGACACGGACACCATGACTTGATTAATTATTGAGGTGGTGACAGTCACTTTGCTTAAGAAGCTAATTGTAACAGGAGCCACAGTTGTTGTAAATTGGGGTCAAATGAACTGAAATTCCGTGGTCAGTTGAGCTCTTGTTAAAATGTGAGCAAAGGAGGACCTTTTCAATTACAGCTTATTTAAAATACTCTATTTTAATAGTACAGATTTGTGGCACAATGATAAAATGTTTATGCACCACAGTATTGTAGTGCATATATACATAAATAAGGACAGACAGAAAGTAAGATAGAGACAGAAAGAGAGAGAAACAAGGAGAGAGACAGGGGTCAGAGTTCATTTATTTCAATGCATAAACCAGAATGTTTTTAATGTTATCGTGTTTTCCTTGCACAGAACAGTAAATCTGTGCCTAATCCAAGGGCTTCAGACACCCAAAAATAAAGCAATTAGTTGGTAAGAAATTCAGGAAAAAAACATAAACCAACAGCAACATTTTTGACACAACTGTACAACGATGAACAAACTAGATACCTCTAATGTGATGCTCTTGATATTTCCTATGTCTGGGCCATAAACATCAAAAGTATGACTGGAGCCAGGGCTGAAGTGGAAAGTGCTGGTCTGTGTGGACTTTTCTGATCCTGAGACTTCAAATAGTCTCTGCTTATTTATTTTTCCTTTTGACCCATTCACCCTCAGAAATACCTATAAAAAGAACACATGAAAAGCTATGTATTTGTCCACAGTAGCTTAAGGGTTTTATACACTCAATTTCTGAAACCTGTGTACTCATACAGCACCTTGGCATTTGTCCCTGCGTTTCTCTTGTCTCCTGTTTTCACTTTAACTTTGAAAAGGTTTTTGGCTTCCTTGTTTGACCCCTTTCCAGACCAGCTGCTGCCATTACTTCTGCAGAGTGCATATTTTTGATGGCTTACCTTCAATAAACAAAATAAATAAGTCTTGTGGTGCTTTCTGATTGGCCAATGATACATTTTAAGATATATTTAGAACAGTTAAATATCTCTCTTTTGTTAGTCAACTCAATACCACAATTAGCAAAACAGTCACTTACAATACTTACAGACTTGGTAAGTGGAGGTATTAATTCAAAACCGAACTTCCTTGCATAATAACGAAGTAAATGAGGATCATTAAGAGAGCTGTATCTTGGGAAAGAGTCCTTTTTTACAGGATTGTGACTTGGTCCTCTATCATTTAAAATCTTCTTCCGCTCTGGTTAATATACAAAAACAACATCAGACATCATTAATTTCCTGTTACAACTTAGATGGCAAAAGGGGAAAAGAGGGCAAAATCAGTCATTTTGCATTACTTACAATATACATAAATAGAATTATTCCTTGCTTTCTGGAAAAACACAGTCAACACTGCTTCTGGCAGGCTGGATCAAAATCCCACTGACGTCACAGGGAGCATTAGAGTGCTCTGTCTGCCAGTATCTGTTCAATATCTGTACAAACCACTCTATCTTTGCACGCATGTCTCTGGTGATTGAAATGCACTGGAAATGTGATAGGAATCTTGTAATATTTTATTGGATTCTTTCTGTGCTGTATGTAATCAGGGGCTGTGCAGGGAAAGAATGGGTGCTTCAGACTGACAAACAGGAAGCAAAACTGAGATACTGCAATGCAGACTGCTAATGATGCGGTGACATCATTAGGCCTGACAGCTATGAGATACATCCCTGACTGCAGTACAACTCTTTTCTCAGACTGCCAGAGGCGATGTTACACATGCACACACTCAAAGGAGCAATTTTACACATGACCATGTATCAGGCCTGGGGTCAATTTGGATTAAATTCATGAACTGAAAAATTCCTATGATGTTCTTTGGGGATATTTTTCATTCAATATTTGAATGTAAATGTATGAAGCAACAGATTGAAATGGAATTGATCCCAGTTCTATGTAATTTATTACAAAACAATTTACAGAGTTCAAATATCTACCTTTAAGAAAGATGCCAGGGTATAATAAAAAGTGTCATTTGAATACTGTACATTTGATCAGATATTTAATAATCATTAATATATCTTTCATGATGCTGTGTATTGTCCAGTAATTGTTTTCTTTGACTAGGCTTAACAAACTTTTCTAACTGCCATTGCTCTGCTGAACACTTCAAAAGGATTTCTTACCTGCAAAAGGAGCTCTCACAGTGGACCGTCCAGGAGGTTTGGTACTGAGGCTCACCCTGAACCTTTGAGCAGGCCTAGAACGGGAGCCTGGGGCACTGCTCTGACGATGTGACAGCTGCCGAAACTGGAAGCCTTTATCACAACAAAAGAAGACAGAAAATGACTGCTGAGTCTTTTAAGTTGTTTGTTTCTTGCCACTAGTTGTTAGCCTCATAGTTTCTAGCACCAAGTCACATTATTTACTGCCTGCTTCCTTGTATGTGGATAGAGATGCTCATTAGAAAATCCCTGTTAAAGGATATGCAGCATAGCACAGGACTGTTTGCTATTTTAAGAACTTAAAAGTCATATCCCTCCTTCCCCTGCTACTATTAAGAAGTAAGAAATTCAACTACAACAATTTGTGTGGTATACAAATGACAGTTTTATAAAACCAATGGCAAATATCAGAGTGCTAACTGTAAAGTTAATCTTTACTACACATCAGTAATTCACATTTAAGCTCCACTGGGATCTGATACTTTATATCTGTGACTTTTGTCAATATCTTTGAAAACTGTCAGTGATTTACATTCTGACTTACAAACACAGCTTAAAACCCCCCTTTTCCCTCCACAAATGGTCTGGTTTTCTGCCACTTTAGATGTTAGCACATTATCATTTTCAAAATCTTCTTAGGATTGCTTTAAGCTAAATTAATCACCATAGCAACATATGATCTCTAACACAAACCCTGCACCCAAGAGGAGTGATTTCTGCTGCGGTGCCCACAATATCAAGGGTACACGGCGCATTAAAGCGACTGCAGGCTCAACAGCAGGCGCTAAAAATAACCCAAAGTGGGTGTTAAAACTAAAAGCGTGTATATGCCACTCTGTGATGCACATTTCCATCCAGTGTGTGTCTGTGTTATGCATATCACAGATCAGAACTGTCTTCCAAAATTCTGAGGGAAAGGCTTGAAACCGAAATGCTGAATCGAGTCCAATTTATTAGATCAAATTCTGGTACATCTGCTTTTGGTATAGAGGTACATTACCTAGGTAACCAAGGTGATTTACCTCTGTGCCTGAATTGAGTGAAACTGGTTCCCTCAAGAGGCTAACATACTGACACCAATGTAGGCTGGGTTACATGACAGAGGAGTCATATTCTCTAGCACCATCTTAGTCATTTTCTCACTATGACTAATTGCAGAGTTTATGTTATACAATCATGAACTGTGCAATACAAACACCCACTATCCATGCCTTTTAGATTTTGGGATTTCCAAAAACTTCAGTGACACTAACCTGTTGCAGGATGAATTGTGGGAGCAGGTACATACATGTTTGCCTTAGGGTGTAGAATTCCATTTATTAATTGTGAAGAGTGTGAATGTTGACCCTGTGACATCATTTTGCCACTTCAAAGCTCTGTAAAACCATTATAGATATAGTAAGACAGGGAACAATAATTCTGAAATTTACCATCAAATAAAAAATCACATAAGAAATTGCTGGCAATTAGAGTACTTCTGATCTTTCATTACCATTATATGAGTGTGAAAATCACAAATAAACCTTTTAAGAGAATGTGACAGTCGGCTGCCACTGTTAAAAGCAGAAGATGCAAATCTGTAATCTGGGTCTAGAATATGGAAATAAGGGTCAGGAAGTCAGCATCTTTGCCTTTTTAAAAAAAAAAAATGTTACAAGGGTTTGTGAATAAAACAAAAGCATTTTAATACATTATTTGTAAAATAAGTGTGAAGCAGGCACAATAACAAAGAAGTTTTTGAGTAGGCCACAGCCTTGGCAACCGTAAAACAAACATTTTAGGGTAGCATGATATCATAATTGTTTTTTTTTTCTATGTGCTATGAATTCATGCTATTTCATAAGATACACATAAAACTGGCATCACCTTCACTGCGTCGATGGGTCCAGCCAAGTATTTTTTTGATTGTTTGTTTGTTTGTCGTATTTATGTGGAACTGTTGGTAATTGTTGACGCAAGACAAATTTCCGTGTAAATCAGACAATAAAGTATCATCTTACCTTAATGTTTTACGATGCACATACAGTACATTAAGATACAATAATGAAATCGCTAGCAGATATTATACTGCAAACTGGGAAATGGTTAAACATTATTCAGTACGGTCGTGCAACACCCGCAAAACCTTCAACAGCATTACTCACTTCATTCCTCTTACCAAATCCTCGTACCATGTCATTTCTTTCGTGCAGTTATTGTTTTTATCCTTACTATTTCCAGCGCAGTGATTCTCGTGCAGTGCTTTACGCATGGCTAATCTGTTGTTTCCTTGGTCGCCAAATTATCTGAGCACGTGGGCGTTTACCACTACCAACCTGCGTAGATTAACTGTGGAAGGTGTGTCTACCATAGGAGCAGCGTTATTTTAATGATTTCAAAGTGGCTTCCCACGCTTTGATTATACTGTATCTAAAACGTTTAATCCGTAGTCGCCCCTGTCAGATTCGTACATTAAGTAATGTTAATCTATTATTGATTATTTGTTTATCTGGATATATGTATAATAACGGTACCAGCCAAGCTTCTCCAGGGAAACATGCATCTAGTAAAACACTACGTCTTTAAAAATTAAAAGTGCATGTGTTTGATGCAACTGAATATATTTAGCACAACTCTTCAGCCAGGTAGATGATGTAGTTAGTGACATCACCTGTTTAAGTGCGCATGCTAAAACCAATACATGGTAGTACGTTTAATTTCTGAACCCGAAGATTTACACCTCTGGATCTACTCTTTAATTTTACAAACTGTTTGTACATATTATCTGTGACTAGGTAACTTCCCATAAATGGACAAATTTCTTCTAGGGAAACATGCCTGTATATGGATGATAGTTGATTTGATAGTTGAACCTGATATTGGGATCACAGAGTGTTTTTATTGGTGGTGCTGTAACTATGAACAGCTCATAGTTTTTCCAAACTCAGCACTTCAGCAGCAAAATAGTGCAGCCACCATTTCCCAAGGCAGCCTGCACTACTGTAATGGCCAGTGTACACCCAGGTAGGTCCTAAGTAATGAGAACACCTCAACTCAAGTCCTTCCATGGTTAAAAATATTTCCCACATGCAACAGATCAGCTTCTTTAAATATCTGTAACATTCATTAAAAAGTCTTAGCTAGTGCAGCAATTGGGTCATATTAACCTATTACACCAGGGATTTTGAAAATATAATGTGTGCTTTTAATTATAGCACTATTAAAAATGCATTGTTCTCTTGAGTCTGAATGATAAGACAGAGAGAATCCAGCAGTAGAAGCAATCAGACATCTCAAAGCTCTCCTGCAAATGTCAGAGTCAGTAGTAAGGAACAGGTGTCAGCATACAAGCCGAACAGCAGGTCAGTCTGTGAAGGCCACCCATGCCTGTTATGTAGATATATGTAGTAATGACCTTTCCTTATGCTCTGACAGGATCTGACTATGACAGGAAAGGAGCCACATGCTTACAGTGCCACCAAAACATTTCCAAGCAGTTTATTTTTTAATAAAGAAAAAGAACATAAATGCAGCAAATATGTTTGCTGAGGTAAGTGTAATAAACTGAGTGAAGAAGCAGGACACACTAGGCAAAATTGAAACAAGTTTATTTACAAACACTTCGTATAGAATGACCCAGAGGTTGGGTCAACTCCACAAATTGAACTGCAATTGAATTCCTTGCCACATCCAATCCATTTCGAGCCATTTCCCTTATCAAATCCAATTCCATTGTAAATCTGTTTTCCATAGAAATTCTGAAATTCTTACAATTACTAAGTTTTACAAAGCTCCAGTTTCCACTAAGAAATATAAAACATTTATTCAGTTTCAATAACCAAAGTGGAGTTTCATTTGAATGCACACTGATGCAATTTATGAAGTGACACACCAAGGCAATGACACAATCATAAATTGTGTGTATTGGCCCTGTTCTATTTTAATAATTCATTTTAAAATCCTTTTTGGCATGAAAAAAGTCAAACCATAAAAATGCAGGATGTCTAACATGGAAACCATACACTTTGGGCCTCAGGAAACCTGTCAGAGGGGTGGGAAGAACAGTTTGTCAAAAAATTTCAAATGTTATTTCATTAAAAAAAAATTCCCCTCTCAATGTGATTACATCTAAATTTGGAATTGGCACGAGAACCATATATTTTAATTTTAATTTAACTGGAACAGTATATTTTAATACCAAGCTGGACCCAAATGCTGGAATGACCTTAAATGATGTTGTGACTGCCTGGAAATAATCCCATTGGTGTGACAATGGCATACCCTGGCTCTCTTGACCGCAAAATTTGCACACAACATCAAAATACATGAAGAGATGTCCCAGACCCAATACAGTTTTGCATACAGTGGCATAACTGTGTTGCACAATTGGTACAGTAGCAGTGCAGAGACAGTTCTGTACAGAACCCAATGAGGAAAGACGTTTGAGACAAGCATGTACAAGCATGATTCATAACTACCATGTAATAGTCATGGTAGAATGAGGTTTCATGAGCTACACTGTGGTTGCAGATATAATGATCTGTCAGTCACTGACTTCTGTGAACCAAAGGTTCTGCTCCTCACGACAAATCAACATTACTGGTAAAACTAAGTCAGACACTGGTGGCATTATGGTTGCTCCACCCATTTGTGGTGTCATGAAATCTCACTCGCCCATCATTACCTTTCGAGACAATCGATTCCAGGTTACAATTTTTGACAAGGGTGACAGGCAGAAAGGGGTTTTGCTTATAATCTGAACCAAGATGTCGGGCATGTTTTGCCATGATTGTCTTATCAGGAATCTATTTTTATGCTTATAGCTGCCTTTCTATACTTGTTCACATTGAGGTTATGCATGTTTACAATCTTTACATACTCAAAGGCTGTTTGAAACACTCATGATGTGAGTTTGAAGTAAGTTCCCTCTTTCAGTAGCCTGATCAGGATTAATCATTAGATATGCTTAATATGGTAAGGAGCAAGTTTCCTTGAAGTAAATATTGTTACTGTCCTTAAATTGTACTTTCTGATTATACTGTACTTGAATGCATGTGTTTCTGGAATTGACTAAATACTGCAAAGGAATGGCACAACTATTTTCACTTACTCAGAATACCTGCATACTGTCTGTCAAACAGGAAAATGTACACTTATAAAGCATGGCAGAATGGTATGTAGGAAAATAAACTAAACTTATTAAAAATAAACATATGTATGATGAATAACTACATTAGACCATTTCTCTGACCAGAGGTATGTGCTTCTGTGTGCATTTCCAATTTTGTTACACTGTTTAAAGGCAAATGTTCCCCTGGGCTGAGAAAATGAGGTTGAGAATGGTACCCCTTAACATGTCCATCAATGTCACATTCAAAGAAAGGGTTAAGTGAGACAAAACACAAATATCTTTATTTGTATATTAAAATTTCCCTAACAGTTTAGAAATACAAATACTAGTAAATCACCTGCAGTCATTTACCAATGTGCCAGTGTTTAACATATCATTCAACATGTCAAAGGAAAGACAGATTTTTACCTCTTAGAGCACTTCTGTAGAGACTATAACTACATATTAATTATAGTAAATATTTCTGAACTCGGTGGTTTCTGTTCCTCCTCAGATTGAGGCTTTGTGTATTCCCATTTAAATATTGGGTTCTGTGCTTGTGATCTCTTGTCTCTTGCTGAACTGGATATCAGCACAGGCCCTACTACAGCAGCACAGGTTACCTATTTAAAAGAAATCTAATCTGGGCTTGAATATAGACATTTCTTTATGATCAGAAACAGTTTTCAAATAATTAAAAACACCTGCAGTTAAAAAAGACAACTGCATATATCTCTACTGTAATAAAATACATATCCAGAATTGTGAAAAAAATTAAATAAATAGGATGGGTATAACAAGAAAGCCATCCGACTGCATTTCTTAATGCAAAACTCAATTAAAATGAGTTAAAATATTCTTATGTCTTAAAATTACAAGGACATTTTACTACAAATACTTGTGTCCAGCAGAAACTGAAATCAAATGTGTAAACCTTTAAGTTGCTTGTTAGGAGGCCACAATACACTCAAAATGGTGTATCAAAAGAGAAGTCATGCAAACACTGAAAGACCATACAACCAACAAATGGTATTATACAAAAATAAAGTCAGAAACACTATGCAATACAAATACCATCATACGAGGATGACTATTCTTTCAACAGGCTGTTGAGAATAAAACAATTTAGTAGCAATGACCCCTGAAAATCTTGGAAAAAAAAGATTACTCATAACTAGGAGAAACAGTTTGGCTTTTTGTAATTTAGTGCCTATGCAATGTGCATTCTGAAGCTGTGATCTCAAGAAAATGTTTCCCTTGCTTCAAAGTCATTTCAGGAATCCCTCAGTTCAACACTGTTCTTTTATCTAACACTTTCCCCACAGGAATACAAACTGTACAACTACATGACAGGCGTTTTCAAGCAGCTTGGTTAATAGCTTTCAGCAAATGGTTTGCCAGGTGTATGTATAAGGATGTATTATGTTAGTTAATGTATATGAATATGACATCACATTGCATACATAGTTTGCACTGATCTTATTTAAAAACAGTAGGTTTCTGCGCACTATTACCTTTGAGACTCATTAAATATAAGGCAGTATGGTTTAAGATACGAATGAAAGCAAGATTACATTAATTTGAATCTCATACAACACATACAAAATTTGGTTCTTCATTAAGATGTAAACAGCTTTTTGTTACAGGCCACCAGTTATATATAATTGATATTTGTTTTTAAACAAATGTAGCTAAAAGTGGCCTGTGTATTGAGGAACATATCTCATGATATGAAATGATGCCCATTCTTAGCAAACCATTAGAAATATGGACTTAGAATTCATAAAAATTTTTAAGGGATAAAACTGTTCTGAAATTTTCACAAACAGTTTAACTTTGACTTGGTAATATGCTGTGCAACAGATAAATCAAAAGGATAATAATCACAATAAATACTTTAAAAAATGAATGGGGGAGCTAAGCATAAATTTAAACTACAATACCCATGTACATGATTTTGTATACTTTCTTACTGAAGCCTGCAACACAACTTCAATGAAATTTAGTCTTAGAAAATATACAAGAGGACCATGAAGGAAATTCAAGCTGAACGATGGCTTTGTTATATGGATATTAACAGTTCTATACAGTAGTATCACTGAGCCATTAGAAATACCACAAACACGACATTACTCATAAGACCACTTACATTTAAACAATTTATTCACATTTAAATAATCAAATGTGCCAGCGGAAATCTTTCTTGCTTCTTTTGCGGAACATAAAGAAACTCATCAAGTAGAAAACTTATATTTGGCATGAAAGCAAGCAACCATCAAGACATAAATAAAAGGCAATTAGCAGAAGAGTACTCTCACGCACTTTGTGTCGAAAAAATATGTTTCGACCAGACATTAAGAAAAAAGATACCCATGGTGCGTTTAATGTAAAACGTTTTTTTTTTTCTTTTTTTCCTGTTGCAAAAGTGGTGCACACACAACTTAACTGAACTGCTGCATTGCAGAGAAGACTCCGCTTAGCCCATCACCTGCAGGGACTGGTGTGGACCTGGAGGATTCCTCGGCTGTGCATGTGTAGGAAGTTGAAAATCTCGTGGGGCATGGCATGGAAGCCCGGCCGGGGCTTGACGTTGTCGTAGTAGTGGTGCGTGATAAAGATGCCCGCGGGGTTCATGGGAAAGGCCCAGAAGCCATAAAGGTGGACCTCCTCGCAGAGCTCCATGGCCGCTGTGACGAGCATGAGCCCGCTGCTCAACCTTTTCGCACGGACCCCCTGGAGCGACCAGAAGCGCTGCACATTCAGCAGATACTGGGGGTGGAAGAAGTACACACCCTTCTGTGAGTCGAAGTCATCCACCATGTACTTGACGCGGAAGGAGACGTCTGTGTTGCGTGTGTTGTAGAAGGCGGGCAGCACCACTGAGGAGTTCTCGTAGTTCTGCAGCACCTCGTAAAATGGCTTTCGCCATTTCTCCAACTTCTGAAACCTAGAACAGGGGAGAGCTTGTTACTTATCAGTGACATTCGGTGCATTTAAAAAGGGTTTAGTATGTAAAGACAACCAATATTATGATTAAATATCACAACAACAGCACTGTTTGTCAAACCCTGAGGAAAAGAAAAAGTTTGGCCCTTTTCATTATAAGACAAGAAAAATCTACATAAATAGCCATGCTTAGTGTTCATAAATACAGTGATATATTCTGTAAAAGCAGAAATATTATTCAATGGTTACATCATAAGGTAACCATTATTAAATAAGCATTTGTTAAACCCCAACTGAAACGTTTAAGCTTGGCAGACACTACACGACTTTGAAGACGATGATGTCAGGGAACCATACATATTGCAAAATTTCAGTGGCTGAAATGTTTTTGGGTGTGGGGTCAGTGTGGGCACTCTACTGTCTGTTTTATAATTCAGGGATACTACTCTACTCTACCATGTCCTAAATCTCTCCAGTGATCTGAGATTATACCTCAGCCCTACCGGATAGCTACTGAGCAGACAAGGTCTAATCATCTCACGATACTGCTCAGACATGGAGAATACAAAGGGTTTGAAACTGAAATACTAAACCAGATCTTAATTGTAGCTTGGAGTGTAAAATTTAACTATGTTTTCCAACTGATCATCAGGAGCTGATCTGGATCCTAGTAAGTGGCCTGAAACATGTAGTGTCTGCCTGGCTTTAACTCTTTAGCATTTCATTGAATGCTATTTTCACAAAATGACTCGGCCTCTCAAGCTAAAGCCAGTGAAAGCCTGTGAACGAAGGCCATGCTGGAGATTGTTATTCTATGGACACAAGGCATCTGTGCAGAGTAATGGGACCGCGGTTGTCAGTGGGAGACTGTCAACTACCATGCGTCTCACCCAGCTTGGAATCTGCAGTGGGCCAAGTCCTCCAACAGCGACACACACTACACAACAACAACAACTGTGCTTTCGCAAAAAAAAAAAAAAAGACAACAAAATTTTTCTGCATGACAGATTACCCTCTTCAGTGACTGCTCTGTTGCCCGCTGGTTGCCAGCCAT
The DNA here is from genome assembly GCA_022829145.1 of Albula goreensis. Classification (NCBI taxonomy): domain Eukaryota; kingdom Metazoa; phylum Chordata; class Actinopteri; order Albuliformes; family Albulidae; genus Albula; species Albula goreensis. The sequence continues at coordinate 60,188,164 of CM040741.1, read as the reverse complement.
TTACAGATTTCAGTAAATGTTTGAAAATGAATACTTGAAAACATCAGCTAACACACATTAATCAGATTACATGAAATACAGTTTGAAAGGTTTGAGTACAGAAAAACACTGATAAGGTGCAGTGAGTCACAGATATCCCTTACACACATATATGCTTTGTATAAACTGATTATATAATAGTAATTATTAGAATGATTCTATTAATCATAATAGCAGTAGTTTTTGTTCATTTCCATTTCATAATTTCATGAGGACTTCATTCCAGAAAAATACCAGGGTGACTCAGTATTCCTCTGTTTTGGAACAGGCCGTCATATGACCACTCAGGTTTGGCTCTGAAGGTCAAGAGGTACTTAAAATGAGCCAAGTGATGACACAAATAGAATGGCCTCCAGAAATTCAAGGGGAGGGAGTAATGAGTCTATATTGTATAAACAGGTGAACAAATAATGAAACATTTTTATCCCTCACTTGACAGATGAAAATGCCACAAGGCTGAACTGAGTGTTCGTCTACCTTATTGCAGATTACATACTTGTCATGAAGCATTTAGAAGCAGAAGCTCTTTCATTGGATTACACAACTATGTTTAATTAATTTAATTTAATCTTTTCTGACACTTGAGTGGACATCTAAGGTTGGTACACAGAGGCTTGTGGCCTAGCTGCTCTCGGCAGACTGATAGGACGCTGTGAGCTCATTCCCAGCAGGTTTCTGTTGCAATGCGCAGTGTGAAGGTCACCTACGCCCCAATCGAGTCAAGGGCTAGGCATTAGATATCAGGTATACATTTCCATTTCTGCGATAAGCTCCCAGCACAACTGGAAAAAAATATTGATTTAACACTGGAAGTGCCTGCACTACATCAATCCTAATGACACTGCATTAAACATTGAAGGAAGCAGACGTAAAACCATCTCTCTTGTTGCATTAGGAGCTGCTTGCTATGAGGTACAGAATGAGCTGTCACGGTTTTAAAAGAGCAGTGTATATACTTTGTTTTTTTTAGTCATGTAAATATGTCTGTTTAGCAAACTTGGGTGAAGATAAAATGGCTCTTTCCCTGCATTCATCTTCAGTGGTGTCAAAAAGTGAGCGACGGTGAAGCCTGGAGGCTCTCTAGCAAGTGCTGCCTGGCTTAACATGGCAACAGTTGTAGCTACGCCATCACAAGCATAAACAAAGGGAAGCTCTGTGGAAACCATCACTCAGGAGCCCCTCAGGAATACACAGGTCCAGTCACAACTCTCCCCATCTCCAACAAGCTAAACAGAACACTATGAGATAGTATATAGGCTCTCTCTTACATATTCATTTTTCAACCTTTTCGTTAGTGAACCACAAAATAAAAAACAAACATTTATTTTAATAACACACGTATTTGCAATGACTAGACTGACCACCTCAAAAACATTTCCTTAAATATCACTGTTCAATTCAGTTACAAATTTATAAAGCTTTATGTCCACTTAACTACATATTGTATACCAGAATGTGTTTAGGTTTTTTAACATATCTCATAAAAACATACATGTAGCAAAGGTAAATTTAAAAAAAAAAATCATATGCAGTAGGTTGGTCTAGAGCACTGTTGTCCAGTTCAGGACCAGAATCTCAATAGGGTGCACACACTGACTTCTTTGGAGTTACTCCAACACAAGAACACATACTGGGAACAAATGGTCACCAATATGCTAGAGCAAACATGAGCAAGAAAATAGCTAATATTTCTTATATTTATATACTTGCAAATGTGCTATGGTAACTTTAAATTCCAACACTCCATTACACTTGATCACTCATAATGAATGTTTCTGAGCTACTGAGCTGAGACAATAATGGAAACAGGGAATTGCTTTTGAGGATCATTTACATGTAAAAGCCTACTTTGGTTTCCATAGCTGCATTGATTCATTCCATACCAGAAAGCTGAATCCTGCAATTTCAAGAGTAATTATGAGATACACCAGGATTCCTAAGGAATCAATTCAACTGTATGGCCTGGCATTCATATAGAACTACTTTACGTTAAGTCTACATTAAAAAGGAGATTGAAACACAGAATATCAAACATAAATGTCTGGCAGGGTTCTCTTGGAGCCTTAAGACATCAGATTTAGACGCAATACATGAGGAACGGGTGCTACTGCGGTCTTTTAAAATGTGGCCCATAACAAATGCTGTCAAAGAAGAATACTGAATAATGCATCATACCTCACAATAAGCCCAAGTACACTGAAATGTTTAATAGAAAAGCAATGCTAACATTCATTTTACCCATTTCTTCTGCTTAGATGGAGGTATTACCTCTCAGTGATGATACTGGGGTTGATTGTCACAATGTCTGTTTTGTACCCGACGTCCTCTGCATATTTCCCAGAGATAGGAGGTATGTTGCATCTTTGGAGTAAGATTGAAGAAAAATAGAAGCAATAAATTAAATTAATAAAGTCTGGAGAGACAAGCAGAACAATAAACATGAATTTTTTATATACAATATATATATATAGTTCCATGACATTGTTATTTCAATCCATTTTAGTCACTCTCAATCCAATAATTTTGTGAAATAAATTGATAAAGTAATATTAACTTAAACTACAATTAACTTGTGTGTTACTGAAAGGGCAGCTTGTACTAACATGGGACTGACATCAGACAGTACAAGGTGACATCCTATATATGTATATATAGAGCATTATGTGTTACAGGTAAAAATGCCAAGCAAAAGTTTTCATCACCTAAAGACAAAGTCTGCAGAATCAATCTCTTTTCCACACTTGCTGTTCTTGATGATTCCACCGTTTCCAATCACTGCACATTTCTTGAACTGAGACTTGGAGTATGGCATGTCCTTCAGAAAATATAACAAACAATATGCTGCTGAGAGTGTGTATATCTTTGACCCAAACTTTATTCACTCATCACATTGATGATGCCTCAAGTATCGGCTTTTTAATTTTACAGCCAAAATGATGTAAAATGTAAAATTTCTGATAAAAAGTGTTTTTATTAGAATTGGCCAAGGTTTTGCCTTTCAATGTGAAACCAATTTCACAGTAAAAAGGAGAAACTTTAAAACAGCTCTACAGTGTGAAGCCTGCTGTGGAAATAATTTGAATGGGTTCTACTTGGTAATATTTTTCAGATCTTATTATATCTACTTGTCAATGCTTCTTAAGTTGAACACTGAATTTCATACTAGTATGGATTAACAGAGATGCATATTACAAAATACAGAAATTCTTTTTAAGCTTGAAATTCTTATCCATAATTAAAGGGAATTTTATTGTTGTGTAGTCCTATATGGCAACATATAGTTTTATCCAATGAAAGCCAGGAAACAAGCTTAGAATTAAGAGTGTGAATATGTTCAATAAATAGTGTCTGGGTCAGTTTGGATACAATAGTTAAGAATAAAATGTATAATGTTTTTAGGTGTACCAACAGCTATACCACACATATACCATCACATCGTCACTATGAATACAATTCTGACTGTATTTCCTTCAAAAACATGCTTCCATGGATTAGTATCCATTTCAAAAGCAATATATTGTTACAAAAATTGATTATCCTTGAGGATAAGCATCCGGTTAGGAGTGGCTATTCATTTTACTCACAACCTGCTCCAGCTTTGAAATTGATCTAGACATTTGACATACAGTAGCCTGTTTTTTCATCCATCAGCAGCAGATGTGACTCTCTGTGTCCCTGAGGCCTAAAGGTAACTCACAGCACAAATCTAAAGAAGTATGCCTGTACACCTGCTGCCTTTGATACACAGCCCATTTTCTATCTGATGGGCTAATCTGGCCCATGTCAAAACACAAGACATCCTGACCCTCCAGACTTGGGGTGAACCTTGTCTGTGACCTACACCTCACACCAAATCAGCAGTTCTGCATCCCTTATTTGTAAGTGAATCAGTAGGATGACCTTTAACTGAAATTAAACATGCTTTGGATAAAAACATATTATCAAAATCAGCATAAATGCTGTAAAACTTCTGATATTTTTGCATATCAAAGAAACCATGCTGTGGATTGCCCACCATCTTGTTAGTTTGCTTAAAGATAGCCTAAATGTATTTGTCGGCTAATTTTCCAGGAACTTATATATTTACAATACATTACAGTAATACATTTCTGTATCATTGACTTGTACAATGTTATGTTACTATTAACCTCAACCAGCATCAAAAATTGTGAATTTTAAATCCAATTTCAGTAACAGACACATTAATAACTTTTCTAACTCATTGAAAGGTTTTGAAAAAAAAAAAAATATCTGAAATAAGTTCAAAAGAATGAACAAAATCCACAGCCATACTCAGAAACACTATGATGTTACAAAATGACACAATTTCTTTCCTCACTGCTAAAACAGAGCCAGCAAAGCGATGACCGTACACTGATCATAGCCTTCTGAGTGCTCTGGATTACAGAGTACAAAATCCAGCAGGTTGTCACACAGGCCTCTGAGCCAAGACTTACATCTGGGAACATCTTGAAAATCTCAGAGCTGATGTGCAGGATTCCACTGGTGTCCACCTCATACCTCAGCTTGGTCCCGGAGGGCGTGTTCCTCTTGGTGGTGAAGAGGAATGATGGGGCATTACAACACCGTGATAAAGAGCTCCTGGTAGGAGAGAGGAAAGCAGACAAGCTGGGTATGGGGTATGGAGTTACACCACCTTCAGGGCTACATAGGTCTCGAGTCACTTGCAAAAAATTCCATATGATTGTGAGATTCACACATTGAGGATCCCTCCCAGAGACATCAGTGAGCACATACATGACATACATGGGTGATGTCAGACCCACGTGTCTGTGTGTGTGATCGGTTGGATTAGGTCTATAGCTTGACAGCTTCATTGTATCTCTTGCTGTGTGGAGAGCTTAGCTCAGGCTGCGGTTTAAAACTCACAGCTAGCCTATCCGAGTTACACATGAAGAATGTCATATTGGATATTGGACTGGCATATGCCCTGAATTCTCATAATACTGACTTGCAATATGGGCAAGTAGATCACATTTATCGGCAGTGATGCTTCCTATGTGAGCCAATTTAGATTCTTATCATGCCCACGATAACAGACGGCATTCAGGAAAGATGCTTACTTGAAAGCGTTAGCCTCCGCCTTGTTCAGCTCCCACTTGCAGATCTGCAGGTTCCTCCATCGATCAAACAGTTCAGCTGTCTTCACCCTGAGGTCACCAAAAGGAGCGTTGTTTAACGACATTGCATGTAAATCGTTTTAATGCGAATGTCCTTTCATTCGCCTGAAGGAAAAAAATGACGCAGGCAGCCAGAAATAGACCAGCTCCGAATAGATCTCCTTGAATTGACATTTGCCTCAATTAATTGGGCGATGTGATTCCCATCGGCGTGAGAGAATCACTGTAATGTAATGGCGTTTGGTACTGCTGGCTGTGCAGTGTATTGTTCTCGGGCATTGGCTGCCAGAGGACACACAAGCAGAGGCACTCAGCTCTTTGCCCCTCAGCAGTTTCCACTCATCTCCAATTGCAGCTTTAAAATGATCTTGCACAATCAAGCAGCGCATGGAAACAGGACTTCTTACTGTGTAATCATTTTGCTGTAGGACAAAGAAGACGTAGAAAAAGCATTAACGGAAAAATCCAAGCAATGCAAAGGGTTACAGAGAGGCAAAGAGGCCTCTGACTGACAGATAACAAACACAGGCAAGGATATGACAAGGCTCAAAGACAGACAAACAAAGATGGCTCAGAGTAATGGCCAAAAGATGAAACTATGTGCACATTTATTGCTTGGAAAAGGCAGGAGAAGTGACTACATGAGCTTATAATGACTGGAAGGAAAGACTCTGGCACCTGCAGAAAATCGCATTGTGAAATTCATCTGTATGCTCCTTGTGTAGAAGGGAGAACATGGGTCTGCCTTTCACAGTGGCTGCAGCAACTGTGACACTGCGAAGGGCCCATACTCACATTGAGAGGAATTTCACGTCCATTATCTCCTGTCTTAACTCCTTGCATGTTGTGGAGTTGAAATCATATGGACCATCATACATCTCAAGATACCTGCAGAGAAGTTCACAGTCAGTCTAACACTGTACAATCAATATCCTACACTTAAAACAGAATGCATGTTAGATGACCTGTCAATAATGAATACTCAATATTTATCTTGTGGCTTTTCTAACCATTCATTTTGAAACCACTGGGCTATCTTCAATGGACTGTCCAACCATCAAGATTGTTTTAAGAATCTATTTAGATGTTTTTTAAATATGTTCAAAAACTAACAAATGTTCTGGAATAAAATCAGTATTACATGCTACACTGGGGTTAATGTGATCAAAAGCTTTTGATTATCATAGGTTTTAGGTTGTCATATTTGACTGTTAAACAAAGTACCCAATTACCCACTGGAAAAAGAACTAATTGATAACTGGATTAAGTAGATTTTTTAAATAATTATCTATATCTAATAATTTATCTAGTTTTGTTTTAATGCCTTCGATTTAATTATCAAAACCAAGTTCAGGAATTATACATAAATAATGAAGACAGACTGTTCTTAACACACAAGAAAGTCTCTACAAAGACAAACAAAATGAGTCAAGAGATGGAAGTACGAAGTGGAAAAGGCACATGGGAGAAGACATCCAACTGCAGCATATATGGAGAACTTTTAGGTAGTTTTATCTAAAACTGTACTGTTCACTATATAAACAATTTTCTTATTGCTGAATAAATACAGCAATATGAAATCTCAAAAAAATGATTTGCATATTTAGCTGACAGCAATTTTGATAGATGTCTCATATGTGTTTTGAAAGTACGTCATTTCACTCAGTATTGTTCTGTATTATTGAGAACAATAAATGCATATATGTAACGACAGCTAGTGATGGAATATCCTCAGAAACGGCACCTCTATTATCAACAATTTTGTCTATATAGAAGTAATATTAATAGATTAGAAAAACAGATGAATTTTGATAAAATATGCATGTTTGATGTGGCATAGGTTTTTAAATATATATATTTTTGTCAAAGGTTTACCATTCTGAAACTACATGCACACACACATGCACATGCTTACACATGTTCATCTGTCACACTTTCATTCTTCAACCTTCAGAGCAGTCCAAAACTCGTTATAAAATCAAATTATCATTCTTACATTTTGGCATATTTATAATGTCCTTTCCAATGTCAACATGCTTGAGAGGCAGCTGTTTTTTATATTGAACATAGCTTCAATGGTAAATCAAATCAATAACAAACCACTGAAAAATAATGACAACAATCACACAACAAAAACAACATCAGAGCCAGAGGTTGGGTTGTAAAAGTACCTCATGCCAGAAAATGTAGAGAGGCAATCACCAAAAAAATGATTTTGGTCAATTTAAGGTTTCCTAGACTTGTCTTTTTCCTTGTGAGTTTTGTAATGCACTGCTCATTTACTATTCTATGACGTACATTTAAATCAGTCGAGAACCCTTTGTTGCACAAATGGTGCACGGTTTCAGTTTTATAATGTGCCTTTTTACACTGCACCATTTATATGGCATAATTTCACTCTCTTACCAACGTCTCTGTAGGCTCCAAGGGTGAAAAGACTCCAAAATACTTGTAAAAAACACAAGCCAAAGAAATGGGTTGTAAATTTGTACACAATTTACGATTATGTAAATTGGCTTGCTATATTGATCTATACCAACCTTGGCATGTCTCACTGTCTGGCACCCTGACAGATTCTCTTTGGAAACTATTTCGCATGTGACCAGTTTCCCTGCCCCCAGTACACAATCATGGGGGAAAGAGCTGTCACCCCTCCATTTTACAGTACTACAATTAAAGGCATGGGGTGAGCAATAAGGACTACCGCCATTTTAACAGTGCAACGCTGCATTCACATACAGTGCAGAGAGATTTTTTTGGTTATTTTCACTCTGCATTCCAGCATATTTGAAACAATGAGTATGAGGTGAAAGTGCTTACTTCCACCTGTGATTTGAGGGTCTTTACATCCATCAGATGAACCATGTAGGAATTGTGGACACTTTTACACATCATCCCCCAATTTCAGGAGACCAATAGTAATTGGGCAAAATAACAATCTTTGTAATAAGCAATAGTAATATTTGACACATCTGATAATTTTGCTCTGTCTGTGATTTATTTTTTTTTTTTTGATATGTCAGCCTCATGATGGCCTGGTTTCCTGGCCTTGACTATTTTTGGTCCTCATGTTGACAGACAACAAAAGCATACTCCAAGTGTACACGTCACACCTAGAAGGAACATTTTGCTAGCTCTTTTGTGCATTAATGGATGATGAAACAAAAAAAAATCTTGCCAAGAAACATTTAAGAAGCCATTCATCAAATTACTTTTGGTTCCCTTAGTTTGTGGGGATTACGTATAAAAAGATCCACAATCACAACACTGTTCACCCAATATGGATGCACATATCCCCACATTAAAGCTGAATGTTGACACTTTCCATAACCATTGTTTCATTTCAAATTGAATGTGATGGAGTTCAGAGCTAAACCAAAAACTGTCCAAATACTTACAGACTACACCGTCTATGGGCAGTATATTTTACTTGACACATCATGTGTATGTACCTTTCTCCTCTGAAGAAGATTTTAGCTCTCCTTTTGTTGGCTTGGACTGATTTAAATGACAGTAAATCTATTTAAACTGCCAAAATGAGCATGGCTGTTAATATGTACTTCACAAGCTATAGTGTCTTGCCTGTATATAGTTAAATGCTTTTTCGTGTTTTGAATTGATACCCAGAACCAACTACAGCGATCTGAGAGATATGGTTACTTTAGTATATAGGCTTACACATTGCACAGAATGTCAATCCCACATTGCAATGGGCCAGTCGAGTTTGCAGCTACATAAGTGTAAGAGAAATGGCAGAATGAAAATACGTTTATAAACTCTGATTAAATTCAGAAAGATTCATGTCTCTATTTAGTAAAGCAAAAATACAATTACAATTTTGTATGCTGTTGTAACTATGTACATGATTTCAGTTGGCTTTGGTCTGATTTGACCTTTAAATTAAAAGAATACATTTTAAAAAGGCCTTGTCAAACACACTGGCCATTGATCTCTTCAGGATCGATGGTTCTACAAAGCCAGTTACGTTCAGACATCCCAGCTAGCACTTCACTGTAGCCATCTTGGAAAAAAGCCAACTCTTCTATTGACCCACTGCAAAGATAAGAGCACTCTATCTCCTGCTAACAGTGATGCAGATCAGAAATTGATTCAGGATCAATTCAAAACCTATAGTCCATTTTATGAGTGAACATTTCATTCCAAGGCATATCTTCTGAGTGAAGTCTTCATTCAAAAGCAGAAATCTCAATTCCCCAATTGAATCGAAGATGTTGTTTGTATGATGTATATGCTAACAGCAAAAATATCTCTCCTCAAAACAGGGTTGTCAAAACAGCTCTCAGTAGATACAGAGTAGATGTTTTAAAATATATATTTGGCAGCAAAAATGACCTACTGAGATCCACTTACTGGAAACATTTTACTGTGGAACAGAAATGACGGTGGTGGTCAAAGCAGAGAGAGCAGCTTGCAGGTTTCTCTTCCATCATGCAGCAGTGTTTCACCACCAAAAAGCTGCAGAGGGATGAAATTACACCAGCAGGGACAGCTACGTCTCGGCCAGTGACTGCTGCCTGTGAGCCTAGTACAGGCTCACAACATAATCGTGCTTAAAATGTGGTGAAACATGTCAAAGTGAAGGTCATTATCATTTTAGAAGGAGAAATTATCATTAGTGTAACCAAGGGTGAATTCTGAAAACCTGTTAGGAACTATTAGGTAATGATTGTACTCATCCTGAAACCCAATTTTTGGTGAGTGCTTATGCTTGGGGGGTTTTAGAACCACCATTGCTGAACCATACTCCATGGGTGGTCCCTAGGGAAATATGGCATGGACACAAAATGCAAACAGCTCTGCAATGTTTGAACCTGATCCCAGACCTGAATTACTTGAGTCAATGCCCTTGTTTAGACCCAAGGTTTAGATCTTCCAGTGTCCAGCAGTGCCAACACCTGAGAGGGAGACTATGGTAGTAACCAGCCTCTTCCTTAAATCAAAATGGATTCCCCCAGGGTTTTGGCATGTAGTATCTATATAACAGCCATTTAGGAGATTTTTTTCTGGCACACAGAATAGATAAGGAGGCAATCATATGATGAGAACCTGGCTCCTGCAGGGTACCAAAGGACGGGCCAGTGCTGAGCTGAATTTGTTCTGAGGTTTTCAAACCACAGGGACCAAAATCTGTGGTCGACAGACAATGCAATGCAATTACAGTTTAGACAAATTGTTATGAGAACATAGGTAAATCTATCTTGTTGATTTATAGTTCATGGAATAATAATTTACTGTCATTGTCATTTGGTGCACCTATGCAATATGTTCACCTCTTGGAGCCTAACTCTCTCTTTTTCTCTTGCATTGCTTGCGTATACTGTTCTGCAACTTTTGGCTCAAAAGAAATCAAAAGGAATGAAATACGTCAACAGACTGGTAAATTACATTTCAGGATCATTCGATCTGGACAATACGTACGTAGATTGCATTTTATGCAGGGTTCAATTTACAAGAAGCAACAGATCAGATCTTCATATATTTTTTAAATTGAATTCACTGGAGACCCAAAATAAAAATTGGTCATTTATGGGATTTTATTGGGGCCAGATTATAAAACAAACACATCAATGTACAGAATCTTTAATAAATGGCCAACAGTTGGAAATGTTTAGAAAAACAGTTTTATATTGTAGCATAAGTAGACAGGTTAGTTTAATATCTGAATAACATCTCATTCTTTTCCTGTCAATTCTATGAGATGTGCAGCATCTCTTTGCAGCCAGACAACACTGTTAAACAGGGAATAAAAAGATTGTTAGAGAAATCACAAACCTTGCAAGCAAAAACAAGACAGGGTGAACAATAATAAGCTCAGAAAGGTGGGGCATGTTCACCTAAAAATGGACAATGCTGGTGCTTTGCACAAAACACAACTGATCGGATAAACTGCAGACATTCAGGTGGAAGTAGCATGAAGTGAAATAAAGGACAGATTCCAAATGTGGAACAAACAAATGACGCAGGAGCCTTGAAACTCAGGGACCTTTCAACAGCATGTTTCCAGAAAATCAAATAAACAAATACATAGATTGGGGTCTTTCTGAAATTACCCAGCTGACTGTTTCACTTCTATTTCAATCAAATTGTGGAAACCAGTTTGCAGTATAAATGTCATTATATTTGAATAACACTATCATGCTTTAGACACATGCTAGTAGATAAACTCAGTTATTGACAAAATAATCATGTGTATTTGCTGTCTCATATTCATCATGTTAATGTCTAACAGAAACTATTTCTAAAACAGCTGGGAGGCACAGAGAAATAATTAAAAAATGTAAATTCCATTTTAGTCAATTCTGACCATCACACATAACTGTCAAGAATATGGCTCACAAATACTCTTCCTCTGCTGGGCCTGAAAATAATTTCAGGACTTACATTTACAGTAATGAACAGGTTTGGATTCAGTGAACAAAGACTGTGTGTGTGTACTAATGTGCACTGAATTCCAATCTCCATAGCCCTGGCAGATGCTAAAAGCTAGTATCTGCTGGGATGCAGGGAAGACTTCTGAAGTCAGAGGTCTTTTATGAACGAAATCTCTGCCCTCATCTTTCTGGTCCGAGTGAAAGAATGCAGATGCAATAACAGGAGGCAAGGTCACAGAGAAGTGTGTTGTACACATGACACACACGGTTGAGACAAGGTGTTCTTGAAATGCACAAATGGGTGGCAGAATGAGACACAGAGAAACAGTACAAGAAAGCCAGAACAATCCACAGGAAACTTCTTTCAATCCTTGCCTCTCCAAACATGGGAAAAGAATCCGGGGGGTAGGGGAAAGGAGGGATGGGGTAGGGAGAAGAAAACGACATGCAAAGAGGGAGTTTGTTGTGCAACGATCACTGGAATTATGAGAGTTGAACCTTCTCAGACCAATGAAAAAGAAATAGGCATTCCTTTTTGTAAAGACTTGAAATCCCTCCAGACTCGCCTACCTTTGATTGCGTTTTTTTTTCTTCTGAATATCGGCTAGGCAGGGAGTGATAATAACAGAGCTCTCTGATTCACTCTCACGCTGAAAATTCTGACGGACACATCTGTCAACATGCAGACAGGTAAGTTAGCATGAAACGAATTAACTGTGTTGGGATACCATCACCCCTGTAACACTGAAATTGTGTATAGACCCTTGCCTTTCAAAACAACAGACAATACAAAACCTTTGGTGAATGCTTGTTCCCTGTTGCTATCATATTTTCTCTGAAGGAAATAGATGTGAGAGAAATATTGTGCATCACACAATTCTGTACATTTACTTTTCAGAGGGGTCAATGGAATAAATTCCCCACTTCAAGCATGCATGGATTTCATAGCTAGTAGGAAGAAATCCCCCCCAAAGAAAAACATTAATAGTAAATAAAATCTCATGTCGTCCCTCTATCCCTTTCTCCTTATCTCTCAAATGAGTTTGTACAGTCAATCACTTTGGAAATGTACCTTTTCTTCCCATTTCTGGCAGGCTTCAGAGATCCATCATCCGAGAAATTAACAGGCCCGGTCCAATTTGTCGTTTCGTCTCCTTTGAGTCGGCTAAACTGTTGCCCACTAATAAGAAAATGAGTCAGTTTATTCGGGATTTATTTACTTAAATGTGTTAAGAACTCCACACAAACAGTGATTCAGCACATAGCCGGATCCCTTTCTTTCCAAATAAATAAGGAATGTGACAGATGACAGAAAGATGCAAGGGCTTAGAAAATACAATATGAATGAGTCATAACCTTTGCCCATGTGCCTAATAAAATGAGCCACAAAATAAATGCACAGTATGACTGTACCATTTAACATCTGAGAGTGCTTGTGTGTAATGCAAAGATTATCCATTTAATTTTCCCTAAAGCTCTCCAAAGTGATTATAGTAAATAGGGGTGAGGAGTGAAGAGCAGATTATCATAAGAGTGAATAGTAAGAGAGAAATTTAGCCCCATTCTACACAGAAATATATTTGTAACACATACATATCTGTTGTAATCTTAATGGAATTCTGAAATACTGATTTTTGAACACTAAATAAGTATTTGAGTCACATTTAAAAAGCATCCACTGCTCGCACTTAAATACAACTGGTGCATATAATATATAAACATATAAATCTAATGTTTAAGCTCAGTAAGGTCTGTACATTTAAAAGTTAGGCTCACTAATTCATACCATCAATTGAATTTAACATAATTCAATTATATGTAGAAAGCACACAACTGTGCTAGTTCTCGGTGGCACATTTTAACATTAACTGTAGGGTTTCACTATCTGTGGTATTTATTTCTTAAAAAGCCATTTACCAATTTTGCCTTCTACCTTGTGTGCTATGTCACAAATAACACATGATTTAATTTACATTTATTAATGACAATTGGCTTTAAGTAACATACACTGTAATTTATAAAAAGAGCTGTGTGCATATATTCCAACAATACTTTACAATTTATACATAAAACGCCATTCTAAACCAAAAACTCTAATGCTTCAACCTCAGCAAATCATGCCTGCATAGTTTTATGCCTCAAAACATTTCTTTATAAGTTTATACTTTGTAAGTCTATGAAGACCATACCTCCTAAATTTGTTTAAATCTATGTTTCATTTTGGCTTTTATGTGGTTAATTGACCGCACTCTGTCACTTTGTTAAAAAAAGGACACTGAGATTCATTGTTTATGAGAAGAAATACATTTCGGCATATAATGCACTTCTTCTGCTTTTTCATTTGTGCATTATGCCATTCTACAGAAGGTTAATGTAGTCACAGCACTTGCAAATAGTGATTTAATCACTGCAAGCTAGTATAGCAAGTTAGTATACTTCATTTTTAATATACTATATGAATATTTAACAGTTCACAGGTAACTCTGAGAGAATGTTGTCTTATCCAGGGTGGAGAGCATTTGAGAGTTCTGAGCCAAAGCCTGTGTCCCTTACTGGAGAGAGGCTTCACATCCCTGAGTAGAATACGTGGTTTCATAAAAATATTCTTTAAATGTATCCAAATTACACATTAGATAACAAGGTTATAATTTCAGATCACCCATGTTAATTTCCAATAGACTTACATCAGTTAACAAAACAAATTAGTTCAACAATAACTCAACATACTGATTTAGTATTCAAATTGTTTAGACTGTAGCCAGGATAACCACAAAATTTAAATTATGGGGCTTTTGAAAATTTTAGTCTAAAACAAAGGAATTTTGGTGTGCACATGAAATGAATCAGAAGTCACACACACTATTCTTTACGAACAGGCCAAAAACTGCTCTGTAAATACTTGAAGGAAGTCATTATATGTACACAGAAATGGAATGGAATTCAAATAATAACTTACCATTCAGTTGTGTTTAACAAATCTGGTAATGAAATCTATAGGAATCAGTCCCATTTCAACATTACCATTTTATTTGTCCCATACAAGAAAAACATTATTTCCTCGTCCATTTGATTTTTCGGCCTAGGACACACAATATGATCTTCAGTGTAGGTTCATACATGTCTATTGTAGATGGCACACTATGAAAGTTAACTATGCTAATAATCATCTGGTACAGTGTAGGTTGACACATATACGCTTTGAGTTAGGGAGCTGCATTGTAGAGCACAGAAAACAGAAAAGCATCTGTCACTGTTGCTAACATGTTTTCTTCCAAAGCTATCTCACTGCACCTTGCTAGACGGAAAAATGTCTTGAACACAATTGCCTGGGTTACATAAACATTTGTTTTTCATTTCGACCTTCATTTTTTTGTATGTTTTTTCATACAAAAGGTCAGAGTAATGATACAGTGTTATGGATGATAGGTAGTACATTTTAAATATCTGAGATGAATGTGTTGAACTGTTCAATACAACTATTTGAAAAAAGATGTTGAACTACTGCTGACACTGTGTCATGTCATGGGATTATTTGTGCATGCATAAAGAATTTCATCAAAATGGGGGGGGGAGGGAATTAGCACCAAACTCATAACCTCTATTATAAAATGGAGCAAAAATCATAATGTGTGTTCTAGGCTTCAAAGTGATAAAGCCAAGGAAGAAATTTTAACCTGTTTCAGAACCAGCGACAAACAGCATTTTTACATTGCTCATTATTAATAATGTTACTGGATAACATATAACATCCACAATATTTTACCTCATTTTCACATTTTATCAAACAAAACAGACTGAGCATTTTAGTACATTAAAATCACATTTATGTGAACAGGGATAAGGCAATTGCAAGACAAAATCAAGTATTGCATTGTTATTTAAGGCAATCAAATAGATCTAAATACAATGCAACAAAACACATTTCTTTTATCAGAATATTCATTTATGAAACGTGTTACAACTGTTTAAAAACAGTACAATGAAATATCACCTCCAGGTATCACTAATATCCAAATCTTCACTAACAGAAAATGGAATGCATATTATCTGTATTTCAGTAGTTTATTTTAAGGTGAAGGAGAAAATACAAAAAATTTAAGAGATGAAGAGATAAACTAATTAATTCTTTTCCTTAGTATTACATGTGTTATATTTCCATAGGCTTTACCATTCAAATCTAAATATGTAAATCTTTCTTGGGACCGATGTAAAGCCTGACACTGTAAGCTTTTTAGTCAAATTATCGAAACCAATCAAATCCACTCTCTTACTATTCACTCAACCCAAGTGCCTTTTTCCTGGATTTCCTGAAAATGAAAGTTATGGATAAAAGTGATGCCATTGGTGATTAGGGGGTAGGGACAATACATATATATGGATACTTTTCCACATGTTCTCCAACCTCCAAATGTTCTGCTTTCATTCAACCTCTGTTTTTCAAACATCATCAGCAGCCACAGCTCGGTTTGGCTCACATTCTGCCTTCAAATGTTCATCTAGAACCAGCAATGCAGAATCAGAGATCCTCCATAGGATTTTATATCAAGACCTTTAGCAAAGGCCATCGCCTGAGAACCCAAATCCTTATGACTACAGTGCATCTCTTTAGCCGTCCTGAATGCTAGTGACCATTACTGAAAGTAAAAACAAGGAACAATACACCAAATACTTAGGGAGTTGACTCTCACATTGACTTCATGCCAAATAAGAGGATAGCAAATAATATGGTCCTGACTGCTTTCTCTCAGAAAGAAAATACACTTTCACTCTCTGTAGGTTGTGCACTATGAAAACTGGAAAATAAATCTAAAATGATGAAACCTTTTTTTTTGTATGCAGAACAAAAGAGAGAGAACACACATTGTTCAAAGTGCCAGCAGCCGCTGTTAGTATTTGCGCCCGTAGGCAAAACTACAGGCTTGGGAGGCGGGATATTGCTTTGCTTCCTCAAGTCACTGTATGCTCATTCATATTTCCTTTTGGTGAAATCACAATGCTTTCACCAAGGGACTGATGTCCTGAATACATCCTCTCCCACCTGTGGTTATAAGTGATGAAAACACAAAGACAGAGCTTTGTGAATGTCTCCCCGTGTAAATCACACAGGAAGTGCTTCCACTGGGGGTGGATTTAATGCACTCCATGTGTTTCTTTTGGCTGGTGCTGAAATGTAGGTTGTAGTACTGATATGATGCATTACTATGTAAGACAGAGAAAAGAGATGGGAAAAGAAGAAGAGAACAGGGGAGATTTTGTTGAGACAGAATTTGTTGAGACATCATTTATTGTGTATGCATTCCACCATGCAAAGTCTACCAGTTATGTTTATTGCACTGGTCAGCCAAATCCTTAAGTCATTTACTTTTGACATTCTACAGATGACATTTAATTGGCACATAATATAAAACTGGCCCTCCTCTGCTTATCTGTAGCTGAGAAAGTAATTTGCCAATATGTGACTTGATGTGCCTGTGTCACACTGGAGAACATATCTCATTAGCAATAGAAACCATGAC
This sequence comes from Albula goreensis, assembly GCA_022829145.1. Taxonomy (NCBI): domain Eukaryota; kingdom Metazoa; phylum Chordata; class Actinopteri; order Albuliformes; family Albulidae; genus Albula; species Albula goreensis. Next base: position 60,171,076 of record CM040741.1, on the reverse strand, counting down.
TGTAATATACGTCATTTTAAACTTCAGCCATATGCTACTCACATAGATTTGTACTTATCAATCATTAATTGAAGTTATGCCAAAAAAAGAAAGCATGTATCTGTGCAGTATTTTAACTTCTGACTAAAAAGTGTAATTATTTCATGTCCACTGCAGCTATTACAGAGGAGTTATGTCTTTATAAATTTTATATGATCCCTTTCTAGATAATTACTGGGTGAAGTAACAGTTGTTAACTGGAATATCTACATGAAGACTCAATTCAATATGCAGGAATACATGATTTATGAATCCATTTGTCATTGTTCCTGGCAGAGTTTTTCTACAGCAGGCAGTATCAAATTTATATCCTTATTTTTTAAACATAAGATCAGAGGGAACATAAAGAAGACAAACACAGATGTCCTTTACATTTGCCTTATAGTAAGTTCTTCATATAATAATAAACCCTACAGAAATGACTAGTTAATGTGTGGGCACCAGAATGCTGAAACATAATGGGTAAATCTGGTTCCACTGTCTGTTTTAGCTTAAGACACTAATAGGAGCAGAAGAAACCTAGCATATTATAATCATTTAATGCTCAAAAGAAAATTATGATTAGAAATTATTCCTATCCAAAATGAAGAGTACCAATGACACAGGCATTTTTACCTGTCAACGCTTATACTGCTGTTCCATTTAAGGTGCCTCCACTCACCTGTGAAGCCTCATTGAACAACAACAACACAACAGCATGATAACAAACAGGTATTGTCATATTGCCACCTGCCTGTGGGATTTGATCTGCAGTAGTGTGTATCCTTTTCCCAAGAGGCAGCTCAAATTCTACCAAACTGTATACCTTAACAACAATGATCAGCATCCAATTGTTCACTTAACTTGCAAGCCAATGATCTGGCAACAGCACGCTGGCTAAAAGTAACAAGGTCATCCAAATCTATGCAAAGCCTCTCCAGGGAACATCAAATTTACTGACAGCACTAAATATAAACAAACCCTGATGAATAATACACCTAACAAACAGGTTAAAGGGCAGATGTTTTCCATAGTAAGGATCCATTAATTCCAGAGCCTACACCTAAGAAAACAACAACACCTGCCTCTGCCATTCACAATTGGCAGCTACAAGTTAAACTGTAAACCCACAAAACACAAAAACATTGCACAACTATACATTATGCAGTCTTTTATATAAATACATAGCCATCAGGACTGTTGTGAGCCATCAAATTGTAGAATTAACAGTGATAAAACGAGTACAGGAATTCAGCAACCCCACCTAGAGAAGATGGCTGAAAAAATTCTCAAGAACCTCAAATGAAACAAAAGGGAACTGAGCAGAGCACTGTTTTCTTGTGCAGTTCCTTCCAGAATATCTTTAAATCCCTAATCCAAATATGGACTGGAAACACTGCAAAATTAATAATCAAACAAATCTCATGCCAATCACTCAGCAATGCTGTCTGCTATGTATTCTATTCTCAAATAGCAGTCATTGCCTTCGCCAGCATGATTTTATTAATCCCCTCAAATCTAATGGATTTTTAAATGTGGCACTGGGTAATCTCATTTTTGAGTGACCATAGTGTTAGCATAGTGTGGAACATATTTTGTGGCAGAATTTTATCAATGGCTATTCTTAAAAATACTATTTTTAAGGGGGTGGCATTCCTATAATACCACATACAGCATATGTATAACAACAATTCATGTGTACACATTAATATACATGTGCACACGTTCCACACAACTGTACTGAATCTCTCTCTATCTCTTTTATTTTAACAATGAATTGGTTGCATCATGATTACTGGTTTTAAATACCACTACAACACTAAATAAGGCCATTATGTTGTTGATTTTGCAATTTCACTTGAAGACAGTACATAAAAGAATATGGAGTTCAATGCCTGAAAAACACTACTGAGCAACAGTTCAGTCTGTTATGTTTATACAATATCAAGACATTCTTAGAGGAGGTTCATGAATTCCATTAATGGATGATGTATCCATCAAAATATGCCACATCTATGAGAGATTATGATAACAGCACAGGAGGCAAATCTTAATCTAGCATCTGCAACATCGGACCTTTTGAGCCCTAAGAAATCAGAGAGCCTTCTAGAAAAGCCTGTGCCTCGATGCTTTCCACAGGAGACGGTACAACAGTGTAGCTGTGAAGAGGAGTGAGCTCCTCTCTGTTGCAGAATTTCTCCTCCAATGCGGGATTTGGATGGGCGTGCCTGACATGAAGGTGGGGTACACACAGACCGTGCGGCATGGTCCTGCTGTCGGCCGGGGGATTGGCAGGGAAAACCGCACTGTGTACACCTCCCACTGTGACCTCGCTCGACAGTTACCCTTCACAAACTTGAGGTGTGCAGACGCAGAGGGGGAAAATGGCTCCCGCAAAGCTGAGAGGTTTCCACTGCCCACTCACAGTTTCATAATCAATCCCCCCAGCTCTTGCCTGTCGGGCATATCTAGAGCTGACATGGAGGGCGAAATTGTGAACCTGAAATTAGATTCACATCACCTGATCTACAATTCATGAACGCCATGATCTTGGAAAATGGAATCAAGTGCCACTACAAAGGACCCATTTGGGATAGGAGGTAAAACTGCATCACATATGATGTTTGTTATCAAGGAGGTCATGTGCTGCCAGTGCTCTCCAAAAGAAGATAAACTGATTCATAGAGACAAAACAAAATTGTTGAAACATCTCTGGGGCTCAGCGTCTAAATGATCATGATGAATGTGTTGCACCAGGGAGAAATATCCCCAAATGTAAAAATGCTGTAGCCAGCTACAAAAAAATCCTGATGAAGGATGACATACATTAATTTACAATTACATATTCAGAATCCCATTTTACAGTAGATGTAAATCAGATTCTGTATTTACAGGGATATGTTTATTGCCATGGATCTGTATAAAACACGTCACTGGATATACCCTGTTAAAAATCAGAGCATGCGAACTTTAGTGTACACAATGCATGGCGTAATCCAAAAGATCAGGATTAGAATTGGTATTATGTGACAAGGAGGGAAAATGGCAAATTTGAAATGCTAACATAGGAGCGAAGACATGACATAGTCACTAGTGTACAGGACCAATCAGTGTATGTTCTTAAAATACTGTCATATTTCTCATGTAATGTTCTGCAATTAGCTTACCATTAAAGAAAGATAAAGAATTAAAACAGAAAAAAAACCCTGTAAAGGACTGCTATAGACCATACTTTACTGTAAATCTATATGCTACACCAAAATTTGAGAATTCATGTCTTGCTTTCAGCCATCCATTACACTGTAGTTTTATATACCACACATTTGGAAAATTCCTCTATTGTTCTGCTTAACCATTAAGCTTGTTATCACCAAAGATAGACTGAAAGAATTGTGATTAGACTACAACAAGGCTACGACTACAGCTGCTACACGTACTACTACTACTAACACAACTGATAATAATAATAATAATAATAATAATAGCAATATTTATCCAACATTTTGCATGTGACTGCGTCAGAGGATTAGTATGTCAAACATGATAACACAATGGAAATTAGTCAAAAACATAAGTGAATTATAATTTAGAAATCACATTATCTTATACCCACTCTTTCACAGTGGTACGCCAAACGTAATTTGCACAGCCTACTTCCAGAAAATGTCAATGAAATTTCTTACCTTTTAATGTAGTTTTTGCCATAGAGAATCTGTTGCAAAAGAGTAACTACTCCAAAAGCACAAATAAATATAAAACAAAGAGATCTGTTTCCGAGCAAATCTCTTCCCGACGGGTCGGAGTAGCCCATTCTTTAGCGTAGCATCCACTGCTTTAAGACAACCCCAAATCAAGGCTTCTCCTCCTAGCCCCGGACGCGACCGCCTCAGACTCGGTCGTACATGTTTACTGCAGTCAGAGGGTCATCGTCCAACGTCTATATTCTGTTTTATTTTTAATTGGATCTCAGCGGAAACAGCACTGATCCTAATAGTTCGGGTCCTGCAGCATTGCCTCGCTCTTTGCGACAGCGTGGAGAATCCACACAAGCAGCGCACTAATTATGAAATTTGGAAAGTAAAATCCTCAATCGTTTGAAATTCTGCATTGAAAAACGACACAATTGTCCAACGAGACAAAAATCTTACTCAAAAGTACCTGAGAGCTCACCAATGTGTTGTGACACTGTCTCTAGCAAACGGTAGTGTTTACTCGTTGACTGCGTTGTTCTCGCAACCAAAAAGACCGACGCAGTCCTCACTGTCCAGTTTCGTTTAGTGATCCAAACTGCCAGCCTATTCGCTGACAGACATGAGTGGAATTCGCTATCGCAATTTCAAAATGATCTTGTGTGATTCTGAAAGCCAAACGCTGCTACATTTCGTCATAGGATAAATATGTGTGCGGTATGAATGGCATCCAAGCGAATTATTTCTCATCTGTTGGTCTGATAATTTTTCAAAGCGTATTGTAGGCGGTATGGGTGGCACAGCGTGGTTAATTCGGCCAGATCTACGAGTCAGCGCAAAAACCAAGGTCACAACAGCATCTCTCAAGGACAGCTTCGAGCACCCCTTGTACGCTGGTGTATTTAAAGGAGCTGGACGCTGCACGGTGGGAATTACGAATGCTGATGTGAAGTCAGTCAACTGTGCCGACATTTCATTTTCAGTCCCCATCTGTACAGGCTATTGGCACATTAATTCAAGCTCACTCACCCAACTAAAAATAGGTGCTTACAAGGTTTGTCAAAAAAAAAAAAAAAAAAAAAAGGAAATAGGGGACTCATGAAGGGGATTGGAAAAGGAAAAAAGAACGTTTTGTATTCTAGATCACTGGCAGTGACAAAAGTACACTGTTAAGAGCTGTGGTTTGAACAGTACGCTACTGTATCATGAACAGTATTCCGTGTTACTGTGGAAGCTACAGTAGTGCATCTGTACTCAAATCACTTTCTTATTGCACAGTAGACCACACTACTGTTGAATCTAGGCCTATAAAACAATAGGGTATATAATCTAGGATTTGTATCGTGGTTCCGATGAAAACTATATACACAATTTATACCGTAATTAATTTCCTTATAAAATATTACGTCTTATGAAACATTATGTGGAAACGGTATACAGTATTTGTTGACCTACAGCGAATGACTTTTTTTTTTATTATTATTATTCATTTTATTTTATTTTTTACCGCAATTCAATTTCTTATGAAACAATAGATTGCTGTGGAAGCAGTGTACTGCATTGGTTTCCCTTTCTTCTAAAATATTCTGTTACTGCAGGCCTACCTTACTGTGCAAGCTTTCTAAATCTACTGTATTTCAACTGCAAATTATTTCATTATGAACATTATGTAACTGTGGAATCTGTATACAGTATACAAATATATTTGTATCCTAAATCACTTTATTATAAAGCAGTATGTGGAAGATGTATGCTATAGCCCTGTATCAGCTACTGCAATACTGGCACTACTATAGCACCATTGGAAAATTTTAATTGGCTGGAGAAAATGTTTGTACTTTTGCTTACTGGAAAGGCATATACAGACATTTTATTTTCAATAATGTCTGTGTATGTTTTCATTCAATCATGTAGCCAATAGATGAATATTTTTGCCAAAAAAAAAAAAAAACCTGAGAACAAGATCATTGTATTTTGACAATGTATGTAACAGGTTGTAATCAAACTCCTGCCTTTTCATGGGAACTCAAACCTCTACTATTGAGCCATGGGCCATCTCTTATTAGGTGTGGGTGATGTGTGGGTTTTATACAGGCTCCTCTATTACACTCACTCCTTTTGACCTCCTCCCTGATGGAGAGACCAACTGCAATGGGTGCCAGTGTAAACAGTGAGTTTACATATTCCTCCCTGTTTTCAAGTTTCACCCAGTATGTACAAATTCAAATGACATATTTGTACAACCACTTTCTTATTCAAAGATAGAGCTTGACACTGCCCAAAACATTTGAATAAAGTGAGGATATGTATGCACTCTTTACAATTACATTCTGATTGGCTGAGTGCATGATCATGTCATTGTAAGAGGTATAGGAAACATAGTTAAACCAAAGTTCCATGAGCTAAAAATTTTGTGAGTCACTATTTTTTCTTCATTTAATCATGTAACTCTCATTGATACTGACTGAATTTATTTAAGAGTGGCCTGATTTACAAAAGTGTGGCAATATAAAATAATGAAAAAATAAAAAAGGAAATGAACACTGAATTATAAAATTGTACACAAAATCTGAAGCATTTGTTAACAATCCAGGTTAAAATGACCCAGCTCCTCCAACTTATCAAGGGAAATGCTATCAGCTGAGGGAAATAAATAATTTACAATCATATCAACTACATAACATAGGTTTTTGGCTTCACAAATTGTTATGCATTTATTGTTGCTAGGAGATATAAAAGTATTCTTCAAATTGAATGATGATGAGCCATTACTATCCTGAAATAAGAGAATTTGTTATCTTGCACTCAAGTAGAAGGATATTTTTACACACACTACTTGTGTGAGTAACAGTGCATAATGTTACTCCAGTAAAATTCAATCTGATCATACAGCTGGAGGCACTGAGAGTATTCTCTTGAAGCCTAAAATAACCCAAGTGCCAACCAGCAGACGAATCGACACAGCACAGCAGGCTTGAGAGGCCGGATACACACCCCCTGGGGAAGAACAGCAAGTCTGTGCTTGTCTCAGAGATGACTCAGAGGCCATCCCAATCGACAGCTCAGAATCAGGAAAGAAATGTATTGTAATATTTTTATTGTTTACTATTTGTAGTAGTAGTAGTGGCAGTGGTAAAAGTCATAGTATTAGTGTTCAAGTGAGTAAAAGCCTTAGTAGTAGTAAAAATCACAGTGTGACATTACTTGTTTGCAGTTGTAAACTGCGGAATTGAATCAAGACAGGAAAATGATGAAACTAGTGCTCTACAGAGGCATGTCTTGAAAACCTGGAGAGATTCAATTTTAGATAAGCCGCTTCCTTTTAGCTGATGGATTTAGTTTGTGTTACAAGCAAATTGTCTTCAGTTCTGCAATCTAGGGTGACTCCATAGATGCAAATTCAATGAACGATGAAGAATTTATTGCTATTATTAGCACTGTTGTTGTTGCTGTTGTTTTCAACAGTAAAAGTGGTAGATGTGGAATCACGATTAGAATTTGTGTTGTTTTGGTTGTTATGGCTGTCATTTGCTTCTGTTGTGTTTTATTTGTTTGGTAAATGCCTTCATCCAAGGAAAACTAAACTGAGCATATACTATAATATATATATGCAATTTCATGGCACAGCAAAGCAGAGCGCAATAAAAGCCCTACCTTAATTATTCACAGGGCTCATGATGGCGCACAGTTCTATGGCAGCTTGGTACTACTTGGAGTAAATCCATGCCCCCTGGAGAGCTGGCTCCTGTCTTTGCACAGGGATGTCTTATCTCGGCCTACAGCACCTGGCAGCAGCCTGAAAACACAGAAAGAATGGCTCGCGCTGCTCTTTATTAGCCAGATATCAATTAGAGTGTCAGGAGCAAAGGCCTTTCCAAGATACATCTTAGAGGCTGTCACCAAAACATTCAGCCCTTTCCCTCCTGAAAAGTCTGAGCGGGTAACCAATCAGTGGCCTACCGCATTCCTATCTTAAGATTTAGTGAACACATCAATCAACAAGGACCCTACTCTCAGTGTTGGCAAATGTTTGTTATTTAATATCTCCAAAAATATTTATCTAAAGATCGCATTCAGTTGATCCTCTTTCATACATCCGTTTAAAATTCTTCATCTACCAATTATTCTCCTCAGAAAACCCATCGGTTGGATTTTTCCATTCACAACATTTTCATCCAATCTGACAACCTTCCTCCTCAAGAAATGGAGCACAATATTGAAGCAAGGGAGACATCTGGTGGAACATTCAGTCATGAAGGGCGGGGTGAAAAAGTCTGGGCCATAATGAAAAAAAAAGTAATAAAAAAAAACAATAAACTATGCAGAATGTAATGAAATGCATCTGTTGTTATTTATTTATTTCCCACTGAACAGTTTAGTAATGGTTGTACTTATGTCATTGCATTGACTTAAAGAGTTGATTCTAATTGTGGGATCTACAACTTCACAATTTTGCCAGTTTTCAGAGTTATACAAATGTGCCATACATACTTGACAAAAAGACATGGACAAATTTTTCCACCATTCAATCTCTTCAAGCTAGTCCAATCATTTTGTATTAAATACTATGTTTATTCAGTAATATAATTTCAGATCACTCTGCAATTTAGATATATTATTGCTTAGCAACTTTTTGTATGTGGGGTTAAGGGTGTTATGTGTTCTGCATATAGTATGCTTGTAGAACAATTGGTTAGTCAACTGTTAATACTCCAGTCCAACATAGCTTGTAAATAGCTGCAGTCGCAATTGTCTGAACTCCAGTGCAATAGGTGGCAGTAACGCGCCAAATACCAAAGTCCGCAGATAAAAAAAAAGTTATTCCGAGTACATACGAATATATTTAATTCAACAAAAACGTCCAAATGTAACCTGCACAATTTAGAACTCTGTTGGTGTGTGCGCGATGATATTTCGACCACATTCGGAGATTTTTAAACTCAAAATACAGCAATATTGTTCGATGTACAGCCCAAAAACACACCGGGACTTCTTTCTCTGTTGCACCGGAAAAACCCGATTTTGATTTAGCGCTACACCAACCCACCTTCCGGTCTCTATCGTGCCAGCCTTAGGAGGGAGATGGTGAGTTTGTGAGAGATGCCTTAGGAAATCATAATACATCGAAGTTTTGCGGTGTTCATCTGTACCATGAGTGAATTACACTCCAAGTTTTAAACATTGTTGTATAATTCCCCCATGTATTACACAGAATTATGTCACTGTTTTGATTTTAAAACCATTTGGCAGCAGCTAGCTACATTGGTTAGCTGTCACCTCTCTACCGTTGGTTTATCAATGCTAAACCAATCAAACAATTGTAGTTGTTTACGTGTATTGGTTTCTGCCTTATAATCCGAAGTTTTTTTGCTATCTGTTCAAGTAAAATGATGGACGGAAAGTAGTGTATAAACAACTTCTAAAGAAATCGTAGGGAAATTACGATACTAAGGCCTTGTTGCTCATATGTAGCTAGCCAGCCAACCACAGTACGAGGGTACCAAGGGGTAATTCTGGAAGTTTGTTATATCTGTGTCGCTATGCTATCTCAAAAATTTGGCATTATGTGCAGCCGGTTACATGACGCTAGTGTATCATGTAATTCTCTGATGCGATCACACAGGTTGTATAATTTTACACTTTGTGTTTTCTGTCGCTCATGTATAGCTTATATCAATACCGGTGCAAACGAGTGGCTTGCATGCTGCGAGTTAAATTTCTTAAAGTGTAACACTACTGCGGAAGTGCAATATTATGTCTAGGCAAGTATACCACGGTGTATGTGAATTTAGACAGTTGAAAAACTTACCCGGTGTTACTGTCTTGTCTGTGATGTTATAATACAAATGTCTGAACATATGAGTTCTAGTGATTCTGTCTTTTAACTGAGACAAGACATTGTACCTTTACTCTCTCTGAAACTGGTGTTACCCATTTCCCCATTGCTCTGCATGCTTGGTTCAATACTGTTTTTCCTCCTCGCAGACGAAGGGAACATCGTCATTCGGGAAGCGTCGCAACAAGACGCACACACTGTGTCGTCGCTGTGGCTCCAAGGCTTACCACCTTCAGAAGTCCACCTGTGGAAAATGCGGATACCCCGCTAAGCGCAAGAGAAAGTGTAAGTTATTAATCACAGATCGCATTACTCAGTGAATATGTGTACATTTTTCAGTGATGCCATTCACTGCATATTGGTTGTTAGCTATAGCAGTCTGACTACTTTAACAGCAACATGTTTCTAAATTTTTGGAATGTTTATGGTGATGGAGGTTGCTGTGTCTTCCTGCTGTGTGGCTTGTCGTTACTAAAAAGTGTAAGCAGTCATTAGATTTCAGATTTTGTGAGTTTTAACAGCCTGACATGTTAATTGTGCCTTTTCACCCACCAGACAACTGGAGTGTTAAGGCCAAGAGGCGCAGCACCACTGGGACCGGCCGCATGAGGCATCTGAAGGTTGTGTACCGCAGATTCAGGTGAGCACACAGCTGGTCACTTCTGTGTAAACAGAATGATGAATAGCATAAGGTTTAAAGTCTGTCTTGAGGTTTCTGTACCATCCTTAGCTGTTGGGACTTTGAGTCATTGATCATAGGTGTAATCGTTTGGCAATTATGTCTAAGTAGCTATAGGCCTATACTGTGCTTATGTGTTGTAACAGTGTTGAGCGTATCCCCTTCTCTAGGGAACAGCTTAGGGTTTGTCATTACTTAATGGATTAATATCACAATACAGTGAGGATTGTATGTTATCAGTTTATATTCAACATTGTGTCATCACCAAGAAAATTCAGGTTAAGTACCTAGCCTAAGGGTATAGCAACAGTTAAAATGGGATTTGAACCCGCAACCTCTTAGTTGCAAGGAATGGACCTTCTCTGCCTCCTTACACTGCTTCACTTTGGAATGTAAAATAAACAAATCAAACAAGAGTTGCTATCAGTTTGGTACTAGTTTGCTGTGAAGAAGGTACTTTTGAAGGGGTACAGCGATGATAAAGTTAATGTATTGATTTTCATAGCAGCTGATTAATTGGTAAGCATTATGGAAATATTTAGCCCTGTTAGTGTTTGGCTTCATGTGTCATACATTTAATGTTTTTCTCTGGGTGATGCAGTCCGCTCTACTGCAGTTGGAATACCAGATTTGAGAAACCTCTTAGGACAAGAATTGATCATTTCAGTCATGCTCAAACATTGTGACAGCATGACATGTTTAGTCAGTACTGTCCTTTTCAGTATGAGCTTATTTATATATTGATCATTAAAGCACTTGGGTAGTGTATTTTAAATTAATCATAGACTTGTTTTGTCATCTGTCAGTATTTGTCTGATAGTCTGAACAATAAAGTGGCCACTTAGAAAAAGCTTCTAACCTGATATGAAGTCCATACTGTCTGGTTATAGAGCACATAATCTCAGTATACAGTTTAAGAGCTGTTGGAGATGATCATTTCAGCTGCCTTCTAACATCTGTCATAACTGCCATTGCAAACATTTTTTTGTTGTTTAGAATTCTTAATTGATATTATGTGTAGTTCTGTATTTATTACATCTTCAAATAAACTATTCAAATTATCCAGCACTGGGACTCCTCATGAATTAGCATAGCACAAACCATATGTACTAGTGTACCGAGCAGACAACTCTCATAGAAATATGTGAATATCAGAGACGGTGAAAGCTATTAACAAAGAAAGCTCCAGATAAGAAACATGGACTATTGCATTTTGAGCTAGCAAGGGATAAAGTCACAATTTGTAAAGCTGTTAAAGAACAAATCTATCTAGTAATAAGTCAAATTACTTATAGTTTAGTTATCCAACTTTGGGAAGAGTTTTCTTGTAACTGTCAAACAATATTCAGTATATGAAGTAGATTGTAGTATTGCTATGTAATCGTAAATATCTTGGATGTTGATGCAAATGATAGGAAGTCTCTGTTAGACAACAAAATACTAACTGCTGCTTTTGGTGAATGTGTTTCTTGCAGAAATGGGTTCCGGGAAGGGACTGTCCCCAAGCCCAGAAGAGCAGCAGTGGCAGCCTCCGGCTCATCCTAGACACTTTGTTTAAAATAAATGTGCTGTTAAAAAAGAAAACTGTGTTTTTTGACTCTTATTAAGGTGTTGACATTTAACATTTGAATTAAACTTTGTTTTACCAGTGATTGATTTAGAAACCTGTTTATATCACATAGTTTCACTGCAGCCCTCTGATATTCCTGTTTGAAGCAGGTTGTTAATATCAGTGTTGCAGACATGAAGTACATTTTGTAAGGTGAACATTTTTGCAAACCCAGCAGCTTCTGTTGAAATTCCATTGTATAGCCTAAGACAAGATATGAATAAAAACCTCATATCATTCTGAGTCTGTCCCATTAGCATAAAGCAAAAAGTATTGGTGAGTTGTATCATAATTTGGTAATATATAGGCTTTCTTGCTTTGACATAAGTATTACTGTCACATGAAATATGACCTAACATGACATCAGTTTCCACTGTATTGTCTTTGTGAGATGCCCACACAAGTTTGCTTTTCCTCAAAAGGAAATGATTGCAACTAGCAAGTTACCTCTCCAAACAAATGTATATTCAAGATTCTACAGCTATTTAGCTTCATTTTTTTCCTCTTGAAGGCATTTCTGTAGCAGAAAATGTTAAGCTGTGTTTCTGTTTTTATGTGTAGGAACTTGTCTCAGAACCAACAGATTACAGGCCTAAAGCTGGAACCTCATGGATATACAGTATACTGTCATTCTAAAAGGGGAATAAGCAGAGCTTTTTCCAGGAGGTGTGCAATTTGGCAGATATGGGAAGCAAACAATACTCTCCTGTTCCCCTTTGTAAATAGGCCAAGCTGAGGCTGTACTATTTTAAAATTCCTGTCAAAGCTGGCCTTAGGTTTGTATGGAGAGGCAGGTGATGCCTTCTTGGTGTATCATCTACTGTCAATCTGAACAGTTGGAAAGTAGGGCTATTTTATCTGTACTCAAATAGAAATCCATCTACATGTGAAATATATGTATACCATTAATTCAATTGCGTAGGCTTCCAGGGTTTTTGCTTGTTGTTCCAGGTTACAAGTTGTTGCTCATTGATCTTGGTTGCAAGACCACACATATCAGCTTGTAAAGACAACTGCCGGTGTTTTTTTAAATATCCAATTGAGTATCCATCAATCGCTATCGGTGACCTAAAATGTAAGACAACTGTCCTTTTTACCTAAAGTTTTACCTCTTTCAAAAACATACATGCATTTCAGAATGTCCTTTCCTCCTTTTTCTTTAATGACAGCATGCAGTGCAGCTGGCATGGACTCTGCAAAACTTGATGATCCATGCCATGCCATGCTCTTTAAGTTTAAAGAAAACTTTCTTGGCCTTTAAATGCCCCCATAAATGTTTGATCGGGTCTGACATTTTGTAAAAAGGAGTTAATATGGTCAATGTCACACATTTGCTGAAATATGACCCAAAAATAGTGCAGAATTTTAAATATTTCTTAAATAAATTTTTAAAATATTAAAGATCATAACTTAACCACATCCTGTTTTTAGATGTTTCAAAATCCTCAAACTTTATTTCCAGGATTACGTGGGAAAAAATCGAAGAAAAAGTTCAATGTGGTCTCAGACATTTGGATCCCACTGTATATGGAAAGCATAGGTGGACTTTCTAAACCTCAATTTACTTAACAAAATACGAATACATTTTCATTGATATCTCCATTACTCCATATACTATAATGGCCCTACAGCTCGTGGTAAACCATCTGGCCAAAAGTAGCTACAAAACATCCCAGAATCACCAGACCTCTGTGACGTCAGAGCAGAGCACCGGCTAAAAGATGATGGTTTTACATACGGAGGCTTCTGTTGTAGTTCACATTCTATTGCTTCTATGGACACTGAGGTAGAGCATGAAGGTGACTATACACCTGTTGATGCCGAGGATTCGCTGACGGAGGAAGCTATACAATGGCACGTGCCGTTTTGCAGGGCACCGGACAGAAAACATGTCAATAAACTTCTGAATTTCAGTAAGGACAACTCTTCGACAGAGCTTTCCGACCAGCTTCATTCTCAGTCAGGTTGGGAAGATGCGGTAGGTAATTATTTGCGTTCAATATTCTTCATCAGTAAGGTTGCAAAAGTTGCTTGCCCTTATTTGTCTCTTAACTTACGTTAATTAACGTGTTAGAGAATCGCCCCTTCCTTCAAATGCGCTGTTAAAAACGCAGGTGCTCGTGAGGGGCTGTCTGGCCAATCAGTATCATTATTGTCACATGAAGTTTATACGATCAAATATTTATAGAAAATGTATGTTTAAGTACAGGCACTCCTTGCATAATGTATGTTGTAAAAAAATACGGTGGAAGCCTGTACGTTTGATAATTAATGATTAATACTTTTCAGAGCTACATGTGGAAAACGGTGCTATTCATATTATATTGTATGAATATGCTATCTTGAACAATACCTTGATTTTAATTTGTTGACCTTTTACATATCTACACATGCTGATTTCAAGGCAAAGTTTATCAGACTTGGGGAAATGAGGTGATGAACTGTTCACCATGCACGTTGTTCTATTTTACTTAACATTAAGGCAAGTGCAGCATAATACATATGATCATGTATTCAAAGGGTGTAAATCATGACCAGTACTTCCTGCATCATATCAAACATTTAAATTACGGTTTTATGATGCTGTAGGTCTGTAGCCCTCGTTCATTTTGTTTTATGTTGACAGGTACAGGGCTGGAATACATGTATTCCCATGATTAGCTTGATTCAGCTGCAGAAGAAATGTAGGAAGACCAAGACTGGAGATAGTCAATACCATTGCCTGCTCTGCACTGATCTGAAGTATTCTCAGAACTCTGGACCTGACCAGTCTGTGGGCTCAGAGGCATCAGATGCAAATGGCAGCTCAGCCGAAGAACATGAAGACAAGGGCTCCCCATTGGCAATGTCTCCAAACACAGACAAGCAAAGTCTAAAAGACCAGGAAGAAGTGACAAATCAGCCTGAAGTTGGTGACAAAATTCATGATGCATTCCAAAAAATGCTGCCCAGTCTATCCATCATTAGCCTGAGCAGGCAGAGTCTGCCAGAGAAATACAATGAAGCTATCAGAAAGTTTGTCATATTGCCACCCATGAAAGGATCCAATTATCCATGGAACAGAGGCGAAGTTACCAGGAGAAATCTGAGGGCCTGTAGTCCTAGCACTCCAGACAGCTTGACCGCCGAGAACGGATCGTATGGCATCCCAGCGACAGCAGAGCTGTGTGTTGAGGGAAATGAAACCACACCGGTCACTCACATGGACCCCAAGGTCCCTGAGGACAGCTGCAGACATCTTACTCCCAAATTTCGTCAGTCCAGCAGAAATTTGCTTTCTGCTTTTAGTATTAGCATACCTCGGCGGTTTTCTACTTCCACTGATGACGCGGTGCACTTGGTGGGCAGGAAAGCCAAGTGTGACAACCAGCGCAGAGTGTCCATAAAGTACTGTCACAGCCAGAAAATGAAACGGACAGAACCCAATATACCTACACTTTTAGGGACCAGGGTTCCAATACTGTCAGCATCTCATCGATTGCTATATCCTCCTAATGTTTAAGGGCTGTACTTGACTCCAGGACACAGTTCTGCATGCTCTCTCCATTCTTTTGATTTCGTGTCTCCTGAGCAACTGTGAACTGGACATGTGATTAATAATAAGTTAACGGTTCGAGGGCAGACATATTCTACTGTTGATGTTCATATTTCAAGTTCATATTGAGATGTAAACGTGTGTACTCTGTTGGAAAGCTCATGCTCAAGGTTTTGTAAGTCAAATTATGTTTGATCAGATGTATACATCTGTTCTAGAACTTCCTCATTAAATGTGAACATGCTGTCTACCATTCTGAAAAAATGCTTGTGCAGTGATTTAAGCTTGGATAAATTAGGATGGCTCTTGACTTTACATTGCTGGAAGTGTCATACTGACTCCTGGAAGGTTTACTTCACAATCATACATTCATATTTTACTCACACACCACAGGGTATGATAATGATTATAGTACTGTGGTAGTTGATATTATGCTGTGTGGTGTAATGACAGCCACCACTGGTGGAATAAATGTGTCTAAACTTTAGGGGATGCTCTCTCAAGGGGAAGCTGAGAGACATTGTAGTCAGCACTATGGTGGCCTCTACTGGCCAAATATGTAGTGACAGGGAATCATGAGCCCAACTGGCTGTTCAGTCAGAAATTCCATTACTACTTCCAAAAGTTCCATAACTAGGTGTCTGAGCTGATGACTGCATGTGCTTGACGAGGGATACAGCTGTGGTAGAGAGACTGCTAGATCTGTGGGATGTATATTAACTTGCTTTTTAATTTTTGCTTTTGTTTACAAAAGCCTAATTGCCTGGCATGTTCCTGAGATAATGCTACACAACAAAGATTTACTCATGAGGAGCCCAATGTTGATGGGGTCACTGTGAACAGCACTAGTGAAAAGCCTGCATGGCTTGGAGAGTGGGGGCCTGAAAAGACAGCAGATACCTCTACCAGTTGTGGTCATTTGTTGAGTTTTATTAAGTGCTGGAAAAGAGCAATTTTCCTTTCTGGTTTTCATTAGTGATTGGAGACTAGGCTTAATCAAAGCCCATTTTAGGGCCATATATTCTCAATAAAAAGCCTTAACAGTACTCAGCAGCAGGACTTAAAGATTTAAACGACATGTTATGAACATTTGGTGCATATCTGTCGAATTAGATATTAGATAGCTTGTAATAAATTCAATTTCCTGTATTTGTAAATAAAGTAATGATTGTACTGGACTATTGCCCCTTTTCAAGTCATCTTTCTTGTGTGCAAGATCTAACTAAAGTGTGCCAAACTGTACCAGGACTTTTTCATGACTTTAACTAAACTGCAGTTGTGGTGATCACTAAATGTTCAAGTCCAACTTACTTTGACCACCGTGATACTGCACAGCCACGGGTCAATTTCGTCACTACAGCATAGGTAAATTCCTTGTCTGTGTTGCTTCCGTCGCAACTGATATTCTGTTTCCTGTTTATGCAACATCATCTCCGTTTGCCTGCCGCTGCTGCAGGTAGGTCTCCTGCGGGAAGATGGCGACGGATAAACAGAAACATGAAGGAAGGGTGAAGATAGGACACTATATTCTCGGGGACACACTTGGGGTAGGAACATTTGGGAAAGTTAAAGGTAAGTGCCGAAACATTTTAGAGTGGGCATGTTTACATTTCAGTGACATGGAAAAATAAGACTGCTTGGACGTAGCTAGATATGCTGCTAGCAGCTAGCCACGCACTGCATCGAGAATCAGCTAGCTGTTGCTAGTTACAAGGGAGATGTTGTTTCTTGCTAGACCACACGTGTCATAATGAAATTCTACACTGCTTTTAACTTCTCCGTGTCTTAAACTGAGTAAGGTGTTACACGAACTTTCATGGCGTTGTTGCGGCACACGGATTTTTCAACCGTGTAGTAGTTGTACAGTTAACTGGTAAAGCTAGCTTGGAGGGTAGCCAACATTTGTTGGCCAACTTAAGTAGCAGTTGGTTTGCTAGTCCCAAAATGAATCGGATTTTGGTGTCTCTTTTCATGTGGACTGAAATAAAACGTTACGTATAGCTGGCTAGCTGCCCCCTACAGAGATCTAGCGGACCAGGTATACAGGCTAATGAGTTATTAGTTTTAACATTAAATTCAGTAAAACCTGTACCGAAGCCACGGTGGTTTTAGCTGGTAGAATAGGCAGCTACCACTAGCTAGATAGCAAACGTTCACTGGTCTAGTTAGGTTCCAGATCAGTAAAATACTACGAGTATTTCCATGAAAATTGCTATTGGTTGAAAATATATTTTTTAAATGGCGCAATATTGTGCTGAGTTGTCAACTGTGATAAGAAAACACGTCTTAGAAAACACGTATTGTTTTCGTTCCGTGTTTGTTTTGTCTGGACGGGTAGTAGACTTAGAGTAAATAAGTAATTGGCTATCTGATAATGAGCAAAACTGTAACTGCAGCAAACATGCTATCCCTAATTTTACACTGTTTCATTTGCAACTACCAGCAGTGAAAATTAATTTTACGTTACCTACTCTGGTCAGAAATTAAATGACAGGCCTCTGGATGAACACTCCTTTTTATGGCTATCCTGTGATGCATTTAGAAAAGATCGGTACACGTTTAAGGAGCTATGGTGACGTTTGTGAAGAGTCTGGACGCATTATAAGGGCGGTTGACTCATAAAAAATGGTCATCCCATTGGCAATGCTTAATGTATCACCTTTTACCCCACCGGAGTTTCATTTGTTTTTCTGTGTACCCCAGGGTTGGGGTGCAGTAGAGTGAATCATAAAAACTCTTGATGGACTTATATTTTAAATATAGGGAAAACATACTAGCAAGGCCATAGGTCTATACCTTATGTAATATGTAGTTTATTTTTCCAGAACGGCCAAATCAAAATGCGGTATGGTTAGTGCCCTGGTGTGCCTGTTATGTTATTTTATGAATTGTGCAATGCATGAATTGTTGGTTAACAACACTTATAGAAGTATTTTGGTCTAGAAATGGCCAAGACAAACTCTTGGTGTTCTGTTTTCTATTAAATTCTGTCATTATTTATGTTAGCACATTAAAGAAACTGTTAAGAAAACAATAATTGTATAAGAGCCTGGGTAATATTGTGTGTATCCTATTGTTTGTGTAAATTATGCCTGGAGTTAAAAACCAAGATCATGTTGATGTTGTTTAAAATGATAACATTTTAAAAGAGGAATTCAGCTGTGTAGGCAAATGAGTGCACAGTGAATTAGCACTTTTGCAGTCTATGTTTGTTTTAAATTATAAAAAAACACTGTAGTTCAGTGGCAGGTTGAAACTATTGAACTGCACATTGTCTAAGCAGCTGCATGCAGACTCACCTGAGCCAGAGTGCTCAGACAGTATTTTCATTAGTTGTACATTAGCTGACCGAAACAGAGGGATGTATTCACAGGGTTCCTCCATTAAACTGAAGAAACCTTCCTCCTATCTTATGTTGCAGAGCTGTGACCGATGATCAGATAAAGTTGACATGCAGCTGAAGCATAGCTTGCATGCACCAATCTTTGTAAGAGGAAGCATTTCATTGTGAATGTTATCAACAAGATGGAGGCCTATATGGTTGTGGAGGACAGGCCCTGGACCTGTTGCTTTGTTAAGGGACAATTATCTGGGTCCCAACCAACAATTAGTTTAAGCGGAGTGTAGGCCTAGACTTGCCCTGTTCTCAGAGTGACTCATCTGTGTCATCAGTGCTGCTTCCCTGAGACAAAGCATAGCTATGACGCACATCACTGGAACTTTTGCTGTGGTTAACTGAGTGGGCCATAATCTTGGGTTATATTGATTACCTTGGCACACTTTGTTGCATGTTTTCCCATAGACGACTCATTTGGTCTGTTGGCACTTTCTTTTGCTACTGAAAAACAAATTTGTATTCTGTCAGAATGGTGCATTCATTTTCTGTAGTTATAAATTTGAACCCTAGCCTTTAAAAAAAAAAAAAAAAAAAAAAAGCTGTTGCTACACAACCAGTGCCTTGCAGATAGAGGAGCGTACAGGTTGCCATCGTCCCTGCAGTAGAAATAATGTCATTAGAGATTAAAAACACAGCTGAGTTAATTTTATCCATGAGTGATTTTGCTCTAGATAACTGACTCTGGTTAATGTTTTACCAGTGGAGCTGCAGAATAGGTCCCAGTTATTTTGCACACTTTTGTCTCTCCAGTGACCTCCAAGTAGAGCAGACTGGCAGAAAACATACTGCCTCTTGGGATGGTGTGCTCTTGGCAGATGCATGTCTTTGCAATCCTCCAGAATGCTCCGGGCATTCCACTGTCTGATACGTTTGTAACTGATACGTGGACCTGGCATTTGGATTAGCGTTAAGAAGAACATGCTTAGCAAAGCATTAGAGCCGACAGCTTGTAGAGACAGCTGAAGTGAATGGAGCTACTGTACAGTTGGGCCTGACACCACCCAGCTCGCTCGCTCTGCATGTGTGATCTCTAAGGCCTATAAATTTGCCACCATCTCAGTTCAGTTCGGAGGACATGGCATTGCGTATGCTTGCTACTGACATTCATGGGCCCTTTTATGTATATTCCATACATCAGTGATGAAATGGGAAGGGCAACCCTGCATGTTTTCTTTCAGCTGCTTGAGCCATGGTAATCATGCTCAAATACATTCCAAATTTACTGAAAAACCAATGGATATGTTTTTATAGGTCCAGATCCATCCTGTCATATAATTTATACTGTTTTGCTTCTGTCAGTACTGTCCCCTACTGTGCAACTACATAATTTTCCGTAGGTTTCCTGGGCTATGAGTGCTATACACTTAGATTCAGGCCTGATGTCGTAGTCTGTTGCGTCATTCAAATGGTGTTGTGGGTACAGGCCTTAAGAGGGCACAGAGCTCACTTTATTCTTGTGTAGTTGGTAGGCGCCAGGGACATTAAGCTTTTATTACACTCTAAAAATGGAAAGTGAGGCAGTGGCTTGATTTGAATGAGGGTTTATATTTTTCCTGTATTCTGATGATGTCCATGCAGTGGAAATTGTACCTATATGAGCTTTTCTGTTCAGTTTTCTAGTGTAGTATTTCTTTGTCCATGATAATGTAAGCCTCATTAAAGCACAAAAGGCAAGGGACAGTTTTCATACATGTTACATCTTGTAACCTACCAAACGTATACCTGACAGCTCTACTCTGTACTGACCTTAACATGGTTTTGTAAACAGCTTAAAGGGTTGACATTTGCAATTCAGTGGACTGTGTGTGTGTGTTTGTGCGTATTATGTAACTGTACAATCAAAAAGTGCACCATATAATTGGTGTTAGTTTATGTTCGTACTGTTGGGTGGGTTTGAGATATCATTTTGGACCCAGGATGTCCATCCAGGGCTCTGTGTGTCTTTGGCAACCGGTTACGAGTTTGTGGCTTTGCCTGGAAGGACATGTGTTAACCCTAACAAACATCTCTCCCTCCATAGTTGGACAACATGAACTGACCAAGCACCAAGTGGCAGTGAAGATCTTGAACAGACAGAAGATCCGCAGCCTGGATGTCGTGGGAAAGATTCGCAGAGAGATTCAGAATCTCAAACTCTTCAGGCATCCTCATATAATTAAGCTGTGAGTCCTAGATTACCACATTCAGGCTGCACGATCACTTTGTGAGATTAAAGTCATGCAATGATTTACCCAGCGCTGATGCTGGTGTTGATTATTTTCCCATGTGAAGTAAACAAACCTAAAAACTCTCCCTTTACTGTCGGATTCTTCTCTAATGGCTGGTAATGAAATGCAAGGCCATTTTCCCTCTTGTTTTAATGTGTTCTCAGTTATCATTAACTTTATAAGAATTCCTTCAGTTTGTAAGGAACGGTTCCTATAGCTCTCTTAAAATGTCTTGGATTTAGGGGATTTCCTGGGAATAATCTCCTGCAGCATACCAGCAACTTTCTCATGGGCTGCTGAAATCTCAAATGCTTGAAAGGAAAATACAGCTACTTCAGAAGGAAGTAGGAACAGACTGTCCCTTGTCATATCAGTGAAATATTTCATGTCCAGTGGGGCTGCTCAAGACGGTTTCATCATACTGTATTTTCCATGTTATCAATTTTGAAGTTTTGACATGCTGCTTTCTGCTGTCCAGTTCCCAGCATATGTTTCGGATTAATGATTTTTTGGTTCCTTAAATCAACTGACAATATTAAAAAGCAGAATACAGGTTATTACTTTTCCATTTTGCCACAACTCAAACCCATGTTCCAGTTTTAAAATGAATATCAAATTGATTTAATGAATATTGACATTATTACACACATTTTAAGCATGTCTGTACAGAAATAATTGTTTGAGTCTGGCTTTGAAGATTTACTGCCTCTTGAAATGAATACCATTTTTAACAGCTTGTTGTTGTGTGATCCCTGGCTCTAGGTATCAGGTGATCAGCACTCCTACAGATATCTTCATGGTGATGGAGTATGTGTCTGGCGGAGAGCTCTTTGACTATATCTGTAAAAATGGGAAGGTAAGACAGTGAGGCTCCTTTCGAATATCCGGTCTCAGAATTCAGAGAATAAGTCATTTATGTTGTAATAAAATAAATCAGTGTTCGTGTTCTTTCTGACACTTAATTTTGTGTAGTGAATTTTGAGAAGGGCTCAGCGCAGACCTTCAGCTTGCTCAGGGTCACAAAAGTGCAGTGACTTCATAAGGCTGTGCTCAATGTTCCTATAATCCTGATATCAGCTGTATAACTGCTCCATGTCGATGTGCTTTACTGATTAAATCCCTGATGTGCTCTGGCACTGTCAGCTGGACGAGAAGGAGAGCAGGCGGCTGTTCCAGCAGATCATCTCTGCGGTGGACTATTGCCACAGGCACATGGTGGTACACAGAGACCTCAAGCCCGAGAACGTGCTGCTGGACGCGCAGATGAACGCCAAGATTGCTGACTTTGGTGAGCGGCACGGCCACCTCATTTCCGGCAACTCTGGGTTTATGGAGCCAGCTTACATGACCGCAGTATTTGCTCACTATTCAGTTGCGACATTTATAGTGCCAGATCACCAGATTCACAAAAGCAGAAACAGGCTGGGCCTTGTAATGATGTTTCTGTTTTTCATATGCTGATAAAGTAGAAAGGTTATTTTTTCATCTTGAGTGATGGAGTATGAGAATTCATCTGGTTCTTTCTCCTAATACAGCTTTTAAATTTTAACTCCTGTTTTCATTTTATTTTACTGCAGTGAAGATTGATAGCATTGTTCCAACCTTGCCCTCTCAAAATGGCCGCTGGTGAGCTTTGGAAAGCCACATCATGTTTCTGGTTAAGTTAGCCAGCGAGCAGTGTTAATATTGTTGGCTCCTTTAAACTTCCTTTTTCTGGAACAACCTATTATGAATGGAAGATTCTGTCAACAGGCGATCATTTGAAAATATATAAATATTGGTGTGTTTGGCATATAAATATAAATTGAACGTTAGTGAATGGAAATGCTTCCGAGCTTATTCAAACATTCAAAAATGGCCTTGCTTTCAGACAGCAGTAAGGTACAGCAAACCATTGCTGGGTCTTTTTTTGGGAGGTGCACCCCTTTCTTTGTTGTTTTTTGTCTCTGAGCCAATGCATGCTCTTTTGTTTACCACCAGGTGGTGCTACTGGAACTTGAGATTGTTGTTCAGGCTCTAGGATAACATCTAATCAGGTCAAGTTGTTGTGTATTTGGCTTAACCTTCACCAGTGAGGAAGTGGAAACATTAGTGTGCATTCTTTTACAGCTACTTTCACGCACCTATTTTGCCACAAAACTGTGAAACTTGGAGGCTTTCTCAGAATCAGTGGACAGATCTCCAGGGCTGACATCCCCCTGGTAGATGATGTGGTTTTGTCGTTTTCCCGTAGCTCATTTCATCAGGCCCCCAGCTTATCTTGAGTGTGAGTCGTTTATCCGTCCTTGGATTGTGGGCTCTTTACATCCTTAACCTCAGCTCTACCTACACACTGATCTGCAGTCGGAATGACCAGCTCTGTGACTAACTATACCGCCATTACACATCACATTATGGGTTTACTTACCAGTGTTCAGCATACGTTTATGGCTTGATTCAGTTTTTTCACTGATAAATGTACAGGTTTTTGTGCATTCAATGATAGACATTACTTTCTGTTCTAGGGGATATTGTTTTGCTTGCCTGTCTTTTCTTTTCTGATCAGGATGTTTCAGGACACTTTGGACATTTGTAAATGATAAACTTTTGCCTGTTTGCTTGTAAAAATATTGATATGAATGTTTTTGTGAACTCCAGACATGTGTTTACCTCCTGCCCTTTACACTGTGACTGCTCTTGAGTGTGGTGCGGTGTGGTGTGAGGGAGGTGTGGAGTCTTGCAGCTTGCGCTGTCTGACTTTTTATGGGTTTGTTTTTTGCAGGTTTGTCAAACATGATGTCAGATGGGGAATTTCTGCGTACAAGTTGTGGTTCTCCAAACTATGCAGCTCCTGAAGTCATTTCAGGAAGGTATTTCATATTTTCTGTGAAGTATTTACTGTTTCCCATTTCTGAAAGAAATTCTCTGATTTATTGTCAATCTAATAAGACCATCTGTGTTTATTTAGTACCGTCTTATTCTTAAATTGCTTTTGTGTGGCCCATTTAAAAAAACATTTATTCTTTCTTTCTCATTAAGTGTTTATTTCTTTCAAAAATGTGCCTATAAATCTTTTCCTGCCCCTGTGTAATTGTGATAATTAGGTAATGGTGTGTTTGGTAGAACGATTTATTTGGTATCCTGACATCAGTGCACTTTGAGTTTTTGCTAAATAATTCAGTAGCAGTTCAACATTGTTTCTGGTGCTGTAATAACCCCCTTTGTTGTTAAGTTTTTAATGCATTTTGCCACTATGGCCTTGTAAGTTGTTCTGTCTAAGTCCACCTGACAGATAATTTAATGTAAGTGTTGATGTGCATGTCAGAGAGTAGACTTGGGTGTTGTCATATCAGAGAACAAGCATTTCTGGAGACAGGCCTTCATCTCACCCCCAGGTTATATGCTGGTCCAGAGGTGGACATCTGGAGCAGCGGAGTAATCCTGTACGCTTTGCTGTGCGGGACCCTCCCGTTTGACGATGACCATGTGCCAACGCTGTTCAAGAAGATCTGTGATGGCATCTTCTTCACGCCTCAGTACCTGAATCCCTCTGTGATCAACCTCCTCAAACACATGCTGCAGGTGGACCCCATGAAGAGGGCCACCATTAAGGAAATCAAGTGAGTCCTGCCAGGCCTATGAACACAGACACTATAATCTTTCAGTGGAGTGTTCTTGTCTATATCGCTCTTTATCAGCAGTGTATTAGTTTGAAAAAAAATGTTTTCTTGTTGTAGGTCTGTGGTGTAATCATACAAATTAATGTAGGCCTTCAAGCTAAAACCGCTGGTACACTCAGTTGTGTTTACTCTACTGTAAGCAGGACTTCATGCTTAATTTTTTTCTGAAAAATATCAAAGAGCATTTATAACTCTTTGACAGCCGATGAGGGTATCACCATTGTCCTTGCTATCCTCTGCAGAGAAGACGAGTGGTTCAAAGAAGACCTGCCCAAATACCTGTTCCCTGAAGACCCCTCATACAGTAATACCATGATTGACGATGAGGCCCTGAAGGAGGTGTGTGACAAGTTTGAGTGCACGGAGGATGAGGTGCTGACCTGCCTGTACAGCCACAACCACCAGGACCCGCTTGCTGTGGCCTACCACCTCATCATCGACAACCGGCGCATCATGAATGAGGCCAAGGACTTCTACCTGGCCAGCAGTCCTCCCGAGTCCTTCCTGGACGAGCACCAGCTGGCCGCCGCCAAGCCGCACCCAGAACGTGTTCCCTTCCTGGTGGCGGAGACGGCGCCCCCACCGCGGCCCCGCCACACCCTGGATGAGCTCAACCCCCAGAAGTCCAAGCACCAGGGCGTGCGCAGGGCCAAGTGGCACCTGGGAATCCGCAGCCAGAGCAGGCCCAACGACATCATGTCAGAAGTGTGCAGGGCCATGAAGCAGCTGGGCTACGAGTGGAAGGTGAGCGGGAACATGGCGGCTGGAGTTTAGAAGCAGTGCACAGCAGGGGCTGGCAGTGTGAGTGTACCGCTCCTTACAGTAGCAGCCATTGCAGCTTCATTGCCAAAAAATGTAAGATACAAGTTTCTTAGACTCTGATGTTGGGGATTTTGGGGGTGATGCTGTTGCAAATTCACTGATTTAATCGTAGCTTTACTGAGTTTTGCTCTAGTGATGTTTTATTAGCCTTGTTATTGCACTGACTGTCAGAGTGCTGTACACTGCCTCTAAACTCCTGCCACCTTGTCAGGTCTGTGATCTCCTCCATCCCCTCCTTGCCTACAGTTTATGCTTATTTACTCATGTAAAATCAAGAAATAAGTCTGGCCAAACTGGGCCAGATGTCCTCATCTGAAATGGAGTAAATTGCATTCTTGGACCATGTATCGTATACAAAGTCACACTGCATTAGCGATACTAAGTAAGTAACATAAAAATAGAGATATCAGTGGTCTTTCTAGTGAAGCACAGAGAAGAGAGTGGACTCACTTGAGTGCCTTTTGTAAATAAGCAGTATTTGTTAAGCTTTAAAACTTGTCACAGAGAAAGCGAGTAATTCATCTACTTTCCAATAAATATTAACAAGGCAACTTGTCTTACGGATTTCATCGGATGTCATGTGAAGTTCCACCTCTCGAGGTTTACAAGCAGCTGTTACTTATAAACCTCCATTAATGGGTATTTTTAGCACACAAATTACCTTAAACATTAGCATCCACCAGCGGTAGCTTGTTCACATGTGAATGCGAAGAGCCACCTGTGGTTCGTTATCTTTGACATGAAAATGAAGGTGTGGTATGAACTTCAGGAATTTATGGAACTATTTATGATAATAAAGCAATTTAATAGCTTTATTATCAGGGGCATATGTTATAAAACCTGTGTGCAGATTTGGTCTCACGATGGGCAGCCACTAGCTTTCAGATATCATTTTGATTCTGAAAGTCATCATGCTGAACTAAAGGGCTAACAATTTTTGTTTCATAGAACATTCCAAAATGGTTAACATTCCCAGCACAAATTTCCTGAATGTCCCTTGTAGTTAATTTCCCTGGAACAATTTGCCCTGGCAGTACTTGACTAGAACATTTAAAATGTTCTCAGACTGTTTTGGGAAGTTCCTTATCAAAATGTAATCTCACAATCAAACCAGAATCACACTGTAATGTTTTTTAGTTTTCTGGTAAAATAGATTGATGGAACTGGCCCCTGATGTTATACATGGCAGCTTATCCACAGTTCATTTGTTATCAAATTGCAGTAGCAGCAATGCTGTATCTCTCTTTGTCTTCCTCTCTCTGCTGTTAACCAGGTGGTGAACCCGTACTACCTGCGCGTGCGGAGGAAGAACCCAGTGACTGGAATGATGACCAAGATGAGCCTGCAGCTATACCAGGTGGACAGCAGGACCTACCTCCTAGACTTCCGTAGCATAGACGGTATGTCAGACTTCAGCACCCTTTCTAACTGTTCTCTTCAGATACCTCTTAATGGTTTTCAACCTAGATAAATCATTAACTGTAGTAATGGATATAGGAATATGAATATGTACTGATTTATAAGAGTTGTACATGTTAATTCATTATGTTAAATATATTGTAAAGACTATTGATGTCTAACTGTCTGGTTTTGGTCCTGTTTTGAATAATTGAGTAAGTAAAAGCCATGGCAAAAGATGCTAATGTTTCTCTCTCTGTCTGTCTCTCAGATGAAATGTTAGAGGCCAAATCTGGGACTGCCACCCCTCACAGGTCAGGCTCAGTGGGCAACTACCGAGCAGTTCTAAAGAACGATGGCGAGGGGGCAGAGGGCAAGGCCGACACACCAGTCAAAGGCTCGGATGGTTCCCTGGCATCTTCGCTCACATCCTCCGTCGACTCGACCGGCGGAGACTGCTTCCCCAGACCAGGGAGCCACACCATAGAGTTCTTTGAGATGTGTGCAAACCTCATCAAACTACTTGCACGATAATTTTCAGCGTTAGCCTTTTTGAGTGTCTATAGCAATAAGCATGCAAACCGATTCATGGCTCAATTCATCCCACCTTGGGTGAGCTAGTTGTCCCATGGCACTGATGCAGTCTCGCCCCCCTATGAAAGGGGGCGAACTCGGGTTTGGAAAGTTACTCGAATGATGATTGCTAAGCCACTTTATAGTTAGTAGAATATTTTTTAGGTTCTTTAACATACTTATCTATCATATATCCTAAAATCCCCAGGAAACATTTAGAAATCCTGCATTTTGTTGTCAGAGTGATACACTGAATTTGCTGTACTGTATTCAGTGATGTTTCAATATCTGTTTTGTCAAGAAAACAAAGCAAATTTTGCCTGCAAGCATTAAGGAAGGGGAACGCAGGGAGCACTTTTGCACAGTTTTCTTGTACCTGCTGCTCTGAACTTCAAGTTAGATTATCTGAGTACTAGTGCAGAGCTCGTTTGACGAGCTGCACAAATCTTTATGAAATACGGATATGATCTTCAAACCAAGGGAGTACACTGATGCTGTACCTTTCTCCAGTGTTGCATTTCCTTTTTGTGTGAATATCAATCATTTTAAACATTTGCTGTCCGTGACTTTGCCATTTTGTAACATGTTTATTTGAAATTCATGTCCCCATAAGTTTTATATATAAAGAATGAGTATTTGAATCAGGATATATTTATCAATGCTTTAAAGGGGGATCCTAGATTCTATGAAAATGTGGAATATAGACTTTGAAATTGATTTTTTTGCAATTTGTTATTATATTTCTGGATGACATTTTATTTTTGACACTGTTCATGTTTCCAGAATCATTAGTACTTTTTTATTTTAATTGCACAATTATTTTTGATAAACAGTTGATTGTTCCAATATCTTCATTATTGAATGGGTGCCTCAACAAGTAAACCAATGTTCTCAAATAAAAACTACAAGAAAATATTTGTACATTTTAACCAAAATGTAAGATGTTTTCTGCACAGGATTCCACATTTTGACCATCCACATCATAGAATTTAATACAGGAAATAGTTTTCACTGAACCAGAGTTAACAGAGAATTCCAGTAGTGTTAAGAAATTGTGGAAAACCTGCTGTATTGTGCTCTTGCAAATAAGACCACGTGTCAGAGGTATCTTCCCTCAGAGCTTCAGTAATGTAATAATGTTCTGAGGATTCAGTGACTTGTCAGTATTAATGAAGAGCGATTCACCACACTTTACAGTACTGAGTAGAAACAGTTTGTTGGTTTGAGCTGAGATATTTTGACAGAATAGCAAATTCAAATATTTGTATATGAAACATATTTTAATGGTGTTTAAAATTCTATCAGATTTTTTGGAATCATGAAAGGAACTGATTGCCTATGGTTTCTTTCACTGGACTGTAACGTCAATACGTTTGATATGTATGCTGATCAGCTGGTGACACATTTCAGATGTTATGAGGGACCATTGCAGAGTGTGTAGTTCTGAGAAGTGGGTGCTGTGTATTTAACTTTCAAATGATCTCAGCAGTTTTATATCATGACATTCAGTTCCCGGTGGGTATTTCTTACTCTTGAAAACTGATTTTGAAAATTTTTAAACCAAGGCCTCTCTTTAAAAAGTCTGCCCACTATTTGCTTAGCCTTTAACTTTGAATAAAGAATGTAAGGAAATGTCACTTTTTGACAGAATGTTGTAAGTTTGGCCATGGCTGAAATCCGTAACAATCGAAAAATGTAGCACTTGCATCAAGTCTCGGACTTGAAGAGTAAAGTGAATTTATCAAACAGTGGCCTCAGTAGACTTTCAGATAAGCTAAGCTGCCAGAAACTGTGGCAAAATCAGTTAATTCCATTTGTCTTCTTAAATTATGTATTCATATTTTTCCTGATTACATTGACATACCACCCAGGTCAAGTCATGTTAAATAATAGAGCTATGAGGGCTGGGGTAAGCTAATCCAAACACGACTGAAGTCTGAACTGGATGATCGTTTATAGTCCTGAACAGCCATTCAGTCACTATTTCAGCTGCCTTATGAATACTGTTGATCAGTTTTTTGTTTTGTTATATATATATATATATAATTTTTTTTTTTTTTTTTAAATCAGGGGAACGAAATATATAATCCCCATTGTTCTGTGGGGCTGGTAATGTAAAAGTGTTCTTGTTCAGGTTGTCAGGTTACCTGTACTATCAACACATCAGATGTTTTGTTAAAGCAATCATAACTGAGGATCTGTTGTACTTAACAGAAGTTTTGTCAAGATTCAAGGGAAGAAAAAACAACATCTTTTGTACTGATGCAAGGATTCCTTTTAGAACGGTGTGTTTTAAGGTATGCCAGTGTTATAAGAGGATTATTGAACACACAAGGGGACCAGTCAGAATCATTTGCCTCTGTGTCTAAACCTTTTTTTTATTTTTATTTTTTTATTTGTAACGGGACCCTACTTGACTGACCAATGCATATTTGAATTGAAATTCTTTAAAATCACATGTACACAGAAATGCCTAATAAAACAGCTACATTGCACAAGCCTCCAAGATTTCTAATTTATTCTCTCCTTTCATAATGACAGTACATCATTAAATTTGTTAGTTAACAATTGAAAGTCAGTCCTAATTGTATATAGCGTGCAGGATGTCTTACACCATGCAATGTTCTGCTTATTTACTTTTTTTCACCAACCCTGGAAAAAACTAGAATTGTAGATTTGGGAAGAGGGTGTGGGTCCTTTCAACATTCTTTGTTTGAACATTTGAAAAATCACTCACTGATCCCTGAAGTGGTGATTGGGTGAACAGGAAAGTTATGGGATACAATTATTTCTACAAAACACTTAAGAAAGCTTGACACAATAACAATGATGAGTGTTAGGGTTTTCTGACAACAGATAAAAATCAGGGACTTTAAAGGTTTTGTCGGCCATGCAAGAAAGGACATTATCCTTTATCAATACATGATAACGGTTCATTAACAACATTACAAAACAAGGTGGGCTGTATCGTCGCATTTGGATAAAAAGTTGTAATGTACTCCGCGTACACACGGTGCTGTTAGGCAGTTATTAAACAACCGACGCTGTACCTTTAAGTGTGGCGGGTAAATATTCAGCCTTATATTTCCGGGCGTGTAGTTGAAAGGTGAAAGGTCTGAAAACATCAGCATTTTGTGAGTATACTGTTAGGTTTCAGTATAATATATTGTGGTTACAGCAGATGTTTTAATAGCTACTTGCAATGTAAGCTAAACGTCTACGTCTGGAAGATAATACTTGTGTCGGCTGTATTATTCTATGTCGTTGTCATGTCACAGATCCTAGCCAGATGGCTAACTAGCTAGGTAGCTAACGTAACAAAATTACGCAGTCAAAATACAATGGTTACGCACAGGAAAAGACTAATGTAGCATGGCCGTGTCATTAGCTTTACACACAATAAACAGTGCCAGTCTTCAGTCAACGTTAAGTTTCTGCAAGTAAAACCATATGAATGTGATATGAATCTGTTTTGTTAACAGTTGGTGAACGGTGTACAATCCAGTGAGAGTGTACTGCTTCTGTCTCGAGTTTGCCATATTTATGAATTTTTACATATAACGTTGGCTAGGTAAAATTGCAGATTAACAACTGGGTTTAGTGCAGTACATCTTTGTACTTTTTAGGTTGCTGTTAGCTACGATTTAGACCGTTAGCACAGCCTGTTTAGATTGGGACTGGGAATTAACAGATTTGAACAAATTGCAACATCATTCAAGTTTCGCTATACTGGCAGACTTCCTAATGAATTACATTACATTTAGTAGAAATCCACTTTAACCAGAATAGGTCTAGAGACAATGACCTGTGCAGGATTAACAAAAACTAGTAAAATGCTACATTCTATGCTCTAGAATTTGAGAAATTAATGACCCGGATTCGAGTAACATTTGTGATTAACATTAACTTAAAATTGAATGAGAGTGTAATGCAAAAATAGCCTGGCATGTTAATTTTAATGATTGCTGAAGTCACTAAGCTGTGTTGGGGATGATAAAATTAGCATTTGACATTTAATCGTGAGCCAAGATTTCACACTAATGTTGACTGAATCCTGGTTAAGAGATCAGTTATTGATTAACTGTGACCTGGGAGATATGGTAGGTTGTTAAATCAAACACAAGTAACTAACACAAGTAATTAACAAATTATCAGGTCAGAATGGCTACCTAGAGGTGAATCTCGCTGTATGTTTTCTTTGTGTATTGATGCACCCCACATTCTGAATCATATGCCTAGTGCATAGTGCCAGCTGTGGCTTGAGGTCCAGCAGCAAAGCTGTGACTTATACATAGAGTATTCTCCATCTCACCCCTCAGTGGCATCTTCTATAGATCAGGTGCTTGTGGTCTGAATTCACACATGCAACTACAGTTACAGTCCTGTGGACTACAGAGAGAAATGAAGTGAAGGTTTTTTTGAGGCCATTGGGGAACAGTGAGACTGACAAGCATTTAAAATGACATTTACTTCTGGCCATTCCCAATTAAAAGAGAAGAAGAAAATGGCAGATAAAAAGCACTGTTGTAAGTTTATCAAGAAAGACTGCTTTACTTGAAGTTCCTTAATCTGTGCTGTTGTACATTGTTCTTTTGTTTTGAGCTGTACACTGACTTTTGAGCTGCCTTTGCTCAGCACCCTGGTTTTTGTATTTTGTTGTGAATCATATGAATGTTCTCATTTGCACCACTATAGTTTCCTCTTTCCACTTTCTCATTTCATCGACAGCATTTGTGAATAGAACTACAGTGGTATAGTTAAGTAGCCCTGCTTAAAGTCATTGCATGGGATCACTTCAAACATTGTTATGCGAGAGAGGAATTAATATTTGTGTAGCTTTAAAGAACTATATAATATAATGAACTCCACAGTGATGTAAGAAAATATTAAAATGCCAATTGATGGCCTTTTTTAACGACAGGTGAAGAGCTTTGGTCTGCCTGATATATCAGGCTTAACTTGTGGATGTATGGTTATCTACCATTTAAACAAATGTTTGATTGGGCTTATTGAGTTTACAGGTAAACATGGGAGATCTTTCCTCCTGGCAGGATGGCGTCATTTGGCTGGAAACGGAAGGTGGGCGAGAAGGTGTCCAAGGCGGCAGTGCAGCTCTTTGAAGCAGAAGCAGAGGCAGAGGCAGAGAGCCATGGGCCAGATGAAGACAATGTGGACTGGCTCCATGCAATCAAGAGGAGGCGAGAGGTACTGCTGGAGGACTGCGCCGCTAAAAGCAAGAGACTGAAGGATGAGGGGGCCCTGCTGGCTGAGCAAGAAAGGTCAGTGGATAAATGGCTTGGTCATCCTTGGAGTGTTCAAGTCCAGGCCTGATGCAGTGCTGGATATCCTGTCAATGACAAGCATAGCAGGCCTAATTGGCCTGTTCCTGTCATTATTTGTTCTTATATTCTTTTGTTCTTATGTCAGTAGCACCACTACTACTAGCTATAATTGATTGCATATGTAGAACCCTTCAGAATCTCAAAATGCTTTCCAGTTTAGAAATGATGCATGACTGACTTCTTTTTCTTTTGGTCCATTTTCATTCCTAATTTATGAGTAATTTACATTCATAAATATGTGTATATTGAGCATGGTTAACTGTACGATATATGCATAAAATACCTTCTTCATTCTAGTTATGCATTCAGGTAGGCTAATCCCAGAGCTCTCATTAATCATAGTCTAGTGTAAGCTATGTAACAGTGTATTCAAAGGTAATGATTTTCTTCCCAAGAATGTGATCATATCAGTGGTAATAGGTGAGGAATCACTCAAAACAAAACTTGAATTCAATAAGGCATTTTTTAAAAACAGAACATAGTTCTCTGATTGCTTACACTTGTCAGATTAAGTTGTGTCTGAATTTAGCGATTAGATGTATTGTATTTATGAAACCTGGTTTTATGGGAGCCTTTCACTTGCCGCTTTATGCAGCCAGACTTTTTGTGGCGCAACATGCCTGGCAGCCTTTCAGACTGGAGCATTGCGCTTCTTGACCTCTCATAAACAGGTCTCAGAGCAGCTGCTTCTGCAGCAGAGCTCACCAAACAGCAGCGGCAGTAGCACAAGTTTCTCAGGATGCTGGGCCAGGACTTTTCCCTCACTCGATCCAAGAAATGGTCACATTAAGGTTTATGGTCGTAAAAATGGAGGTAGTAACCAAGCTGCTGTCTACAGAGCCAGCAGGAGAGTGATTCTTTGTAAGAATTTCTCTGTGTGCAGGGTTGACTCGCATGATCTCTTGGCAAATTAATCTCAGTGCTGGCCCGTAAATGACGTAGGATTATTACCAGATTGTAACAAGAACCTGCGGTAGAAATATGCCAACCCTATTGTCGGTAAATGTTGAGGAGAATGCTCTCCCATGAATCTGTCTCTTTCTGTGCTTTCGTAAGAACTGTTGGAGGAACCACCCGCTTTTTATTGTGTCCGCACTGCAGGAACTGGGAATGATTGTAGTTCTTAGAACGCTGTTTTGATTGACTTTTTTTTAGCTCCTAGTTCTCTTGTTTTTTTTTTTGTTTTATTTTATTTTGTTTGTATGCTGAAATGAAGAGTATACAGACAGAACAGAGCAAGGGGTATAGGCAGAAAAACATTGACATGTTGTACACATCATATAAATCATACCAATTTTATAAGGATTACATATGTTTCTAGTTTTGACAGCTTTTTTATTATTTGAAGACCGAATTGTAGAGATGTACAGCTCAAACTCCTTTATAAAAACCACTAAAAGGGGTTTCCCATGGGAGTATTTACACCTGTGGATATGAAATTTAGCTAATAGGATGATAAAATTATGTAAACTCTTTTCCCTTTTCTTACTGTATTCAAGAAATCCAAGCAGTACATCTCCCGAACATTTGAGCAGATATTGTCAATCACAAATCTAGAAATGGCCAATGCCAAACAGGTGAAGCACAGTTTCTGGGTTAGCATTACAGAATGACAGTAGGTACTCTCCCAGGAAAAGAGGAACCTTGAGTGACATAAGTTTACGGTGATTGGTCCAGACGTAAGTGTACATTGATTGGTCAAGCACATGAGCCAATGCAGCACTGGTAACTGGCATTTTAAAAACCTATGTAAAACGTAATAACATTGGTATGCTAACCACCGCCTTACGTCATCTCAGCAATCCTGGTGGTGCGAATGCAAACAGAAAAAAGCCCTTGAAGGTTCATATTTCTCAGAGACCCTCCCCAGTGGGTAGGTCATCTCAAAAAAAATCCCCAGAACTGTTTGGTCCGAAAGCACCTTTTTTTTCTGTAACCCAGTTTACGATTTCACAACAAAAAGGACATTTGGGTATTAATGATGTAGTATTTCATAAATATTTATATGACTGTTTAGTTTGGACTTTGTATCTTCATATAATTGACAAAGCATTCTTAAAAAAGGATTGCTAAGTTGCAATTTTGTCTGTCATCATTGAAATTGGCATTTCTTCACAGATGTGTTGAAGGCAATGCACCATCTTTCCAGTTGGGGGAGCTGTTGATTAGTTTAATTCATCATACCACAATAACTGTATTTCGAAATCTTCATTTAACAGTGGTGTCCATTGTATATGTCCCAGTTCTATCCTGTTTCCCATATTCATGCATTGATTGAATAATAACTCAATGATTAGTATTTGTTTTCTTCTAGGTGAGTGAGATGCATTCACTTTTTATATTCACTTCTGAACCACATCCTCGATATCCTGGAACAGAAGTGAATCTATCATAATAAGATCTTGTTAAATTGCTTTATTTAATATGCCGTATCTTTGATATGCTGCACTGTGAAATTCAATTAAACATGCCATCTAAACGGGTATAATTCAAGGAGGTATACTGCACCAACATTGGTCGTGTTTTGGTCTTCTGTTTCTGTCAATCAAACTGAATCATATCCACTCCCTGCTTCATTAAATGTGTGAAAATACTGCATAGTAACCAGGTTGGCTGGCTCTATGTTTTTGTCTTTTTATACTAGTCTTTTGCAGTCCTTCGTTGACGACTTTTAAAACTGACCAATATGAAGTGCCTGAAAAAGAAAGGCAGTTTCCACTTTTGCTATTGTTGAGCGGTGTCAGATATTTGACCTCTGTGACATAACTATTGCCATGCCTCAACACAAGGTGTCTTTAGGGAGGAACTGTTTGTTCGTCAGTATCTTTATAGCCTTTTGCTGATTGGACAGACAGCTGTTTATCTAACCTAAACAGCTCAGAATACGCACCATAGGGCAAAAAGAGTGCAGGAACTCTGCAGCCTGGTTTGTGTGAATGGGAACAGAAAATTCCAGATGCATCCTCTCTAGGAGAAGCCTGTGTATGCCATGCGGCTTCTTCAGCAGAGCTGCATTTGATGGTAGTTAGTTCTTTTGAATGGACAAAGACAAATGCGCAGTCATGTGCAGACACATGCAGAAACACTGCAGTTCAAGACCCCAGTTTTATTTTCCTGGTGCCATGTATCAAATTGAAGTTTCCTTGAATGTAATTTTTATAATTTATCCATTACAAATGGGTCTTGTTGTCTCCTCTTGTCACTTTTTGTGATGTATTGTCTGACATTAGCTTCTTTGTTTTGACTGGCAATCTCAGAATTAAATTATGGTAACAGTGTTTAAAATACGCTTCAAAAAACCTATTGTAATGCTTTCCAAAGTAATCTCAAAATTGTACTTTCAGAATTTGCTCAAATAATATTAATGTTGGCCTACTGCAGCAGGTCCTCACATGTTTAGAAATACACCCAGTTTTATTCCAGTCTGACGCGGAGTGTTCAACTTTTGAATTTAGTTGTTTGAATGGACTCCCAGCGCGTGGCAGATCGAGCCATTGAGGTTTTATTGAAAGCAGATTAATGCTGTGAGTGGAAGATGTTAGTGTCTGTTAGTCACCTCAGCTGGGCACACCCACGTGCCTCTATGAAGGTCTGTAACTGCTGAAAGTGCTGTGCAGTGAGAGGGATGTTTCCATTTCCATTACATCTGGGTTCCATTGACTTTATACAGTTACCAGTTCACACTTGAATCCTCCTGGGGCTGATGGTCAGGCTTGTTTTCTCCCAAGCAGCAGGGAGCAAGAGAGGAAAACAGGGGCGGGATCCCTGGACAGGAAGCAGTACAGGATGAGTGGAGACCACGTGTGTTTGTAGCACGTCCTGTGTGGTGTATGTGCCACCTCTGCAACCTGTATGCTTTCAGACCTTTAGCGTAACCTGCGTGGTGCAGGCTGTTGTCTGTGAGCTCCCTATGCTGCTAGCCTGCTTTACAGTGTTCAGAGCTCAGGTCCATGGGTGACATTTTTTTGTGACAGGAAAGTGCACCCATTTCCCAACTAGTCATCTATAAAAAATAAGGTACTTTATATACTGGTAAACGTGATTGGATTGGATCAGTTGTAGGATAAGAACCTGCAGTTTGCTGGTACTGGTGTACCCTTAAGCATGGTGTTGACCCTGAGTTTCTGGTATTGTATGAGTATGAAATATGTAGGATAAGTCATAAGTCACTTCCAACAAGGGCAGCAGTTTAGCTGATAAAAGAACAGTCTAATATTAATATGTGTAAGCACCATAACAATTTTCCAAGAAATATAGTTAAAAATTTTTGAGAAAAGAGAAAAATGTGAATCATCATAAAATTGAGGATTATTTGTAATGATAAAATGGGAGCCCAGTTTTGGTCACAACACTATGATATAAAAGCTCTTGAGAAAGTCAAGGAAAGGGAAAACAGATTTCACGTCTTAATTTTGGAAATTGAGGAGAGATCTATATGTGTGATATACAGCTTTCATCTCAGTAGCACAGCCTATTGCCAAATAAAGCAAATTACAATCACAAACTACTCAACTTCCTCTCTGGTCTGCCTTTGGGCATCAGACGTAATGGCGCATCCCCTTTGTGCACACGTGCACCCCTGCATGTGTCGAAAGCTCAGATGTGTCCTGAATGGGATATGGACCCATTCTATTCAAACCAACACAGTGTTTGCTGCCCTATGATATTTGTGTAATGAAAAACATTTTCATTTCATAAATTATTCCCTTTTTTGCAGTCAAAGCTTTCACCTGGATCAGGGACTATGAGCTGGATTAAAGGTGCCTTTTTATTATACTTTTCCGCCTCATGAGATTCAAGGAGCAAGGAACCTTTTTTTAACGTGTGCAATCAACAGAGCAGGTATAGACTTCCACCATAATGAAGTATGATTAATCCTTTGGCCTTATCAGACTTCAGGTGTGTTTGAACAAGAGAGATCCTCCCAGGATTACACAGGCTTATCCATATCCTGATCCTGGGATAAAGCTGGTTTATCATCTGCACAGCGGATTCCTCATTCCTCACGTCTTTAATGATACAGACATTTCTGCACTCGTTTAGTGCCCCTTCATTGGCCTACCCCTGACGTCAATCAAATGGATTAGCAACTGAAGTAATATACTATTATTATCTCATGTCACATGGCAGAGACAATAAAAGGTGAAGGTGTTTTACTGTGGACCTGTAAAACACCTTTACAGGATATAGCTTACATATTAAGCTTCAAAAATGTCAAATCAGTGGGCACTTGCCAGTACAGCCTGTGAGAGTAAGGCTGTTAGTTTTCCCATTCTGAGTCCCTTTGTGTTCCAGTTCACAAAAACATTATTTCATTCTTAAGACTTGTAGAAATTAATTTGGCAGTTGAGAAATTAAAGGTAATTTTAATTTTGAAGGTTGTAACATACATTTTTTCTTATTTTCATCATCTCTTGTAGCTTGCAATGTAGTCCCAATCCAAAGCACAAGAAGCATTATGAAGTCTTTAAAAGCTGCCACATAATTTGAATGGATTATTATCCCAGCTCAGATTCAGGCAATCTTTTATTTCTCGTACAGTTTTAAGTGGGTATTAGTGTGTATTTGTTTAGAACCGCATAATTAAGTGCTTGAGGGAACTGTCACAGCATAATTATTCTATCAGTATGCCAAGTTGATTGCTGTTTTGGAAAGTTTTTCCCCCCTCATTCACTAAAATAGACTAATAATGGACTTTCAAGTGGTTTGGTTGTGTTTGGTTCAGGTGGTGTAATGGAAATTTAATTTGACAAGCAATTCCTTTAGCTTTCCTTCAAACAGAGAATGTAAACATGAAATGCAGTCATACTTTTCATTGTTGTTGTTGAGTCAGATTTATTTCAAAATAAACAAAAATAAAATCTTCGTACTGCATAACTGCAGCTACTCCGCTACTTAGATGGGACCTAATTCCTGTCATCTTCATGTCAATCCATAAATCTTTCATGTGAAACTAATATTCACGACACATTTTTGTAACTGAAATTTGTGGACATTTTCCTCTCATCAAGACTCCTTCCATATGAAAAAACATCTTGTATATTTTTGACCTCCTTAAGAATGAACTTTGAGTCACTTTTCAACTCATGTGCTTCTACTGGTAATTGCTTGTTTGATTGGGAAAACACCAAATAATGTCATTGGTTACATGAGACACATTTTGAGTCATTACAATAGCTGGTTGAACAAGTCATTTGTATAGCTTTGAACTCTGACTGAATTCTTTTTTCTGTCCAGGCATTTCTTTGATTTCTCTGTTGAGAGACTAGATGAATCATAGACTGCCTTGGAATGGCTTGGGAAAACAGGCAGGCCACAAAAACAGGTGATCTCTCCAGGGAGCAACTAATTTCTCACTGTGCATACTACATTTATATATATATGTAAATATATATATACATTTATTGTGTGAGTTCCTGTGAAATAGGTTATTTTCCTGGAAATTAACAGTCATGATACTCATGATACTCAGAAAACATTTTGATTTATGGATTTGCCCATCTTTATTCCCCTTTTATGGCGGATGGGAGTTTTTGTCACTACCCTGTACCCAATGACTAGCGCAATAAATGGGTGGTTTTATATATGGGATATCCTTATCTATAAGTCATATTGAAA
Organism: Albula goreensis; assembly: GCA_022829145.1. Taxonomy (NCBI): domain Eukaryota; kingdom Metazoa; phylum Chordata; class Actinopteri; order Albuliformes; family Albulidae; genus Albula; species Albula goreensis. The sequence continues at coordinate 60,131,694 of CM040741.1, read as the reverse complement.
ATATGCTAAATACAGAGTATTCAGCATACTGAATTCCTGAAATGTGCTCAAAACACACACACTATTTCCAATTGATCTTTAAAAAAAAAAAAAAAAAAAACATTTTTTTTTTTTTTTAGATTGGCAGTATTCATGAACGCCCAAACCATTTTCTCTCTGTCTCGCACCTGGATTACTGTTTCATTAAATAAGCACACAAAATAGGCTGCCTTGTGCCATGGGTGCTGGTTACTTTCAATAACTGAGTCTAATGAAATTTTGCTTAAGTAACTGAATTCCAGTGAGGAAATGATGCGTTTCTGGCCCACTGAGCTTGTGTGGATATGAGTCTAATGCTGAGTCTGGACTTGAATGTAATTTTGTTTGGCTCTTATACGCATTTTGCCCTGTTATCAGCAATGCCCTGTTTTATTATGACATTAACTCTTTTTTTGTGAAATAGAACTGACTGCTTTGCTGAGAGAAAACCATGGGTTTTGACAGGTAGTTTGATATGAAGGTGCTGTAAAATTTATGATCTTGGCTCATCCTGATGTTTATTTTAGCTGCATATTGCATCCTGACTCCTGCCATTTGAAAATGGACTTGCACAATGATCCCAAGTCCAAACATTGACATGTCTGTGAAAGTATGAGCAATTGGACCATGAAAGTCCATTTCCGAACTTCCACCTATGTCCTGTGAACACTAACATACATTTTTACATAATTACAAATATATGTGACATGGATGAATGAACAAAGGAGACTCACTTTGACAACTAATTTAGAAGTCCTACTCCACTATTCTTCACTTCCTAAATCAGGATGCAAATTTGACTGAAGAGTGACCTTAACGTGAAATGTGCAATCTCATTTAGGAGGCAAAAGTGTTCTTCACTTTGTAGCTTGCTTTTTGTGTATTGTTGCAATAACTGCCATGCATCTTCCATTTTCATTTCAAAATGGTTACATTTTGTCATTTATTTTTTGCACAATTAATTAAGCCCCAGTATTTAATTCTCCTGTATTTAAAAATACATTCATGTTGTGAAGGAGTAACCTTCACTGTTGAAATGGCTGTGGATCTTCGCTTATTACATGTGTGCCAGGGGCATCTTTTTTGTCAATTTTAGAACATGATCAGTTGCCAGCTTTCTGTCTTACCTGAAATTGATTAATTGAATGGAATGTTAACATGTGAGTGATTGTGAGCCTACTTAATGATAGGTGGGCTGTCACAGAAGGAAGGGTTTTGTTTTTTTTGGCAACCATTTGTAAAAATAGCATAGAAATGTTTGTAGCCTTTCTAAACAAAATGCTTTTAAATGATCATGAAGTGAAATTGTAACTGGTTATGTGAACTTTATGTAGGTATGGTCAAGCTTAACATCAAATAAACCCTTTTTATAAATTGGCTCTTATTTAAGAAAAACCCTATGGTATTGTCTGAGGCAATGGCCAGCTTTGTGACACATGTGTATGTATGACATTTTAAGTGCAATTTTTTTTCTCTCAATGTGTAAAAACATGTCTCACAAGTTGCCACATTCTGGACTTCTGTTTTTCAGACTTGGTACAGATATTGCTCTTAGCTAATTGAGACTCCTGGTTAGTAAAGGGGGGGGAAATATTGTCATTTTTTCCCGCTATATGAGTTCTGTGTTAAATATCAAGAAAATATGCTGTCAATATGGACATTTGGCAACTGAATCATGCACATTATCAGATGTCTCTGTGTAGCTTGTGTAACTGTCTGCTATGTTACTTTTGCTTTCCCACAGTGTGTGAAATGGGGGCGATTCACATCCTTCTGCTTATTTTTCCTCTGATGACAGTGTGTCATGGTGGATTGCTATGAAGAAATAACTGTTGTTCCGACCCTTCTATAGTAGACAAAGAAAGTTTTTTGCCTAGCTGAAAATGTCTTGTGCAGGCTGTAATCTTTTGGTTTCTCTTACAGATTGAATTATAACCCTTGCACAAATGAACAGTTCAGATCTCAATTTTTACATATCTGGATGCTACACAGCTGCACACCTGAAATTATGCAATTTGTGGCAAAAATGACGGTTAAAGGATTGCACTTAGATTTTTAAGTCTGTCATGGTGTAGAATGTTTTTGACACAGGATTATTCTCACTGTTCATCAGCTTTAGTTCACTAACCTCCCACTCCCTCTCGTAGCTTTATCAGCTGGTACAAATCAGGCCTTGTATAAGCGCTGATAAAGACTGACAGCTCTCAGTGGCCATAAATAAGTGTGATAAACTATCCGTAAAGGAAGTTACAGAACAACATTCAGTGCTCTTTAGCCATTGAGGCTTACCAGGTTGTCACATGACTGCTTCATGAACTCCGATGAACTGATTATTCTGCTGTCTACTGAAACCAGTGCCTACATTTTTAATGTGACTCAAAGTGCTGATTTGGGATTAGGATTTCTAGGCTTAAAATTAACCCCCCCCAAACTGTTATTGTGGAAAGAAGCTTGACAGTCTTTTTCAATTGGAAGTAAAAGTTAAGGACAAATGTTGATTGAATCCTGGCCCAGTCTCTATCATAATCTTGTCCATTACCGGCTGAAAGGCAAAACTTGCCCAAGATGAGACTTTCTGTGCTGAGATGCTCCATGAATATGGCTCCAGTATTTTGTCTCCTCTACAAGCTAGCCTCAATGAATAAGCAATTCCCTTCCCTTTCCTGTGCAGTTATTTTGGTGTGTCTGCACAAAGAGTTTAGTTTCCCTGCACATTTGTTTTTGTGCATTGACTAACATTTTTTTTTTTCATGTTCAATTTCATCCTGTGGTTGAGAGAAAACAGCGCCTGCATTTGTAGGTTAGGGAAGTCCGTTGAGCATCACCAGGGTTTCCGGATTTAGTGCTAACTCACACATCATCTCCAGTCATGGGTTTCTCTCTGACACACCCCTGCTGGTGTCATGGCTTGGAGAGACATGAACAGAAGGGGAAAAAAGGGGTATTTTTTTCCAACTAACATTTATCCCCTTGTCCACTCCCCCCCTCCATTCTGTAATGTCCACAAACGTATTTGTCACACAACGGCAGCTGTCCTGGTGAATTCCAGGCAGTGTAGTCAATCTCATGGGTTCTGCACTTCAACTGCTTTTATTCGCTGCCCTGTCCACCAGTGAAGGCTTGCATGCAGGTGCTGCAGCCAAACTGCAGGTGCCCAGCCAACCAGTGGAATCACTGGGGCTGACAGAAAACCATCCTCATTGGACAATGCTACAGTCAGTGACATGTGCCCTGACTGGCCAGTCTGCACAGCCAGTCAGGATTCAGTATGGATCTGCTGGGAATATCACTGCATACCAGTCCTGTTGCCATGTGTTGCAGCCCTTTGTGGCTCTTATTATAATGGGCCAGACTCATGGTGAAATGATCGTGGTGGAGTGTACAGTATCAGTTGCAAGAGTAGAAGTTGACAGTTATGTGGCTGCAAAGGTTACTTTCCAAACCGCAGTAAAAAGAATGCTGACACAGATATCACACATATCTGCATCTCAGTCATGCCAAAATCATGTCATGAGACTGGATGGTTAAAATAGAGCTGTCTGATTTTCCGGTTCAGATTTTTAATGTAGATTAAGTTTGTGCTCTTGATGTGACCCTAGACATTGAACACAAATGGAAGAAATTCTCTTAAAGGTTTCCATTAACATTTTCGAGTCATTCTCAGTGCACAACCACAGTCTACAGATCATATATGGACATTGCAAGACTTCCAGGGACATCCAAAACTTTTAACACCATTTTCATAATATGAATTGTATTTGGGGAAACCTGTAACTCCAAGTCATTTTAGAAGTAGCACAGAAACATAGTACAGATAGTTGAATTGCATATTTTAGCCATTTTTATAGTTTTTTTATTTTCATTTAGGTAGGGAAAAATCCTGCCTCTATTTTACCCAGGATGTGATAATGCATGATATGTTCATATCCGGTTACCTACGGTTATCATTGCGTCAAACATGAGGTATAAAATTGCCACATAATGTCATCATTGGTGGAGCATAATTTTACTTTGTTAACATTATAACTTTCTTCCTGCACTATAGACAAATTTAGCATGAGGTTGCCCTCAATAAAATGATCAGTACTGGTGCTGATTCAGAACAATAAAAATCATGTTGCAATTACTTCTTATTTGTTAATTAAGCAAAATGCATTTATGTCTGATTGTCAGCTTCCACAGTCAGCTACTTTATCATGCCTTGAGTCAGGGACTATAACTAAACTGTTGTTTGTTCAATTTTATACGTACAGTGGCGCTGTCAAACATGCTCATCAAATATTGCTTTAGGAAATGGATGTGAGGAGGCTGTGTAGTTAAATATTATCAGCCAAACCTTATCAGATTGTGGTACATTTTCCTACCTGCTAACCACTGGACTCTGCCACTTCTAAAAGATCAGTCAGTTTAAAGCTGTCTTTTTAGCTGGTTACATCCTTGTAAGTTTTCCCAGTAGGCCATCAGCATAACAAGGCCGGTCAGTGTTATTGGATGACGCACAGTGTAGTCAGACCAGACACAAACAAACGGACAGCCACGTTTTCGGCAAGATGTGTAACAGAAATGAGGTGTTTGCTCTCTGCAGAGGGCTCACTGATGGGTACTGAGGGTGACCCCAGTGGACCCTGATCCATTGAAAGCGAGCCATGTCGCGCTACACTTAGAGTTCTCTCAAGCTTACATTGTGTTTCAGGGGGAATTTAGCAGAGAATTGTGTACTCCATTGCAGTAATGCATTTTTTTTATTCTCCGTAGTACTAATGTGTTTTTTAACCATTTATTGCTATCAGATCTGCATTTAATTAAATTGGAGCTCGAAAACTCTTGATGCTTGCACACACACACACACAAAGCATTGGCAGGGTACTGTCTCAGATATCCAGTGTTAAGTCCTTGACCAGACTTTGGGTGTGATGTCCACTTTGAGCTGCTGACTCACTCGCATATGCAGTGGTTGCACATAATCATGTACAGCTGAGATAAAAGAGCTTTTCCCTGCAGGTATTTCCTTGTTCTTACATAATATTAATCCTCCATGTCTTTCCTTTTGCACTAACCCCCCTTTTCCTGATGAGTTCTCCTCCTCACAGCATTTGCCACATCCAGGGCATCATCTTCCAGTTACTCAGGCCATTTGTCATGTTAAACTGAACTCAGCACAGATTTCAAAATGAACTGGCTTATCCTATGCACTTTGGTTAGTGTAGCCAGTCCAGTTTATGTACAGGTGCCATTCTATTACCCAATTTAATTCCCGTGCTCCACATTTTTCTGTCTTATAGTAATGCAAAATTTCTGCATTTTGTCTATTCTGTTGTATTTAAACCCTCTACAAAATGGGAATGTTTTTCTACAACACGGCCGCTTATCATACAAGCCACTCCACTAAATTAAATATTGCAGCAGTTTAAGGCAAGTAAAAAAAAAATACCTCAGATTTGTGATTGAAAAAAAAACAGATTAGCCTATGTGATTATGGCAGATAATATTAGGGTGTAGTGGAAATTATGGAGCTGAAGGGAGTTACCCCTGTGGACCTGGCGTGTCTCCAGAAGTCTGTCAGGAAGCGGAGATGTTTCAGAATTCAAGAACTATGTACAAGAATAGTCCTGCACTTTAATTAGCTTTATTATTTAGTTTTTTTGGTAGGGTTTTCCCGAGTTTATTAAGGAAGTGCTCTGTTATAATAATAGGTATTTTGGGACTGCTGCGCACAGATTGGCCTGACTGCCAGCCACACGCTCATCCATGGCCACCTCCGCAGACAACAGAAGGGATGTGATGTTTGGTCTGTCGACATTCAACAAACAGAACTCGGGTGTAGCTGTCCAGCTTTGGACAAAGGACACCCTGTGCAGTAGTCAGCACCTTGTCACTCCATCTTGAGAAAAATGAGCGGGCCAGGGGTAAAACCTGTCCACCACAGTCTCTCCAGATTCTCAGGAGTGAACTTATTTTACTTACTCATTTAGGGTCATCTACTTACTTACTCATTTACTTATTTTACCTACTCAGGGCCTCTGGCTATTTGAGGGACATTAGGCTCAAACTGATAAGAGCAGAGATCACAAACAACCACTGTGTGCTTTACGGACATTCCACACATCAAGCTAACAGTCCCTCCTCTACGTGTGATGGCCATTATCAGCTATGTTTGGCTCCTTTGCAGCGGAACGTGTCCTTGATAACTAACAGTCTTTTGTTAACCCACAGGCACTGGGAAGCAATCAAGCGCTGGGATGAAGCCATACAGTTGACTCCAGAGGATGCTGCTCTGTATGAGATGAAGTCTCAGGTACGCTGTGTCAGAGAGAGAGAGAGACCTAAATGACATGTTTCTGTTTGATATGCTAGTGAGCTGGAACACATTTCGTAACCAAGTATACAGCCAGTGCACATAGCATGTGGAAGCATGTTTTCTCCACAGTATGGTGAGTCCTCCATCATCATTCTGCCTTTGCCTTTTCGGAGTCCCCAGAGGTCATATTGGTAGGCTGGAGAAACAGTGTTGAGGAAAAAGTCCAGTAAGGGGCCGAATGAATCATTATCATTTGAATATTGTACACCACTGATTCAGGGTTTTCATAAAATTCTCAGGAACTACTTGGGTGTCTGTCCTTGAGCCACACTTCAGCTGTAAGTTCTGCCTGTTTCGGCAACATTGTTGGGAACTGGTGTTGAAATACTGTGAGAGCAAATTTAGTTCCTCTGTAGAGGAACCATACATTTGAAAGAGCTCTTAAGTAAGTGCAACTTAAATCTAATACAGTGAAAAACATTCAGTAATTAAATACAGTGACCAAATAATCACACAGGTCATTTGATCATCTCAGCGAAAGTCTGGAAGGAAACTGTATCTCTGCTACTTTTCAGTTACAACTTTGTTTGTTATGAGACTTCCCTGTAGATGTACTGTACAGGTCTTGGAATTTTGCCCTTGGCTCACAGGAGAAAGAGCACAAGGTGCTGCTAACGTCTGTACTTACCATTTGTTTATTTTAGTTGTTCGTATACTGTCTGTACAGCCAACTCAAAATTATCATGTCTTAATATACTAGTACAAATGGTGCTCAATGATTCAGAGGTGGAATCGAAACAATGCTTAGGCCTCAGTCATTAAGGTGCCTTGACCCTTAAAAGGTATAAATTCCAGTGAAAGTCCCTGTTAACATCTGCGGTGTTATGACTGCTGATGACCAAGAAGATCGGAGCTATTAATTCGATCACAAGGTTGACCTGTGGATGGAAGAGAGACGGTAACTCTCTATCAATAAACAAATCACAGTACCATGGAAGTGGGAAGTATCTGACTCGTAGTCTATCTAAGGCAGCCCTTTGCAGATGTTTAGGCTGGCAGTATTCCTCATTTTGACAAGTTATAACAAAGCCAGCCCTTAGGGGCCCAGGAAAAAGTGACTGCAGACGTGAAGAGGGCCGCAGTCAGTGTACCTCCCGTGTCATGTAAACAGTGCAGTTATATGGCTCCTTAGGGGTCACCAGAGCCAGGGTATTTGGGCAGCGACCTCAGATAAAGTAAGAATGTGTCAGGGAGAAGAATGTTGCTGGGACACAGGAGCAGAGAATTGAGGGCTTTAAGAAAACACATGAGTCCATACTGAGCCATTTTGTCACAGCCAGACTCTTTTGCGTTTCTTACCATCACTTGAACCTGTATTTGCAGGTCAGATTTCAGAAGGTCGTAGCAAGGCTAAAAGGGATTTTTTTCTTGATTTGTGCCTGTCATGTCCCTAGTTTTAATTTGACTTGCAGTGGAAATTTTACTACTCTTGCAGAATTGAAGGTAATGAATCTAGTGTTAATTGGAAAAATCTGTCTAATCTAATCTGTATGTAGCTAGCAGCAAAGCTCCCATTTAAACACCATCACATTACCTTAAGTAGCTCAGTCAGGCAGTGACAGTTATTGTCACGAAAGACTGAAGAGGCAGTAAACCGTGGGTGAATTGTATAGAGGAATGCATTTTACTGGAGCTGAAAAGGGACCAGATCAATAATCTGATTTGAGGAAGGATGCTTGCCAGATATCTGTCGCTGCACATTGTCTATGAATATTTTTTAAAAATCAAACAAAAAAAGCAGTTGTGATTAACCAGCCCCTCTCTCTTCTTCTCCATCCACTGAAACCTGACTTGTACAAAACTGACCTTGTGTAGCATGTCTAAAATGTGAACATCATGACATTACTGCTATACCACTGTGCTCCACTTATTCCTCCTTTTCTTGGCTCCTCCTGCAACTTCTTGTTCTCTTTGGGTATGTTTTGTTTTCTATAGCTAGTCTGTACAGTATTTTAAAGTTTATAAGAGGCATTTTGACTATGTTCTTTTTCTTCTTTTTAAAAAATATTATAAAGATCATACAGGCAATAGACAAAATAATGGAACAAAAACATTATATGAACATTTTATTAACAATTTACTATAAATTTTCAATGGTATCTGCGTGATTGGGGAGGCTATGTTGTATCACATCATCCTGCTCATGAAACCACTCTTGAATCTGTTTAGTAGTGGATATGGGGGCTTTACTTTCTTTGTGTATAGGAGCATGTTGAGGGAACCATGTGTGTACTGTAAGAATCAGACCCTTTGACTCCCATGTGATGACTTCCAGCGCCATTACACCACGTTCAAGAGTTAAAACAGGCATGTGGGTTTAAGGCTTCTATTGACTTAAACTGGCCCACATGTAGGAAAGACAGCCAATTACACCATGTTGCTTTGTTTTGCAGCTGAGAAGTCCAGGTATTGTGTTCATCTCTCTATTATGAGGTGATGTATATTGGCACTGGTTACAAGCAGAATGGCAGCCCTTCCATAAATAGCTTTGTGAAGCATATATCATGCAGTTGTTGTAACTTGTTCATAGCGGTGTAAATTCAGTTGTGTGGTAATTTTTGAGGCTGTTGTTTTGTGGCCTTTAGCAACAATCTTGTCAAGTGCCCCACTATCCCTGTCAGTGAGCCTACTTTTTTGGTGCATGCCATTGTGCTTTTTGTCATTGCTATTCTTGACACATTAAATAATTTTGATGATTCTGTAATTCAGGTGCTAACTGTTTTACCATTTACCATTTGTTAGCTTTGGCATATTACTTTTAAACTCCTGAGTTACAATGTGTGTATTTGTTGTAGCAGAAACATAGATGTAATTTGGATTGACATTGATATGAAAAACAAGTAAATGCCATTTTAATTTCAGTGTACTTACTTCAAACTTTGAGTCCTGTTTTTCACCATTATATTGTCTCCCACACGCACACTCCTCCTGTGGGACAATGCAGGATAGGTTTACATCATTCATAGGAGGGAATATGGAGAAGCCATATATGGGTAGGAATACTGCTTTAGACCGAGTGTTAGTGGAATGTACCTCAGGCATTCTGTTGCTTATATCAAGAAAGATAAATGAAATATTAATGGTCGTAAATTTTTGTGGCGCACATCTGCTGGACAGTGAAGTCACTGTTGTCTGTAATGAGATAACTGTTCTGTAATGTTGTCCTCTGTAGTACTCAATTCCAGATAAATTCGCATGCTCAGATACTCTTTGACGTAAGCAGCTTGACGCTTTTTCAGATCGTCATTTCCCAGAGTCCCTTGGATGTGTTATTTACAGGCGTACCAATCCAATCCTAGATCCTCTGTCTCATAAATTCAATTCTGGAGCCTTTAATGGCCTGAGACATCTGTTGATGTAATTTTGTTGTGATATTTTTTATTTGAAAATGAATGGATTTATAATGTGGACATTTTCTCTAATATTGCAGCAGTAGTGCAGTGCTGCTTTTGTCTGGTCAGGCACATAAATTTGGATATGCCTTCTTTTCCCTGTTCTCCCTCAATATTCTGCATACACATCAATATGTGACTCACATCAGATGGCTGGGGTGTATAGTCCTAATTAAATCTTCTTAATTTGACCAGTGTAACTGGATTATGACTCATATGACTGTTGCTCTTTGTGTTGATGTTTGTCAGTATACATGTTTATTGTAAGGGCAACATGGGGTCTTGTGGTCTGAGCTCTGGATTCTGGCACTTCATAGCGTTTATTCCGTCTTACCCTTGGGCAAGGTCCCCAACCCTCAAACAGTTAAAAATGCATCTGTTCATGTTCAGCCATTGTGTTTATTTATAATAAGCAAATAAATACATTGCACTAAGAGAAACATCTTGCATGTCTCTGAAATCAAAGTTTTCCTGTGTCGGTTCATGTGTAATAGCCACGGTTTTTGCGGCCTCTTCAAAATTGTTTAGTGATTTTGAGGTGGGTCCATGGGATACCACGATGCCTTCACTGGTACAATAAAAACTTCAGTACAGAGGGCAGTATGCTGGATTCCACTGACTGTAACAGAATATAACTGTATTTAACAAAAAACTACTTGAATTGTTCACTGGTATGGAAAGCATTTTAGTGGTTTGCCATTTACGTGCTAACAACATAATGTATTGAATGGTGTATGTTGTTTTGATGAGCATGAGAGTTTTTAACAGTTGTGCAACATATGGAATCAAAGCACATATGTCTATTTGCCCATTAAAAACAGATTGCCTCTCGACTGCATAAGCTGGAAATTCAGGGCAAAGGCCATGCGTTACATTAAGGCATTTACAAGACACCTTTATCCAGAGCTACTTACACAGTGTATATTTATATACAAAATCCTTTCATACAGCTGGATATTCACTAATTTATAAGTGATTCAGGCGAAATACCAAGCTCAAGACTACAATCAGAAACGACCAGAGAACATAACTGAGAGTTGAACCTGCAAGCTAAGACTTAGTGCAACTCCCTATCCATTATACTGCACTGCTGCAAAGCCTCCATCCCCAGGAATGGAAGGATTGCAGCAGTGTTTAAGTTAAAATGTATAGTTTACATTTACAATGTATAGTGTAAGGTTTAAAATGTATAAATATAGTTTAAGGTTTAAAATGGTACCGTATCCATCTTCTATTGATAATCTTTTTCCATTGTGAGGCCTCTGTGACATTTAACTATCGTTTCTCCAGGTTCTTACCATTTTGCAAGAGGTGTTCCCTGCAGTTCAAGCAGCAGAAATGGCGACGAAGCTCCGCCCACTATGGTGGGAGGCATGGCAGACCCTAGGGCGGGCCCAGCTTAGCCTGGGAGAGGTGGATCTGGTAAGTGTATTATGCTGAGGTTTTCCAACAGTACCTGGGTATGTTGGATTTTGTTACAGCCCATTTCCTGACTGGTTGTTGAAAATATGCATTTAAGTTCTTACCTAATTTTTCCTTAAACCTTATGTAACACAATTCAGGTTGCCTTTTTGGTGATTTAAAAAGTGGTGTCATTTTACTGACCAGGTGTGTACATCTTCAGAATTTAGGACACCCTGGATTCTGGTTACATTAGAGTCATGAATAGGCCTTCCGGGTAGCTCATGCAGCAGGAAGCAAGTGTGAGCTCTGATTCAGCTTTAGTGGTGTAAGATAGGGGTTAATCCTGACAGCTTTGTTAGTCTTACCAATACCAATCTGTGCTGGCCATTCCTGGCAGTTTAACACTTGCAAGACACACAAGTCAAGTATATACTGACTTTGTCTTTCTCCATCAGTATAGGGGTTATGTAATTGGTGGTGCTTCTGCAGTATGGAAAGAAGTGAGGGCATGTCATTACATGATACGGAACAGTAATTTGCTCATGGCTGCCTCCTCCTGAGTTGACAGGAGAGGGTTCCTGCAAGAGGGGAACAATGGGAGAAAACGAAAAAATGATAGTCAGGCATTAGAACATAAAAAAACTTCATGCCCTGTAATGTGAATATGGGACGATTTTCATTTGTGACATGCATAGCCTTTGTAACACAATGTGGCATAAAGAAAGTACATTGCGCCAAAAAATATCAGCTTGTTATAATTCAGAGGTTCCAATTATGGTATGCAGGGTGGCCCCATGGCCGAGTTTGAAAAGGCCGCTTTGCTAAGGGTATGTGAGCGAACATGGTTCTTCATCAACCCACATGAGTGTTTATGTAGACTCCAGATTCCATTGTCCAACCTGTCATAAAGTAAGGACTTCCCATGAAACCTGGACCCAGGCATGTCTTTTTATCTTTATTTGCTCAACAGACTTAACATTCAGGATGTCGTACAGAACTATTAGTAGGAACACATATAGTCATATCAAAGCAGAGACTCCCTATTTGATTAGTAGTTTTGTTAACAGAAGATGGGAGTCTCAGCCTTAAATATCTTTCTTAACATACTGATAAAGAGCAGCAGGGTACTGTTGTGGTTTAGTGCTTTTAACCTGGTGGTTGTAGGTTGAGTACAGTGCAGTGTGCCTCATGACTGGCATTAAAGTAATGGTCCACTGCAGACCCAGAATTATTTATATAGTTATTCAGTTACTCATATACCAATTAGCGGTTAAATTGTAACTGTAACAAAAGTCCCACTTAACTTGCCTGTTCTTTCTATATTGGAATGAAGGTGACACAGGCATATTTTACATATGGCAAACCATAATCTAATCAACAGTGTAAAAGTAGTGTAAAAATTGAAAGCAATACCTATGCTTTAGGTTTTACAGTATACCTAATGTAGTGAATCAGTAGTTAAAGGTAGTGATAATTTTATAAATTGTTGCACGTAACCTTCAAAAGTTCTTCTGTGGATACTGCCTTTCCTATCTTTTAGAATGGAGTTTGGGGTCTAGGGCCCCAAACAGAATGTGAGGATTAAATTTACTGAAGGAAGATATGGTGTAAATTTTACACCGATAAGGTTATTGGCGGGCATGGTAAAGCACATTTTCCTATTTCGCCTCCTTATTTGGAATACCTACGTGAGTCATTTTTGTGGCTTTTATTTATAACTTGCTTCATTTCACAAACTTGCCATTGTGTCAGAGTGCTAAATGCTTTTTCAGCACACCCAAGCCCTGAGGACCAGGAGATTTCTGTAAGTACACCTTGTGCAGGCCAGGACCTGCATATTCATGAAGCAGGTATTCAACAGAAGCAAAAGGCTGAACATAAACCAGTGACTATTTGTTCTTCAAGGCGTAATGGCTCTAGTACATGCGTATGTCTTTGAATTGCCTGGGGTTCATTAAAAACAATGGGAGTGCTTGATGTTGGTGTAGCATACATAACCGCGTATACACATAACAGGCATTAAAAAGGCAGTCTGTTTTGGAAAAATACTTGCCTCATGTGGGTTTTTTTTAGTATAAGCTTAAAGTTTAAGTGTACTTTTTCAGCATGTGATGTTTTAAGTTTTAAGCCTATGTTTGTATGATCTAAAACTGTGTGCACCCAGAATTGCTGTAGCCACTAGCCACTGTGATTTGTCAGCTTTCTTTTTCAGTGGGAATCATGTTTATTCTGCGCCCATAGAAGTATGTGTCTATTAATGTTGTGACATGTAACTTTGTGTTAAATGGGTGTCATAAAGGGTGAAAGGTCACTAAAGCTAAAGCTAGGTAGTTAGAGTTTATTATGTGGATTTACGTAGTCATGGCTTATGTCTTAAGTCCACAGAAGAGCTGATACAAATGGGTACAAAAGCATTCAAATCTCCTTTCTCATGACTGATAATCTGCAGACCATAAGTGTTAGCTTTATTACAGTTGTAGGTTCCAGAGAACATAACACAAATACATACCCCTGAAGACGTCCTGGGGTTTGGTGATCGATGGCAACTACAGCGGAGAACCAGCTTGACAAAAAGCCCCATTTCCATTACTGATGCATTACGATCAGGATTCTGGAGGTGAACAAGGGGGATATTGCAGGACCTTTTAAAGAAATGCATGTTTGCCAGTGACCTTTCTTTGGCACATGCCTTAATTGGAGGATTTTGTTGCTTCAGATCCCAGCGTCTTAGTAAAGCCCCACGCTGTTGAAGATGTTTCTATACGATATCTGATCTGGTGTTAGAGTGGCCCTTGTTATTCAGACCAGCTGCTAGTAAAGCACTTATGTTTTAGCTGCTCCGTGCCACTAACAATTATCAGCTGGGACAGGTCCACATGACATTATTTACTGCAGTGGGGAAAATGATCCTTTAGCCAGCAAACTGTCCCACACATTGTAATTTCATCCAGTTTGGTAACCAAAAACAAAAGTGACCAGACAATTGATATTAAAGGCAGTTCTCATCTGTATGGGGACATGTATCAGCTCATGTCATCGTGCTGACATCTGCCCACTCTGTAATAATTACTGATTTATCACAATTATTACTGATTCACATCAGTTATAATTGTACAATGTACAATTCCCTGGCTTTGAAAAAAATGGAAAAGATGAATAATTTTGATGGTGTCACTCATCAATACCAGTTTATAGCAGCTGGTTTAATTCATTGTGTAATATGTTAGCTGCATGTCTTTGGAAATAGGCCCAGTGCAGTGACAAGCATGCATCTCTTCTCCTTTTCCGTGACAATATTGAAATCCATACACTTGCTTAGTCAGCTGAATAATAAATTTACTAAGGATATTTGAGCAATGAAATGTTTTAGAATGTAATATAACCCAGTGTTATTTATGTCTCATGCTGTAAGTGCAAATGTCATTGGGAGAGTTTTTAAAGTTAATCCATTTCATTGGTTCTTTTTTGTTGACCTGAAAATGTAGTTGCTACAAATGTGAAGTGCTTTCATTTAGTACATTTTTGTGATTCACATACTATACCATGAATCTGGACATTTATGATGTTATTTTATTACTTCTATGAAGTATTTATAATACTGGACCTCACTGCCTTTTGTGTTCTTCCCAAGAGAAGATTAAAATTCCGCATTTTTGTGCTTTCATTGTAAATCAATGTAGATTAGTTTTTTTTTTTCTGGAAAAGCTTCAGTTCATACAGTCATTTTCCTTCCTTTGCTTGTATGGCTATTTTATTTTGTCAAGAACACCCCTTCCGTAGTCCACAAAGTGCATCCTTAAAAGATTTAATCACCCAATGAGTATGCTCAACTTTGAAACCAAAAACGACTTTATGATCTTTCCAGATGTCACCTTCAGAATTGTTCATCACACATAGAAGCAGACATTTTTCTCAAATGTTTTTACCCTCTGCTGACTAGCTTGTCATCTTTTTTGAACTGTAATCTTTGAATGGCTGCTTGCGCATTCTTCAGCTTGAGTTGCGTGCCAGACCATTTTTTTCTGGTAGTCTAGGGAGCTTAACTCCTTAAACGTGGCCTGCCGAAATCATAGGAGTTTTTGCACTTGTGTTTGGAATTTCATGACAGTTTTATGAGCAGCAATTGAGCACCCTTGTTAAAGTCTTCAGTTGTGTTTGCCTGAATTTTGTGAATGCTATTTTATTTAAGAAATGATTTACAGATTCACTCACTGCAAAATCTCACATTAGAACTCCAATTGAGCAATGTACTCCAATCTGATGAAATGTAAAATAAATCCCATTTAATTCAGACAAAGACTGATATTATGATATAATGTAAGAACAATATTAATAAAGCAGACATAATATTATTACACTGCGAACAAAAGGAAGCGTTGACAGGAAGACGGACAATGATTGCGTGCATATAGGCGTGTTCAAAATGGCAGCAGGTCAACAGCAGCAATGCTGTGCTCCCTCCTCTAAACAGACTTTATCTGAGGGGTGCTAATGGTAGGAGCATAGGGTATAGGAGCCTGCATGATATTATATTGTACTGGATTTTGTAGTCTGCTGTGTCCAAATGTTTTTCTTTTATTCATCCATGAGCCAATGAATACATTTTAGTTTTGTCAAATATTGTAGTGAATCTTTCTTATTGTAATATAAGTTCCCTCAGTAAAGGTTGCTTATTCTGATCAAATTTTGTAGGCCCTGAGGAGCTTCCAGGTTGCAATCCACTTGAGTCCAGCAGAACGCCCCCTATGGGAGGAGGATCTCTCCTGGGCTCAGAAGCTACAGCAGCAAAGCAGGGCGACAAGTGAGAAGTCCCGGGAGGAAGAGGAGGCGAGGCGGCAGCTGCTCCAGGCCCCCGAGATGCTGCCCGACTACGACTTTGAGAGCGATGAGGTGGTCACTGCCTGCGAGACCATCGCCGAGAGACAGAAGTGCTATGACCGCCTCAGAAAGACCACAGTGCTCATAGACTCTGGCGGCACTGTGGTAACCACGGCTGAGAGCAAGGACAGTCCAAAGCCACCCCAGCACCAGTTTGTCAAAGCGCGGGGGCTGTGACGCGATCGGTTGACATCAGTGGGATTTAACGGTCTTAGCATCGGACTTGTGTTTTGTTTGGTTAGGACTTTTGATGCTCCTTGCAGGATGCTTGTCCTGGCGTTTCTCAAGAGAAAAAATTCACATTTGGACATGCATGTTTGGCCATTGCATTTGTTTCCTCTTGTAGAGTATATGCATTTTAGTGTGCTCTTTAATTTGAATGTGTGTCTCTCGTAGAAGTATATAACGTACTTCCACCGTCAGCGAAAACATGCAGTTATCATTTTCAAATTATTGTAGTTGTTACACAGAGGTTTTTTTCAGTGCTACAGGTGAGAGAAGAGAGCTCTTTGACTGGTTTGAACAACTTTGTATGGAAAGATGTACTCCAAACTTCATGGGTTTTAATGATGCTGCAATTTACAAAACACATTTGTGCAAGGCTGTAAATCATTATGCTGGACACGGCCACTGCCCCAAAGATTAATGTTAACATCATAATCAATTTCAAGAATGATTTCGGAGTGACAGACAGAAAACACTTTTTCAAAATAACTTCTTACAGAGCCTCTGGTTGGCTCGCACAATTAATGTTTGATTGGAAAGTAGCCCTGTGACTGGATATTCCCAGCTGCACTGTTATCAGCTATGGTCTGAAGTCGGTATTGGTGAAGCCCCAGTTGGCTCATTCTTGGTGGGTAATGAAATGGGCTACGCCAGTTAAATTCATTAGCCTTATTGCTATCTAGCAGCCGCGTCTGGCCGGCCAGGTGCCTGTCAAGTTTCAAACTGAGCATATAGCTGACTGTCATCTTCCAAAGACATAGACACTTTTGGTGGTTCATCTGCAGTATGGAAAGTATGGTTGCGTGAATCAGAGGAGTCACATGTCACAGCATTCTCCTCCAGCAGCAGCAAGTCACTGTTATGGACTAAACAAATTGGCTGATTCTAATGCTGTTATGACTTCAAAACAGATGTTACTAAAGTCCAAACAGGTATTAAATAGTAACTATGTAACTGCACTGGGACCTTAATGCCTGCTGTTTTGAATTTATCGGAAGCTTATCAGTAGTATTTATTGAAACATTAATAATACATAAGAAACACACAATGTAAAATGGTACCTGGCAGTGGAAACACATTAAGGACTGAATGGGATACCTGCTACTTTAGTTTATTAGTATAATTGACATTTATGGTGGGGCTTCGTCCCATTCCGTGCCTGACTGTTTGAATTCTAACGTAATTCCTTCCACTTGGCAGTGGCGGTACAAAATGGGAGTACCACATGAAAGAGGCAGTCCTGGCTAGATTGTGGGCACAGCCTGGATTTTGAACTCATGCCCTTCCATTGATGGAGAAAGCTTTTACCTCGGAAATTATTCCAGTGACTTATTGAAATTGTAATGCAGCAAACTGAGTGGAGGCTGTAAGTGCACTGTGTAAATGAAGAAAGGTTCTCCCGCAGGCAATTCATGGATGAGTTCATGGGAAACAAAAGGGGGGATTTTAATGTTTTTAGTTCTTAAATTAGTTTGGACCATAGGATCACAAATGTGTTTATGTAAGACTTACAAGTGACAGGGAATACACAAATTCCTTGCCTGGAGCATCGGGGAGTTATCCTGAGTTTAAACCAAGGGGGCCATCAACAGCTTCTAATTTGTTCTGAATATAATCAGTGCCAACATAAAGCTTTTTTTCTGCCTCTCAGAGTAATTCTGTGGCTGTAACCCGATTGGCTGTGGAGACAGAAAAACAGATGGCTGTTCATGCTAACCTTAGGCTTGCTTCTGATGAATGGATGCTGCCCAGGAGATGGTATGCTGTTGTATCATCTGCAGCCCAATGGGCACTGGGTATTAAAGTAATAGGGAATCTCACCTGGAGATACTATGAACTGTGAGAACACTAGGTCATGATGCAAAGATAGCTGTAACATTAGGAGTGGGATACAACAGATTTTTCCCGTATTTATTTATTTTTACCCTGACGCACGCTGTAGTGTGTGGATATTTGGCATCCATAGCAACGGCAGCGGGAAGAGGAGGAAGCCATTAAGGGAGGTCTTCTGGAAGGAGTGCCAGGAATTGCAAAAAGAGCTTGAAAGAAGCAAGGGCTTCACCCTTTCAACAAACAGCCATCAAGCCATACCCATTACTGCAAAAGCTTTATAACCAGTGAGTTCCCAACGAAGAACAAGAAGGAAATAGTTATCGGATGAAAAATGTTCCATTTCTTTCATTTCCTCTCATCACAACACTTTAACCCCTCTCAAAATGACATGGTCTGGGATTCAGTCAACTTTTGTCTTTAACTTTTGCTCACTATTAAATGCATGTGTTCATTTCTGTCTTCACCATCACAGTTTGGCGAGTGAATTTTCATGACTGCTGAAGTCACTAATTTGTGTTGGTGAAGATAGAAATGAACACTTGCAAATAATAGTGGGCAAAAGTTAAAGATAAATGTTTATTGAATCCCAGCTAAGATATTTTCCATGTGATGACTGTTTTTAGGTTTGATACACTCATCATGTAATAGCTGTACTGTGATTTCGAGTAGAAGTATTAAAATCTAATAAAGACCGCACACATGTGTTGTGTAGTATTTTGTATACATACTTTGTTTCCATCGTGGCTAGTTTAGAAATTTTTTCAGCCTGTAAAAATACTTCTTGTAAAAGTAGGTGTATTTACAGGCTAAAAAAGTATTCACACATTCAAAATACAGCCTGCTTACAAATTAGGTTGGACCATGAGGTCACGGGTATAAGAAAATCTTTCAAATTTCTCTAAGAGTTGATAAGAGATATGTTGATAAGAGGCAGATTACATTTATCCCCATATTAATAAGGTCCAATAACATGTCAAGGTTCTGTCCTGTAGTGCCTGATCTCTGATATAATTTGGAAGTGGATTTACTCTCTAGTTTTATATGAAGTTATGAATGTCCTTAAAATTGCTTTGTGTTTGCATAGGCCTTAAATATCAATTGCAAAAGACCGGAATGGGATTGAATGAAATTCATGACTGCTCTTTAATGAGTCTCAGTGGTAGATGAGGCTTTTGTTTGAAATGGGGTTTGGGCTTATTCATTCATACCATCATTGTGTGGGGTGAAAAGCAACCAGGGGCTATGTGTTTACCCAACAAACTAGTGTAAAAACAGACCTTTAAGGCAAGTTTTCTTCAATTACGTACAGAACTATGTATAATAATAATAATGGCATATGAGCAGACACAGACTTTAGTGTCCTCAAAATTTCCTCTGTAATCTATACATTTTTATACTTATACACAATTATTGGATTACCTAAATACTTCTTTTAATCATGTTTCGAGGTAATAACAGATTGCAACATTAATTACAGAACTGCATCAAAATCGACAGCCTGGGACCAAATTACAAGCTGATTTCCCCAGCAAATGCAGCAGCATGCTGTGAGCTAATGCTATTCATCTTAGCCATCTCGGGCAATTTCAGCATGAATGCCTCAAGAAAGAAAAACCTCATAGCCAAACCACAGTGCAGAGTGTTGGTTAAATCGTACTCAATTCATGATCAAAAAAAGAAACTCATTACAATTCTAAAGAAAGACACATTTTGTTATTGGGGAATTATGGTGAAATTTAAAAATGTTGGTTTTACCATTTTTCATATATCAAAGTGAGCGGCGCTTTGGCTTTCCAGTTGGCTGTAAGAAGTGAGATGCATTTCCTTCCATTAAGCATGTGGCTGTCTGGGGAGCAGACTGATTTTGGCCCTCTCATATCAGCAATTTCCTGGACAGCTATCTGCTTGTCATCATGCATCAGCTGTCCGCAGTGAGAAGCATGCTCTGACCAACTATGTACCCAAGGTACGAATATACACATGAATAAAAAGCCCAAAAATGAATCTCTGCTGAATATTATAATTAGTTTTTTTTTGGTGGTACAGTGGTCTCCGTCATAGCATATTATTTATTTTAACACATCTCCCATGCCCTTTCTTGTGACATAAAATATCACCAAAAGCCAGAGACAACAGGAATGACTGACCAACAATAAAGGTTTGGCCTTCAAGTTGGGAGGAAATGTGGTCATGTCCAGATGTGGACCTTTTGATGTACAATTACCATGCTTAATCAGTTTGACGGCACATGATGTTTGTAGAAGCAAAGGCGAAATCCTCTGTCCACCACAGTACAAATGACCTCCGTAGCTAATCATCAGCATGAGCTTTTAATCTCATAAACAGATTTACTGGATTCTGTGTTTTTGTGGCCAGAAGAGCTGATTTGCATATGGTATTGCACCATAGATTAATATCTTCGTGTGCGCTGTAAAAGTACACATTGGCTTACATTGTTCTACATTTCAATTAAGTTCTCATTTCCCCAAGGCAACTGGTAAGAAAGATAAATTGCAATTTACTGAAGACTTGCCTGTGGGTCTTGTGGGTAGTGATGATATTCTCTGGTATGTCTCACTGGAGACTTACATACTGACCTTCTGTCTAATTATTTTGCTCTGTTATGCTTAAGATCTAGAAGAACTGTAGTTCAATCGAAATGATAGTGAAATAACTTCTTGGAAGCTTTCCTTGACTTGCAGCTGTTTGGGGATATTTGGAAGGATGACAGTTAATTTTTCTGACTGTTGTAGATTGGCATACAACATAGACCAGACAAAGTAGACTAAAGTCATTTAGTTTTACCAAATGCCAAATAATTATCTTTACACAGTAATATTTGTCAAGTTTGTCATCTTTTGTGATCCACTTTAGAAAAATCTATTAACTGTATTGCCATAGTAAAAGCCAAGTAAAAGCATTTAATGGAAGTATGTACATTTAACGCTTTAGTTGTTACTTTTACAGCTGCCAGAATACACCTACAGTATATTTCAATGCTTTTTTGGTAAGCTTAGATGAGGTAACCCTACCTCCAGGTGTGCCTGGGCCTAGACCAGGGCAAATTTGGCTCATTTTCAGACGTGATACGCAATGTAGCTAAATTGGGCATGAGTGGAAGTTGGCATGTTTATGATATTGTGAAAAGCAAGATCAGGATGTTTTTGTCACAAAACCTGGCTTTTAATTTCCTTGAATAAACAATACAGCATTGGAAGATTTCTGTACTTGTTTATATAACACAACTTCTGTAAATAACACATAATGAGGCAACAGACTCTACTCCAATTGTACTAAAGTCCTTTGTAACTAATTTAAGTTAAAGTTATCCTTAACTTTTCAGAATGGGTATATTTTAGCCTATTATACTTCACCATAAAGTTCTTATCTTAAATGTTGATTAAATAATGCTATTGGTTTCACTTTAATTATGATTTCAGCACTGCTGCATTAATAATTACTAAAGAACTGACAAAAGTGTATGCAAACGTTCAGGAGCAACAGCATCATCACATTGCTGCTATTTAACTTTCCATAAACTTTCAATGAGGTAACACAGAGTGCTCCTTTTTGATGAATTTTAATTATTGTGTCCATACAGCAAATTACAAGGACATAATGGAAAATTGTCCACCTCCTTCCACTTGAATACATATTATAAGCCAATCACTGTGGTCTCTTGTGCAGGAAAGTGGGATTTATAATGACTGCCTACCACAGGTTGCCTTTTTAAATGCTCTAGCATTCCAAATGTTCATTTCAAACATTATAGAATAACAAATCCTGGAGGACGTACATATTCTTGGAAGGTATATGTGCTCACACTGACTACCAGTGCATCAACAGTAATGATTGACCATGGTTCTTTCGTGATATTTTCTTTTTCTATTTCCTCCTTTTTCCCAAACCAAACTGAGCTGAACTTGATAGTCTCCTGCCACCAACCCTTCCTTCCGACTTCAGCAGGAGACATTCATGAGCACATCCCCCCCCA
The DNA here is from genome assembly GCA_022829145.1 of Albula goreensis. Classification (NCBI taxonomy): domain Eukaryota; kingdom Metazoa; phylum Chordata; class Actinopteri; order Albuliformes; family Albulidae; genus Albula; species Albula goreensis. The sequence goes on along the minus strand of CM040741.1, from coordinate 60,109,592 downwards.
CCAATTAATATGACAACCAATCTTGCTTCTTTCCACACCACCAGTTACACACAGCCCATGCTGTCAGGGGATTATGAGATCATCATAGATTATGAGAGTGTGTTCGGTTTGTGCATCTGCAGGCACCAGGCCTGACCAGCAGTGGCCGCTAGAGAGTAATGAGGAGGATAAAACAAATGAAATGGCTTTCCCTATGTCATTCCCTGGTGAGGCTAGCCTTACCGATGTGGACCTCGGTGTAGAGGCAGCAACGGTGCAGCTGGGAGTCAAACACCCAGTTCCCTGGAGTTATGCTTGCTTTTGGAATGAGCGTCTTTACTGCATGAGCTTCCCAGAGGCCTATACAGTTATATAGGCCTGTGTGTAATTATAATTTAATGGAAAAATGCTGCATAATATGCCTTTAAGCATTACTGTGCTGTTTTATTAACAGAATCCATGCAGGTGCTTCTGTTGGAAGAAACCCAACTTGTGAAATCACAAACAACTATATGCAATGCCTTCAGACTGACACAGTACTTACTAAAGCATTACATATTGTAGCCCAGTACTCTTGGTCCAAATAAAGTTCCTTTGTGTAAAATGTCCACATCTTTAGAATTCACATAAATGTGAATTTATTTCACTCATGTGTTATTTACATTTTTTCCAATGGCTGTGTATATTGTATTTTAATAACATACATTAAAATGAAATTGTCTGTAATAACTTACATTTTCAATGACGATTGAGAAGAAATGTAGCATATATAGTGGGGACATTCATTACATTACATGTTATTGATAAGTCTAGGTATTAATTCACATGGTTTCAGAAAACATGGTTAGTTAAGTAATGTTATGCAAAAGGCTTTCCTTCCATTTAAACCTGATTAAATTAGCAAATTAGCATCAGAGATGGGTTTATTGTGATGATGCTCTGTGGCTCTCTGGTTTTTGACCACCCCTATGTAAGCATAATCAGTTCTACCATTAATATTAAAAAATAACTGGGTAAGTCAGTAAGAAATAACATTTATCAGTCCTGTAGCATGGATTCACACCTCAGCATCTCAGGAGATTACAGTCTTTCAGATTATTATTTTAGGGTATTAAATAATAGACGTATGTTTTTGTTGGAATTCTAGCCAACCTTTGCTCAAAAGATAATGCCTGAGGCATTGAAGTGTTTGCATATTGCCTTACTTTACAGAAATAGTGGTATCACATGATTTTATCAAATGCTGCATCTTCATTGTATGATAATTTGTATGTGGTTGACATTAAACATGCACCCAACTCAAGTGGTAAATTTGTGAATCAAAATTATTTGGCTTGATGTTCAGTCAGACATCAATGCTCATTTTATGTTTTCATGAAATATTTACTTAAAAATAATCTTAGACAAAAGCTGAAATGAAGGAATTAATTCATGTACATTAAACAAAAGTATATGTACATTTAACTTTTTAAAATGACTATTTAGCAGTAGGTAATTAGCACAAAGCTAGTATTGCCTTCTAAATGCACTTAGCAATTTTTTAAACATTATGGTACCTTTTGTTTTACAAAGGAAAATTTGTAAGGAAATATCGCCAGAAGCGGTGTGATGAATCCACATTTTAATTACTGCAGCCACTTTAACTTAAATAAAAGAGAGCCAAACGCATCCTTTAGGCCAAGAGTGGTCAACCCTGCCAAGACAGTGATACCGTGCTGCATATTGACAGAACATGATTTCCAAGTCTTTCGTTTCTTCAACATGAATATTTATTAATTTCAACATATATAGCAATTAATTGGTTTTCATTCAGTTGGGAATCTAGTGACTTAATAAACTATGGACATGCACAGAAGCAGCAACCATTTCTGAAGTACATTAATTCATAAGGACTATGTACAGGTACTTTAACAGAATATCTGTAAATGAATTCCCCTCCTCATATGAAGCAAACATGCAGTCCTGCAGTCTTACGTAAAGAGCTGCTGCTCTACTCAACTAAAAAAACTGGACAGGAAGTTTTATTTTTAAACATGACAGTCACTCCATATTCTACGGGAATATGGTCCATAGATTCTTTTCATCAACAATTTTATGGGATGTCTGTTTATGGATAAAGTTTGTATTTGGCAAGATGAAGTTATAGAAAAGTGTGCAAATGTTGAACAGAATGGTGATATATCTTATTTGAAATATACAGAACTGATAAAGGTACTCAGTTTACACCTTCTCATGGAGAAGAATTTCAATTTAAAAAATAAATTAAGCTAATGTGGTTCACATTTTGACATCATGACATGACATTTTAATGACAGGCAAGTGATCAACTTTAAAACTGTACTCCTGAAAGGATTCTGCCTAACAGTTCAGTGGTTACAAAAAAAAGTGCAACAGATTTCACGTCTTTGATGTGACGTATTTGCGCTCTTGATTTCATACTGCATTCTTTCTTCTTTCAGTACTTACACATAAACAACATGGCCAAAACATACTTGTCCATTTGTGAACATGGAATATTTGTGATGTATATGAATGCTAGTATTGTGTATATTGCAGTAATGCATAAGGATATCCTTATTATTTTATTCTGTGTGAAATATGGAAAAAACTTTGATAGTATGGATTCTCATCATTCAGACATTGCTTAGCAGTTCAGTCAATGTAAATTCCACTGTGCAGTCCCAAGCTCAGACTTGTAAAGCTTAAGTAAAAGTAGTTTGCAAATGGAATTTGTTTGGGCAAATGGAATTCAGTTCCAATTTTAGACATCAGTATAGCTAAGGAATGCTTAAGTTATCTTCTGTTCATTCAGCCTGTCTGGTCCAAAAGCATGGAAGCCACATGTCATGGCTGCAACATCCTTGCCATCTCAACCAATGTGTTGGACTCTGAACGGAACTATATACATTTCTCTGGCAAGTTCAATGTTTCCCCTGTGAAAGTCACATGTAGGGGCTGATCCTTTGAGTATGAGGGAGACCTCATGGAGTTCGAGAGGCTCACATTGGTACAGCTTCCTTCTGAAGTCCTGCCATCCGTAGCTTGCATGTCTGATGACTCAGAACCCCTGAAGTCTTTCAAAGAGGCACCCTCCACGGAGGGCCCTGACTCAGCCCGTCCTGTCCGAGAGTCTCCGGAAAAGCTGCCACTGGTCTCAGGCAGGTACAGAAACGTCTGTGAGGTGCTAGTGACCTCCCGCAGCTCCCTGCAGATGAGTGAGGGGGAGTCGCGGGAGATGATTGAGGACGACCGCTGCCCATCGATGCAGTGGAAGTTCCCAGGCCTCTGCTGGTGCCGGCCCCCAATCCTGCAGAATAGACACTTGATCTTCTCGATAAGCTTGAGGAGCACAGCCTTGCGCAGCAGGATGTAAATCCAGGGGTCCAGAATGGGGTTGACCGAGGCAATTCGGATGGCTTGGAGGTCAGGATTCTTCTCTATTTTCATCTCTACGCTAGTCCTGTAGAGCTGGTTAACAAACACCTGCACCTGAAAGGACAGAGTATACAATTCATTACTCATACCGGAAATGATGAATCCTGTGAGATAATTTATGCCCTGGCATTTATCAGATGCTCCTATTGAGAGAGACTTACAAAATGATATGGTCAATTGGACCATACTGACTGTTCACATTTGAAGATGTGCTTCTAGCACCTAAGAAGAGACTGATCTCAATCAACTGATAATCAGTTCAAACTTCATTCTGTTTATGTGTAGAACGATCATCTTGTACTTACACACACACACACAGACGGGCTTACATCACAATTGTTTTTATAATGATAAAACTAGAAAGTACTAAATACAAGTTAATATGTACAATATTACATTGTTTAATGTTAGTTATTTGTGAAATAAGGGTTGTTGTAAGGTCATCTGTCAATTCAAGATACATAGTGTGACCTAGTACAAGTATGTATTATTGGGTTTAAGGTTTTCAATATTTTAAATCACTCAAAGGCAGTAAAAAACAGAACAGCTGTCATGTTTCATTTTAGTTAGGATTGTTGCTGCCATATTTTGAATGAACTGGACATTTTCTGATCTGAGATGACTAATAATGTGGTAATGCAGACATTCTGTCCTGAAATTGAAAATATTTAATGGGTAAATGGGTCTTTTAAAAAACAGCAAACATTATTTTCTATTATGATGGGCTTTTGAAACAATCCAGATCAATTGCCATCTAATCTTTAACAATTTTGTAAAGACACAAGCCTGTCATTCTGTAGAAAATATAATATGACAAAACCTGTTATCTATAATTACAGCGGCATAATTTAAAATGTCTGTAAAATTTCAGTCATAATCATAAACCTAGGAGACATTTCCTATATGATGACATTTACACAGATCCTATGAAGAACAGTTTCAACTGTTACATGTACATTGTGAAAAGAAAGTGTCCCAAAAAGAGCCTTGCAGAACTCCTTAGCTAATTCAAGTCAAGTCAGAGTAATCTTTAATTTGAACACACTGGAATAAAATCTGTCTGATAGATATGGTCTACACCAGTGCAGTGCATTGCTAGTCCACCTGTAATTTTCAAGGGGATTTAGTGACGCCCCACTAATTACAGACCCACTGCTGATATTGAGCTTATATCACTTGATATATCACTCAAGAGCAAATCATAAGCCGTTTGACAAATAAAAAGGCTTTTAAGTGACCAGAGTGAAAGATCAGTGTCTTAATTTGCTGTTTTACCCCAAAATAAAGAGGACCACTGACGACTCTTTCTGTACATCCCTTGAATGACTCACATGCAGTGGAACCCTGTGACTAAGCACCAAATACACATTGTACCTGCTATTATGTTTGTTCCATCTGTATGACAGACTAATGTTACCATAAGTGTCACTGGCAAGACGCCACAAAACGTGTAAATCAGAGTTGAAAAATTACTCAATGTACTAGTACGCCACGCGAGCCCAAATGTTTTATTACGCTTGCCATCTGCTAGGAGCTTTCCGACGTCATTCACCATAACTTTAATCAGTTTGCATATACGAATGTGGTGGCGTTTGGGTCACTTTAGTCCAAAACATGTCAGTGCTTTACATTAAGCAGTGCTACATGATATTGCTACTGCGAAATCGCGTTTTGTACGCAACTTAACCGCCATCATCTACTGACACAATACATAGAAGAGGTGTGTGGATTAATGAGAATATAGTACATTAAACTGTCACGCTTACATTCTATGGGTGTTGTTAAAGAACATGAAGTACTTATTGCGAAATTAATTTTTGTAGTCTTCTTGTAGACGTAATAGTTTGAAAGTGCATTTATGCATTTATCACAAATACTGAATTAATACTGTATTAACTGTAAAAAATAGATATATGAGTCGAATACCTTGCGTTATCAATCAAACAAACAAGGTTACGAACAATCCTATCCATTGGGAAACGCATCAGCACAAAACTTACGGTTGATTATGTCACACAATTTAATACACAGATACTTGCATTCCAGTCTACTTCAATAACTTTTTTCATTCAACATAAACATGTTTTGCGATATCACGTGCCTAAGCAAGTTGACCTCATTAGATAACGTTTCCCTTTTTAGCACCCCCTGCTATCTGTACAATTGTGCGCCTTTTCGAAATAAATTTTACAAATGAATATTTACATATTAGTATGGAAGAGAGTTAAATTTCTTACGTTTATTCTTAATATTGTATTATCCTATCCATGTATTGCATAAACCTAACTGATTATATGTGTGTACCTTTACACTGAGACCAAATAATTAAACATTTACGCCATTAGACATCCTGATTGATTAATCCCATTATATCCAAATTTGTCAGGAATTAATGAAATTTTATCCTGTGGAAATTAATTTAACCAAGCAGATTTTCTGATTTTACGGTTATACAAAAGGTTCAAACAAAGTTGTCAACTTACCACAAGTGGTATCGAACAAATAAGGACCACCACGGATGTAGCTATCAGCAATATGACCATTTGAATTTCTGCACCGGCCATGCGTCCAAAACTCCGTCTCCTTCTGAGATCTACAATCCTTCCGTGGTCGGTGCCGAGCGACGTTCTACGAACAAACCTTCGGTGCATCATGATCAAGGCCCCACACACCAGTATGTTGCAGATAACCGTTGCCAGGATGAGAAAAGAACTGAAACCAGCGTACATGTATGAGAAGGCTGCATGCCTGCTGACATTACTTCTCCAGTCAATGAAGCACCAAGTTTCTGGGTATTGCTTTTTCACCTGACCCAGTCCCATGCTCGGCAAGGCACAGAATAAAATATTTGAGAAATAGATGGCAAATAGAGTCAAGCCTGCCAGTTTTTGGTCAACGTAATGGTTGTAGAAATACGCGTGGTTAATGGCCATATATCTTTCGATGGACATTGCGCAAATAATACTGAGTCCCGCCAAAGAGAAGAAAAGCAGTATGAATCCAGAATACTGGCATAATGAGTCCTCCCCTGGCCATGATCCCTTCACATAGGTGGCAATGGTGACAGGGCTTGCAAGCAAGGTTCCTAAAAGGTCGGTAACTGCTAGTCCACAAACCAGCGTGTAAAAAGTTGTCTCTTTCTGTTCCTTTCTGGACTTGCAAAGAACAACGATTGCAATGACATTACCAACCACCCCGAATATAAACATTATAACGGGGATAGTTGGGTCTTTCGGTCCTCCTGCTACAGTGCTATTTAGCATTTTGAACGCGTTCAGTGTACCAACTTCAATTGGCTGTTTGTCAATCTGCATTGGTTACCTTGCATCCCCGTTGCGCTGGTTGTTACATGTGCCCGATATCCGCAGTTGTGAACTTACTTCAGCCAATTAATATGAATAATCCGTACATCCCAAAATGCCCATGTCTATAAGTGCCACCATGTGAAGTAAGTCCTACCGCACTTCAGATTCAGTGTCAGAAAGTTAACTTGATCTGTAATGGGATATCACGCCGCTCCTCATTTCAGTTGATATGTCTGAATGTCTACCCACGCAGGGAGCTGGGAGCTCGTCCGTCTCGCTCATTGCCGCACATTGAAGTGTCACTGGAAGTTTCCCTTCTGTGTTTGTGGCCGACTCCACCCCCTAAGTTTCGCTAACCAGTAGCATTTCTTTTGCGCTGGTTGAACAACCCCCTGGAGATAGAGGAGTACCTCTCATATTAATCATATTTAAAATGTCTGCAGAACTGACTTCCTATTCCTACTGCGGTTCATGACGGCCCGTCCATGACCTTTTTTGTGAGCACATTTTCTGGTTTGTATTTACGTATGAGGGTACTTTGTAACGAAATAAAATGAAAAATGAAAGTTTTTTTCCCTAAGTTTGGAGTAATTTTTGTTTTTGTACTTACATTTTGTGGCAAATATATATTTTATAAATGTTCGGAATTACAGTATTGAAATGGCAGAATTGTTCAATATTACTATTATTAGCATTCCAGATAAAATGAATATGAATGGATATTTCAGATTCTTTTTTAACTGAAAAACAAAATCAACGCCTCCTCAAACGCATCAACTCATTCCTACAACGCCTCTTATGCTTTTAATACAGAGTTCAATGGCCATCCAGGGCACAAGAAAATGCTTCAAACGTTTACCCCAAAACACAAAATAACCGCCTATTGCTTCAGAATAATCGTAGGGTGGTACACTGAAATAACTTCTCGACTAAACAAGTCTTAACTTTTCGGAATTTCTCAGAAATCCAGAAATGCTGGATATATCCAGATAACATGATGCGTGACATGCTCGTCACCATGCGCAATATTCATGAATTTTGATCTTATGTGATGACACTGAAACTTCGCGAGCACACCGAAACACTCATCAGTGTGAGATTTTACGCAGCAAACCATATGTAAAACAATAAATATGTCACCCCTCCACATCGCGGCCTCACAAACCACACCCCACAAATCCTCCCACACAAACAGACACACTCAAACACACAAATGTACATGTCATGGTGGGTACAAAAGAGAGGGAAGGAGTAGGCCTTGTGTAGCCGGACCTACTAAGCATTTAAAAACTCCATCATGTTTCTGTCAGCAACCAGTAACCTTGAACTCTGCTGACACAATAAATTATGGCACTGACACACTACAATTAACTCTGACCTGTTGTATAGTAACAGTTTAAATTTCTTTGATTCAGCATGCTGACCCAATGCAAGTGTGTACCAAAATGCTTCAGCTACCCTTTTCTTGTTATTAAAATATGACCATTCAAGACAGACAAATGTATACTAAATTACTTTTCGTCTGCTTATTCCATGGCAAAATTCTGATCCTTATTCAGACCTTTAAGCCAAGTACTTGGTCCACATTCATATTAAATGTTAAACATTCAGGAATTACATGCTGAACAAGAAAGTGAACACAAATGAGAAGACTATGGGAAATGTAGGAGATGTTGCAAAACTATGACAAATGTTGCATCTTTTAAAAAAGATGATGAAAAAATGTATACAACTCATATGTGATCATCTTAAAAAGCTTGGTTCACTAGCACTGGCCTGTGGTGGAAAGCACAGAGGAAACTTTGATCAAACGTACACATAGTAGCAGTTCACAGGAACATGACAGCAGCCGGCCAAGAACACACAAACAGCATCAAGATAGAACACTTTGAAACCTCAGTGATGCTCATAGACCACATTGCCAGTTGCATCAATGTGCCCGAATGCAAAAGTGAGTAAAGCTAACAAGGCTTTTCAAAAACACAAGTCATTAATGTACCATAAACTGGGGAAACTTCTCAGGCTTTTGACTCAACATATAGTATACTGACAGACATACATCTCTGAATGCACATTCTATATCACTGACATTTGACACATTTTGCATGCTGTATCCAAAGAGCAAAAGGAAACTGTGTCTTTGAAAGGCAGATGAAAAAATGCTATTTATAATGACAGCAAGTTGTTAGAGAACATGAAACCCCTAGTACACTGTTCACTTCCTGTGCATTATGATGTCTAGCTTTGAGATTGCGATTGTTTACCCAAAAATGTTAACTTATTTGGTGCTGTTTTTCCAATTGCATACTTGAAAAATTCTCACCTTTTCTACTTAAGAATAGATGAACAGCAAATTTTCATGCATTGAACAAATTCTTCATTTAGTAGCAAAAAAGTTGAAAGATTAAAATTTTGAGGTTTATTAATCACAAATAAAGTTTACAAGGTTCAAGGGAGTGCATTGTTTGGAGTCAGACATAATAAGTATTCAAGATGATGCAACTGCAAAAATGCAATTATTTTAACACAATCAGTCACTGTGGCTCATTTCATGTTTATTCAAATGGGTGGCTGGTCTGTAACAGCAGACATCATCAGAGGCTTCTGAGAGATGTGTGTTTCTTTGAGGTCAGTGATGTGCATTGACGCAATTGAGGTCAATAGAGCAGGTGAAAGCGCTTGACTCTATCTCTGAATCTTCACTAAGAGCCATGCACAAACGAAAGTCTATGTTATAAGGCACAAAAACATCATGATAGAAAAACAATCCTAAGAACAATGTGGTTTCTGTTAGCTCTTTGAATCCTGCTCATTTCTGTCATTCGCACTATTAGTCAGTCATCAGCAACTACAGAGGAAGAGCTGAGGGAAATAGTGTCGAACCACACTGGTGTACAAACATAACAAGAGGTGCCTTCAGGGGGTCAAACTTATGAAAAGCAGCTTAAATGATTAGATGTCTGAGAATGGATTTAGTTGGCTGACAAGGTTATTGTTACCATGCACCCACCCCTCTTCTTAAGGGGCATCCATGTTCCCCATGTACCCTCGGTTCTGAGTAGCTACTGCCAAACAGGGTCTGGCCTACGTGAGATTGGTCAGAAGTACAAAATGACCAATGATTTATTGTTACGTAGAATCTCCAAAGCTGGGTGGAATTATGCTGGGTGGAAATATACAGTTGTCTAGTTGTGGGCCTGGCTAGTGAGACCAGTGCCATCTGTTCAAAGTCCTCCATCAGTTTGATAGGCAGTGCAGCTCTAAGACTCCCATCCCCCAAAATGAGTGCTGCCAGTTGTTTCTAGTTTGTCAAGTGTAGATGGACACAATGGCCTGGTCTCATTATCAAAAGCAAGGACTTTTTTCTGACTAAAACCTTACCTCATTAAATAACTATTTGTGACATTGACCATGTGTCATCCCTTGAGACTCTCAGCATTAAATGGAATCTCTCAGCATGGGTGACACAGCTTGCCTTGTGTGCTACTGCATTTCTTATTTGGACATGGCAAAGATAAAGGTGACAGGAGCGGTCAGGTAACTGGACTGTACCTGTGACTGAACATGTCTCAAGTATGAATGCCGGGTGACTGCATATAGGATCCAGCTTCAAGGGGAATACCACCAATTTTCAACTTTCAACTCAACTTTTTAGGCTTTGTTGCTATTATAGTAAATATGTAGTATCCATTTTTTTCAACAGTTTTTAAAATAATCTGACCACACTATGACTGACCTGCCTTCTATAAACATATTAAAATTTATATCCCTGTAGCTGACTCCCTATAAATCTACAGTATGATGATTTTGCTACTTATATACCAATATTATTTGAGTGACACTCAGTTATGAGAAAATGAAAGGGCGATTGAATTAAATGAAATGATTAAACTTTGATTACACAATTAAACAAATTGCTATTATAAGAAGAGTAAATATTTGTTTCTTCTTGTATAATTACTCATGGTGTGATGGATATTTCTTACACAGTAGATGTTTCATTCAGACATATTACACCAACAGCACTGACAACAGGGAAGATGTGTGCAGGTTTGAGTAGCCTGTTCTTGAATTTCAACCTTAATTTGGCTTTTGTGGTTCAACCTCAAATCCTCAATGAAAGTGAGATCTCAACGGTGAAACATGACTCCTGAACAAACGGAAAGCTATAAATCACCTTATCAACAGTCATGGCATTTCACAGATAGCATGTCTTGGTTGTTTAATTTTGGATTCAAAGATTATTAAAACATGCAGCAAGATTCCATGTAAGATATGTAACAATCATCTGGTATACATTCATTTGTCTTTATGAGGATATATTTGTTGATTTGATTTGATGATTTTGAATTGCAAATATAAATATTCCACAAATGGAATCTAACAGGTAGACTCTTGAGTCATGTCATGAATAGAGGACTTCTCTGGGAAAGCAGGTTGTCCACAGGGATGGTAGTGAGGAAATAACAAACTTTTTAATGATCTAAATGAAAAAAATGACACAGATGAGCCTCAAAAGTTTTAGACACTGACCTAGATCAAAATCATTGGAAGTAAAAACCAAAGAATATAATCTAACCCTCTCAAAGAATCTAGAATTTTCCTCCATTTGCTGCTAGAATCACTTTCACCCAGTTTGGTATATTATAATTATTTAAGCAAGACAAGAGTGATGCATACTTGCAACTTTGCATGCATACATGGATTGAATAATGCAACCTTCAAAAGCTTTAAAATAACTCCACCAGGAGATACATTGTAAAGTGTTTCTTCAATGAGTCGATTCAATAGTCAATTCAACATTGTCTTGTCAGCATATGAATGCAAATCAATGCATATTGTTCAAAAGTCTTACTTGCTACATTTAGACATCTATAAAAAATGAACCAATTTTCTTTCTCAGACTTAAGAGGCCAGAACTGAGATGGGGAGAAGGAGGTCTCATTAACCACAAAATAGTTGGAGCTACACTAAGCTGTCAATCACTGACGGGTGTCAACAAACAAAATATTGTGCTTGTCACAGAAGAAAACAGTGATTGGCTCAATTAGTTTGTCACTTATGCTTTTGGCATTTCTGCCTAGTTTTGGTTTCATGTTGGGGCAAGGATAGGGACTAGTGGTTCTGTGGCATCACATGCAGAACCCTAATAAAGACCAAACTGGAATAATGAGTCCCAGGTTTATCACGTTAAAATAAAATTAGCAATTTCTAGCCCTTTATTTTCCCCCTGTGAGGCTTTGAACTGCAGAGGTCATACCTCCAAGGAAAAGCGATGTGAAAATAAGCTGAAAGAGAAGTGCACCCTGGTTGTATGAGACTGTTCTGGTTGACTTGCATCACACAAGCAGAATTTGCATTCATGGGAGTTGAGCTGCTTTCTCACATCCTGCTCTTCTGTTTTATCACATACATCCAGACTTAGATTGTGATTTAAAACATGACTTTGTAGAGATTTTAGTCACTATGTGTGTCAAATTTAAATTTTAACCAAGGAAATGATAAAGGAGAGTGTAAGCATTCACACAGAAACTGTCTCTACACTTCTCAAAAAATACCCTTCCCTGGGCCTTACTGTGAGTTCATTAACGTAGAAATCTATTTTGGGTAGGTGTGCTATAATTATGTTTATTCTCACTTCATAGAAACTTCCTGCAGCTCTCACACCTCAACCCTGTGACGGAAAAGCATTTGCGTCAGATATACAAAGAAGATATAATCTAAAGAACTTTGTTTATGTTTTTGTTTTTGTTTAATGTTTGAAAATATGCATATCACAAGGGCCCAGTTGTTCAGAAGTAATCTGATGGGATTTCAGATATCGGATTGGATCAGATCTTGAAAATGGATTGTTCAAACGAAAAAAAAATGATTCTGAAATGGGATTAGATTACGTAATCCAGTCTTGGTTTTGATCTGGATCAAACCTTCAGTATGTGTTGGTCAAAACTTTTTAGAAGGATTGGAATACCCTTGATCCAAAAAATCAGGATTATCCTGATCCCAGCAGAAGGGTGGATTCAGGGTGGACTTCTGGAAAAAAATGTAATAAAACTTTAAAATTGGTCAAATAATACAACATTTATATCATGTAGTATATGTACATTTATTTGTATTTTGCACTTGATTTGTTTAACTGTTACACTGATAAAGTTGTCAGTACACCGGCTTCTTAGCCGCATTTGTGTTTGGTAATGTTGAAAAGTTTGTATCTGGATCAGGGTGATCCAATCCAATGTTGATTTGAAAAACTGGCACAAAATTTGGATTACCTGATACAGATCATTCTGATACAGATTAAACTTTTTGAACAACTGGGCCAAGGACATGACAACAAGACATACTGTCACCTTTTTTGATGAACATACATTGATAGAATATCATATGGGCAGTGGATGTTGGAATCTAATGGCAGACCATGGTTATCACTTTTGAGACAGTGGAGGAAGACAAAATGTCATTGACCTACTCCAAAACATACATAATGCACATAGAACAATATAGACCAGCTTCTGGCAGTCCGATGGGGGATTCTGATGGATTCTGATGGATTGGGTCACCTGACGGTAAAAGAGGATGGGTTTGATAGGAGACTGACAGTACTGTGAAAAGCAGTGCATAGAAAGTTATTGCTTAAAAATAGAAGACAATGAATGCGCAAAACTGCATGGTCAGCTTTTGAGAGGGAGAAATGGTGTATTAGCAAATTGCATATTTTCCAGACTCACGCTCAGAACTGAAATAAAATAAATCGCCTGGTCAGAAGAAGGACAGAAGGGAAATATTCAGAAGTTACGTTAATCTTTATGTCCTTTTTATGGCCAGCAAAAACAGAACAATTGAACCAACTTCATCTGAACATTTTTTGCTCAATAATTGTTCTAATATAGGGATTGTAATAATCAATAACCAACGGAAAGCTGCTAAACCCATTCATGCTTTTGAAAGTGAACAGAAAGCCTCAGTTCTGTGCATGGCTTTCAGTATCAATACTGGCAGACTGCTCCTGATGGTTTTCATATGCACAGCACATGAATCACTGCTGCTTGTGAAGTGGTTTCCACACTCAAATCCAGTTTGTTAAAAGAAAAGCAGGGAATCTTCCCACACCGCAGAAAACACTGTTTCCAAACATTTCACAATACGTTACAGCGGAGGAAGACCACATTCACGGTCACAAACCCAGCACAGCACATGCGTGCTCCAATACTTTGATTAGACTGTTTATGAATCCACAAGATCAAGGATTAAGTATGCCTAAAGCAAATTTGGATTTATTTAGTTAACAAGATTCATAATGATACAGCATCACTGATGACGACGAAATTGATTTTTATGACGCTGGAGTTTGTTCAAAAAAATTATTTACTGAGTACAAGGTACTATTTACTCATGAAATGCAAATCATTTCAAGCTGTAATAGGGGGTTCCCTTGGAAAGTGCAAGGAGGTCATAAAAAAGGTAATGAAAGTGAACCTTCTGGCCATTCGCCGTTGTTAACAGAGGACTTGTTTCCCCTGTGGCCCCTAAGGCATTTCCTGGCTGATCAGCCCTGGTAACTGTTGTCAAATATGAATTTGCCACTTGGGAAGGTTTATTGACATTTTCCAGCCATTTTACCCACAATTCATCATCATGTCTCACAACAGCCTCTCTGAGTTTGATTTACTTTCTTCTGAGTTATGATATACTAACTTTTGCATATGTAACATGAAGAGACTGCACTTGTAAAAATAAATGGGAATTTTTAAAGCAGCTTCGAGGAGGGAGAAACTTAATGTAAAAAGTGACTTCATTAAATCTTTGAAGACAGAAAAGCTAAACAATGCTAGAAAGGTGCCAAAAAAAAAAAAAACCACAGAATGCTGTGAATCAGCTTATGCAGGTCTGAGCTTAGTAAATTTGAGAACTTCACAAGCAATTATTTGCTTCATTGCTTCAAAAAAATCAACAAACTCACTTTTGGCATTATGAGGCTTGTTCCTCACCACTTACACATTATCTCACTGACAGGCTCCAGAATAATTGACCGTCCTTGCATTCTGTCGCTATATTTGATCATAACTTCTTCCCTGAAGTGCAACTTGTGCAAACTTCTTACTTGTTTACAAATTACTGTCCAATTAGTCATTACCCAACTCATAAACATAATTAAAGAGCATTTAACAAAGTCAGTCTGCAGGTGTGTAGATTTGAAGAAGTGTTCATGATGACTGAAAAGAGATGGGGGCAGGGAGGGGGGTTCATTGAACTTGATGTTTAAAATAGAAGTCTGTAAATCGCTAAAAAGTCACATGATGAAACAAGCATGCTGAAACCCATGTCCCCAACCCAAAGGAATACACATACGGAGAAAACATTAAACAAAGAGTAGGTTGTAACTAAAGGCTTGCCATCAGGTAAAATACCTTAGGGAAGCTTGTGAAGGCTGGTCCAAGGTGAATGATACTTTAAATAGCCATTTTTTTCAAAGGTAGACACAAATGAGCATAAAGTGTGTGTAGCATACAGCTAGGAGCGTTGAGTCAAAGCATGGGAAAGCTGAATCTCTGTGGAGCTGAAGCAATAACTCCTCTTTGAATGGTGGGTCATACACTCTGTGCTGTTAACCTCCCTGTCCCTGAGGTCTCCCAACTCCAGACATCTCAGGGAAACATACTGGCATTTATGAGCATGCTCTGCAGACATGATACTCAACCTCAAGCACCCAGGCAGGTCTGAGCTTTCAGCGTTAGCATTTAGGAGAAGACATTAATGACCCCACTTGATAATATTTCAGCTACTGGTTGCGTGCTTGAATATAAATTTCAAGTTGAACTGGAGGCTGAGGTTGAGGTTGCACTGAAAGATCGTCAAACACCCAAATCTCATAAATGATAATATGTTATGCATTCTGGAACTGGTTGCATTCTCATGCTGCAATGTGTGATATTGGCACATATATTCATAAAGTGTATCAGAGCAGGAGTGATCTGAGATCACAAGAATGTTTTTGCTCTTAAGGGAGGTTAGCATATGAACAGGGAAAATCTGATCCTAGATCAGCAATCCATCGCCAATTCTTTATGAATACAGGGCTCTCTCTTAATTTCCCTGTTTCACACAGGTTCCTTCTAGATCTTGATTATTTCATGACTGAAAATGCATGAATGTAGATTAATTAATGATGTTCATTTTTTTCTTCAATATCAAGTGCTAGTGATTATATGGTGCACAGAACACGTAATTCCTAAGAAAAATAATCTTCATGTGACTTAATCATAATAAATTAATGGTCTATTGATGAGTGCTGATTCAAAAGTAAATTGGCAAGTAAATAACAGAGCAACTGAGATGTGTTTTTTTTAATCTGTGGTGCCAGCCTTGCATCTTACCATTTAAAAAAATATTCAAATTCTTTCTTTTAAAAAGGAGTAATCCTTCAACGGGAATAAATGATCTTTATCACTGTATTTGTGTGTTTTTATTTTGATAAACTGAGTGAATATTTCTCACCCAGTGGGGTTGGCTTGTACAGAAGAAAAAAACAAATCCCATAAAGCCCCACTTGTTCTCTAACTTTTAACAGGGGTGGTGTCAGGGCAGACAAGTTGTGATTTGCTCAGGTTCAGTCTTCCAGGATCAGCATTCCTTCAATCACCAGAATAAATAAATCTATAAAACATACACAGTTCACACCAAAAGTTCTATAAATGTAAAAAGGCGGTAAGAGGAGATATAAAAGCAACATCATACAAGATGAGAAAAATATGGACACCTGCCCTTTATGCTTCAGTGCGCTGGAAGTCTCATGCTATCATTTTAATAGAGCTATCATTTCTCTATATTCCTCACTATGATAGAATAAATACCCTGTGTGTACATCAAATCACTAGTATATGAACATCAGCTGTGGTTGGTACACACTGTCATACATGCCCTCAGGGGTTAACCAGCTAAACCATGCGGTTATTGAGCAGCAGGTCTACAGAAGCTAACCCAGATCATACAGCTAACTCATGAACCAAAGTGGCCAGAGATAAACTATTGCAGAATGGAGCAGGAAGTATCTTGCTGGGCTGTATCCTCCCTCCAAGGGTGACACTAAGGCCAGTTGCTGTATGCCCTACCACAGTTAGGGCTGGGAGGCCCAGTCAGCATTGACACTAGCTAGATAAACCAAAAGAGCACTCGTGCTCATTGGTTTCTGTTCCTGAAAAGTTAGTCATGCTGTGTCCCCTTGCTCACCGTGACCAAATCTTATCAGCATTAGCCAACAGAAAAAAGAAATCTTTGTTTCACTCAGGAAGGCTGTCGAATGAGGTATGAACTGGTCCTTTCTGAAAACAGCTTTTCTATTGCCCTTTGACAAGAATCAGGTGATGTCCAGTGCCTGTAAAATGTGTTACATGATCTCTTTTACTGGGAGCCATAAAACAGGACCCAAAACAGTAGTGGAGTCTCCTGAATCTCCATGAAGAGCACAGCTTTCCATCTTCTCCCACACACGTTTCCCATGTTTCTTGTTTTGGGAGACAGTACTCAGGGGAACATAGTAGGCCTTTGAGATTCGAGGTGACCTTTATATAACTTTGCATAAATAACACTTTTATTGGTTCAGAAGTCTATATGCAGAAATCTCACAGAACATTATTACAGAGGGTAATGTGGAGAGTCAGTTTCAACATTAGAAGTGTGCATGAGAAAAGAAAATTTAAGAGCAAGTAACTAGTTAATGATCAACAAAGAGATCACACATAAAGACATCAAGCATATTTCCTCATTTGACAAGGGAGTACGCCAAATACTGAAATATAAGAGTGTCAACAACAGGGTGGGATTTAATCATTGCTATCTCATTTACATTTAAAAAGAAAACTGTGAAAACAAATAAGGTTTTTTATGAAGCATATACATCTGCCATATATGAACAGAGCAGAACATTGGTGTTTCTCCAAGGCAGTATGGCAGCCTACCTGCAAGAACAGACTGACATGTATCATAGAATAATGGTTTATTACAAATGAATGGGATTGTCTCTTTAAAGTCTTTTTTAGAATGAAGTATGCTTATACAGTAAATGACTTTTGTGTTATGGATGGTAACCACCCCAAAGCTGAAACAATCCTCTGAGAAAAGGAAACAAGAGTGAAATGATGAAATAGCTCAATAAAAAGCAAGAAACAGTATCTTATAATACACACAGTATCAGATAAACCACAAAGCTGTGGCAATTGTACTTCTTCCAAAGCTTTAGTTCAACACAATCATTTATACAGGTTGAAATGGATTTCTTTTATTGCCAAAACATGTTCAGTACCCATGCAGTCTTTTGTGACCGTTCAGGGACATTTTCTCTGAATCCGTGAAAGAATGTCGGTTTACGGGTGAGGGGAAAACCGCTGCTATTTCCAAATGATTTCACGGGTCACTTCACTCAATATGTGGAATGCCTTCCTGAAAGAGACAAGGAAAATTGGTGGCTAGAATCTCATCTCAAGCAGACCTTTTTTATCTGGCTCCGATAACAACAATGAAATTGAGAGATACAGCACATAGTCATTCTCGTTTGTTCTTAAAAAGCGCTTTCTAAGCTACCTTGAGTCTTGAATCAGCTGTTGAAGGACAATGAACGTTATGCATTGAGTTAGGACATACTATTTACTGGTCTTTTCTACAGTTGTTTTCAGTTTTAGGGTCACATTCCCAAAGGCTCCACACACTGTCATGATTACCAAGAGAAAACAATCATGCTTTCCACCATGATAGCAGCCACCAATTAAAATAATGAATCCTAACCTTAATTGGCAGTCTCATTCATGTGTCCAAATCTTTCAGTGAGACGATTGATCATCTATAGTGACAAAAGAGGATTGAACCCATCCTGGAAGCTCACTCACTTGTCACAGATCAATCTGAGCTGGATTTAGTTTCACTTGGTACATGGTAAAAGTAGAATTTTATTTTTGGCAAGTGTAAATGTAAGAAAATGAGCAGCGCTTGGATAAATGTGCCTTACCATTGGTGAGACTGTGTGACGTAGTTTGTAGGACAGTCCCAATAAGGATCTCCTGCATCTCTGCAGTCCACATCCTGGTCCACTCACTTTTCTAACTTTACTACCTCTTCATCTATAATCTTTCAGACTTTCTTGCAGTCTAAAGTAATGAGAAAAAAACATATGGCCTACTCTCCATTTTAAAAAAAGAAAAAATTGACCATTTATTGAATCACACATGTGGTCAATCACTAATGACTAACCTCTTCTAAAAAGTTTGACAAGGGCCCTGCTAACTGGCTGACAAGCTAATCACATATAGTCCTCTTCTTGTCATAATTTGCACCTATGATGGTGATAATAATATTTTGAGTCCTGATTGTTGGTAATGTTCAGCATGTTTCGGTGTATACTGTCACTTTTATTGTTGTCATTCATTGACTAAAATTAATTTGCCTTTGATTTTGTCACTACAACATCCAAGTGTTTTCAATGCATCAGGGTGAAATCAATCAGTTTCATTAATAATTCTGGATATAAAAATTTTCCCACCTTTGTGTTGTACTAGCTTGTGGTTGTGAATAGTCTTTTTCCATATTTCTGGGAAAAGGTTGATGAAGTCAGACACACAGGCTACAGGTGTCCAAGTTACCTGCATTAGTAAATATTTAACACTTCTCAGCTGACAATTTGTACAGTTTTAAATTTCAGTTTAAACTATTTACTTTAGCCTTACATGTATGATTGCAGAAGTGTATTTTTGCATAGCATGAAAGAAGTGGTAATGTATGAGTCAACAACTTCAATACAAAAATAATGAAGATAAATATGAAGATGAATGTGTACTCAGGTGAGTTGATGTATTGATAGAAATAGATAACTGGTTCCAGTTTAACCGCATTTCAATGTAATTGTAGTTTAATTATCGTAGTATCACCCTACCACTAGTGTATTGGGGGAATGTAATAGATTTATATTCAAAAAGGTTTTAACAAGGTGAAGTACAAAAGATTTGTCAGCAGAATATTTATGTCAGCCAGCAGAACAAAGGAGCATAGATGGAAATACAATATTTGCAAGTGTGAATTTACACAGACAGTTGTCAATGCTTGGAACAGGTTACTAGGTCATATAGTAGAAGTAGAGACCTTTGGAGTGCTCACATCCAGGCTTGTTACAGTGCTGGATACTCTGTTGATTATACAGTACTATGCAGAAGTCAAAGACCACCCTTTCCTTTATACTATTTCCAGTCAAAATAACCATTAATTAAAACCTATTCATTTTTCCAGTGTCAGAAACAACTGCTGGAGACATATATTTAACAGAAAATTATAATACTTTTTAGCTCCAATATTCATATGCAAAACCAATTCTTCCATTGTTTGAAACAATTAAAATCAAATTTAAGTTGAATAAATGTCATTCAATCATTTGGATTGTATCATACATTCCAGCGTTGGTTTCTGGACTGAGAATAAGGTTTACTTTTTGTTGGCATAACCTGCTCACTGACCTTCAGTATAGGTGAACAATCTTAGTTGTATGTGATAATGTATGTTGTATAGGTCATATCAGCTGCAGCCAAAAGGGTCTAGGTTCTCAAAATGTCCATACATTTTGAAATATACTGTTATACTGTGTTTCATCTCTTTATTAACTATAATAAAATACCTCAGATGAACACTTACTATATTCAGTTATGTGGATGAAGTAACAATTTTGATGTGTGTTGATAGCACTTCTCTAAATTTCTGTAACTATCTTCTTGTGTCAAATCTGATTATATGAACAGACCATGCCAAAGCACCAGCGTTTGACATAGGGCTGTTATTATGAACCTGTTATTTGGGTTATATCAACTTATTATCCAATAGACTCCTGGCTGGATTACAAAGCCACAGTTTCCCTCCAAGTGACCACTTGCACAGAAACCGTATCATTAAAGTAATTAATACAATACTATGTAGAAATGTGTATCAACGCATTCATATCTCTTAAAAATTCAGTTGTTTCATGCCTCTGGTTGAGGTGGTCCCTAGAAGCGTTGAGATGCTTTTCTTGGGCAATCATGTGCCTCCTCTTTTCTTTTCTTTCTCCTTTTCACTTCACTGCTCCTCACATTGTTTCAGCTGGGTAGATTGCATGTATCTGGAAAATTCATCTTAAAATGTATTGCTCAGCTATCATTCCTCAGAAAAGTCAATGACACTAGTGCAGCATTCTGCAAGATTACTTAACCACTTGTTCACTCCTAATCAGCCAAATCCATTATCAAGTAAGCAATTATTAAATGAGTACATTGTTATTTTTTGAATAAGAGAATACATTTTGAGTAAAATTTAAATATAAACCCAGTATTTTGTCTTTCTGTATTCTGTATCTGTATTCTTCCCCATTCATGATTACAGCCATCGTGGGCCATAAATCTAAACCTAGTTGGCCAAGATTGTCATACACTATAAATTCAAAATTTCATAATCCAAATTCAAAAATCAAAAAAAAAAAGAAGAAAAAATTGCAAAGAGAAAAAAACAAAATCTCAACAACAATTAAATTAAGGATTTTATTTTATGACAGCATGGAAGACTCTTGGAAAACAGGATAAGGATTTTTTGCTTTTGCATGCTTTTGCTTTTTTTTTTTTTTTTTTTTTTTTTGCCTTGGATTCTCTTGCATTTGTAAATAAGTAATAAATAGAGCTAATGTGTATGCCATAAAATGAATAATAAAAAAGCACATTAAATAATATTGATAACAATTTTTAGGATTGTAATTCTTGCAGACATCATAATCCCTTTTCCTGAAACTAGTCATGCATACAAACCTATTGACACAATCACTCCAGGACATTTGACAACTATTATGCTGCAAGAATAATTTTGAAATAGGTTTTGGCTTGCATTGCACTCTCTTTGGCTTCATTTTGTTTATTCCAATGAATTCTTGTAAGTCTTTATGATGAAAAGCAAATGTTTTTTGGATGATCTGCCATAAGACAGCAGTTTGAAATGATGCCTCATACTCTCATTCTGTGAATGGTATCAGTTCAGCTGTTAGATATACTGATACAGATATGAATTATAATTACTATTATTATCATCACCAGCCTCACAGACACCATTGCACAGATAAAGAAATGCTCATAATTTAACTCACTACACGTTTAGCACTCCAATATACTGCTGATATAATAGCATTCCATTATTCATTCCCTACTGGAGAAAGCGAGGGAAAATATTTTACTCAAGGACATTACAACAATTCCATCTGGGATTCAAACTCTGGGGTTATTATAATGTAATTATCACTTGTGTCATGTTTTCCAGCATCTGCAGGATTGGTGTTATGTGCTCATTTTAAAAAATAGCATTGGGAGCTTGTATTTTGGCTCTCAAAGGCAGCACTGAGGTTGGCGTGATAATCAAAGAGCCAACTTTATTGCATAATTTGTAGATTCCTAAAATCAAAAGCCTGGTACACACCAAGCTAACTCATGGAATACCATTCAGGTATTAAATGGCAATTAGGCCAGTGAGGCGCCTGTTTTCAATAGACTTTAGTCATGTGGGAGGAATTTGCAACATTCCTACATGATCTATCATTGTCCCAAGCAGTTGATACTTGGTAGCTGTAATGCAGAGTTATTGCAGAGATAACAGAGTGTTAACAAACTTTCCTCTTGAATTAGTTTCCTTTACAGACAATCAGTGAGGAGCAGCTCATTCATAACTCCCAGTGGTGAGCTATGAAGCATATCAGAGTGACTGAGCAGAGTATAAATTGCATGTGCAAAACATATGAAACTTGTGTATTCTCACTGTTATAACTGTTATATACTCCAATCTGAAAATGAAACCACAGGTCACGTTTTAAAAATGGAAATTCTCTCGTCATTCTGAAATGCTTCTAGACAAGTAGTGCTTGTCTAGCTTACTATGGCCACTTGCCACTGATGAATCCCTTTCTCAATATTTAAACCAATGTTCACCACCATGTTTATAACTCCATAGCTGGAGTAAACTGCGGTGGCCCAAAAAAAGAGACCTGCACAAAAATGTAAGCTTGGTCGAAATGGACACTTGCTACCATCCGCGTGTTGTGTAAAATGAGAAGTTAGCTTGCCAGCCATTCCATGGCTGTAGCACATGTACTACTGAATCCATCGGAAACATTCAGTATCTATTTCACTTTTGTCAAATTCGTCACTAGAAAATATCTGTACAAATTATTCAGGTGGCATTGTTCACCAGTTGTTCTAACAGTAGCAAAGAGTAAATGTATAGCTATATGAATATGTCAGCATGCAACGTGTCTCCCATCTCTCTTCATATACTACAAAATGTGTTAATAGTTAAAAATTCTATGTAATACTATATATGCAGGACCCAACAGTGTTCCACATTCAAAATGTTTCAGCTTTTTACCAGGGACATTTTTTCAGATGGCCTTATTAGGTAACACTATATTTTAAATGTGAAAAAGTAGAAAATTATTTGAAATATTTGGTTATCATTTATTTGTTATTTTTGCACTGAAATACACTCAAGTACATGTCAAGTCATTTACGACTGCAATCAAACACTCACACTTGGCTCCAGTTATAAAGCCATTTGCTGACAACTTTATGTGGGAAACGTTTGGTTTTTTTTTTTTTTTTTTTTTTAAACGAACAATTTATCATCGCTTGGGAATCACAGAAACAGGTTCAATCTGCCTTAACTGAGTAACATGCAGATTTATCAAGTTTCTACACACATATTTATTACAAAGCAAGCACATTAGTTCTAAAATATTTCTGAGAGAACGAAACTTGATTAGATTTATAAACTTGCCAAATTTCATGGATAAACCATGTTCATAAATCAAGCACTTTTCTTCAATAACCCTTTATGGAATTGTGGTTTTGGATTATATTCTTAGTTTTTATGCATGAAAAAATCTTGGTTACCGTAATTCATTTTTGGATTTATCCAGGCTTTAAATGTGCTTTACTGGTATTCCCTCAGTTGTATTGCTTCATCTTTGATATTAATGTATAATGGATTTACTGGAATGTATCATTGCACACTTACCATGTTAAGTCAATGCCTGAGATATGCCTTCAGAATTAATGTATTCACCTGCTAGCTGATTTATTGTCGCCTCTTAAAACCATATCAAAACACAGTGTGCTTGTCCAGTGTATTCATTGTGCATGAATTTATGACGTATGAAATAAAATGTACAATTTCCTGGACAGAGTAAAATATCACTGAATGTAATGTAGTGACTCCTTTCACAGATTTCATTCAGTTTTCACCAATTACAATGAGTTAATCAGATGTCAGCAAACTCCTGGTCCTTGGGAACCTTTGTAAACTCATACCCTTCCTTGACATATTATTGTAAAAATTCATTCATTCATTACAGGCAAACAAAATTAAAAATTACTGTTCATGGGTAGAGAAACATCACAAGGACCCAGGGTCAAATAAGCCCTTTGTCTTTACAGAAACATGCACAAATATGTCTCAGAAGATGATTGTGGTTGTACTTTTCACAGAAAAGTGTGAGTTGTTCACAAGGTATGTTATGAATAGAAATGGCAAAGGAAAGTGATGGTAGTGATGTCTGGTTGACTGGCTTCCAAGACAAATGTCTGGAGGCTTATTGTTTTTTGTTTCTACCTTAAAAACTCAGCATAATACAGCTGTCTGAAAATAGAGCACTAATACCTATGAGCTTTGGATTAAAGCAAGCCAGAATATGCTTTTTGATCATGAAGCAGAATAACGCTCTGCACCTCGTTGACACATGTTCTAGTTATGGGAGAGTGAGGATTCATGAACCCTAGAATGGGTGGAGCTAAATGAGCCATGAATCATTCATCTGTTAGGACTTATCAAAAGATGTTTGCTTTTTACAACAAAATGTAAAAATAGGTTCAAATTAGTGAACCACTAACAGCATAAAATTTACATTCATTTTTGATTTTAAGAGCCTTACCTCTCCCACCATGATATTCTCTAAATAAATCATCAATTACTCTCCAGTTTCTTTTTTATCAATATTTACTACCACTAAATGGGCATTTTCATGGTTGATATTTCACATCCATTCATATACATTGTATTGATCAATAAAGTCCAATTACAGATAAAATGCAGATAACCCAGCTTTCCATTGATTTCTTAAATGAGGGGAACCATCAAAAACCCATGAACACATAGATAAAAATATGTAACTTCTGAAAATGCAGATCACAAGCAGACTGTGGCTTACATCCTAGCTCAAAGCTCTACAATAGTCTAAATGAATGAAAATGGAGCACAAATTCATTACATTACAATCATTCAGCAGATGCTTTTCATCCAAAGTGACTTACAATTGTTTAGGCTAACCAAGGGCCAGTCCCCCCTGGGAGCAATGTGGGGTTAAGGGCCTTGCTCAGGGGCCCAACAGCAATGGTGTTCTTGCTATGGCTGGACTGGGGCTTGGACTGCCAACCTCAGGGGTCTCAGTCATGTACCTTAGCCACTAGACTATAGGCTGCCCCAAAAGACCAAAGGCTGAAATAATCTAGGAGGCGATACAGGGAAGTAGTATAGAATGCCATTGTAGAAATGGTTGGCAAACTGGTACTGGAAAATGATGTCAAGTCTTTGTATTCAAAAGTGTTTGATGCCCAATTATTATGACAAAAATGTCAACTGAATGCCAAGAAAAAGAATGAAATGAAAGACAAAGTCAATGATGAAAGTCAGTGTTATCAGGTCTGAGAGAGACCTGACCCTCTTGGACTCCTATAATATCTGGCAGAGTTAAATGAGCACTGAACATTTAATGTGTAAAGTCTGTGACTGAAAAGAAAGGTAATGATACTGTTAAGACTGAAACATCTGAGTCCAATACATAGCAATCTGTGGAATAGCATGCCCTTATCCATGGCTGCATTCAGTCCCCCATTTTGTACAGTTTCCCCGACAGTGAATAATAGAGAAATGTAAAATATCAGATTGGCATCAAAGGCAATACCATTAATCAATACCCACTACACAGATGATAATTCCACCAGTCCTATTTTGGAACTGAATTGCAGTGCAAATAAGGAAAATGGAAAAAAAATGTTTTGACTGTATTGGCAAACATAAAAACAATAAAAGCAGAGTGCTGATAGCAAAATAACAGGGTGCAGCAGTACATGCGTTCAATCCAAGAAGAAAAAAAAAAACTGTTTAAGCCATTAAATCACTAAAATGGTAACTATTTGACTGAAAGGAGAACGGCTTTCCGAAGCAAGCCCAGACTATGGCAGTGCTTTGTTGTATGAACAAATGAAAGAATAATAAACTGCTATTTGTAGCTGGTGATCATCCACAGATGTGAGGGTTGAGCATTGAGGATACAATCTGGTTGATAAGGGCCACGGAGAAGGGGTTAATTTGGAAAATACTGTAGAATAATTGACCAAGATGTCCTTTTAAGAACAGGACAAGTGAGGACATTGTTTAGAAAAGTCATTCAAAGGCAGAACCTGGCAGAGAAAGTCTACATCCCGAGCAGACCCGGCAGACCCGCAGCTGGCGTCAGAGGGATTGCGAGATTGGCAAACCGTACTGGATCTTGACCAATTGGGACCCAAGTAAATGCGCTTTCTGCTGCACTGTTCATCTGCCATTCCAAATGGTGGAGTCAACCTTGCGGGAAAACACTAATCAATCAATGCGCTGTGTCAAATCCAAGCTACATTATTGACAGCAGAAAGTTGTAGGTTACAGTTTCCATTACTGTAATTATATGATAAAATGACTTCCCCTACCCACAAAATGATTTGCTTACTTAAAAATTTGCAAAGACATATTTTCTGCATTACACCCATTTGCTTCAATAAGCTACACATTTGCTGACAAAAGAAGAGTTGAAGAGTTGAATCTACTAATGTAAGATGTTCTGTTCCATGCTGTGCTTCAGAACTAGACATCATGTAAAGAGACATCATTTTAAATATTGTCAACATGCTGGACATGCAAGATTTGCATACTACCATAGGGAAAATGCAAGGCATTTGTTTACTGACATACATTTTATCACAACTAAATTAATATCAAATAGCAATAAGGAATGGAAAATATTTCACTTAATATATAACACTACCTTTAATACTGACATAATCTGAACTAGTTTTGCTGAATAATTTACTGATAAATAGTTCAATTTTATTTGTTGCACATACAGAAAATTAATTGTTACTGTGTTAAAACAAGCCCCAGATAACTAGTTTTGCATCATTATAGATGGAGGCTAGTTTCCATCACTTGTCCACAGGTCGGCTTTGCAGACAGCATGATACTTCAAATTTTCTGAAGTACAGACTGCCATTTTTATCTGCTGTCTACACAGACATTTCAGGTATGGTCTCATTGTAGAGCAAAGATGATGATCCAGAGTGATAAATCTGATATAGCTGAAATATTTGTGTGTGTGTGTGTGTGTGTTCCTGGGTATCAATTGGAGAAGCAGGAAATCTTACTCATTTACAGGCTAAGAGGAACATGCATGATGAATTTCAGGCTAATTTTATTCATGGTCAAATAGTACAAGTTCCCAGTTTGAAAAGGCCGTTGCAATCATGTGACTGTCCTTGTATTCGGGGAAGCTGTGGTTTGTTCATCGGAAGTCTCCATGTATGTAACATGAGATATGCTGGGCAATTCTCAGAATGAATACTCTGTTCTTTTCAACTTTGACATTTTGAGAGTCATGTCTGAAATAGTGCTCAGTTTTCCAGCTGAAAGAATTTCTGTACATTTTATTTTCATATAGCCTAATGTTTCCTTTGACTCAACACTAAAACACCACACACAGCACGGACAAATTGTTCACACAATAAAGCATATTCAAATTATGTGAAATGTTATGAATAATGCAAAAGTTTTAAATCTCTGCCAGAAAAACAGACAGATATTGGATTTTAATGAGGAATGAAGCTAAATTAAATGTATTACTTTAGTATTTGAAGAAAAGATGGTCCTTGCAACCAAACAAATGAAAAGGCAGAGACAGGAGGCAGACTGTTTCCAAAAGCAGTGGGGACTCTCGCAGGCCCTGAAGAAACAGATGGAAAACTCTCACCACCTCTGTGCTTTCATGTGTGATTTCAGCATTTACTTTTGGATATGACAAGTTTGAACAGTCACACAAAGTATTTCCCTCTGGCAAACCAAGAGAACAAATAACAGGTTCTGCATGTCACTCCACTTTCTGTGAGCGCGCATGTGTGTGCCTGTGCATGTTTCAGGATGACAAATCTTCGGGCAGAGAATCCTTTTTGCTTTGAGGAAACATGCTCCTCCGGCTGCTGATGTTTTTCCCCAAACGACCACCAATTTTAGGCAAACCGTTCATACTTGTGAGTGCATTATCTCATCCTTGTGAGAAAAAGCATTGACAAGCCTTGTTAACAGTGTGGAGTTTATAGACATTGTAAATATCATTTAAGTATGTTGAGTTAATCACATGTTTGTGTGCTATTTATAACTATATTACATATTTGTATCTGCACTGAATAGTCTTCCTAATGTAACTCCTTTATTGATTTTGTTCTGATAACCAGTTGGTTATTTCACGTTTCAAGCAAATCCTTTCATGTTTGAAAATTAAATAGATTTGCGCACACATTTCAGCCTATTGTTTATCCACAGCCTCCTTTGCAAAGTAATGATTGACGTTTTGAAATGACAGCCATCTTTTATTATTTGTTTATATATTTATATATTAGGTTAAGCCTGCCCTGAATAAGTTATAACATGATAAATTACTATCTTATAATTATATCTGACCGTATTACTCTCGTTAGCTGACCTCGCAAAACTGTAGATGAACATTAAAATGAACACTTCAGTGCCATTGTGAGCCAAAATTAAGGACAAATGTTGATTGAATCCCGGAAATAATCTTTCCATCCATATACATTTTTCCCATTGCATTTTTAAACTCATGACGGCATCCTCCATCGCTCTGTGGGAGGGGGACATCCATTTGCCGTGAGGTGTGGGCTAATTCTCCGTGGGAACTCACGTTTATAAAACTTTCTTCCGACCCAGCAGGTTACACTCAATCGCCCCCACAATCAGATAAGCAAGAACGGGAAGTTGTGTTCAAGAAATGAACTTCAGTGTCACCAGGTATCCATTCTCTTAGGTCTGTAGCACAGATTTATTTTTTAAAATACTGTATCTTAAATAACGTTTATGCGTGGGCTAATTATCCGTGGGAACTTCGACATCTTCCAACTCCAGGAATAATTTTTCCATTCCAGACCAGACTAAGATAGTGTTTGCTTGATTGTTTTAACATGCGAATACATACCGTGTTTCAAGTGTTTTCATACATTTAAACTTCGTTCATTTCACACATGCACTTTTTCATCCCTTGCTTCTCCTTGCAATGTCAGCATGACCAGCGTGGGTATAGTCTGAATATGACGGTCATATCGGAAGACTAAATACCTGTCGATTATGAATAACAACATTTAGTACGCCAATATGAGTCTAAAATACTTATAATTAGGTGGTTCTGTAAATTTGTAAATTTCAGTACCATTACAATGACACTCACAGTTTTTGCTACGTTGCCTGAAAATAAAGCGACATAAATTTGTCTGTGAAAGCTTTCCAGGTTTACCAGTGATACATTATTTTTGCAAGGTACCGTCTGGTGACGGTAAATGTTTGTCTGCCATGAATAATATGTTAAATAATATTGTTAGATTTAACTAAAAAACAAGACAAACAGATGGAAGGAAATAAGAAGTCAGCAGTATACGATGAGCTACTGGTACACTTGGAAACGACAATTTACAAGGACATAAAGGGCATACAGCGTTTACAACAAGTTGGTATTTTTCACATATGAAGAATTTGAATATTTGTCCCTAGGATGGCCCAGAATTCAGAAATAATGGATAGGTTATTAATATAATTAAGTCTCCTGCATTCAGACCACCTATTTGTTATTTGTGTTACTATGACGGATGTATGGTTCTTATGGATGGCGCTTGTTAATGGCTCCGTGGAAGCTCCGTAGAGAGCGGAAAATAACGGAAACATTTGTCTTTGCCTTTGTCTTGAATAATGTTAATTCTTGAAAGATGGTGCTATTATTTATAACTAAAGCGGTGGGAGGAATTTTACATAAAGTTGTTATCTGTGGGGTAAATGTCAAACTGTTTTATTCTGTAAAAGAGAAATATCTATTTAACTCTGAGGATCTATGACAAGGATATATCATTGATGATATAAATTGACAAGAGGAGACAAGTGAATTTTATTTGATGAATGCATGCATCTCACCTTCATGTATGTATGACTTATGAATTCAGTTTGGCCTTGGTATATCATACTGATGGAGTTCCTGATTGTGAGAGCCTCTTAAATCCTTTGTTGAAGAGAAACATTGGGCAGTACCTAAAGCAGAGGCCAGGGGTTTGTTTAGGTCCCTGGTCTTAATTCATGGTGCTCCAGGGCTGCAGTGAATGCTGGTTTTTGTCATTAGTCAGGACCTTATCACCTTACCTCAATACTGGGATTATAACTGGTTGTTAACTGTGGAACAAATAGTTTTTGCTGGTCATAGTATCAACATATCTATTATACGTTATTATAGAATTTAGGGAGATATAATACAGTTAGTTGATTTGTTTCGTTATTAGCATCATATTACTACATATTTTCATCATAAGAATCTTCTGAAGGTGACTGGGCCCATGCCAAGGGAGACTGCATTTTCCTATCGCTCCGTAAGTAGTCTTCCATAGTACACTTAGGATGTTTGCAGATACTTACTGAAAGTAGAGCAGTGGCAACTGTATTACAGTAAGAGCTAAAATGTTTGTCTTTCAGTTGAGATGTGTTTAGAAAAAAGATGGAGGAACAGCTTACATTTGTGTTAACATTTAGTCTGAAGTTATCAGAACTGAAGTAAGGTCACACATATTACAATTATGGTGTCAAATCATGTGTCAGAAATTCTTGGCAAGGTTTAAAGTATTTTTTTTGAAAGAGAACATGGCCAAATATGATTTTTATTAAGCAAAGAAATAGAATACTTTGCTTGGGGGGCAGCATTCTGTAAAAGTAAAATGTCACATGAGGTCTGTCTGTCAGCACTGTCTGTCATGTTTCTATGGTTTTCAGGATTCTGAAAGTTGAAATTATACAGGTTCAGATACTAAAATACAATGGGAATGGGAAATAGGAAAATCATATGCTATTTTATTTGGTCCATCAATATTAGCAATCATATTATTTTTTCTGGTTGAATCAGTTAATTATTTTCAGGCCCATGTTTGTCTCAGCCTTGGATGCTACATGAAAGTTTGAAGCACATGAAAAATTATGTAAAATTTGTAACTTCTAAAGGTGCTAATCATTAACCTCATAGATATTTAACACTGTCAGTCCTTACTAGTGCTTGCATGCATGCCTGTACCCACAGTGCATCCAGGATTACTGCACATGTAGGCCTACCTTTACACTGACTGCATGTGTGCATGACAATGTGCTCTGATTGCATCCTGCCCTGGGGCAGCTGTGGCTTTTTCAGCTCATGCCCTGTCCATTGTTCTGGTGAATATGCAACAGACAAATGAAGCGGTTACCTGTGTTTCATTACCGGTTTTGTTAAATTGGTTGTCACGTTCAAACTGACTGTTGTGGCATTGAACATGCATTATTCAGCATTTATGCCTCTCATGTAAATAAACCTGGCATTCAACTCGTCTCTTAGAAAGTGGATCTTGACAGGTGCTTTGAAAAGCTTCATCAGGCCAGCACATGCAGAACTGACAGTGAATGGCATCTGTTGGAATGGGCTACTATTCATAGCTCTGGGTTCTTTTAGCCTGCCATTGACATTCAGATGGATTACTGTAATGCCTAGCCATCAGTCTGTCAAAGGCCTGCTTTGCTTCCTACATTTTAAAGCCTTCACTATGCAAACTTTGTCTGATCTCCAGGTGGGCTATTTTTATTGATGCCGGCTCTGTTGCATTGATCTGAACATTAGCCCCACTCTTCTGTTATTTAAGACGATGATGCTTTTAGTGCATGGGTACTCAGCTCCCAGTCCGGAAGGACACAGTATCCACAGACATTTGTTCTGCCATATCACTGCTGCACCTGATTTCACTAATTAGTTTTCCTCCTTGGTGAGGGAGAAAGGCTAATTAGTGAAATCAGGTGGAGCAGTGGACTGTTGGAGTGAATACCTGCAGACCCTAAAGCTCTCCGGACCAGGGGTTGAGTGCGCTGGTATCTAAAATTAGGGTTATACAACAAGGGTAAAATCTCCATTATAGACTCCATTATACGACCTTTAAAATAGTCCATTATAAACATGCCTCCACATTCGCCTTAGTAGTACGAAATGTCAGGGAACACATCCATGTATAACTTGTTTTATAATGTTTTGGTTTGGAATGATGTACCAGCGTTGGAAGGCTATAAACTCAAGGGCTGGGTTTAATTTGATTTAGTTTATATAATAATTGTAATTAAGAAAAAAATCATATGTGCTGTAAAGTTTGCCTCCTGGCTCTCGTCAGTCAGCTCTTGTATACCTCCAGATTATACGCTCCTTATGGTCTCAAAATCCTGCTTCAGCAGCCATCAGGTTATTCTGTTTTAGTACATTTCCACTAAACTTATTGGACAACTTGAGGGAAACATTAAAGGTTTGTCTAAATATGCACAGTACATGTACCAACCTGTGTTTGCAAACCGTGTTCAACGTACCAGTCTGATTAGCTTGTGCAGTTAGTTTTTATACCCTGCTGATAAGCTGTCAAACTTTAAGAAAAAAAATCTCATAGGAAAGGAAAAATAATTCTCAATGCACAACAGAGCATGACCAGTAAGTTCACTTACTCCTCCAGGTGAACTACTGTCAGATGGTTTTGATATGTTTTTTTATTTGTGTTGTTTTTAACTGTATGACTGAGGTTTCTGTTTGGTGTCTGGGTATAAGGTCTGCCCCAGGCCATTGCACTAAAAACACTGCTACCTACAAGATTACAATTACTTTATTTTCATCAGCAAGTGAGGACACATTTGTTTGCTTGTGTGTATATGGAAGAATAATTATAGCCATTCCTTTCTGTTTCACCTGAGGAGATTTCTATATATAAAATGCATACATTCATCTTTGATTAAAAAGCAAAACACTACAGTACAATTCCTTTGTACTCATGCACATTTTTATATATTAAATTAAATACTTGAAATCCTGCTTCGCTGATTGGAATATACTGTACATTTTAAATTTGTATTCATTTTTTTGAATTAAGTCTACTTAATGCTTTATTGCTTTGAATTCAAGATCCTGGGTTTTAGAGTGTTTGGCTTTGAGCTGGAACAATGAGCAATTAACTCTATTTGCATAAAAGTTGGTGATATCACTGTCTCTAGTGAACATTCAAATACCTACATATGCTTCTATCTGAACATAAAGCAAATATACATTTAAGTCTGACATTTGGTCATGTATATCCCTACCACATTAGACTGGTTTTGGCATGCTTATCTGAGCTTAGCAGAGCACCTTCTCAGCAGAAAATAAGGCATGCTTTTGTGTCATTGCAGTGTGAGGATCAGAATGTTTGCATTTGCCTACACCCCCAAGGGGCAAGAAAATACACCTTTTTTGGTTTGGGTTATAAATTAGGTTGTTAAAATATGGCTACAATTTTTAATCCACTACAGCCTTACTCCAATTTTGAGAAGGCATACAATAATGTCACATGCTAGCTGTGTAGTTTACTACACAGTGCTTAGCTTTTGTCATATTAAGTGGCTACCCACCAGTTGTTTAAATAATATAGGATATGTATCTGAGAAAGATCACTGGTCATTTTTGTGCACATGTGAAACACTGTCTATGTTCCTTTGCTTCCCTCTGTCTGATGCAAGGAATTTTGTGTCAGCTAGACAGTTTGTTAAACAGAGCATTATTTGTAAACCATGAGTCAGAAAGCATTGGGAATGTAGTGACTATTTTCAATGACCGGAAGATTGAGCTTAACAAACAATGTGCACTGTGCACAGAATACAAAGTAGATGATTCAAACTGACATTGTGTGTTTACAGTGCACTCATATGTTATTGGAAACAAAAAAACACATACATGTGGGCTCATTAATTTCCTAATGACGCAGGTACATCTGACACTCTCCACAAAGTCTTCACAAGTATGTTTTGCTTCTCTCTTTCCCAAAAAGTAGTCATTTGTTTTGGCATAGACAGCAAGAACAGGTGAAACTATTCTGACCTCTACATTTGTCATTGAATTAATGAGAAGCTTAGTTTTGTTCTGTGGCTGTTTAAACAATGAAATTAATTTCAATAAATGGCTTCAATTTCATCTCACTACTGAACATGTTGGATTATTTAAGCATGATATTACACAGAAATCAAAAGGGTATTTATGGACATTTATATTATACAAATTAGAAATGTCTGTTGCCAGCATAGGTTTGCTATTTCACTCAAATTGCATGTGCAGACACTAAAATGTTAATCATTAGTTCAGAAAATCATCTGTTACTTTTTGCACCTGTGGAATTGAGTCATTTTAGGCCTAATGTGTAGTCATACATAATCTCATTACTCATGATTTATCTCAGCGTTATCGGGGTTGGATTTACATGAATGAATATTGAGACAGATTCCAAAGGAAGGTAAAAAGTTTTTGTATTAGCAAAAGTAGATTTCTCAGAAAACAGCAACAGTGTCTGGAAATGACATGTCCACAGGTTAAACTTAGTTTAACCTCACTCAGTATCTTCAGAAAGCCCAGTTTTTACTGTTTAGTTTCCTCTGAAACTCAGTCAAGAAACTGATTCTGACTATCAAGATGGTTGTATGGTGCTCATGTACGCAGGAATCTTTTTTTTTATATGTAATACTGCTTTATTACCTAATAATACTGTTTTATTACCTACTTTGAGAAGGTCAATATCCATTCATCTGTATTGATTTGTCAGTTCTTCGCCTTTCCCCAGGTGTATTGATAAATGTGTTCTGCCTCATTTTCATACCCTGGTGAAACAGAGCCAGCAATGCAGCTCTGAGAATAACCTGCATAAATCACATCTTATTACAGATTTGACTGTTTAATATTATTTAAAAAATATTTAGAGGTTTATTTTTTCCTGCAACTCATTCCAGTGTTAAAATCTTTTTGCATAGCAAACATTTTATTTTCTTGCATCAGCCTCTTAAATCATGTAATTATGTATTTAGGGAAGTAAACACTTTATGTACATTATTATCTTTAGTGAAATACAAAGTTAGGGGGATCCCTAGGCTCCTGGCAAAATTCACAATCTTTTTGTCATTTGATCTCATCACACAAAATATGCATTTTTTAAAGTTATCTGTGTTATAAATCTGTCCAACCTCCAGTGTTTGTCATATATGAAAAGGTCAAAGGTAACACTGATTTGTTTGTTTTGCAAACTTCCTATACTGCAAAGATGTATGTTATGGGCATGGCTTCACTGCACTGGCATACAATTAAATTTACTGGCATAAGAGGCTACTAGAAAAATAGCTCAAGGAATCACTATCAGCTGTAAGGTCAAACTAATTAAGACACCATCACCCAGTGAAACAGCTTCCTAACACACAGGCGATTCAACAGTTTACAGTGAGATGACTAAACAGCCGTAGAATTGGCCATCTCCCTCTGACTAACAGATTCAGCAGTTACAGCCCTCCCAGTTGCAATCTGTTTTGTATTCATCATTAAGGAGATCCACCAAAGTTTTGGTAGTTCTAAACAGTGCCCATGCCTGCTCCTCAGTTTCTTTTTTGTGTTATTTGTTGAAAATTATAAAAGATGTGCACTAGTATTGTTTCATAAACATGTTTTGAACTGCTTTGAGAGCCTGTTGTCTTAGTTACCACAATAAAATTGAATTTTTTTTTGTGATTTATTTCTTTAGCACTGGCTCAGACTCATATTTACTGGGTCATCATTATCTCATGTAACCTTAGTTCTTTTGGCCTTCTGTTTCTCATTTCTGAACTTATAAATCTGATTTGAATTATTTACAACTAAAATCCACTTTAATGTTTATGTAATACAACTCTTACATACTGTGTAATTCAAAGAAAACATGTAGCAATTTCTTGATATTGTATAGTCAGTAGTTTGTGGCACCTTATTTGCTTGTACAGTTTGACACAATTATATAAACTTGCTTTGAGAGAGAACTTTTTGTTCATTCAGTTAAAATTGTAAGAAAATGATTATACAGGTGCTGTTGATAAGATAAATGAATTACTTTTATTGATGAAGCAATGATGTCCTCTGAATTGATTTAGTTTGGAAAAGTAGTTAAATCCTGGTTTCAAGAAGGCCACTGTCATACAAAATGAAACCATTTTTTAGTTTGTTCTGTAACACGTGCTCAAAATATTTGTTTCAGCTGTGTAATTCGTACCATCCCTGCTGACATAAGGAACTGAACACAGCAGTGCTTCACATTCACAAACTGCGCTGTTAAAAAGGTAATGAGTGGGATTTCAGCTGCCAATGGCTTTAAAGCTCCATTTTGGAGGGGGTTTCACTGCCGGATAAGGTGTGCGCTCCTTTCCTATCGTCACTTTGTGCCCATTTCCTGCGGTAACAGGTGAATATCCTGCTTTCTGGGGTCATGCCATATCCTCAGTCAGTGGGAGAAACGGCTCGACCACTTCACCCTTTCACCCTGGAAACACCTACTCTTTTCTAGGAACAAAAGTAAAAGCATAGTTCTATGCAAGAGCATTATTTAAGCTCCACAGATGTCACGGACAAAGTACTTTTGGGAATAATCAGTAACATATTTCCAAATTTTATTCCTTCCTGACAGTGAACATAAATGAAGAATGGAAAAGGCTACAGGGAACATGAACCATTCTTGTGTAATTGACCTTGTGGAGGCAGACATACGGTTGTTTTCACATCTGTTTTTTTCCTCTGTTTTTTTTTCTTTTGGTTGCTTTGAAGGAAAAGAAGCACAAATCAAAGGGAGATGTGCTGGCATAGAGAACGCTGCTAACAGCAGAGCTGAGCATGGATGTGTGTGGGAATCAGTCTTAAAGGGCCAGCTGTCATAGGCTCTCCCTGTCCCCTCCCTACGCCTCCCCGGGCCTCTGTTATACCAGGACCAGCCTTTCAAAAAGCAACAGCATTACTGAAACTTGTTCATGGGGAGCTACAAATTATATAGGCATAATTACTCATTATTGGGGTATGGACATGATATAACATTCCAATGTCTAATCTGTTATTCATTCTATAAGATCAAAATGTATGGATGGGGTTGGTTGTGTTTATTGATAAAACTATTACATTGTGTTATTAACTAACTGTCAGCAAATTATTACCACTTTAGTTTCAGCATTACTGTAATTGTTGTGCTCCACTGACCTACAGATTTTTAATAATAAATGTCATATTGTATTATGTTATTTTCAAGCTGTTTCAGAGATCTGTTTATCTGCATCTTTTTCTTACAACAAGTTAGCTTCAAATAAGACATATCCACAACAGCAAATTAAGATCAGATCACAGGTTATTAAAATATAAACAAAACATCATTAAGCAAGAAAGCTGTGTCCCCAAAATCAGGTTTGTGTAGATCAAAAATACTTTGAATTCTGTATATTGATATGAGGGCTTCAGTGTAGCACATGGTAATTTGAATGAGGAAGGTAAAATGTTTGGCATGCTGCGTTGGTGGGGGAGTGGGTTTCCTTATCTGTTCAACTGTCGCGTTTTCAGTTTGGCTGAGCAGACGTGGCAAAGGGCACGGCTGCTACAGCTTGCAGAGTGATGAAATATTGGGGCAGAGAAACAAAACGCTTCCTGTTTTAGGAGGACTGCATGTGCAGTGTACTTCCTGTGTGTCAGTCAGTGTTTTTTTAGTGAAAAGCTCTTGTTTTGTTAACGAGCATGCGAGCACTTGATCTGTGGCTTGTTCAGATGGGCCAGCATGCCAACACTAGTGGAGATGGATGATCATCAATCTCCTTTACATGAAAGAGAAATTATGACAACATAAAGCATGAAAAATAACTGATGAGGGACAAGTTTCTGTTTTTTTCATATCTGAGTTGTTGACTCGGTCCATTATCCACTGCAATTGTATTACTTGTGATTTGGTGGTATTCAGCATTGCACAATTTTTAATTAAATATTAGCTTAACTAGATAAAAAAAATTCTCTGCAGAAATTCACGGAGAAACAGATGCCAATCAAAACAGGGCTTTGACCCATTCAAGTAAGAATAACATGTATGAAATGAGTGAGCTGTTGGTTAAGCAGAACAAGGCAGGCTTAGCAGTGCTGTTTACACTGGAGTGAGGATGCTTGTGGGCAAGCCTATGTGTTTATTTTGGAATTAATGAGTTCATAAGATTCAGTTGAGTAAATTAAGCTAAAATCAACCTTGAATGCATACACATGATATGCTTTACATTTCATTGTATCATTGTCCACAACAAGGCCAACCAAGCTATTCCTGTATGCTTCTATGTTTTAATCTATCCAGACTGTCAAATATTGATCTTGTATCACTCGTGCTAAAATAAAGTGCATGGTAAGTATACAGGTAACAACTGTCCAATTACTTTCAATGTTTGTTTGGAATAGAAGGAAAATCTATTTGGAAGCTGTCACAACAGGTGGAATATAAGATATTATTCCTAAAATATTAAGGAAACTTTCAATTGGCACATTCTCACAAATACACACAAAAACTCTTTTTCAGGAGGAAATTGGATGAGTTTTGCTTATTAGTCTGACTTTAGGTTGGATAACCAATAATATTGTTCTATAACCCAGCCCTATATCAACAGAAATGATTGGGATATCTAGAGTCCACAGTGGGTAACTCTTAGAGTAAAACACTCAATACCAAGCAACCAGGTCATTGACCTTGCCCTTCGCTGTTTTCTCTTTGGTTTCATAAAGCGGCTCACTGAGGCCATGCAGGCCAATGTCTTGCCCTTTTCCTGGTGCACCTGTTCATTTTCACATCCGTTTAGTTACGCATGCCAAAGGCATCTGTTATGGGGCAGAGTTTTAAGAGGTGAAAGACTGCCAAAACTGGGGAGAGTGAATTAAAGCTCTCATTACATGTAAATAATGACATTTTCTATGTTATACCTCTTATGTGTATGCTTATACTCAGGCCATAAAATTCACCGTGGCATAATCATATTCACAGTGTTTACCAAAAGGGGAATGTCTTATCATTTATATGCAACATGCAATGTATTTATATTTACTCAGACTTTCCACTTCAAGGTGCCAGTCATTACGTTATGGTATGATCTGAAAATCAGACTTACTTGAATGAAAACTAGTTCAGAACTGTTGGAGCAAAGTTTAAACTTTTAATGATTAAGATTCATTTAATTAACTAATTTCACATGACTTTAAGAGTGTATTAGAAATAATAATAAACATTCATTTTGGTAGTGCTCACATGTAATAAGAACATGACAGAGTTACGGAACCATCACAAAGAAGACACATATTAATAACTTATTTCTTGGGGGGTAAACAGTATAAAACACGATAATATCATTCAAATTTCATCTCACTGACTCATCAGTTACTCTTTCACAATGGCAGAATGACATAGCTGCATATGAGTGTGGTACAGTAGTTGGCATATGATTATGATTTCTGGTTTTTGATGTCATTTCATCATTAGTGTCATAGTCTGTGCCTCTCAGCTCTGCAGTGCTCTCTCTGGAACTCCTGTGTCCCAGATGAAGAGCAGACCCTGTAACCGTGGTGCCCTGGCTGGAATGCTGAAGCATTAATGTTGATAAGCCATAATCAGTCATCTTCTTCAACGACAGCAAAGCTTAAAAACACCAGGCTTCCATCTTCTTAAAAAGGACATATTATCCCAGAAATGGTTGTTTATGTGTTACAGCTGTTTCCAGGATGCAGAATACTTAGTGTTGACCATTTTAGTTTGCACACACTGCTGTAGTAATGTTTATGAAAAGTATTTGGAAACTTTCCAGTGTTGTGCACAGACAGGAAATCTGATTAAACTGAATACTGAAATCAATCAAGTGAAATGGATTTATGGAGTTTATTAATTGATGCAACCCAAGCTGTACCTTAACAAACAAACAAATTAACAACCAAATAAGCACACAGAACAGGCAAGGTTACGTGAAACACACGCACACACACACACACACACACACACACACACACAGACGCACGCACGTACACACGCACACACACGCACACACACACGGACACGGACAGAGCTGATTGGCTTTATTTCCATGACTTGTGTCCATCCTAAATGCAGATTCACATTGTCGTCATGACTATCAGTCATTTTAGATTTACTTATTGGTTGTTGTAGGTTGTGGTAGATGATTGAAGGAAAATAAAAAAATGTGTCACAGATTTATACATTTACTAAATGGTTTTTTAATACTGCTTCCATCACACCTTGGAGTAATAATGAGCTTTTTCAAACATCTTTGAATCATTTTCTCCAGACATAACCCTGCTTCTTGTCAGAGTTATAGTGCATCATATAATACAACACTTGAGGATTGTTTCATGCTTAATTCTTCAAATCTGCTTTATGTCTGATTAATGAAAACCATCCCCATTCTGACAACAGCACACAATGCATTATAAAACACCTCCCTATTCAAAGCAGAGAGCAGAGCCCATTTTAATATTGGGTGACAATTCAATGGCCACTGGTAATCCTGAGTAATGAATGAAAAATGCTCAATAAGGTCAGTAAATACAATCCCTCCATTTACCTCCAGCACTTAGAGACTTCTTAACCATACTTTGAACGGTTTTTCCTCTGGTCATAAACACAGCACAGGGCTCCAGGGCCTGGACACTTTTCAAATCTGTCTTTAAATTAAACCTGGTGTGAAACTGCAAAGTGTTCCTTTGGTATGGTGATAAAGGATAAAACCATATACAACACATTACAACACAAACAAAATTATTTTTCTCTGTACATACATGGACAAACATTCAGTCCTCAGTCCTTTGTCTTAGGAATCCTAGGAGAAAAGATTTATTAGATTTAAGAAGAAAAGATTTTAGAAAAGCCCTGCTGGGTTCAGAGCTTCTTCAGCTGAACCAGTCTTTCAATAGCCTGAGGTTCTCATATCTGAGGTTATACTGTACACATGAATGCAGAGATAATGCATTCATAGTTTGTTTCATAGTGAAACATATCATGTATCACTGGTGTCAGAATCCAGTGCTGGGGCCCACAGGGTCAGCTGGGTTTAGGTGTGTTTCAGTTCTAAACACAGGTGCTTAACATAGGTCACTGATTTGCTAAACAGTCCATACAGCTAGCTTCCTACATAAGGCCTACATTTGCTCATGTCTGAAAGGAAACCACACTGTTGACACTGCTGCACTCCAGGAAATGGGTTTTACATCCCTGTCATATATCATACAAGTAAAATATACTATTGTAGGGTTAGAATATTCAGAATCGCCCTAACTGCTGTGTCAATTCTTTCTTAAAGTATTCTCCCACCAAATCATTTCCTTCTTATCCTTAAGCATATCATATCAAAATTCAGAT
Organism: Albula goreensis; assembly: GCA_022829145.1. Classification (NCBI taxonomy): domain Eukaryota; kingdom Metazoa; phylum Chordata; class Actinopteri; order Albuliformes; family Albulidae; genus Albula; species Albula goreensis. The sequence continues at coordinate 60,068,260 of CM040741.1, read as the reverse complement.
TTCCGTCATATCAAACATAAATGGGAGGTGTTTGAGCATTTTACAGAGGACAGCCCACACCGTAAGCTGAACTGCCATACACTTGTCTCACTCATAGCATCCCTTACACAATATCAATGGAATTTTTGAAAGCCCACAGTGTTATGAAGTCTTTACAATTCACAAAAAGAAACAACAAAAATAACAATAGTTTTTGCCCATCAGAGCCCATTTCACAGGGCTAACAAACCACTATAATTGTCTGTGGATTTTGAGTTTGAATGTGAAGGCATGCTTGTGGATAACCACATAAAGGCATTTGTCTTTGGCTGTAGTAGAGCATTTAGCGGTGTGTAGTGGGGATCTTCAGTCATTACTCTAGCTGTGTTATGTGGAATGTATGCATGATGTCCTGAGCTGCAGTTCTAACAAAGCTATAAAGCTAAACTGGTCTTAGACCCTTGATTTAGTTGGTGTAATAAACCCTTAATTAATGACTTATAATTAATAACTTATTAATAGTGAACTTTTGTAATGTCTTGTTGTGCAAACCTCTAATGAGACACTTGGTACATTTTTTGCAGCAGTATTTTTTTTTTATTGCAGCTACAGTGACAGACAAATATCATTTAAGGAGGTGAGAGTGAGCTGAGAAGCTCATTACATGGGAACATCATGTGAGTCACAACTAGTAAAGCCTGTAATTGTTCCTCTGTTCAGACAGAACATCCACAGGTCCAATCTCACTGTCCCAACCTGAAATCGATATCCTTTGAGCTAAAGCTAAAAAATCATCAAGCATACTGTAACAAGGTAATGCACAGGATTTCCGAGGAATTTTATGTACACAGTAATTAATGTAATGGTATTTAAAAAGCAACCCATCTTTATTCTCTGAGCCAAAACTCAACAAATCAACAAACAAAATCTAATATGTTGAAATTCAATAGCTCACATGAAGTAGCACAATGAAGACATAATTACATTCTGATTCATCCAGGCTTTTTAAGCTTCCAGCAGAACTAAGAACACTCTTACTTGAATTATGATTATGGTTCAAAAACATTTGCAATACATTAGCATACCTGTATCCATCAGTCCAGCTAATGGTTGCTGCCTTGGACTAATTCAAATAAAATACTATCCGCTCAGTTGATCTTTACAAAAGAATGAACATCATAGAGGGGAGTGTTTTTGTATTTCTGTAACATGTTGCAAAATGTTATCCTTATTGGAATAAATGTTTTGATCATTAAATCTGAAAAAAGCACTCCACATCATGACGCATTTAAGTCAAGTACGCTCTGTGTACTGGAAATGATTTTAATAAGTATATGTCTGTGTTCCAAAGATGCTTTCGTTTTACACAAAGTAATATTTCAAATTATGAAATGAACACAAACTGTGAAACTGCTAAAAGGGAGGGGACCTCCTCTCGTCAAACAGCAGACAGTGGTTTTCCTCTTTAAAAAAACTCTGATTAATGGATAATACTCTTCTTATTTTATGGGGAACAAAGATTCAGAAAGGATGGTTCTTTTTGTAAATGCTGTGAACAAACTGCAAACTAAAATGAAATGTCTTTCACAAAGCAATTTATTACAACATGAGTGCTGTTGGCTTTTGATTTTCTTTCATGTTAGCTTATAATTATATTATATATTATATATTACCATATGTTATATAGTAATTTGCATAAATTGGTATGTGTTAAAATGTATTTAATCAGATGAATTGAACTCAATAGTTACAAATGACTAGTACTCCCAGACCTTCTGAAAAGATATTATAATGTGAGATGTAAAACTGAAAAAAACATGAATGGGTGTAGAAACATGAATGAATATAAGATGTATGGAGTAGCATATTTTTGTAATTACTCTTGTTTAGTTTGTAAGAGCTGAGAATAAATTGTTTGCCTTAAGCCTTACTTCATTTTCAATAGGTTTGTAGGCAGACTGAAGATGTTTAGAGTGAATGTACTTTGTATATGTGAGTAACTTGGCTGTCCAAAAACATTAAAAACAATTTTGTTGAGATATCATGTTTTCCCTCTGTGTGTGCGGCACAACATAAATGTTTGTAAGCATTAGGACTCAAATGTTTGAGTCATTGTGACTAATTCTGTAGGAATCTTTAACAATTCAGTGCAATATAGATATAAGATTATGCACAGTCCCTTTGCTCTGGGATAACTTATTTAAGCATTAAACAGAGAATGTCACATGTGCGGTGACAATGTCAAAATGAAAAACACTGCGTAATACACTTCAGTCATACTGCATCGACACAAATGCACTGCCCACCATTCCCAAGGGCTGTAGAACAGCCAACAGACAATATATTTAATCATGATGCAGTAAAACTGAACAATGTTGCTCAATTAGTGATTAGGGCTTTGCTCACTACATCTGGAAAAAAGGGTCTAGGAGGTGGAATTGAGAACTTTAAAGCAGAATGAACAACATTACAGCAATATGATGGCTACAATAAATAATGGGTTACACCTAAAAATGACTAGACAACAGTAGCAGACATTGTAGCCTACTGTACTGCACTGATATTACATAAAAGGAGATCAGGCCCTATTCAATGAATTTGTGTTGTGTAACTGTGACTGTAACTTAGCTGATGGCATACCTGCCATTCCCTGTGGAAAACCCAATTTACCTTGCCAAGAAAGTGCACCATGACATCATCAACTTTGGACAGGTAATCATACTGATCAACATATTCATAGGCAGGAGAATTTTCCTGGTTAATCTTCATTGTTTTGACTTACCTTTTACATCCATTATCTGAAACCGTTTTTAAAATTGAAAAATCAAGCCTGTGAGAATTCCGTAAGTCTTATGACTGGTGCCAGGAAAAGAAACATGACTAAGCTTTTCTCAAAGAAACATTTCCCAAGCCTTCCAATTTCTTGTTCAGAAAATGCTATGCTAAGCAGCAATCAGCCATCAAAATGCCCTGGGGTTTATGGTGTCGAATTCATGGTGCAGTGTCTGCCTATTGAACTCTGAACAAGGTCAGGTTTTTCACAAAAACACACCTTTTTAAAATAAGGAACAGGAAATTTTAAATCTACAGTACTGTATCATGTGAAAGGTCTTGTGGCAGAGGCATGACTTGGAAACAGGCCTTGAGTTAAAATTTCCTGATTCCCATATATCACTGTTTCACTGAGTAAACACAGTTTCAAAATCTTGGCAACCAGTGGCTGTGAATGGAAACCCAACTGCAATTAGCTGAGAAAGTAATATCAAATTAAGGACAGAATTTGATTAAATCTAAGAAATGAAAGCTCCTCTTCTTCAAGATGAATATGTATCCATAGCTTTATATACAATTTATATTGAAAATTGTGAAAGCCTTTGTTGTCAGAAATGTTTGTTTTATGGAAATCCTAGAGTGCATCATGCAATATTTGCACTTCAAATGTTCAAAGGAAATTACAAATGCAAGGAGGTACTGTTGTCTGTACATACCTTACCTAAATAATACAGTTTAAATCAATAAGCATAATAATCATCATTCTTATTTAACATGAAATTCTGTATAATCAATATGTGAACATATCATTGACTGACTGTTTCTCCTGGTCAAGAATGTATTCCTGTGCTTACAACAGCAAACCAACCTCTGCTTCCAAGAATCTGAACCTGTATCTGCAGACAAGGCTGGCCTGTTCCATCATACATCTACATACGTCACACACCTGACAAAAAACCCACATTCATAAGCAACCTCAAACAAACATTTACCGTCCCTGTAAATGAGGTTAGTTTTGTGCTCTTTGTGGGAAGCGTTTATGTAAAGGTTTCCCATCATACACAATAATGGTGTGTCACCTGTGAAGCCACCGTCTTCAAAAAAAAAATTCTTTGTTTTGCCGCCTTAAACATACTGCTTTCTTAGAGGAGACATGCATGGTTTTCACTATCTGACATGCTCTGCTGCCAGCCATACAAATAGCCTGTATTTAGAAATGGCCTAAGCTTATTCTGAACTTTTTGCCACATACCTATTCCCAGTCAAAGGGTCTAATCTGAAAATTTATGATAGCAAATTTTACAGACAATGAGCAAAGGCTATAATTTCACTACAGTTACATATTGCACAATATTTGACTTCTGTTACTTTACTAAGTTTTGATTTCAGTTCCTCAGTCAGGAGTTTTCTCTTTTGGTCTTACCCTCAGATGACGAGGCATCTTTCAGCACTTTACATTTATGTTACTGATCTGTTAGAGCAGAGTTGATTTCCTAAGATTTTGAGAAGACCAGGAGGTTTCAGATAGGCCTGTAATACAATATTTCATTCAGAAGTGGGATATAACAATAATGAGAAATGCTGTTGGTTAATATCAATCACTACAGAGATATGAGCCTAATAAGACAAGGGCCTGACTCCATATTTAACATCCAACAGTATTTCCTTAGAGAGTCCCTTAAATTCCTTTAGGCCAAATCATCTCCATTTCACAGAGTGTGTCTTTATATCTGGCTTATTAGATTTATATTTCTACATCACAATAGAGAATATATTATACGTTATTGCCAAATCCCTTTGGCAAGATGACACTGGAATAAAACAAGTAATATTATGTTATGAGAGTAATGAAATACTCAAACAAATAGCTATGAAAAGAAAATATTCATTATCAAGCCACTTCTACTCATGGTATTCAATAACATGAAAATTGAATCCTAATGTATCATACTGTACATCATACAAGTGATGTGGCACTTGTTCGTTGTTGTTTATTTAAACAACTGTGGTTAACATCTGAAAGTTAGAAAGCTGAGATCATACACTGTTGTGGTTGAAGCAGCTCTTTCCTGGAATTTCTCTCCTTAAGAAAACAAGAGATCCCTCCCGCAGCTTAGTGCCTGGAAATGAGATTAATAAACAACCAAATTAATTGCAAAATACATATAAACTCTCCACAATAAGCTCTACGACAGTAGCAGTAATCTTCTCCCCATCTTAAAATAGTTTCATTTGAGACAAAATGAGGGAGCTTTTCAGATTTTATATGCACATTGTCTTCAGTGGGTGAAAAGTAGTGTGTCAGTCCAATGTATAAGCACACATGCATATTGAAGCATGTATGTCTGCACGCACGCACGCACACACACACACACACATACAATTGTACCTGTGCAAACTGTGTGATGTGTGAGTCATATAGGAGGCTTTATGTGAATATCAAAGTCGTGTTTTTTCATTGATGTTGCCTAAATAGTGAAATTCTTGCACCTTTCTGCAAGTTGTTATTGTTTTAAACTTTACTATTGTTATCATGCCCTCTGCACAAAAAAAAACTATTTTCAGAAAAAATGGACTCTTCCAGTGTAAGACTATATGGCATCATCTTATCAGAGTGATATCGGTGGTGAGTGGGGGGAGAAACTACATGCCGGAGAATGTTGGGGGAAGGAACTGCATTCCAAAGAGCACTGGGGGTAAGGAAATTCTTGCCAAAAAGTGTTGGTGGTCATGGTATTCATTTTTATCCCAAATAAGTACATACAAAGCTTAATAGTGATGCCAAGAATGAAAATTACTCATAGAATCAAAGGTTCTCTGAGTGAAACGCTACTGAATTTCATTGCTACCAAGCATTAAATCGGTTCAGTTCAACTAAATCAGCTAAACAGTTTTCCTTCAAATGGCCTACTTAAATGTTTCAGCACATGACCGGTGATTCACACAACCTACTGGATTACATCTCTATTGTGAGAGCTGCACACTGGCAGCTCTCAAAAAAGCTCATCAATTCAAAAAACACAAACACATGACAAGGAAAGCTAAAAGGTCATGTCTGCTAGTGACCTCACAGAACTGGGTCCTGCAAATACAGGTAGAGACCTGTTATTGTGCTGTCAACCTGTCAGACACATGACCTCCCTTTCTCCCATAATCCCTCTACATTTCTCAGTTTTCTCTTTTACCGTACCTCTGTCTTTCCACTGCCACGACAAAGACCATTTGATAATGATTAAACAAAGAGCAGCAGGTGTTGTATATCCAGACTTTGGATCATTTTCCTGTGTTTTTCCAGCACCCATAAAGGAGGTGACCTTATTTTGTGGCAGATATGGCATTAATGATGCTGTGCCAACATTATTCTGTTGATTTAGAAATTTTCATTGAGAGGCATCTGAGTTCTGTATGACTTAACTCACCCCTTTTGTCTGCCCAAAAATGTCAGACGTACACCTGTTTGACATTAAGGGCAGATTAGTGACTCAAACTTGTTAAAGAGGGGGATGAACAGGTTAAAGCTTATAAAACACAGCCAGAAAGCAGACCATTATTGTGCTTGTGTTTATGTCACAGAAAAGGCCTCCCTGTCTTCGACCTACCAAACTCCTTAATTCCATCATTAATGTGACAGTCAACATTCATCTTTTATGAGCCATTTCTTGAAATGAAATGGGCAAAGAAACACAAAACTGAGAGTGGGTGGTACCGGGAGGGAGTTTCAGGGTGGATAATGGAGCAGGGGGAACAGCTTTTCAATGGAAGGAGGGAGATCGTAAGGTGGATGAACATGCTCTAAAACTCTCGCAGCAACCCTGAACCGCTCTCAAGCTAAAATTTTAAAACTAAAATGTGTTGGCTGGTTTAGTTCTTGTTTGGGGAAACCTGAAAATATGGTGTCTTCTGCTGTTGTTGGTGAGCAAGTAGGGGGCCACTCTTTCCTCTGTGCCCTGATAGAGACCCAAAGCCCTGTAAAACCATGGTGCTTAAAAGTCCAATGGTACGTTTTCAAAATTAACCCTCATGACTTGATCATTACAAAATATACCAACAAAACAGCTGTCTATATTTGACCAACTAATCACACTGTATTTATGATTTGCAGTATAATACATTCCAATCCTTACCCAATTTGATTTCCCAGGATGCCATGCCATAGAATATACAGGAAGACTATTCAAACCTGAAAGGGATAGAGTGTTTGCAATCTTTTTTTCAATAAGGCCAGCTGGGTGGAATGATGATCCTGATATAACCAACTGAGTTAAAAGCCCTTAATAAAATGTATTGATTTTAAGGGAAACACAACCAAAAACCTACTGAATCACTGAATTGTTACCTTCATAAAGACTGTAATTACTGCAGCTGTAATGCACTGAGATGTAGGTTGGAATGAATTTTGGTGTTAGTTTGAATCAGAAAGAAGCATTCACCTGGCAGATATGGGAAAGAGATTCATGCAGTGACTCCAAAGAAAAAAATGAAATTTTCATTTGAAATATCATTCTTGTGATAAATGCACTCTTCCCGGATTCTGACTTCCCAGGACATGGGCCCAGTTTTGTTGCTGAGTTTCTAACCACTCCATGTTCTGTGGGAATCAAGAAGGACCTAAAGAGCACTTTGGATGACCCTCTGTTTTCATTGGCTACATTGCCCAACAAATATGACCCACATGACAGCACTAGTTGCCTGATGACACATGATGCAACCGCTGAGAATGTCAAAGTTCATGGCAAATAGCAGGCTCTTGCCAGAAAATACTTGTAAGTATATCACTAGTCATGTGATGTCCATAGTATTGTTTTTACCAATGAGTACCAGATGCACAGCACTGCAAAGCTTAAGGTACAGCAGAGCTCTTTCTTTAAACTTCAGGATCACCACTGTTCCATGGACCACACTTTTGGAACCACCAGTAGAGGTTATTTAAAACATCATACACCCTTTAGAACTGAAACATTTTTCAAGGTTAAAATATAATAACACATACACCAACTGTCGCTCAGCTTCATACATCCACCCACAGTTCGGTCATTGAAGTGATTACATGCTAATTTTACAGTTGTAAGCATGCATTAGTAATACATTAAATGAAACAAAACCACTATTATATATTCCAGTGTGCTCTACCTTTAGAGTTCTCATCCACAGTTCAAACAGAGGTCTGACTTTAACAGCTGGTTGAAGGCTTGAAAGCATATGTGTGTTTGTGGATAAATTGTATATAAACATGCTTTCAGCCACAGATCTGCAGGCTTCTCCTCCTCCCAAGTGTAGCTGTAGAATTTTCCCTGATGAGCCCAAATGTTCCCAAGAAAATTTATCCCACGGATAATCCCAGGCATTTCTTTATAAAAGACCTTCCAAAAATGTTGTGGTTTGAGTGCGTACAAAAGCGACACAGGCTGGCATTTCTATTGGCAGAATGACAAAGAGTAATTACATTACCCAGACTCCGCTCTTGATCCAAGGGGCATCTCTGTAATGCCCCTTTTAATGTGGTACCAAGAAGTCAGGACCTGACGCTAACATCAGCAGTTGTTTGGAAGTGGCTGTGCTAATGCAGGTTTTGTATGCAAGTCAAAATGGGAATGTAAACACCTACAGGAAATTTACGGGACACTGAACTGGCTGAAGGCAAAGGCTCTCAAGGAAACAAATAGAAGGGGACAAAGATGGCAATGCACGCTGTCAGTGAGAGTAACCGCAAAGACACTCATACATCAAACTAAATGTATTTCCCGAACGTTAGGGCTAGATTGTAACTCTGGCTCTTGTTCATGCATGATCCACTGTTGTCTAGTAATCTGTGAAATAACCAAGGCCAGGCCAGACACTAAGGACTTGAATGCTAAACAGCTGTGACCTTGTGAAGGAGAAATATAAACTGTATTCCCTTTTTTGTTCTCGATACATTCATCCATCAAACACTTTTCAGATGTTCTTCTATGGAAAACTGAAGTATTTCTGTAACCCTCTCTCTCTCTCTCTCTCTCTCTCTCTCTCACACACACACACACACACACACACACACACACACACACACACACACACACACACACACACACACACACACACACACACACACAGGCATGTAATTGAATGAGGAGTAAAATAATGGAAATAGCAAACAATATATGTTAATATATTCCTTCATGGAATACAACAGTTATTTGTGAATCATATGAGGTGGAAATCACACTCTGAATCCTAGAACTTCCCACAAATATTCGGTAATGTTTAGGTTCTGTGATTTGGGAATCCATATATGTTTGACATCATTATGGTGTTCATGAAACCGATCCACAGTGTTTATGGGGATGTTGCCTACTCTTAGAATATGGGAGCATCTTGAGGAAGTAATGGGTACCCTATTACTTAAAATGGGTTAATATTCCTTCTCTGTAATTCTACCATGCAGAGTACAAATCAGACCCAATAATAACTCCCATGGGATGCCCACCCACCACCATGGATAGAAATACATCATGATGGGTAAAGAAATAGAAAAATAATGTGGATTGAAGTCTTCCTTTGCCTTTAACCAAATACATAATATATTCATCCAGTTTTTGGAGGAAACAATGATTAAAAGATATCAGACCATATTACCTTCATCCACTGTTGAGAAGTCCCAGTTTTGTCCATATTATGCCAGGTTATGCATTGTTGCACACTGGGTTTGGTTAGGAGCAGTTTCTGAATTGCAGCGCTAGTACTTATTTTGTTTTCATAAACCACATCTTGAAGTACTGATTTTCAAATTCCTTTTTTCAGTAGAAACATACTGGTAATTAGTATTGACATTAAATACATATGTAGACTTCTTTCTAATTGTAATTTCAATATTTAATAAAGTTACTAAATTTGGCATTTCCATGATTTTGTCTGTGCATGTGTATGCGTTCATGTATGTGTGCGTGTGTGTTGTATATCTGTGTATGTTTATACAAATATGTCACTGTTATAGTACATATTTAATTAACATGCAGTTAGCCTGAAAATGGACATTGTTTAAAAAATGGGTGCTTATTTTCTAACGTGAGGTCTGACAACTGCTTGGCACTAATAATTCTAAAATATGTTCCGTTAAGGGATTTACAGGAAGTTGCATGAACACTCAACCACAGCTGTCCGTTTTTTCATCCCCACTTCCTCTTGCTTTCTCACTCAGGCTGTGTTCCCAAAAACCACACAAGCATGAATACTGACCTGCATGTCTGAGAGGCATTCATACAGTACAAAACCAGTGCCATCACAGAGAGGACCGATGACTGCACATTTCCACTGAGTGTAGCTCATCCTGGACATTGACTCAAATAACACATTTATGGAGCTGGACTGAGTAACTCCCAACTGCAGCGGTCATCAAATTTTTTCCAGTCCCAAAACACAGATCAGAGTGTAGATGGTCTTTCAAGGAAAAAAAAAAAAAAAATTGTTCAGAAAACAATTCCTTATCAACCATTCTTTGGTTTACTGATATGAGGAAAATACATGACCGATTCTGAAGCACAATGCCATTGAATCCCATTATGTAAGACCACAGGAAAAATGTTTGATTGGCAAGATCAGTTGTCAAACAAGTGGCAGAGTTAGTACACAGGGAAGGGCTGGATATGACCAGGAGAGCTTTGGGCTCCATGTCTGGGAGCTTTCCTGGAATAGGAGGCTAAGGACTGTGAAGACCCTGTCTGATTCAGTCCTGCTCTACCACAGCAGAGAACTGCTTTGTGTTCTCAGAACACCGTGTAGTGATTACAGCTTCAATGTTCAGAAATGTTTGTAGAACATGTTGCATCTCACTGATAAACATACTATTTTAAGATGAATATTTACTGTAGTGAATGTACATGATAAGGGAATATGAAATACTGCACACAAGGGGTAGATTGGGTACAGAGACTAAAAATCTTCAAATGTGATCGATGCATTAGAAACAAAACAAAACAACAACAATGAAGATAAAATTTTAATGAGCTATGAATCAGTGCTCATGAAGTTTACATAATCTTTTGAACAGTATCAGTAAGTAAAATTTTAGATCTCCAACTCTGTTCTCACAACTTCAGACAGGAAAAACCATGCATAATCGTCTTTTTCCTACTCCCTTTTCCAGATTTTTTCAGCATTCTATTTTAAAATGCAAGTGGTGTAGTATTTGAAATTGTGAAATATGCTTGGTTTTATATCTTAATATTTTAGTTTTTATTCTGCTTTAATCTCTTAATCATTGTGCTCTTTCCAGCCAATATAAAATAAATAAATAAATACAATGAAGCCAGATTCTGTCTTTGTGTCTGGCCTTGCGTACTCCAGCTCCACTGTTCTGAAACCATTTCAGGATTTCCAGGCTGTCCATGACATGTTTTAGGACTACAGAACATGTGATGGGGCTACAGCTTTTCTGATTGGCAAATCACTGTGACACGCTCCTGGTCTTAACATACATGTCTGCCTCAGGATGTACTACTGCTTGAGTCACCTTGATCTCCTTTGAAGTCCAAAGTGAGAGCATGTGCTATCTCATGGTTAATCTAGGCCAGCATGAACTCTTGAACTACCTGAATGTGATAGCCTTGTAGTGGGGAGACCAGGGAGTTTCCCCTGCGCTTCATTCCCAGAAAGCAGCTTGTGCAGAGGCCATTCCTCAAGGGACCTCCCCAAACCACCCCCTCCTTGGGCTGCCTGCCCTGCCGCTGCACCCCTGCCCCAACGGCTACTCCCCAAGAATACCAGAATCTGGTATCTTAACAGAGCGTGCTGCCAAGAGGCACTATCATGTAAGGGCAATAATGGGAAAATCTAGAGATGAGCAACAAAGAGTAAATGTGATTTGTGCTGTTCTTAAGAAATGGTATGCTCAACTGTCTGTTAGTCACCCAAGCACTCTTAAAAGAGCAGGCTTTTCCTTACCTTTTAGCTTGTGTTCAGTACAGTGCTTAATGTGCATTTTTTCCTCTGTCTACAGTTGGGATGGGAAAGAAGGGTTGAATCTGTTTCTGGATTTCCAGCCAACTTTGCTATTTAATATTTAATTATGCCTTGTCATTTATGTGATATGACAGTTGAGCTACATTTCTTGATAAGCTCACGGATGGCAGCCAAAGTTGGTTCTCCTGTCCGCACATGAAACCTTTCACAGTGTCTGAGTGAACCAGTGTTAGTGTCTGCAGCTAACTGGCCAGTTGGCAAGTTTATCCACCGAGCCCCTCCAGGCTGAGTTACTCACCTCTGATTGACAGCACATCCCACCATTCTCCAGGAGCTCAGCTCAATCCCCAGTTAAGGGAGCAAGAATTACTTTAAATTTTCATCCATTTTGGCTCAAATGGGTCTCGCTTCAAATAATTTACACTGGAACGTTTATGCCATGAACTTAATGTTCATGGCAGAAAACTATGAATGGTACAATTTGTGGTAATGATTCAATTTTAAAACTATTGATGGATTCATCTCTTGAAAGTTCATTATTTCTGCCTGTGTCCACAAGGACAAGAACGAAACACTGCTCCTGACTCAGAATGCTGAGATACCAATTACCACTGGGTAAATCATCTCTGAAAACATTATCAAACACCTAAATTCAGTTAGGCTGTCAGTGCAGAAATATAGAGAAAGGCACAGGTCAAGTAAATGTTATAAATGTGATTTTTCCATTCACTATCATTCTGATGGTACTAATGCCAAGCAACCTGGTGACTCATACAGGGGGACCGCAGCTTGCTGTTAACGATGGCCCCAAAAGGCGTATCAGGTTCCACACCTTCCTCTGAATCTATTATGCATAAAATACCAATTACTGTGTTCTAACAAAAACTGGATGGAGGAACTGAGAGACTGAGACAGTGCAATGGCTTCCAAGCGGTGTCTCAGCAGTGCAATAAAGCGAAAAATCTTGCTGCCAAGGTAAGGAGGAAATCTGAGGCAGTAACCAAATGACTCATTGGTAGAATTCAGAACACATATATCAATATTTGCCCTATGGCAATGTACTTTGTACTTTGTTGGCATGCATGTCCATGTTAGATTACCCATGAGAACAGGTGCTAAGCAAGGCTCTTGCATCATTTTGGATTATGGCAGGCATGAATGAATATATCACTATTACAATGCTGTGTACAAATGAGTGGGCTCAAAGAATTTGTAAAAAATGGGGATGTCAGAAAATGCCATTACCAGTCTTACAAACGAAATGGAGAAAAGCTTATGCCAATGGCAACCAAAGAAAATCAGTGTGTGCGTATTCTGATTTGGTAGCATTATTACATTTGCAGTTGGGTAGCTGAAGCCTTTGCTGGCGCTCATTTTTCACTTGGTAGTACATTTATGAGAATTATTACATGTTATTATATTTTCTTAGGAGCCATGAAATTAGCTATTAGGTATTACAGTCATGGGTGCTTCAATATTGTTTATGAGGTATTACTTCCTAGGACAAGGAGTTTCATATTAGAGGTGATTTATTCTTGTGGGTAGTTGGTATATCTTTATATTTGTACAGCTGGAACATCTCTACTTCTCATTCACCCTCGGAATCAATTGTACGGACATCCAGAGTGCAATTGGCATTACATATTTTATTACAGAATGCAGAATAAAAGAATTAGTCCGCGCATTACATTTAGCCGATGCCAGTAAATAGCCTACTGACACAGCTCAGGTTTTACATACTGCTCATTTATGTTGATGGGTAGTTTTCTTCAGTAATTCAGGTGCGTAACCATGATCAAGGGAACAATGGCAGCGCTCCACCTGGGAGTTAAATCAACAACCTCGGAATGACATACCCAGCTCCATACCACTTACATTATAATCGTTCATAAGACGAACAGACAGTTACACTGGAGACGCAAACAAACACTCTGCCCTCATTCCTCCAGAAAACAATCCCTAAATAAAGCAGCTGTGCACATTTACCATTGCCAGATTAACTATTTGGACAATGCTAGTGGCTTAATTTTTCATGCTATTTCCGTGTGCACATGATGGAGCCGGATATGAAAAGGCTAGACTGTCGTAACGTTCTAGGCACTTGATCCGGTAATTACAGGTTTGTCTTCACAATCATTGATAACAAATATATGCAGAAAATCTTACTTGATCTCAAGGGACGAAACTGTTTGACAGACTTTTCTGCAATATAGACTCCGGCTCTCCTTCACAAGTGAGCTTTAATCTGAAACGTTTTAAAATTTCTAAGCAAAGCTGCATGTGAGGAAGGGGTTACAAATAATATACAGAACTGTAAGGATATCGCTCTGTATCCAATACCTGCATGAGCCTTTTTAAATTATGGCTGCATTCATTACTTTGAAACAGATACGCACATGCGTTATTCCATTACATTGAAAGAGATATTTATCACCCACACTATCAATAAATACCAATTAGTTCACACAGAGCAGGTTAATCTTAGAGGATTAGCCTGGTAACATAACTCTCCCATTGCCTACTGGCACAACTTCCACGAGGACGATGTATTTTTAACAAGATAATAGCATCACCTACAGGGCATTATTTGTACTGCATCCCTCAAATTCAATTCCGCTACTCAAGGACTTAAAAATAAAGCAAATAAAACAGGTAGCCTAACCCTGACCGTAACCCTAACTAAATCGGTTACCTCAAATGCACTTCAGTTTCAATAAGTAAAAAAATGAAACCGCTATATATCAGAAATGTATCTCAAAACAGTGCATGGAATGTCTCATGCCTTCCTTTGAGCCTGGGGGCAAAAACACACCTTCTTCAGCAAACTAGAACAGTTCAACACTGACATTGATTTATAGTATCAATGAGCCCTGTAATCAGTCTGTAGTGATCAGTGTGGGTGTCACTGGAATGTTCCCTTTCACAGGACATAGAAAGTAGATGTCTGTGGGTGGTAGTCAGGTGAGAGAGATGTTACAGTTATGCACAGGAAATTACGCAAGGTGTAGTGTGGTCAAGGTATCATAAGAAATGCAGTCATCCATGGCAATAAACAGCTCTCAGTCATGCATATTGTATCTCACTTCCTTATCTCCTTTCTGTGATGCAATCCCTGCTATGCAGTATTCAACTTCCCCTTAAGTCATTTTGAATTTCCACACCTCTGTTTTTGTTCAGCTCAGTAGGGCTAATGACATGGTATATCTTTGCTCAATGTCCATTGATATCTTCTGTAATCAATAACAATGTGTGAAAATGATAAACTGGTGTTGTTTATCAAACAAAATTGCAGTGGTTCACATACTCAATAAATACTAGATTCTACATTTGATAAAGAGATTTTTCAAAAAAGCTAAACTTAGTCTAAACTTTGCTAAATCATATAGGCACATTTTATTAGCCAATGAAACTTTTATTGATTAATGAAATATAAAAGAGTACTGCATCTATAACTGAAGCAGACACTGTGTAGTATAAGTGGCTGGGGTAGTGTAGGCTTATATTGACCTGAGTAAGCCTACTTCAGGCTATTTCAGAATAAATGCCTTCTAGCTACTTACAAAGCAAATGCAGGTTAACCATTTTCTGAGTGATATGCCTCTCCTCCAAAGTGCACTAGGTCATTTATACCGTATATGCTATAGTTAGGTTTGTAGGACTTTAAAGAGCCTCTTTCTCACAGACAAGTATTTGAGATGAGGGCATATACTTCAACTGCAGTGGGAGAACAGTGACACTAAAGGGGTCTTGAGTTTTTGCAGTGCAAAAGAGAGAGAAAAAACCCCCCACACAAGGAAAAAAGACAACTGTTATTTCTGGGAACTTTCATTCAGATGTAAAATGTGTAAGAAGCACATCCTATTTTTAACAAGGTACTGACATTAAAAATATTAATTTAAGAGACAGAAAGAAATTACAAAGGCACACATTTAACTAATATTTTCTAATTTTAATAAAACTGAGGAGGGTACAGTGTGTGAACATTTATGTTAGTTGCAATATAAATTACACCACAAGAGAGCAGTAGTATTCAGGTTTGAACCCAGCTCTCAGAAAAAACTTGACTGTGACCAATTTATATCTTTTTCTGTGCATAAAACCATTCTGTAGACAGTGAAGACATAAAAAGCCTAAAAAGTATAAAAAGCCACCATTATCTGTTCTGTATTGTGTGCAACATATTTTGAGCTTCCCACCTCGATTTAATCATTTAATATCAACAATATTTCTCACCAGTCAGAGCAGACAATAAACAAGAGGGACTAGTGAAATTAAGGAAACATGACAATAGAAATGCAGAAGAAGCACAATTATAATACAACCAGTTATTTTCCCGTTTATTAACCTCTATTTACGACTGCTGCAACCAGTTCTGAATGTTGAGCTGTAAAAGTTGTTGGGCTGTAACAGTGCAGGGTGGAATGGGCTGGGTGGGGAAAGTGGGTGTATTTTTACATGCTCAATGGCAGCCTCTTCCAGCCTTTCAACTACAGTCTTCCTAAAAAACTCCTTGGGGAAATTACATTTTCCCAGCAAAATCCCAAAACACAGCATGGTCAATCAATGAGAATCTCCACACTAATTTATGAGTGATTACATGGAATTTACCCCCTACAAAGGGGGGTTTTTCAGGAAATAATGATGGCCTCCTGTTCCCTTGTGTTTGGGATAAGCAGCGTTTCTTTGTGTGAGAGGAAGAAATAGTGCTAGAGAGGAATTTTAAAATATATATTTTAATTTTAATTTATTTTTTTTACCTGATATAGAACTGGCTATTTTGAAGGGATGCATTTTTTCATGTTTTATTTATTAGAACCTCAATGCACTTTCCTGAAAAGACATCCTGATTCTCATCTCCATAATCGAGATCCTTGAGAGAATTATATGTTTATAGTGCTTTCATCTTTCTAATTTGCTATACATATATTATTTTATTTTCATGTTGTGGTTTATAACTAAGATGAAAAACAAATCATTAGGGACAGTGAGGATTCATTGAATTGAAATTAAATGGAATAGGATCAATGTAAGAAGTCTCTGCCTTCAAGCTGCAACTTTCCAAAACATTGTTTTCAAAATGCATTTCTCATTTCTTATTTCTGCATGACAGCTGTTCCTCCATAGGCAGCTCAAGGTCAAGTATTTGTCCTTCTGGAATACTGTCACAGCAGGAGTAGCTAAACTGGAGACCATTGAAAGGGGCTCCAGTGCTTCAGTTGTGTAGTATAAATTTAAATAAGGAAAGAGATTTTCTTGCAATAGATGATTTTGTAGAATCCCCTCAAGACACAAAAAAACTGGAAGTGCCCGAGTGGTGAAGGTAGCCGTGTTGTCATCTTTCCTGACGCTACCGGAACAGGACTAATGTAACATTACTTTAATGACTCAAATTTTCTGACTCAAAATACTGTTTGTAACTGTACACTTTGCCCACAGTTATACATGGAACAAGGCCCATACAAAGGACTATAGCCTCATTATGCCAGTAGTGTGGCTCTATACGGATCGCTACCTGTCTTTGTAGATGCATATGTACCTGTGGCTTGTACAAATGATATGGCAAATGATACAGTGTTTATTTGCAACGGCACTAGTGTATAGGCAGGTGACTAGAATACAGCTAGCCTATGCATATGGATTATGGTTGGAGTCAAAGATGCATGACAGGTTATAATGAATGTAATTTATTAACAATGTCTGAATATGCAATAATACTGAATGCGATGTATAGTGGCTAAAGCGAATGTCACGAAGGAGGTCGTGATAACAAGTCTCCCTCTGCCAGTACACCTTTCCCCCTATATACCCAAAATCAAAGGAAATGACCGAATATTATTCCAGTGTAGTGAAAAGACAACACAGCTCTGGGACCATTCCACCGAGGCAGCAGGATGATTGGATCGGTGCTATTGAGGTAATATCACTGTTTCCTTATCATTCCCTGCTGACTGCCTGCCAGCACCGTAAACACAGTCTGTCATCCTTAGGTTCAGATTAAAGGGTACGCTTCTGCAAACAGCCCAACATTTTTTTTTTTTTTACAAAATTGTTTATAAAAAATCCAACATTATCTACAAGAGCATCCTTGGCTTCTCATTGTTATTTCTGGATATTTTCTCCCATTCAAATGTTTGTTTGCACCATATTTTTTCACATGCTTCCAAAAATATCAAATGACCCTTAAATTGTACTGGATGTTTTACTTATGTGAGAGCAAGGCATCAGTTTCAAATGAAACCAGAACATGTGATCAATATCTAAAATATGTAAAGTATGGTGATCCTGTACTTTACTGTACATTCCTGAAAATGTACTTTCATGATAGAGTAATGGGTTTCTTTTGATGCACAGTTATTTGAGGGACTGTAAACCCAGTTTAGATAAAAACCCTAAAAGTAGCTAAGACAAAACTGATGATTGTTCTGGAAAAAAAGATTTGTGTAATTGTATTAAAGACTTCACAAACCACATAAAACAGTATCATTCTAATTACTATAGAAGAGTCAAACAAACATTTGACTTTTTCTGGACTGGCCTCCAAGCTGATTGGTGAAGTGTTAGGATCTGACACCTCCTCCAGTTCATCTTTCTTACATCCAAAATGCTGAGTCATCACTTCTCAGCCTGCCTTCATGTCTTTGACTCAGCATGAGGGCCCATGTGACTGCAGTGGGCCTGTGTCAAACCAGCAAGCTGTCCCTCGGTGAGGTCATGCACCGACAGTAAGACCTGTGAATAGCAAAGGAAACAAAAATATCCTGGAACGAACCAAGACATTCTTGGTGTTGGGCCAAAAATACCATTACGTCCAGAGCAAAAGGTCTTTCTTTGCATAAGATATTGATTTTCCCATGACTTACAGAGAGAAGTACTGCAGGAACAAAGTGGCATTTGCTTTGCAGCACAACAACACAACGAAGGAAAGGAATATCCTCTATTTCCTAACTCTACAAATGACTGCATGATTAAACCAGTGATTGAATGCTAAAAGGTGTGCACTACACAACAGTAAACAAACTACTGCGTTACTACATAACCAATAATGGATGAGAATGGAATAATGGATAAAAATGGATGGAAAAGTAAAAATGAAGCATAGTGGAGATCATGCCAATGCCTTATACTGATCATGTAAATGAATCACATCTGGTTCTGAAGGCACAGAAGACACAGATGTTATAACCAGGGCTGAAGAAGGCAACAAGAAGAATTATCCATCAGTCCCTGCTCTTCATGCATGTAGGTGAGGCAGGCCTTGTCCATGGTCCTGAAGTCTTCTAGGCTGTATGGACAGAGAGGGAGACCTCTGAGAAAAAGGAAAATATACAGCCATCTCTGCCCCTCTCACATCCCAACCCAAAATTTGGACTGCCAAACCAAGATATCACTACTCAAATCTCATAGTCAAAATCAGATGTTCAGTAAAGCCCTGTTAGTCCTGTGTACTGATAAATGAATGAATGAAGAAATGAATGAAGGAAGGCAGGGAGGAAGGAGGGAGGGAGGGAAAGAATGAACAAACAAACAAACGAACGAACAAGCATTGCAATATTCTGAGGTGCTTTAGTTGACTATTATTGTAATGGCTCCCATCACATTGAAGTAATACTTCCAATGTACATTAAGATCATGCTAGTTACCTGTTTCCCCTTGTTTACAAAGTTGGCATATCTATGGTCTGCAGGAAAGGCAACTGAATTGTAATTAGAAATGATACATGAAAATTGTCATAGTTTAATTTCAGTGTTCAGTGTATTGCTACTGTCCCATCTATTGCAGTCTTAATGTGATCAAATGCAATAAAATGAGTCCCAGACAAATGAAAAATCGCAGTTCAGATTAGAGCAGACATGAGTTCAGCAGAATGTGGACAGAAAATGGACAGCTTTGATGCAAATGGGTGTGTGACTGACTCATGCTTTCAGGGGCCTGCTCCTGGAGAACTTTGCTTAGTCAATCGATCATTCAAAGGAGGCTTATGAAATCATTTAGTAGGCTTATATTGATTCCACACTCACACATTTGTTTGTGAGTCATAACAAATGGTCTTTGTCATAACCTCGAAAAAATTATTTCCATACATAATTCAGTGTACCAGAATAAAAGGGTACCCTCATTCAGTGAGGTATACAAATTTTTAAATATTTCAAGCCCTGAAGCAAAGGAATTTAGCTAACTGTATCCGTAATTCAATACTGCTTTTACAAGTGTGTGAAACTGTGATAATTTAATTCCTCTTAACTGATGTTGCATGACCCCCTTTTATTTTTGTCATTAGCTTTATTCTTTCCACAGTAGCATGTCATTTAAATTCAGCTGTGTTTTTTATGTACTCACATGTGGCACTACCCAAGAGCTGGGTACTGGCTGGTAAGTGAATACACTGAGAAAAATCAGCTCTGTCAGTCCCTCGTAGTGCTGACTGGGGCACTCTGCACTCTGACCCATGCTGTGCCCAGAAAGATGCCAGGACGATGCCAGGAAGCAGCTCAGTTGGCAGTACCCTCTCCCTGCCTTTCCCGCTGTCATGAAGCCCTCACTAAAGCACTCAGACATCTGTGTTTTCCAGGAATCTATGGAGCTCACAGTTTCCCCCCACGCCTGCTTTAACACCCAATGGCTTCAAGAGTGACCAAGTGTCTGCACATCCAAAAGATAACTTTGTGCCTGTAGAAAATCCAATATTGTTGATAGAAAAAATGACCCTGACTTTCAGTGTGGGAGAAAGGATTCTTTCTATTACCACACTACGGTTTTAAGACTGCTGGTACAAAGTACTGTACATTTGTGACCGAACTGAAAGAATCAGAGATTAAATGCTGAAGAGATGTATTATGGAAAGCTAGACAAAGTTACAGTTTTACCTTCAAATCTGTTGATAATTGCAAATTTGTTGAGAATAAGAAATGGCCATCATAATGCCCCTCATAAGGCTATGCTGTATTCCTGGAATGACCTTCACAACGGTATATTCTCAGCTGTCACTCTTAACCAGGAATGTCTGAATGGTTCAGCATACATATATCTGTTAACTCCCATCGATCATCCCTGAAATCCTCACTGTTTTGCCAGGCTTCAGCTATTGGTAAGGCTATGCACAGTGTTGAATTTCACTTAAAGCTTTTATAACAATAAATGTGTCCTGTAAGTGTCCATTAACCACACAAAACCAAATTAGGAGTAATTTTAGACTATAGACTCTCAATACCCAATAACACTGTTTTCCCTTTCAGTATTTCCCTTCCCCTCTCTCTCTCTCTCTCTCTTTCTCTCTTTCCCTCAGTCTCTCTTGTATTTAGGTCACACTACAATCATATACATCCCATGAGGGACACACAGGAAACTACAAGGGACCCGACAAGAAACCAAGTAGGACAGATTGTGGGAGAAATTCTATATACCAAAACCAATTAGGAATTAGAACTCCATAGTATGGCACACAACACCATATATATATGACTATATGTATGTGTATACTTTAAGGCCAGCTGAGTTTCATCAACATCCTGAGGCTTTTGTTCACCACCAGAGAGTGATGATGTAGGTTGATGTCCTCATTTAAAGCCGTTCTAAAGACTGTTCTTTGTTTTCTAAAGGATTTTCCAACCTGTCAAAGAACAGACATTATGATGCTTTTAATGACTTGCAGGCCACAGGATATTTCCATTTTCACTCACTCTCCTGAGACGGGTGTGCACAATGACACTATTTCAGAGGAAAGTAAGGCTAGAGGATTTAGTATTTGCATTGCTTTTGTAATAGTGTTACATGCATCTTAGTCAGAAATGTAATGGCCTCATTGAAGCATGTCAGCTAAAAGCTGTTAGACCTAAAAAAAAAAAACATCTGAACTCTGTATTTGCAGGGATAAGTAATTCAAATCTATATTGCCAACAATACATGGGAATTAATGTTGTACCAAAGGGGAAGAAATGTCCAAACTTTTCCTTTTGTAACTTGTAATGACTGAGGATAGCTGTTTATCACACCTTTACACACAGAAGTGCTGCATAACTTTGAGAGTGCATAATTATCCAATCATGTAGAAGAGAAATTATGACAGTAAACAGTTTGGGAGTATAAGACATTTTATATAACAAGTTAAAACAATATATTGACCACAAAATGCAATGTTTTGCTGTTTTTTCTTGTAATGTTGAACAGTTTTTCTTGTCTTTCTTTAAAGACACAATTTTCACTGCATCTCATAGAGAACATTTTTGTAATTGGCAGCTACAACCTAAGAGAAAACCTTGAGTGTGCTGGATGGACCGGTCATTGTTCATTTGAGCACTGGGTATGCAGCTCTACTCTACTATGGAGAAAATATCAAGATTGCTTAATGGAACTGTGCAAATTGAGCAATGGTGGAGTAAAATAATGGATACTGTGATAAATGACAATGAAATTGCTCTCACATTTATCAGTGAAAAAAAGTTAAAGTGGTAGAGCTTCCAAAAATGAGGAACATAGATCATTTCATGAGAAATTAAGACCATAAATATTTCTTGTCTCTGAACCTCATATATGTGCCTCCCTGGGTGGTAAGACTCTATATGGATGTGTTTTCAGTCCAGCTCTGCCAATGAGGTCTTGAATTTCGCTGCTGCAGCTGAACATGCTGACCTATGTGTCTTCCACATATTTCCCATGTGACTGAATCTATCAAGGCTCTTCATATGAAGACATTGTGGTGACACTCAGGGTGTGCAGATAATTTATCTGTCATCAAAATATCATCAGTGTCCATTACAGGTAGGTCATATTGGAACTAGTAATGTTAATGTACATTTATCCATATTGTGGGTTTAGCACCTTATAGTTATCAAAAACAACTGAAGGTTTCATTTAAGAACACTAATTGAACAATTTGGGATTAAAAAATTTGGAAATCAGCTTGCTCAAACTTACCATATCACGTAACCAATCATTGAGTGGGTCTCTGATACAACAATTACTGCTGGGAGCTGTCCAGAAATTCTGTCACTATTACCCTTGCAGTAAGTGAAGTGCAGACATGTGTTATCATCAACTCAGCTTAATCTTACACCATCTGCAGACGCAGCCAGACGGCTGCCAGGCCTTACTCTGCCAATCGCACTGACCCCACTAACAAACACGGTTCACTTTAAAGCGGTTTAAAGCAACACTTTGATATGTTCTTTTCTTTGATGGGTTGATCCTTTAAATAACGTTTTAAAGCACTGTCTCAGACAGGTGTTTCCTTGCTTGTTTTAAAGGCCACTTTGACTCATCCTGATGTTTTCCTGCTTGATATCACATCCTGAAAATGGCTTTGAAAATGGTGTGTTCATGGGGCTCAGGAAGCAGCAGTGGAGGTCTGGGCAGCAGGTACAGTTACTTCCCTGTTACGTCGGGGTAGCTGGGTAAGCAGTTGTGCACACTTTGGGTAGCAAATTGTGAGAGAGAACCACTGGAGATGGGTGGGTGGGTTGGGGTGAGTGGACGGGAGGACCCACCCATCTCTCTGCATCTTTGTGATGTGTGTAATGTGTATATAATATACACATTATGTTCATATATAATAATTCATTTGAATGGCCTTGAGTACTGTGAGTCACAGAAATAAAAAAATGTTCACAAAAGAGAAAATGGTATTTTGTAATGATCCATGTCTGAAAATGGACATGCCAATGAGGGTATTTTTGTTATTAGTTCATTTTCTGACTTCTGATTTCCTTCTGACTTCCTTGTGAACTGATTTTCAATGAGCCATGAATCACATTGCTGCATGTTACAGATGTGACATAGCTATTCTGTTGGTAAAGTTGCTGAGCAAATCAATGTTCCTTATGTCAAAACCTCTACCTCCATTTTATCAGCATTTCTGTGTGTAAAATCAAGAAATAAGCTTGGAGGAGTCCTTGAACCACAGTGAGGCTTGTAAAATAGCATAGGCAATGGGAAAAAGAGTTCATCTCGGCTAAAACCTTACAAATCGGGGAGGGCAGAGTAAATCATCTTTTAGCTAAACCAACAGCACACCTACTGCTTCCCATCTGCACTGCAGTGCCTTCTCTGTGTGAATGCAGCTTTAGCATGCTCTGTCTTACAGCACGTTTATGATACTCCAGCCAAAGTGCCCCAAGATGGAAACACTGGGAAACGCTGACTTTGTCAAAATAATAGGACTCCAGAGTCACAATAATTATTTTTGTGATGCAAATAGGACATTAATAATTCTTTTTAAACTAGTGTTTTAAGCTGCACCCACACAGACGGCTTCTGGTTAGAGCAGCAAGGATATCCTCCTTCATTTAGACATAGTTTGTACCAGTGGTGTAGTGCTGAGTAAATACAAATGTATGGAGAACAGTAATGTTAACCACTAGGAATATACAGTATACCCACCCATTAGCCTTATTACCATTAATATATATGGGCTTTGGAGTTGCAATATGCCCACCTCCTAAAATGGTATGACCACCTATTAGCCGTATTACCATTACTACAGATGGGTTTTGGAGTTGCAGTATGCCCACCTCCTAAGGCAATATATGGACCTCCTCAGTTACCTTTGTACCACTTGGATCTATACATCAGTGTATGCCACAGTATTTCCTGTCAACACTGTCAGTACATTTTAGTTGTCATTCACCTAATTGCAGTTATCTTGTATATAACATGGAGTTTTTACAGAAGCTGCACTGTCATGAAGTGGCACATTTCCAGCATTGAATTATTTATGTTTTGCCCCATTTCCAGCTTCAGCCCATGCAGGGAAGGCAACCCATTTTTCCTGCCATGGTCTCTTAGCTGGTGATGAATGATTGATATGCAGTATCAGCAAGAGTTCCAAGCAGGGTTAAGAAAACTGATGAAAAAACAGAATTGGAATCATTCACTGAAAGGTGTAGATCTGTATTTAGGAAATAGGTCAGTGCACTGCCAGAATAAATACCTGTGAGCAGAGACACCTTGCATAACCTCTAAAAAAATTTGAGTTTGGAGCAACAATTCAACATACATAACTTGAGGTTCATTTGCATTATAAATTTGTCATTTATAAATGTGTTGAAATTTGGAATTGTACCTCTATATTTGGCCTAGATAAAAACTCTTAACAGAAAATGAGGAATGGACAGCAATGGAATAAGTATCAGAAGGCCAAATGATGGGACACATCTGAGGCTGAAAATAGAGATGTGGATTTAATGCAATAAGCATACTGGCTCTTATGGGTTAGTCTGGTGGTAAAGAATTTGTCCATCTCTTTCAAATCCTGGTATATGAGGAAATTCTAGTTGTGTAGCTCACTGGGAGGCAAAGGCAGCATTTTTGCTTCAGCCAAAACTGCAAAAAGTTCTTTAAAAATATTTTTTATAAAATGTCCACCTTTTAAAAGCTGCTAATGTATTCTGGGCTGAACTATGCTGCTGCAGTCAAATTGATTGTGTCTGCTAATAGTAACCGTAACCATGGTGATGCAGAGGATGCATTGTGTGCAAGTCTAGAATTTGATTAGTTCAAATCACATAATAGATATAGATTTTGGAATAATATGTCTGCAGACAAATTGAAATAATTAAATGATTGCCAACATACATTAGTTTCAAATGTAATATCAGTGAAAGAAACTGAAATTATGAATGATTTAAAATATTGATGATACTTCTGCAGGTTTACCTAATTCAAACCAACTCCAAAAAACAAACCAAAAAAAACCTCATTTTACCTCCTGACAACCCTAATGTAGGTTTTAGCTGAAAAATAAGTAGCCTTATCATGCTACACTGCTAAACAAGAAATTTTATTCTTTTATTCTATGTTTCACCATACTGCTGGGGTCATAAATCACTATTGATCATATGAGACTAATTTTATGCTTAATCAATAAGTACTTTATATTACACAGTGATATAAAGTGTTTTCTGAGGGTATGTGTTATTGGACTGAGAGAGATTTGTGCTTGCCCAGGGCAGCACAGGTGTCACAAAAGGTCAAACAGAGATCAGACATGTTAAATCAAATTTAAATAAGGATGCAAATGCTTCAGAAGAAACACCAAACATACCTACGGTGGTCATTTGGTTATGCTATGTATATGACTTGTAGTTGCTTGGCAACTCTGTCTGTTGCTCCCATTAAATTTTGTTGGGAGGTCTGAGGTGGGGCATGGAGTTAGAACGTGGTACCTATATGTGGATGTGAATACTGAGAACCTGTGAGTTGATGAATGATGAATATCAATAGATATTCTGGCTGGAATTTAAAGACAAAGACATGTAATGATGTCTCATGCAATGTGGGAGCTGGTGCTAAGCATGTCCAGAGAGACGGACCTCTGGGCTGTCTGGATACTCATTAGGAAGCTTTACACATCCCTTAAGGAACCAATTATCTACGGTTTAGTCCTGGTCCACTGTCAGGCCAGCATATTTGGATATGGAGGACATTTTTCAACAGCCAAACATGAGCGCCTGCTCTACAGGCAGATATTCAGGTGTTTTAGTATGCATTGTTATTAGCATGGGTCAATGAGGCAAATCGTATTAATCATAATATATTTGCAAAGAAAAATGCTGAAAGGGATTTTCCCCTTTCCTCTTTCTCCACTGAGAATAATATCTCCAGGCAACGAGCCCTGGATCTTTTTTCTGTCTTCTCAGCTTTTACTCTCAATTAACAGCACATGCTTTTTCTTGAAGTACTGTGAGTTTGAGGATCACCAAACTGAATGAAAGAATATGTTTGCATAAAAACAGAGACTCGTATGTATGTAAGTAAACAGAGAAGGGAAATACCACCTTTTCCAGCCAAGCTGTAGAGTGCTGTTATAACTGTGTGTCCTCCAGGTAAGTAAATCTTTGTTGTTCTGATTAACATAGCTTGCTGACGGCTGTGAAATCAGGGCAGCTTGAAGATATACTATGAATCAATAAGTTGGCATTAAAACATGTCAAAATATTAAACTAATTAAATAATGCCCGGCATTTTATCACAGCATTTGAGTCTTTTCAAGGAAATGGTAATTACCCACGATATATTCACAACCTCACTTAAGTATCATGTTTGAACTACCTGCATTTTACTAATTATATTTATGAAGAAAATATATAGATATTATGGACATGGACTCTACTTGGCTGTGAAATGGAATTTGTGGCCTTCAACATGGCAGCTAAGCAGCACACCACCATCTGACACAACCACCCCTCTAACAAATAACTTTGCAAAGCCAAAAAGCTGACTTTTGACCCAACAATTAAACACTCATCACCATAATAAGTCATGAATAACCACATTTATTTCCTGCTGTTGACTGGAGTCCTGTATGGGCAGAATTATTTCATCCTCAGGAAAAAAGAGGCATGCCCGTCTTACTTTCTCTTTTGTTTCATGTGAATAGAAATATGAGCAGCGGAAAGCGGAGCTGCATCGTTAGTCTGTGATGGTGAGATCACACACAGCTTCATTTGTACTCTGGCACATTGCCTGCTCCAGCAGCAGACGAAGCAAACCTCTTTCCATTAGTTTAAAATGGCCCTGTTAGACAGTAGGACAAGCACACACACACACACAAACACACACACACACACACACACACACACACACACACACACACACACACACACACACACACACACACACACACACACACACACACACACACACACACAGATATATCAGCTAAATGTATACACTGTATGTATTTATACATATATTTGTTCATCTTATTTTTATCTGGATTTTGAAATTATGAATTGTATGGACTCCCATGACAGAAAGAGAAAATTTCCTGAAGGCCTCAAATCAAATAACACATAAATTAGCCATGGGGTGTAATATTAATGCTAATTACTGAACACAAATCTGCTGTGGAAGTCAAGTAGTATGTGCCTTTGTTCGTAAATCTTGTAGAATTGACAAGCAAGCTTGGTGGAACAGCAGGCAGAGACTGGGCTGTGTATTAAAACGATCGCTCTCATCAGACGCTTTGCTCATAGATTTTCTTTCCCTTGTCAGAGGGACAGCCATTGACAGACATGAGACAGACTGAGAGAGGGAAAAAGAGAGAGGGGGAGAGGGCTGAGCTGGGATTTTCCGAAAGGGCACCTTGAACAAGTCCGCTGGATGCAGACAAAAGCAAGTGCAGCACCGAATGTGCCCAGCGCCTACCCTGGGGGGGGGGGGTGTGCTTTTAAAGGCCCCCCACTGCTCAAGGTACCAGTGAAAAGCCTGTCCTCATGGCTCAAATGTATTAACCTGGTGGCCTCTGGAGCAAATCATAGCTTTCAGATTCAATAACACAGACTGACATTTATGTCACAGCTAGCATTCAAGGTTCACCTCTTCACAAGCCAGAGGAAAGAGTGATCAATATACTGCAGTATTAATACAGCTCCTCTTTGCTCTGTATCTTTCAGGAAAGCAGCCTTGGAAATTCATATACCATATTTGTAACTGTCAATAATCATTGAATACATATACTGTTTCACTTACATTTTTCTTGTCAAATGAAATATGATCTGTCATATTTTCACTTGAACAATGATTTCGCTAGAGTGTCCTTTTTGCAGCTTCATATTTCCCTTTTAGATTTCAGAATCCTCTTTTCTATGGCTTCTGTATGGATTAGACTATGATTGCCATAAATTGAGTTGATTCAAATGCTCTTTTACCTAAGAGTCTGTGCTTCAACCACTCAGAAAAAAGGTATTCTTCATAGTTTTGCACTATATCAGCATCATGTTAATACAGGGGATCAAGGTACTCAGTAAATGGAAGGTGCCCACTGTTTCCCTTTGAGATGCATTGTATTCAGAGACAGCCATTATGCTTTCATTTGGCTGACTCATTCACCCACTGCTTCCCAATATTCCAGTTGTAGAAAGATGATGCACTTTTTTGCACAACCAACACATAATATAATGCATGAAATACTCTGGGGATTATTACAGGGAATTTCGCCTCTTTCTGAGAGCCCAAAAGCTGTCTTATCTAAGTGACACAGATGCTCTGTAACAGCTCTCAGCTCAGTGTTGTCTGGGCACAGTCTGCATGGCTGTGGAACCCAACCCCAGTCAGGATAGGCGATGAATTCACCAGGCGCAAATCGTTAAAGCTTTTTCGAGTTGGTCAAGCCACCGATATGGACCCAGAATCATAACCCTGGAATGGATGCAGGAGTCTGATCTGAAACATGCATCATAACATAATCCGCTTTTTATGTATTTGTGATTCTGCGGGTCAGAGAGTCATTGCCAGGGCGAAGAAGGCACCAGAATCAATAAGAGTCTAATGCAATTAGAGTTTGACCTCCTGACATGACCTGCATGATCAGCAGAGGTACATGTGGAGTGTCTGTTCAATGCCAGACTTGATGCTGTACCATACAAAATGGCTGACTAGTTACCCAGTGGTTAACCTCTCTTTTGTATCTCAGACTATATTTGTGCCTTAGGAAAACTTAGCATCCATTTTTTTCATCATACAACAAAAGAAATTCTTATTAAGGAAAATTATTCAAATGTAAAATACCTCATAAGTGCAAGCATAACTTATAATAATTGTTATCGGTTATGAAATGAATGAAATATAACTGAACAAATTGGTCAGAATGTAACAAATTCTTTCTTTGTATTGTGTTGATTTAGTTCATATTTTTGCTGAATGTTTCCATTTTACATTCCCCTTGGTTGTCTTAGTGTGGTGTTTGTGATTTGTTTGTCATTTGTTTTAGATCAGACTAAATCACAACAGCTGGTAGCTGAGCTACTCCCTTGCCTTGGCCTGGGACTCCTGTGCTCTGCAGGGCTCCTATCAGTCTTCTACATCAGTCACCTGTCAAGGCAAAAGAACCCCTTTGGAGACACTAAACAAACAATGCCAGCACACATCATTCACAAACACAATGACTGGTGTCACCTCTCCTGGCCCAGGATGATCAGTCCTTTTGGGAAATCTCACATGTACATTCCCACTTGAGTGGCCTGTTTGCTGATCAGTTCCTCCAAGCCTGCAGGCCCTTACTGCTGCATCTCTATGAGGGCGGGGCCATCTGCTTGATAGAGATCAGCCCCGAAAATCATCTTTTTAAACACAGCACTATGGCTCTGGTAAGCCCCTTGCTTTCTTTGCAAAACCACACTGCCAAATAATAAATAATTCATCGCACTATATCAATTTTTTGAGTGCTGTTTTGTGAAACACATGCCAGATAAATGTTGATCGAACCCCAGCTACTGTAAACAACAGAGCTGATTCAAATTAAACAAATGTTGAGTGAATATTTTCACAGGACTCTTTTGAAGGACACCATTTCAGCAGTACATCTTTTGGAAAGGTCACCTCAGTTATGTTACTAAATCAAGAGAAAACATACACACATCATAATTCACATGAAATCTTTCAGAAGAAAACTGAAAATTATTGGACAGCAGATACAATACTTGCACATAAACATGAATAATGAAGAGTTTCTAAAAGATACGGCTTTACAATGTTGCTAATGAACACATATATTGCTAATGCAATGAAAAAAATACCTGGATCATCACATATTATTAATAGCTATATTAGCAAATACTATCAATGTCTTAGACAAACATGGTTGATAAAAGCTTTGCAATGGAGTCAGCAAAGTTCATTATCTCTTCTCAGATTCCCTCCACCCCTTTCATGGACCCAGTTAGCTGTCTGAAACAGTCCTAACACACCCGGGCAAAACAGTCAGGCAATCAAGTGAGATCAACACCCTGTCGCTGTGGATGACATCATGCCAGCCGTTGGTCCATGCGGCAGAATTCTACTGTCCCGCTGCCAGTTGGAACATTTCCAATAACACTGGGGCGGGACTCGAAAACAGTGAAGAAGCTATAGACCTTTGCAGACTGGAAAAATATTATAAAACATTTCCCTATAGCAGTCTATATAAGTGTTTCATTGAAGCGATGATGTACCACAGAATTTCCATGTCCAAATTTCTTTGTCAAATGAAAAGTTAAGTCTTTATGAAGGTAGAAATAGCAACCAGGAAGCAGGACATTGATCAAATCAGTCCAGAACTAATTACATATTTCATCAGCCAATCAGATATAAAGTGAAATAGGATTCCTTACGAAGGAAAATTCAACAGAGCTCTTCACTGAATGCATTACATAGAAAAAAGCCCGCTCAATCTATTGAAGGAATAAAATGATGCAGACAAAACAGCCCCTGTTAAAAATAGTTTTGATATATATTCAAAAACATAAATCAAGAACACAACACCATTGGTCCACCAGTTGAATGAGAATTTTAAATATTTAAACTTTAAATATTTTACTAAAAGGCTTTATTTATCCAGTCTATAATTGTATTATATTGCTTGTGTCTTGGATTGTATAGTACCCTGAGTTAGTATTGTGCAGGACAGAGCTGATGACAGGAAGAAGATTCATTGTTAAAAAAGGCTTATGTAAGGAATATCAAACTACTTATTGAATTGCCATCAGGTTAATATTATACGTGAAGAATTTTCTTATACAGACAACATCTCTTAAGTTCCAAGTCTTACTGAGTCTCCGACAAATGCCCAGAGATGTCTAACTATTATTACCTGAACTGCAACAATTCAAAGCTAGATTACATGCAATAACTGAAAGTAATACTCTAGCTGACTAGTCATGGGATTTAATTGTGTGACAGCAATAAAATAATTATAAAACTGAACAAGGTTCCTTTAAATAGGACAAATTTGTAAATGAGATTTTAGTCTCTATGAGACAAAATGAATAAATAATATGCACGAAAACACAATCTGAAACACAAACCCTACAAGCTTCTTGTCTCTGAGTATAATTCATAAAATGGCATTCTTAGCAATAAAAACATGTGCAGGCAGTGTTCTTAGTTTTTGTTTTTGTTTCCAGTGCTGACTCTGAATGGAAATTACTTATAGACATAAATGCTTGGCCATAGCATTGTCCAGGGAGGAAGGGTTAGATAGGAGGCTTGTCCCTGTCTAACTCTGCAAGCCTGGTTTCTCAGCAGGACAGACCAGACATGTGCCTCTTGATCAGTCTCCATAAATGTCAGTGGGTGTTACAGCAATGAGGCACTCATGAGAATACAGTCAGGCATTCTGAACTGGGGAAAAAAAATCACAGTACATATTTGTGTACAAGGTAATGTGTGAATATTGTATGTTTATTGGTGAAGGGAACATTTCAAAATAGCACAGTTCTTAATAGAAAGTGCTTGTAATTCTGGGACAGGTTTTTATGCTTAAGGTGAAGCAATTTCATAATGAACACATTGTGGTCATGTGTTCAGGTACAGCAGGCCTGACAGACAGTCAGTGTGATGTGTGTGTATTATCATTTCATTCTAAAATGACATATATGACCACACCATGCAATTTTAAAAATGGTTCAATTATCACAATGAATATTATTTCTTATCTCATGCAGTTTGGTTAATGTGTATTATAAAGAAAATTTGATATGAAAACTTGCATGACTATCTTAATTATTATTATTTTGCTATGTAGCAGTAGAGAAAATACAGAAAATACATAAAATTTCTTCCAGAAATACAGAGAATACATATGTATGTACAAGTTGCACTTATGCATAATGAATTGTTTTGCAATTGAAGGGAAAGAGGTGTTAAATGATGTTGTGAGGCACGACTTTAATGTAGGAAAGCATGGCAGGTGGCTGTTTAAAATGCAGACAGGGGAAAGTGAAGTGAAACTGTTTATCTGCATTGGTGTCTTTCCTCCATCTGGCTCAGAAGGCCAGGCAGTTGAAAGGCATGATTGAATGTGATTGCAAATGATGCTTGAAGCACTCATTTACTAAGGGCTTAGATGTGTCTCTTTACTAGCAAATCACCTGCCAGATCTGAAATGTTTTCATTAACAGCACACTATCACTCAACATGATTCCTGGTGTTCAGTTTTGACTGTGCTTTAGAGGTGTTCAGGGGAGACAAAGTATCTAATATGTCCATTCATTTTTCTGTTTTGCAAACTTTAAGATTTGTGAATTGAAGCAAGACAATATTCATCTGAAGAAGCACCAATATCAGTGTAGCAATCATCTGTCTTTGAGAGCTCTGAAAAAAAAAACAAATTAAAAAATTCAATTATCTTGAAAATAGTGCTTCCAATCCTCAAAACAACATCTAGCATTTGTTTATGTCTTGTTCATGAAAGACTCTTCAAGCTCAAAGCATTTTAGAAGCTTTCAGAAAAGAAAACAAAGAGTTCACTTAAGGATATTGCATAATGACCATGAATGAGAATAGCTACCAACGTGGTATGCCACTGACCAAAGCTAATTAGTGATCCTGCGGACCCTTTTAACACAGATCTGTCTCCTTCGCTCAAGCCCTCCCAATGCAGACAAATAATTCACACTGGCAAAAAGCTACTATAAAAGCAAGGAACCATAATTACCACCTAACATAATACTCCATTTCACATACTGGGAATCTGCCATTACGACAAGGCCTGGGTGGCAACATTATTATGAGTTACCACACAAGGCTTGAAGCCTGTAAATCACAGACTCCGTTTGGACCCCACCAGATCAATCAGGGATGTCTAAATAGAGGGTTTCTCAGGTCTGGTCCCAGGGGGACCCAATCCAGCAGGTTCTCCATCTCACTTTATGCCAGTAACACTTATGAAATTGAGGAGGGGGGCTGAATGGGTTAAGTGGCTGCTGGGTGGAGTGGGGTAAGTGGCTGGCTGGACTGAGAGGCTGCAGACGCTGAGGCCCCTGAGGACCATGAAGGAGCAGCTCTGCAGACACCACACAATCCTCCTGGGCCACGGTCTGAGCTGCTCTGGCCTAAAAAAGTGACAGTGCTCCTACACAATAATCCTGGAGGGGATGTCCCAGTGTTTGGGCTCACATTGTTGCTATATATCATATTTGGGATTCCTTGTCCACTGCAACCCCATATAAAGAAAAACAAAATATTTAGCATGAATGGGGTCTGACCACATGCAGCTCTGATTGCTTTACAAGCAAGTGCTGAAGCAAGTGCAGCTCTGATAATACTCACAAACACATAATACTCTTGAACAAATCCTGAAAACAAAGCAGTCTCTGCAGAGAGCATACAGCAATATATTTTTTCCACATACTACCATAGAGGACTTTTTTCCAGTAGCTGTATACAGTATATTGCTCAGAGCAACCTTTGTAAATATATATCCTGATTAATTGTCATGATCTTTCCAGCTCTCATCAAAAACAGCACAGGCCAAATTTGAATGTGAAGATCCAAGCATAATAAATATCTGTGTGCCCATATCATTATGCCATATGTCTCTCAGACAAAAACACATAAACACAAAAATTATCACAAGCACACAAACGCACATGTGTGTTGTGCGTCAAATTGACATCACTTTTTAAGCAGAACAAACAAAAAGTGAGTTCTGTGGTTAGAGACATTTTAGCCCATTTTGTCAGAGGATTTTATCAAAGCAAGATGCCATGGTTTGAAACCTAGGTTTAGGGGTTTTAGAATGACAAGGGGGGATTAGTTTTTGTGTTAATATCATCTGTTTGGCCCTTTTCTACTAAAGAACACCTTTTTGGTTGATGCCAGAGCTTTAATCTGATACAATCACTGTTGCCAAATTGGAGATTTTGGTATTACAGTTCCTAAAATATTCTTTAAACCCTCACCTTCAACAGCTTTCCATACAAATGTTCTAATCTTTTAGGGTATGCATCCATGAAAATCCCTGTCTAGTACTGCTCCCTATACTTTCCCCATGGCTTTTTTTTTTGAAAATCCCTGAATTTAAGGGAGTTTCCCCAGCCTTATGGGCAGTCAGGGAATCATCTCTCTGTACAGCATACACTATTGGAGCAGTTTAGACTCTCCAGCATCAGCTTTCTGTTAGGGGTGTAGGTTATTTTGACATCTACACAGCATGTTTCTCTTCTTGGTCGAGTGAAGTGTTCTATGCACACCATTCAAGCACTTCGTGTAATCTTGTATTAGTCATGTATGTTACATTTTCATCCATCCACAAACTAACTATGCATTGTCAAGCTATGGAGAGAAAAACGGCTGGTCACAGATAGAGAATAGTTTCTATAAAATGGCCTCATTTGCGGAATTAGCCTTGCCTTTAGTTTGGATGTCTGTTTTCTCCTTCGCAAAAACTAGTACAAATTATCCCTTTGGATACTTTGACGATTAGTGAGCAGGGAAGATGGCTACATTATCTTTTTTACTTACTTTTTACTTGCTCATTTATAAATTAGCATGCACGTTTTTTTAAAGAGAGCTGTGTGCTAACATTACAGCCTAGGACTGAATTTTTTTTCTTAGTCTCCGAAAAATACTGTGCAACCACTGATTTGGCTAATCTAATTTGGACTCCAAGACCAGCACAAACCATTACTTTTGCAGTAGAATGGGATGAGAATACACTTCTTATATTTAAGATGATGCGAATTGTTTATTGTAAATGTGAATGTTTTGATGAATGTTTTAGTTTTAATGATCATACATAATTTTTTTTTCCAAAACCGAACAGGGTGTCAAATGCACAACCCTGACAGAAATATTTGAGATGCCCAGGCAACCATAGAGTAACGAATTTTTTATTTGACAAGTACAGAGAATGCTAAATGCCCTCGTGTCAATTCAATGACCTTCCTAAAAGACAACCCCGGAGGTAGTACACCCACAGACGAGCAAACATTTTCATATTTTCATCATGTATTTTCTATTATTTCCCAGTCTGTTACAGAATGGAAATTTTCCAATATGCCACTATAGCTTACATTTTGACACTGTCATTACAGACATGATACATATGTCATAAAATAGAGAAATTTGGCCTGAGATAAAAGCCATGTTTACTGTTAAAACTGCAAATTGTTTACACCTTTTTCACTGTCCTATCTTTTGCTTCCGGTAGGTTTGATTCGCTGTGGATGACATCAGCTGAGGGGATGAACACCGGCTCCTCATGCGTCCTCGCCTCCCCGTGTCCTAGTCATGACACAATGTCTGCGGGTATAAAAGAGCGAACCACTCCTTCCAAGCCTACTGTAAGTCTGGTGGTAACCGCTTAGTTTCGTACAGTAGGACCGGGGTGAGGATGGCGACGCTAGTGGAATCAGCCGAGACCGAGCCAGCATGCAGTAGCAATGCGATGGCATCTCCGACATCTACCAGCCTTTCTCACCGCTTTCTCGACAACAAATTTTATCTCCTCGTGGTTATTGGAGAAATTGTTACAGAAGATCACCTCAAGTGTGCCATTGCAGATATTGAAAAAGGTAAGCAGTCTCTCCGATTCGGATATCTTAAGATAGCAATTTTCTACAGCTTTGTTAAAAGTCGACAAAAGGACTGGGAATATGTAACCCCTCATTTTTTTCTGCCCCAGTTATAATGTAACTTGCCCCTGCAACCATTTGATTTCTTGGTACTAACCTTGAGCGAATGCTGCATCAATTGCAAATTCCATTTAGATGTGTTTTATTTTGTCTCTTACGGCCATGATCATATCTACAATAAACTTTGTGTTTAATATATAATCATGATTATATTTTATGTGACAGTATGATTATGGAAATCTGCTACTCAGCCACTCCCTGTAGATAACTGCATATCTTCGGGTACCGCAAATCAAACAGATGGCTTTTGACGACATTGTAACATCTTCCCCTACAAAAGGTAGTTAAACTCGCTGAGCTTTACGCTTTGGAAAGGTATTCGGAAACAAAACCGACTCTTTTTTGCCTGGTTATTGTTCCAGCTTCTCCTTATAGCTTATGTGGTGAAGTAATAACAACGTGCAATTCATGATTCAGCATCTTACAGTTTTTTTCAATGCGTCAATAGTAGCCCAGTTGTTTTCACTGACACTTGAACATTGACTATGCGCCAAAGAATTATCTCCGGGAATACTTGGCAGCTGCGCGTTTTGTTTTGCTGCATTAGTCCTTTGTTCCATAATCGTAGGGTTTTAACTGTTCACGCTTATTATGCATTAAGTTGTCACTTTCCCATTTACATTACAACGCCAGTCAACGATGTCAGGCCAGACTGTGTTCCAAAAAGTCTAAACGGTTTGTGAGAAAGACAGTATGAGCTAGACTAATATTTGCCAGATATTAGCCATAATTTTAACGAGCTTGGCAAATGTCTTAATATATAAATATATAAACAACTAATTATTATGCAATCTATCTTATATTATTTTGATTGTTCACGTTAGTTTTTTTTTTTTTGTTGTTGTTGCTTGTTGTACATCATGTAACTTGATTCGTTTATAAAGAACACAAAAATGTTGAGATTAGTTTAAGAAAAGTAAGATATGTCTGGCATTGGTTACATGACTGACAAAGTGCGTCCTATATCATTCCACCTTATTCGACCCCCCCGCATTTTAGGCTCTCTCATCCGATACCGGCATGTGGGCGTGGCTCAGTCCGCACTGCGGTCCCTACGGAAACTCGCAGTGGACCACTCGTTTTCAAGCTAAGGGCGTTTCTTCCAATGGCTTAGGGCAGATTGCCTCTCATCATCGTTGGTTGAGTCCATTGGGATGGGGAGGAGAAGTAATGGGATAGGAATACGAGGTCTCATAAGTGCATTACCTTTTCCGCTGTACCTAGTGCGAAGGCTAATGCTGTATTGTTCCATTATTTAGCATTCTTCATTATTTATTTGTTTGCACCTATTAATTTATGTGAATAATTGATTTGAGACATTGAATGGAGTTTACATTGTGAAATGCTCATAGTTGTTATGTTGTCACATGGTTACTTGAAGGGAATGATATATCATTACATTGTGTCAGTATCCAATGAAAAACAAGGTTAGCTGGGAATTAATTTCATTAATTGAATGAAATTCAATTAATTCATTAATTTCAACTCCATCTATACACAGACAAAAACCTTGACATCTCAATATGAAGATTAGTACTCTAAGGCAATTTCAAATTTTCCACATAGATTGAATACACCTCAAATTAAAAAGGGCTATGTTAATAGATTTTGTTTAATACCTGTTCGTTATTCTACAATCACTGGTAAGTCATAACTTAATTGGCTTCTCAAATTGAAAATTGATCTGTGCTAGATTCAAGGATGAAAGATTGTCTGTAACTCCAGCCCATTTGTATACAAATGTTTTTATGTGTAGCTGCACTTTTAACAAGACTCTGTGCAGTTGTGGTAGAGGTTTAATTAGATTAAATGAAAACGCCAGTGTCCTTTACCTGAAATGTAATACGAAGCAAATAAAAAAAGATAAAAATCGAAAACTGGTTTTCATTTGAATGCATTGTAATGACAGATTGACTCACATGTAAATTTATGTGTTTGTTTTTTATGATTTGAACACAAGATCAAAATCAAAACTGAAAAAATAGAATTTCCTATTGTTTACTTTGTGGCCTTGCAGGTTTAAATCAATAAATTTGGACATAAGAATTTTCATGAATAGTCATCAACATCATGTATCAATGATAATATTCCATGAAGTTTCATTAAATTTAGTTATGTTTTTGTTCCAACAATGTCTGACCGGTATGTTTAGTGTGGCCCCAAGTATTATTTAATTAAGTCAAGTTTTAATAAAGACTCTGACCTTCAGTGTGTCAGAAGTGACGTGCATTCACATATTGGGCAGTATTTTCGGTTTCTGGCTTGGCCTGGGTAAAAGTATTGTCTGTTTTGTATCTATTTTATGATGAATAATTGAAAGAATTTTGAAAGGAAACCCCAGTACATGTTCATTCTATTCCTGCATTAATGGAAATGTTTGTTGCCAAGGTGACTTCATTCTGATTGATGTTTTATTTCCTTTGGGAGATATGGAAAATTTAATCCCATGTAGGGTTCAAGGTTAAAAAAGAGGTTAACAAAGGAGTATTCAATGTCCGTGTCAGCATAATATCTATAATGCTCAGTAAATGTTCCGTTAGGCATTCTTCTTTAGATGCTATCAATATGAAGACATTTATTTGGCCTCACTCCTCCCACTAATAATAATTTCCTCCACGTTGTAATCTTGTGAAATCTCATAAGAAAAGGGTTTTTTTTCCTGGTGCTATTTTCAGCCTCAGAAGTGCATTTAAGGTCAGTGACACAGAAGCATCGCTACACATTGATCTGCTACAGCTGAAGTGGACCAATATCAGGCCTTTTCCCAAAACCAATGCATATTTATTCACTAACTAATGAAAATGAATGAATCATTTAGTGCTTCCTCACAGATCGAAGTGGATCAGAGGACAAATTGGGTTGCAGTCTTATTCAGTTATTCTTTTAGTGTATCTTTCATTGGCGTTTAGTCTTTAAAGTAGCACATTACAGATGCGTTTGAAATACTTAAATCAGCTTTTAGATAAATCTGTGGCAAATTACTACCATGATCCCCTTTATGTCGCTCAGCCTTATAATGTCCCTTTTAAAACCTCACTTTAATAACTATGATGAATGGATTTACCATATTTACCATATTACTATGGGAATGCACATTTGAATCTTCTGCCTAATATTCTTATATATTTATATTGCATTGCTGACTGTGAGCGTGATATTCATTAATATCTCATTTCTGAACTGGATGGGTCTCTTTTTAGAAACAGATATATTTGATCACTTTATGTCTGTCAGCCAAGTCCTTTAAAGAATTTCTACCTGCTGCTGAAAATTGTAGCGTGGGCTTCTTGTGTTAAGTGATTATGACATGTTGC
The DNA here is from genome assembly GCA_022829145.1 of Albula goreensis. NCBI lineage: Eukaryota > Metazoa > Chordata > Actinopteri > Albuliformes > Albulidae > Albula > Albula goreensis. The sequence continues at coordinate 60,028,875 of CM040741.1, read as the reverse complement.
AAAAGAGCACTCTGTAGAGTGTAATATATGAAAGATTCAGTAATAGACATAGATGATCTTTCTTCCAGCCAACATCCCCTCCAGCCAATGATATTAAAGAGGAATATTGCTAAGACCTCTGGGTTTTGGGGGCACTGGTGTCTGGCGCCATATAAATGGACAGTTAATATGCTTTTGTGGAAAGGGCTCTGTGGGAGATTGTCTCACTGTCATGTCAGGGTGGGGACATCAGAGCTGCATGAGATAAGCCATTTTAAGTTCCACACAATGTCATTCAATCTATAGGTCTGGTTCCTTTGATTTCTATTCTAGGTTTATCAGCATGCTGCAGTACTGAATTTCATAGAGTGGGATTTGATACAAAAATCACAAGTGGAAACAAAACAGCAGTTACCATGACTCAGCCGATGCTGCTATTAGCCACTGAGTATGGCTCCTACTGAAAGCCATTTATAGATGTTTCCACTTTGCTTTAGTTTCCATGAAGGGAAATGGGCTAAAGCTATTCTAATAAAAGAGTTGATTGAAATGGTGGAGAAAACTCGGCATTGGCAAGCTGTGGTGATATTGAGCAGTTGGGGGCGTTCCTTGAAATGAGGCCTGCAATACCAATCTTAAATATAAATATTGAGTATTACGGAAAATTGAGCCATATCAGCACAATTATGGAGAGAACACCTGTTGTAGTTTACTTTTGATAATGATGTTCCTTTTTTCATGTTTTCACTTTATAGGGATCCGTTCATGGGACACAAATCTCATCGATTGCAACTTGGACCAAGAACTGAAACTTTTCGTTTCACGGCACTCTGCAAGGTTTTCAGCCGATGTGCGAGGTATGTTGAAACAAAATATTTTGTCCACATTTTATTACATGAACTAGATATGTGAACAGCAAATTAATAAGAATAATAACCATCTATGATAGCCTTGATGGTTATAAGCACAAACTTTCCCAAGCAAATAATGAATAAAAAATACATGAGATTTTTCACCATTACTTCATGTCAGGACAGAGCAAGAGCAATGAGTCATAGGTCCTGTGCAAAATATGATGTGAGGTCAAATACCTATAATCCTTAAAGCAAATTTCTTAAGCCTTAAATTACAAAGGCAGAAGAAAACATAGACATTAAATTCTTTGCCAGAAAATGTCGAGAGAACAATGGAACCATAAAGAACAATCCCAAAAGGATAAGCTGTTTTAACCTGCTGTAAGGCCAGGTTAATCAGACCCTTATTCTTTATCACAGAAGGACACTGGCAAATGCCGAATAGGTACATTCAAAGTGTAGGTTCAAGTCTGTGTGCAGAAATGAGCATTTAAAATGGTCCTAAAGCAATTGTCTCTTCACAGAGCAATTAGGTGTCCACGCTGTCACTCTAAGGCCTGTAGTGTATGTGATCTATTATTACAGTGGCACTTCTGCCTAGGTCCACCCTGTCAGCAGTTTGCGCTATGATTTATTACTACATCAACAAAGTGGCCTTAATGCGGTCAGGAACAATCAGGAAATGGTGGTGCAATGTGTCTCATTTCTGCCTGTTTTGGCTATGGTTACTGATATATTGATGCTTTGCTCTGCCACTTCACAGAGGTGAATGTGTGCTGCCATTTTGTGCCTCTGGCTAGCTCATTGCTGACTAGTGAACAGCAAAGTATTCCAACTATATGATTCCAATGTCTCAAAATTACAACCTAGGGGAGCCACAAGCTCACTGAACCTACTTACAACTGCAGTTAGTCTCTTTCAGTATTATTTTCTGTGATGAGATATGAATATGAATTATATTCTCTCTTGTGGTAGCTTAACAAACAGTTTATGGGCCCTGCTCATTCTGGATAAGCCATTTTAGAATACATTAGACTTTTAATTGTAATGGACAATTATGAAACATTCTGCAGATGCCGTGTCTTTATGTATTTGTGTCATAGTATTGTGCACAGGTGGAGTAGAACCCAGTATTTTAATATGTGGGTGTGATGCTTCTGTTGTTCCACAAAGCAAGATCTGATTTTTCAAGATGTACCTGAGTTATCACTAAATATACAGCATATCCTTGTATCTGTATAATGGATCAGTGTTATATGCTATACATAATAATGGAATAATAATAATGGAACCTTTACATCATTAATGGAATATATAAATATGTTGTTCAAATAAATATGTATTTCTGTTCAACAAGTAAATATTGTGAGGTAGAGGGACACATCAGAAAAAAAAATCCTTATGTGCAAGAATTATTTTTAATAACACTGTTAGAGCAGTTATTGTGATGCATTGAGGCATCTGTTTTGAGTCCAATAACAACATGGACATTAGCATGTATTACATATGGTGCTGTAATGTTCTAATTTTGTCCTGATAATGAAATACAGCCTGTTTGTAAATATGTCCTAAATGTGGTACGATTGTAGAATTTCAGAGGGAGTAAAATAGACCGCCAGGGGAGAAACAACCTGGCTGAGCTGCATGTTTATTTGAGCTCTTGGCCCTTGATAGTTGAGCTGAGGACACATTGAGCACTGGTGAAATGAAAATCAATGGACTGTGTTCCTGCAATAGGTGCATTTAGATGCAAATGTATAATCATGCTGATACCAATTGACCAACTGATTTATTTGAACATCACAGATTTTAAAGTAAAACTCTTAAGCTGAGTTCAAAATGCATTAGATAGGTTCATGCTTATAAAGGTTTTGTTTTGATGACAGAGGCAAAGTTGGAACATGAAATCACCACAAATTTACAGATATTTTGGGTGATGCTGTCGATCTAGAGAAATGGCTACCCAGCTGGAGATCAAGTTGTTGACCTGTTGAGCCAGACACAAATGAAAGCCAAATCTTCACCAGGAGATTACCCTTTTGGCTACAAATGACAGGGGCAAAGCTTGCCATTATTTCCATTTCAATGAGGAACATTTGCTGTAAACCCCTGAAATCCTCTGCAGTATTTTGCACATTGGTGTCAGGCGCGGGGACATTGCTTTTTCCCCATGCCTCATCAGAGGTGGACGCCTGGCTGACTCTGCCCTTGAGTTATCTCCCAATTAAAGCGGTTGCCTTGCGACGAGGCACAGAGGAGAGACTGGGGCAATTAGCAGACACGTCCCCTGTTTTCCTCTTCATCTATTAGATGCTGCTGGGAAGCAGAGGGAAATTGCTGCATTGATGATATTTGCAGCACTTAGCTTCATCCGCAAAGTGGATACTTTTGTCTCACATTATAATCTGGCTCTGCATTGTCACCAGCCTGCTTGTGGCAGTTTCTGCAAAGAAATTCATTCAAGTGAAATTTGCTTAGCCCCATTGTGTCAAGCCCCTTGAAAGTGATTATTATGCGGAACAGAAAGAACAAGACACTTAAGTTTTATATTCTTGTGGTATATAATATAACTTGATGTTCATGGTGTTATTTTGTGAGTTATCCCTATGTTGTGCGAATTTGGCTGACTAAGTAGCTTATCTAATGCCTGAGCCATGCTTGTCAATTTTGTTTAGCATCATGATATAGAACACACAGGAAATATTGAAGCCGTTATGGTATTCATTGAGAGTCTACGTCAATGTGATAAGTATCTATGTATGATATGATAAGCCATTTAAAAGAAAATTCCACAATTTTTTCATCATTACATTATTCACTTTGCCTATTGAGGGAGCAAGTGACATCTGAAAATTAGTTTTTAACGCCATTGGAACAGTAAAACCCCCGAGTCAGTGAGTTTGTTGTGATGGTTTGTGCTAAGCTTGTCTCCATAGGAATGAATTGTAGCTTCCTGCTTGTAATCCTCATAGCTTTGGGAAGAGACTGTGAGGCCAGAGAGTTTTATCCTCCCAGGAGAGGACAGACAATAGAGCACCAGAAACCAGGGTTCGTTGGTGTAAAGATGTTCAACATCCATGCTTTAGAAATGATCAGTGTATACGGTATGAAGTTTTATTTATTTATTTTGGAGTAGCTATGTTTTACAGACCCCTTAGAGGTCATGATGGAGAAAAAAGGCCATATTAATTAGTGCTTTCAATATAAAAATCTGTTCCCCACAGTTTGCTCATGTTTTCCTTCAGTGCAGGTTTAATCATGTATTCTTTCAGTTCTGACAAAGCCTAGCATTGAGATTTATTTTTACAGTTGCAGAAACTGAAAACAATAAACAGGCTGTGCCAATTTCCTCACTAGAACTGTTTGTAATTGAGCCTGATTTGTAGAAAATATCACTACTTAGGCTACACCTCAATGGGCTAACTTCCAAAAGTAAAAGGCAGCAGTAGCAACATGAATAAAAACTTAATTTAGATTTTTACCTCATAAACTTTGAATTTTTCAATAAAGTGGCATGTGTGATGACGAAACTATATTGTCAGTAATATGATAATATGGCAATAAAAATATGGTATTTTTAGTAGAGTACCTAGCCCTACCAGAAACACAGTCATTGGAACTGACATCGGGCATACTTAATGTAAGCTGACAGGACCACTGTTCTGCAGCACTTTTACCATCTGCTCAGCTGTCTCGGTTTGACCAAATCTGACAGTTTTTGGATGAAGCAGTTGTATGCATAGGGTGCCAAGTTAATATTCTGAATCTGCTAAAAAATTAATAAGCTTAAGTGTGAATGACTCTGAACAGATAGATCAATTAATTCAGACTAAATTACACACCTCAGCTTGCCAGGAATCAATTTTAATCATTGAATGTCTTTTTGACAAATCAACTAACAGATCAACAAAAATTGAACCAACTGATAAGTTTAAAAATACTTTAATGCATTCATAAAATGATGCTTTAGAATTGTTTATGGTCTACTCATTCTCCTCAATGTACAGTGAAGCATTTCTGTAGTTGATTTATTGTGAAATAATCACAAGATAATATAAACCAATAACAAATGCATTTACAACAACAAATGCATGTCATAAACATGAGATTTTGCATTCACACATAGCTGATAGAAAATGTTCCGAAATGAAGCTGACTACTTGTGGCCCAGAGTATTTCTGGGCCTAAAAATCAATATTTTGTGATTAATCAGGAAGAAATCATGAAAATCCAAACCCCTGGATTGTACATCAGTGTCATCCCATAAGCCTGGATCAGATTCATCTGAGCTAACTGCATTAAGTGGGCTGGGGAGCGCAGGACAGGGGCACCATTTCCTGAGTCTGCCGCATGATATAAATAAACACCAGAACAGAAGGTGTTGCTGGAGGTTTTATTTTTATTTTTTTGCTCCAGTTGCTTTACATTCCAAATGAATAAATTAATTGAAAGGCAGACTCTCTCATTGAAAGGCAAACTACTTTCCTCTGCAAGGAACAGATGGCTATAGTAAGGCATTCAATGGCACTTAGGCATGTTATCAAATGTAGCTCAAATGAAGGTCAATTTGCTCATATTTGTATTTGAGCATATGCACAATATAAAACATTACATTTATCTTTTCTTTTTTTATGTCAGGTAGCAATTATTTACAAATCATAATTTCACAGCACATATTTTTAAATAGAAATGACTTGTAAAGTAGATGTTTTATTTTAGTAGAAACAAATACAGTTTGTGAAGACATATTTCAAAATAACACGCTTGATACAAGACCTGTAGACAATTCAATGCATAGAAGCATTGTGCTATGGCATATTAGTGACTGTTAATGATAAAATATCCTGAATGTGCCCATACACTCTTGCCTGACCTGTGCTCAAGGAAATGATGAGAGAAGGGGAGACACAGAATGAGGAAGTGATTGGTGGGATAAGGAACATGTCTGACAGGATGCACAAATGGACTGAGCTCTCTATCATCTCTGCTCCCATCTCTTATCACATGCTCCTGAAAAACATGCTTTACTTTGGACAGCATCTGGAAATAATTGCAACTAAAACTGTGTTGAAGTGGAAAATGCATGGAGCCTAGTCATTTGATTGTCAACAGAACAGACTGTTTTCCATTGCAATGAGTGGTTTCACTTGATTTATATTTTTTTTTCTTTTAAAATGTTTTATAGCATTTTAGCTACAGTATGATGTTTAGTTGTGGAAGCAGATTGTACTGTAAACTGAGACTCCTGTGGGCCATAGAGCAAATTCAGCACAAAGCGGTTTGACACGGGAATGCTCAAGATGGATCGTTTTCCTTGTGTGCTTCCGACATAATAGTCATTGGCACACTTCATGTAACTGTATACTTTGAGGAATCATGCAGGCATCAGCCATTGGAATCTGTTGGGCGGCCTTATTCTCCATTTGGAAACGCTGTGGTTGTATGAGTATCATGAGAGTCTTTCAACGACAGAAATTGATTCATATTGGAGGGCTTATTTGTGATGGCTCATAAAATTGAAATCTTTATTCTTTTGACATGGCTAACCAGTGTGTGATTCATGAGAGTGCAGATCCTGCACATTAGAGTAACCAGTGCACTTCTTTGAGAGGAGAGGAGTTTGATTCAGTTTTTGTTTCAGGGTCTCACATAATATCACCAGTCTTATTTAAAACAATTCATCTTAAATATTTGTAAAAAGAAAACACCCAATTGAAATCAGTCACTCAATTACACTCAGATGTGCAGAGGGGAAGACTGGGTCAAGGTTGGCATGACCAGTGCAATGAATCAATGTAGGATACAGAACGCTTCATATAATAACTTTGACAGCTTGGATTAACAGCAGCTTAGGGCTACATCTTAATTAGCTACACCACTTATATACATTTTCCATTCTTAGTGCATGACTGGAGGCTAGCGCGACCTCACATGAACAAGCCGCTGTTGCCTATGGGTTTCATTTTCAGTGGCTGGTGATAAACAACGCTCACACATTCTAGTCACCCTGTCTGACTAACTGCATGTAGTACTGCATGTTCTAAATGCAGTTACCGACAAATAGATTTATTGTGTCCGTATCCCAAAGTTACCCCAGTATCGCACTGACCAATATTGTTACAATTTATGGTCAGTAGCCTGTAGACATAATTATGCATGTGTTGTCTGTTGGAATACACATAGCTAATGCTGAGAGCTTGGTAATTTGGTCGGCATACAGTGACAATTTACAGGTTACATTAATGTTATTTGTCAAGTATCAAATCTAAAAATTGTAAGTCACAATTAACAGAGCAATATACACAGTTATTATAAGAAACATGCTCGGGTAATAAAAATATATGTAGATTTTGATTTATGCTTAGGCACTGATTTGTCTAAATCTACTGAATCGAGCCTCGGTCTTAAGTTAATATTGAACTGTCTCAATGGAGCTTTCAGATATGTCCAGTTCATTTATATGTCATAATCACATTGATAATTGAAAGGGAAAATCTATAACACAATGATCAAAAGGCTTTGTCAGCCATTTTTATCACCAGACACTAATTACAATGTTGCCTTGTTCTCAGACAAAAGGTCATTTATTGATAGCCACCCAAAGGAAATACAGCCCAGTTAAAACAGTATGGATTTTTTCCATGAGACAAGAGTCATTGTAACAAGCTCGTTCAACAATCATTCTATGGGTCTGTTATTGATCTAGGGTTTTCATCTCCTAACCCTGTAAAATGCAACAGTGGGGGTTATGGAGCTCAGTATTATGAGGCTGACACAAGCATATGTACAACCATGATGATGAGTTATCACACTTGACTGTAATTCTTTCTATAACTGTTATCTAAAAATGACATTTGTGTTATAGTGTGCATTAATATATATACAAAAACGTTTTCAAAGTAGGAAGAGACATCATAGGAGAAACATTAGTAATTTCAGAAAGTGTTGTTCCAACAGGCTGCATGTACAGGCATATTTTGATCAATAACAAAAACATTACATGGCTGTTTCACCACATTTTTAACTAGGTATAGACTAGCACTTGAATAGATAGCACTTGAATTGGTGATGTCTGGTGTGGTGGTGTAGCAGTAGTGGGACAGTGATACATTGTATTACTGCAGCTGTGGAAGATTTGATCTGATACCCACTTTCCAGTGTAAGAGACCTCTAGGCATTTCTTTGTATGCATTATTGGTGATTCCAGAGACACAGGACCTCAAAGGCAGTTGTATGGTGTCCTAGAAATTCCTGAACTTGTTGCCATAATTCTATTCATTGATATTTTCTCTTTTATGATGACAGCTACAGTGTCGATGACAACCAGAAATGGATTAGTTTGAGATCTGGATCATTTGTGGCAAATTTTAATTAAAGGAATCGTGGGGCATTGATGCCAAATTTCCTTTTTTTTCAGATTTATTTGGCAAAGTCTCAAATGTGAAATTTACTCAATGAGTCAGAAGAATTCATGAGGGATTGAGGGAGTTGTAGCATCCCTCCAATATCCTTGCCATGGATATGAACTTTAATAAGTAATACATCTTAAAAACGTATGGACATTTGTGCTGACACTCTCAGAGATCTTAAACATGCATTGCGTTATGTCAGAAGGGGATGTAGGATCTGTTGGTTCTTGCAGGCGAGACAGGGGTCGGCCTTGTTGGCAGAAAACTGCAAGACACCCCCTGCTTTATTGTGACAGTGCAGACATGATTGTATATTCCACCTGATAAATGGCAAGCCATCCATCACTGTGTGGCAGGGTTTTTCAATGAACTCAGGAAGTCCAGACCTCCACCACGCCAATGAGCAATCAATCCTGTCAATGAGAGGCGCCCCACAGTCACTGTGTCCATTAGCGATTTAACAGCAGATTGCTATATGATATGTATGGATTTTTTTCCACTTCACTGCAGAAAGAGCAGGTTGAGCACAGCTGGACAATTCAAATAGCAATTCAAGAGTGTTTACAATTTTTGACCCTCATGTACAATAAGGGACATTGACACTGAAAATATATAGATGCAATCTTATTTATTTCATATGCTATATATGTATTTAACATATACATTACCACCTTTCAATTGATATCAGTATGGATATATTGATTATTGTACTGCATCCACGTCCAGTAAATACTGTAAATAAATAATGACTAATGGATTTATGAGACGAAGAGCTTTATTGATGCAATTTGATCTACTGTAAAATGAACTAAAGAGGAAGAATATTCAGTATACATTTAAGAAGCAGTATTTCAGGAATTCATTTATAAGGACCATTCAGATCAGGATATGGACACTGCATAGAGATGACATTGGGTCAAAGTTCATTTCTCAAGGTAAGAAAACAAAGTAACTATCCTTTAATTTCTTTCAGTCCTGTTTTTACTGAGAATAAAATCATTAAAATGAATGAATAATGAATATTGTAAAGAATAAAGCTGAGTCGCCTAAAGGAAAAAAGTCCCCCACAAATGAGGAGACAGATGCTCACCTTCATACTCAGCAGAGTTTCCTTCAATGCGAAATCCCAAGATGGAGAATGACTGCCTTTTGTTCCTGCCCCAAGCAAAGGAGGGTTTTATAAAGGAACTAAACCTTTCCAAAAATTAATTTAATTCTGGCTTTGCATAGTGTGCAGGTAAACAACGAGATACCTTACACAAGATCCATTTTAGAAAGGGGTAAAAAAATCTCAACAGACTTTTGTGTGAGGTGTAGCTCTGCGAGTCAACCATGTACTATCAATAGTGAGTATGAGCCTTAGAGCTGCATTACTGAAGTATCATGGCATTGGACTGGATTGTGCTGTTGAGGAGATCCTCTCCTGTTGGGATTTTGAGATTGGATGTTTATTTTAATTGAGTTGAGAGACATAAGTGGGCTGCACTATCTCAGCATAGTTATGAGGACAAACAGGTAGGTCCCAGTGGCATCTCTTAATTTTTCTGACAACATTCATTCAGAATTGTGTTTCTTCCCCTGACGAACAAAACAAGCAATTTGCAATCAGTTTGAAAATAGACCATAATGGCTCCGTTTGAACTAGGCATGATCGGATATTCCGTCCCAGCAGCATTTGCACCTGGTCATCAAAACTATTAAGTCTTTTTTGTTATTCTATGACCAGTGCTGTATATGGCACGCATTGTGTATAATGTATATGAATGTATGTATTGTATAAATAGCACTAAAATGTTGTACATGGCTTATATGATAACATGCTTTATAGATTATACTTGAATGCTATTATTTTTTTCATATTGGGTGCTAAGCACTGCCCTGACATTGTGGGTCAGGGGTATTTTCACTGGTTACCACAGTGAGGTACCAGGGCAACCAAAAGGCAGCTGCCCCCAGCATATGCAAACGGGCAGATGGGAACCGAGGCCTCTTGCCATGGTGCAAGGGGGAAACACAAAACTCATGGCATTTGGAGCTCGTCTGCCACACAATGCTGCCCAAAAAAAAAAAAAAAAAAAAACCAGGACACGATGAGCTCATTTTCAGCCACTCGAGAGCCGAAACTAGACAATGCCTGGCAACTCAAGGCTGGTCAGGTGACATTGAAAATGGCACCACAAGCCAACATACAGAGAGTGGTGTCATCAGGTCATCTGGTGGAACAAAGGTAGGGTCATGGATGATACACACCACACACACAATGGCTGAGTCTCTCTTCCCCAGAACCTCATTAAGAGGAACAAGTGCAGTAGGAAGACAGATAAAGGTCCAAAGGTTGGTGCTTGGGGCTCACTAACGATTCTCCTTGCTTATTGAAAATATTTTGTGATGTTCACTGCAGTGCGTTCCAGTTCAATGCATCAGGTCAACTTGTCAACTGGGTAATCCTTATGATGGATTTCACACTTTCATATATTATGTTGTAATTGAATGTAGGTTGGAGTGCAATCTATAATATAACTGTGTTTTTGTGGTGCACAGTAAAACACTAAAGTAGATGTAGCTTTGTGAAAAGATAATTTATGTCTGAATCAAAAGCATTAGCTTATCATCCTTTGTATTCTATGAAGTTAAGCTACAATATTTTACACCAAATCACAAAAATTTTTACGTAACTACCATTGACCTATTATTCTGTATGGGTGATTAGATAGTCCATGTCAACAGACTTCAAACCCAGATCTTCATACAGAAGATCTTTACATACATAAAATGCATACCATACTTATGTTTAGAATAGCAGATAGAAAACAGTAAACAACCCACATGCTTACCTCAACAATTCAGTGTTTAGCTAACTAAATGTTACACTGCATTTTACTCCAGTTGTAATGTTGTAGAAGAAATTATCTGGTTTTGTACCTTATGAGATAATTCTGCTTTCTAGAATGACATAGTAACAGCTGAATTCCCAGTCCTCTGTAAGCAACACCCTATGGAAGGCAGCTTCTCATTCTTAATGACCAGAACATAAAGCATGATATTCATGTTGCATTGCAAGCTGGTTTGAAACACAACAAGGTAGTGTCCTCCAGTAGGATTTTAAGTGCTTCTGAAATTGTTTCTGAAAGTGGAGATCAAAAATCATGTGGATAAAATGTATATTTAAAGCAGAGCTTATCCGTACACTGTATTATCAAATTATGTTCTTAGCATGCCAGTGTAGTATCATAACTTCATAAATCAAGACCTAGGCCTGAAATGGAAAGCTATCTCTTAATAAAAGTCCAAAGGGAATGCCAGTTATGCTCTGTGCTTTCCATCCATGGTTTATTATGTATGAAAGCAGTACAATATATGAGCTTTTTTAGTATCAGTATGAGATGAGCACATTAATCATTTTGACAGTCTAATATGAAATAAGCCCAAGGGGAACAGAAATGAAGTTAAATTATTATTTTGGAAGTTACATTAAACTATAAAACAGTGTTAACAGGCATCTCATCAATGGCTGGGACTCATAGTGCCTTAAAGAAAACATTGTACATTAGTATTGGTATGCATATTTCCGTAAATGCTGACCATACTAATTTTCAATATAATCATTTCCACTAGTGTTTTTAATACATCCAGAGTATTGTGCACATAATGTTTTGGCAAAATGTTTTGTTGGAGAATGGCTTTTTGAATAATCACAGCAGTAAAATCCTTGCATCATTACTCCCTACTTATGGATCTCCACACAATGAAAAAAAAGGGAAACACATTCAGTTGGGTATTCAAATGGAACATTTTAGGACGTTTACAGGACAATGGGCACATTCCAGCATGTTTTAGAGTAATCGCACCAGATGAAATATAACATCACCATTTTCATGGTTGCTTGCATTTACTATATTTGTACATTAAGTCGTATTATCCATATTGTAATGTTATTTTTTATAGTATTTATTAAAACAAGTAATATGCCTTGTAATTGTATGCCTGCTTTGTCTATGTTGTCTATGCACTGTACTGCACTCTTTATACAGTATATTCAATACATTTGATATTACAGGTTTGTATGACTTCAGTGTAAAATTACATGATTGTTGTAGGGGCATGTACCTTTATTGCAAAATATGTTCAGTCAGTCTCATAATTCCTTTTTAAAGGGATATAGCTACTTGAAATTCAAGAAGATGTTCATTGCTGTTTATGGCAGTAAAAGATGAGGCAGTGAATGCAGAACAGTAGGCTTGGCTTGTTTGGGATTATTGAGAATGAACAAAAAAATCATACAAGTAGAGGACTTTGGTCTGAAATGCATTACAAACATTTCTGTGTTCAAGATGTAATAACAGGACATTATACCAGGGTCATAACTTGATAACTAGATTCTGCAACATTGTTTCTTATCAGAAGTACTTCTGTTATTTTGCCAGCCTGCAATTTTTTGAAATAATAATTTGCACATGAAAGATCTTATATACAACTACTTAGATTCAGCTGCATAAGTCTTTTAAATGGAATAGTACTTGTTTTTCTTTGAGAGACCCAGTATATTTAACCATTCAACTCCATGTTGTGAAACCAAGTCAGGATGAACAGAAATGATTGTTAATTTACCAATTTTCCAGGCATTTGTACCTCAGACTAAAATAACATTGAAATATGTGCAATGAGGGAGTGCCATTTGGATATCATAATGGCTTGTGCAGAGGAGTCAAATGGCACATTTTCAGTGGGGTTAAAATTCTGCTTTGAAATGGGAAACAGCAGGTGAATGATAATGCTACAATTATCCTCTCAGTCAGTGCCATCTGGACCTGAATAATACAATTACTGCCTAATACTACATAGTACTAAGAAATGACCTCATCCATGTCAACTCATGGAGTGAAATTTTCACAATTTCTTTTTGCAGAATTTGCTCATGACTATAGTAGAAGACATCAGAATGAGCTGTACTTTAAATAATTGGCATTTTCAAAAGTTGATTTTATTCTGTCCTTCCTAAATGTGGCCTTGTTGGATAGATAGTGATCCATGCCAAGTCTGAATCAAGAGAAATGGCTTATCATTTTTACCTCAAGTGTTTATCCTCATCCATTTTGGTGAATGTAATCTACTGGAGCAGTGAAGTGTAGGTCACTGATTTGTTTGGGCTGTGGTCTCCAGCCATTAAGTGAGCACTGAAGTCCAAATGATATCTCAGTTGGGGGACTCAGCATGATTCCTGTGTCCATCAACTCATTGTTTTGGAAATGAGTGTTTAGGGCCAGCCCACAACCGCCTGCAGTGCATGATGCATTAGCTTTATGTGGACATCCTCTCTGAAATGATCGTGAGGTATGGACCATAAAATACACTGTGCACTTGTTTTAAATATATTTTAGTCCAGGGCACACTAAATGCTAGCCTTATTGCTCTTTTGTGTACAGTAAAGGATCAGTAGAAACAGTGTGCAATTTTATCACCTTGAATTTCTTCAGTCAGTACAGTACATGTTAGTGTTGCTTGTCCATGATTGAAGAAATTCAGGAAGGCACCACAGAGCCTTACAACTGACCTTTCTCACCTCCTGTCTGTGAATGCTTAGGGTGGCAATTATATAGGCAGGTGTTGTGTAATTACGGGCATGTAAGTAGATGTGAGTGTAAAGGAAGCTGACATTTCTTCAAAAGTGTCAAACAAAACAAAGAAATGTAGTCTCGATGTAAAAATTTTTCAATTTAAACACATTTTTTTATAATGACAGTTTTTTAAGTTTAAATGCATTATACTTTTGCTTAAAAAAACAAATACATGTAATTAATACCAATCGAGCTCAGTGATCATTTTAACTCATCTAACATACACGAGTCAACTAGATAAGCTAACATTAGCTATGTGACCAGCAAATAGTGCACATTGATTACTTTGTTCAGCTTGTTTAATTTATCGACAAGCTTAATAGGTTTTATGAATATAAATGCTTTTCAATTATTTTTGTTCATAGTGAACAAACTGCTATCAGTGAGTTTGCTTGAAAGAGCTGTCCTTAGGTGACCCTGTTATGCCACATGCAATTGTAGTGTTTTGAAAAGCATCGACATCACAACACCTGTTAAATATATTAGTAAAGATTAACAACATCAAACAATTTTAAAATGGAAATGTATGATGTGAACAATTTTTAAATGGAAGTGCATATAATATCACCTAATAGCACCTAATATCTAAAATTGCTGGTACAGTAAGATAGCTTATTTTATTGACATAGACATCTTTCACTTGGTGACAAATTTGGAGAAATACTTGAAGAAGATTTCACTTTCAGTCTGAAAAGTATTTGGATGATTGATTCAAAACAATGAGCGGCAGTTTTGACAAAATAATTCCTATGTGAAAAAGTTTGATTAGTTATTAAAGGTGATTTGACTTGACCAGATACAGACCGCAGTTATGTGAATCATATTCTGAGGTAGAATTGAAGTGAAAACCATATCAGTCTGGGAACTCCTCCAATATTGAGTGCTTATACTGTGATCTCTGGACTGCCAGTTAAAATGGCCAAATAAAAAAGGAGGGGAAAACTGCGAGGGCAATTGCTCACTGCTTCTCCCCCTGAGCCCCAGAGTCCTGACGGATGGCTGGCTGGTGGCAGGGCTGGTAATTGGATGTGCGCATCAAGAATAATGTGTTTGGAGCATTCGCCAGGCCTCAGACTGCTGACACTTCTGTTTGCATAAGTCAGCCAAGCAAGACGCTGCTGACAGAATGAGAGTCCGCTGCTTCTTTCCCTCACAAAGTGCTGCTTCTCCCACAAAACGCCATTGTATAGGCATCAGGAGATATGGGGAGAAAAGGGCTAGCGTAGTGACGAGAAAGAAAATAACATCCCTGTGATTTTTCATTAAGATGAGTATTTTGATCTCTTTGAAGCTGCTCATTTCAGAGGCACTTTTAAGGCCATTAAAGGTCCATATAGTTTCTCATTGGAAGGTGCATGTAAGTGAATATATGTGTAAGGAACCTCTGTATTCAGTTTTCTCTCTAATTCAGTATAGATTTGGACATATTCTCACATATAGAATTGTATGTTACTTTTGATCCCTTGTAACAAACATGTACATGTTTATTAATTTGTTTAAAATGACTGTTTTTATATTTTTAAAGAAACATGAAGCCTTTTGAAGAAACATTTCAGGTTATCATACAAATATCTATTTCACATTCAGCCATTACAATATTATACAGTGCAGTGGAAAACACATTTTATTATGAAATACAAGTGAAATACAGGGTGTACTTTAAACTGTAAGAAAAAAATCTGTTCATCAACACATTCTGTAAAGTATAGCCATTTTTTTTTACATTTTGAATGGACAATTTATACACAGTTATATTTCTTCTCTCTTTATTTAAGGTCAGAAAATCCTGCACCACAAAAGCAATGTCCTGGAGACAGTGGTGCTTATCAATCCCTCAGATGAGGCAGTCAGAACGGAGGTAAGGGTTTTCTCCCAGACCCCAGAATTTCTGTCTGGTGTCCAGGTACTGTTGAACTCCCATCAGCATTTACACACATCCATCCCAGACAAAACATCCACATACAAATTTACTAAATGATAGTGACATGGTTGATTTGTCTCTGAAATCATAGGCATGATTTATAGTAGGACTATAAATCAAGATAATATGTATAGAATAACAAGATACTACCAACTGATGGCTTTTTTTATTATGTGAAATGTCAATGTATATATTTTATTATGACCATTTGTTTATAATATCTGCAATATCTGCAATATCTGCGAGTTATGTCCCTTGGGGGTTTTTTTGTCATTTAATTCAATCTCAAAGAGGTGATTTTCACATGCATGAGAACATGCACATAAAAGTGCGCATAGTTACTGAAAATTACATTGGAACTGGAGTATGTTTTCTCACATAATTATCAGGGTAAATGCAGGACAGGCTTAAGCAGCTAACCAGCCAATTAGTCACCTGGGATATGCAAAACAACTTTTGTTTGTATAAGTAAGTGGACTAGAATAGATCAGAACAACTGGAATCCTATGGGATCAGTCTCCCCTCTGTGTTAAAAATGCTAATCTAAAACATTAGCATTGTGTTTATTATAAATTCTGTTGAAAAGTATTTGCCCTCTGTCAAACAAAGAAGATACTGTTTGATTTTATCCTTGGTTCCTGATTCCACAATTTGTTAGCATGACAGTACTATTGTACAACTGATGAAATGAATATCTCTGAATTCAGAATGGACAGTGCAGTAATACGCACACAGACCTCAGCCCACTCTCTCTGCAGTTGTGCTCTGTGTTAATAATAAAATCATACAGCAATGCAGGTCGGGGTCTGGCAGGTAGCCCAGGATAGCCAAGGGCAGAGGGTAAAATTTGTCAACACATTTTTGTCTGCATGTGAGAACATTTCATGCAGAATATTAGCAGAAATAGTATTACGATGTTCTATGTATGGTATTATAATTGTATTGAATTCCTGAATAATATTGGTAAGCAATCAAGGAGTTCATTTTGGGAACATTTTAAATTCAGATTGTTTTCCTTTTACGTTTGCTTTAGTGCACATACTTTCATATAATATATACAATGTCATGTTTCATTTATTGTTTGTGCTATATAGCTTTTGAAAATGAACTTTTGAAAAAAGTAAAACACCTTATGTGTAAATATCATCTAATTTCTACAAATATTTCTTGAAGCTATAGCTTTAGTCAATTGTTGATGTCATATTGGCACATTTTATAAATATCATTTTAAGATCATTTTGAAGAGATTACAACATTGTCTTAATTGATGAACATTTCCTCCCTTGTGTGTAGGTCCGTTTGATGATTTCAGACACTGCCAGGCACAAATTGCTGGTACTATCAGGACAATGCTTCGAAAACACAGGAGAGCTCATTCTTCAGTCTGGATCTTTCTCTTTCCCAGACTTCATAGACATCTTCACTGATCAGGAAGTGAGTGGAAATGTTTCTTTTATGAAAGTGGAAACGTCTTGAGAAAGGTCTTTACCACATCACAACAATTTAATTGCCCTCAGTACACTGTTTTGTCAGCTTTGCTAAGGATGGATGTAAAAATCCAGTTAACGCAGCAAAGCATGTAAATTTCTTCCATGATGGTGGAATACATGTTTAGACCAATGTGAATGAGAGAGCCAAAAGTAGCATTCCAAGAACCAATACAACTGTTTGATTCATAAGATACAATTCCTTCTTCAACAGATTGGTGAATTGCTCAGCACTACCCATCCAGGTAACAAGGCGAGCCTTACCCTATTCTGCCCTGAAGAAGGTGACTGGAAGAACTCAAACCTGGACAGACACAATCTACAGGACTTCATTAACATGAAGCTGAACTCTACTTTAATACTGCCAGAAATGGAAGGCCTCTCTGAGTTTACAGAATACCTGTCAGAATCTGTTGAGATTCCATCACCATTTGACATGCTGGAGCCCCCGACATCTGGAGGATTTTTAAAGCTCTCAAAGCCTTGCTGCTACATATTCCCAGGAGGTCGGGGAGATTCTGCCTTATTTGCGGTCAATGGATTCAACATGTTAATCAATGGGGGCTCTGATCGTAAGTCCTGCTTTTGGAAACTGGTGAGGCACCTGGACAGAGTGGACTCCATACTGCTAACGCACATTGGAGATGACAATTTGCCTGGGATCAACAGCATGCTGCAACGGAAAATTTCAGAACAAGAGGAGGAACAGTCGCAGGGTTCCACAGCCAACAGCGACTGGATGAAAAATCTCATCTCTCCAGATCTTGGAGTTGTGTTTCTCAATATTCCTGAAAACCTTGAAAACCCAGAGCCCAACCACAGGGTAAGAAGAAACATTGAAGAGGCTGCCTTCACCCTGCAATACTTGAACAAGTTATCTCTGAAGCCAGAACCTCTTCACAGGCCTGTTGGGAATGCAGTAGACCCTATTATTTTATTTCAGAAAATGGGTGTTGGGAAGTTGGAGATGTATGTTCTAAACCCATCTAAAAACAGCAAGGAGTTGCAGTACTTTATGAAACAGTGGACCGGTAGTGAGAAAGACAAAGCCTCTGTCCTGCTTCCAAATGGAAAGGAGTCAGAGATGCCTATCTCTTATTTAGCTTCCATTTCATCACTGATAGTATGGCATCCAGCGAACCCCTCTGAAAAGATTGTGCGTGTCCTATTTCCTGGCAATGCCATGCAACATAATATTCTTGAAGGTTTGGAAAAGCTCAAACATTTAGACTTCTTGAAACAACCTGTTGTGACAAGGAAAGACTTATCCTCAAATTTGGCACCATCTCTGAAACAAGCAAAATTGACACACAAAACTGATAGCAAAGAAAGTCTAAAATCAACCTCAAGGGCATCATCTAGTCGAGGATTCAGAAAGGAATCTAAGGAAGAAACTCCAGAGAAAGCAAAGACTGACTCGGAGACAGTCCAGGAAAAGACACAAAAAACTGAGAAGAAAGAGAAACCAGTTGTGAAGAAGGAAAAGTCAAAGACACAAACAGCAGAGACTGAACCTAAGGCAAAACCAGAACAAGTACCAAAAATGGATACACCAGAGAAAAAGAAAGAGATCAAATCAAAAACACCCAAGGAAAAGGTAGTTAAAAAAGAAGTAAAAGCAACCACTGAAAAGAAAAATGAGGAAAAAGAAGTGAAAAAAGAAGCAGCTAAGAAAGAGGAGAAGCTGGTTGCAAAGAAAGATGAAAAGATTAAAAAGGAAGAGAAGGCAAAAAAGGAAGAACCTAAGAAAGATGTGAAAAAGGAAATAAAAAAGGACATAAAAAAGGATGCAAAGAAAGATTCTCCAATGAAAGAGGGTAAGAAAGAAGAAAAGAAAGAGGTAAAGAAAGATGAAAAAGATATCAAGAAAGAAGTAAAGAAGCCCTCAAAGGATGTAAAGAAAAGTCCTACTGCTACTGGAGATGTCAAAAAGCCTGCACCAAAACCAAAAGTGCTAAAGAAAGACGATACATCAAAGAAAGATGTTGGTAGTCCTTCAAAAACCAAAGAGAAGGGAAAAGTCAAAGGTGTGAAAAAAGAATCTAAACCCAGTGAAGCCAAACTTAGTGCTACTGCTGGTGTTGTTGCTGCTGCTGTTAGTGCATCTGCAGCTGCATGTATTACAGAGGCTCTTGAAGCCGAACGGTCATTGATGTCTTCACCTGAGGATCTAACAAAGGACTTTGAGGAGCTTAAGGCACAGGAGATCGTAGAGGATGATGCGACTGTGCCTCAGACAAAGCAGGAGGATTCAGGGGCTGCTGAGGTGACACAGTCTGAGGAAATTGTCCCCTGCAAAGAGATCTCTGAGGCAGATGAACGAGCAGAATCTCTGGATGAAGGAATCAATACCACTGAGGCTGAGGGAGAATCTGGAGAGACCCCAGATGAACTGGAGCCTAAAGGGAAAATCTGTGTTGATGCTAATGAGAAATTTGAGGATGAGGGAACTGGACTGGAGGAAACCTCTGAAGCTGGTGACTATGAAGAAAAGGGAGAGACTGAAGATGTGGATGAACAGCAAGTTCAGGAGGAAAGGAATGAAAAAAGTCATGATCTGGTAGGCAGTGAAAAAGATGACCTTCAAGAAAGCAAGGAAGTAAAAGCTAGCCTTGAGTTCAAAGGAAAAGAGGAAGATGAAGAAAGAGAAGATGAACTTGATGATGAATGCAGGAAATCTGTGGAGGATGTCGCCTCCCCTCAAAAGATTTCTGCTCCTCAGTCTCCTACAGCAGAGCATGCCTTGATTCAAAATGAAGCCCTTCCATGTGGCTCTGAGAGTGAAGCAGCATCAGATGAAGAGAATCGTGATGAGCCCCTTGAGGAATATACAGCCACATCTGGCCACACCCAGTCTACACTTGAGATTTCCAGTGTTCCAACACCAATGGATGAAATGTCAACACCAAGGGATATAATGAGTGATGAGACCACCAATGATGAGACTGAGTCGCCCTCTCAGGATTTTGCGAGATTAGGAGGGGCTGTACCATCCAGTATCCATGACAGAACCAAGCTTTCTCCACTTCAAGACAGTGGCGAATCCGATCAGTCCAAGAGTGATGCCACTGAAGGAAAGGATTATCACGCATCAGCCTCTACGATATCCCCACCATCATCTTTAGAAGAGGACAAATCTTGTAAACAGTTTGTAACTGAAGATGACCTGTCAAAAGAGACAGAGGGAGGATACAGATCATCCCTGGACACACCAGATAAACTCACACTTGAAACAACAAGACTTAGTCCAAGTCCACCCTCACCACTTGTCAGGACCCCTACCAGTGATCGCAGTGTAAATTTTGACTTGACGCCAACTGCTGTAGCTGCACCAATTGAATTAGGAACAACTCTTTCTGGAACACCAAAGGAAGCAGAGCCCTCACACAGTCCAGATGACAAAACATTGGAAGGTGCCTCTTCCACACAGTCTGCTCCCGGGAGTCCTGGTCATACCCCTTATTATCAGTCACCTGTTGATGAAAAGGTCAGTACGCTACCACCTGAGACTGCTGCAAAAGACCACGGACCAATAATTGTGGAAGTCACCAGTGACAAAGAAGAGTCTCCCTCTAGAGTCAGTCCTATGGATGAACCAGTGCCTGATTATGCATCACCCATTGAGAAAGTTCTTTCTCCACTCCGTAGTCCACCGCCCTTGGGAGCTGGATCTTCCCCAGAGGGGTCTCCAAATGCAGATGAAAAGCCACACTTTGACTTAACCAAGTCCCCTGCAGAGGTGGCCCAGGACATGAAGACATCACCACAAACACAAAGTCCAATAGTTGACAGTGCATCAGCTTCACCCACAACTCCAGAAGCTAAGCAGGAGTCCTCAGATCTGAAGTCAGAAATGGATAAAGATGACAGTGGTTCCCAGAGCACCACTCAGGAAAAAGGAGAGGGATCAGGAAAAGCAGTATGTGATCTGTCACCAGTATTAGGAGACTTAGACTCCAGCTCCACCATAGCATTAAAAGAGGAGTATAAAGTGTCCATATCCGAAGGAACCACATCTGATAAGTCAGGCACTCCAGTAGAAGAAGTTGTTGCAGAGGACACATTTTCTCATATTGCATCTGCTTCAAGTGCTTCTCTCGCCACTACTTCATTACCAGAACCAACACCAGATGATGTCTCCCCATTATTACATGCTGAGGTAGGCTCTCCACAGTCAACAGAGGTTGATGAGTCACTTTCTGTGTCCATGGTTCAGACTCCAACAATGTTCCAGGAGACTGAACCATCACCGACTAAAGAAGAGAGCCCCAGACCAATGTCAATTTCTCCAGATTTCTCACCTAAAATGGCAAAATCAAAAGCAGGCATGCAGGAGCCCAGGTCTCCTGAGCCTTCCACAGTGTCAATGGATTTTGGTCAAGAGTCTCCTGATCACTCCTTGGCCATGGACTTCAGCAAACAGTCTCCAGAACATCCAGCACCCAGGGGATTCCAACACATCACTGAGAATGGCCCTACAGAGGTTGATTACAGTCCTTCTGAAGCATCTGATAAAAAATGTTTGTCCACAGCTGAAAAGCCCATTGGTTTAAAAGAGACAGATTCCCCCCAGGCTACTTCAGGCTCTCCATCAGATGACTCCCAGTCCCCCCTTTCTGTGAGTTTGGTATTGAAAGCTGAGGAAACTTTACAGCAGCAGGATAAGTCCCCTGCCACACCAAAAATCTCCTCCACCACCCACTCTCCTCTTTCCTCTGACTCATCACTGGCAGGAGCTGACAACGTGTCAGTTAAATGCATGGACTCCACTCAAAATCTGGAAAAGACTCCAAGTCCAAAAGCAAGCCCATTTAGCTGCTCACCCCCAACTACAGACACATTTAGTGTTGGAGGCTCTGTTGATCAGAAAGAATATTCTTTCAAAGATGATGAAACTAAAGAAAAGCATGACAAGTCACCTTCCCTTCCAATGGCAGGATCTCCTCCTTTTTCAATGTCTTCCTATTCATGCTTTTCACAAAAAACAGAAACACTGTCTCTGGTATCTTCTACTAATCCATTTATGTGTGAAGAATATCCTGATCAGTCTAAATCCCCAGCCAGTCCTCCTGTTCAGTCTAAGTCCCCAGCCAGTCCTCCTGGTCAGTCTAAATCCCCAGCCAGTCCTCCTGAACAGTCTAAATCCCCAGTCAGTCCCCCTAGTCAGTCTAAGTCCCCAGTCAGTCCTCCTAGTCAGTCTAAATCTCCAGCCAGTCCTCCTGGTCAGTGAAAATCACCAGTGAGTCCCTCTGGGAAGTCAAAATCACCAGTGAGTCCCTCTGGTCAGTCTAAATCACCAGTCAGTCCCTCTGGTCAGTCTAAATCACCAGTCAGTCCCTCTGGTCAGTCTAAATCACCAGTCAGCCCTAGAATTCCATCTCCTTCATTTTTGCCACTTCCCTCCAATTTATCTGACTTTCAGGACAAGTTCAGTGCATCATCACAGTCATCATCTGCTTCTTATTCACGAGAATTTGAATCCAGTTTTTCTAGAAGTGAGGAACTGAAGACAGACAAGCCAGAAAGCCAGAAATGTGCAAGTGGCTCTCAGGATCCAGATTCCTCTAAAAAGAGCCCCTCTCCACAATCTAAAACAGATGTTGATTTATGCTTGGTGACCTCTTGTGAATATCGTCACCCTAAAACGGAACTCTCTCCTTCCTTCATAAACCCGAGTCCACTTGAATTCTTCATCAATGAGGAGAACACTGTAGAAGAAGAAAAGCCATTGGCTAAATCTGGGGGAGGGCCTCCACCACCTGGGGGAAAACTCCATGCTAGGCAGTGTGATGAAACTCCACCCACTTCAATTAGTGAATCTGCTCCTTCACAGACCGATTCAGATGTACCTCCAGGAACTGAAGAGTGTCCCTCCATCACTGCCGATGCAAACATTGACTCTGAGGATGACTCTGAGACTCTCCCAACGGACAGAACTCTGACGTACAGGCATGTGGACCCTCCCCCTGTTGCCCCTCGAGACTCTGCACCTTCTCCACCACATCCTGATGTCTGCATGGTTGATCCTGAAGCCTTGCCAGTTGATCAAAATCTTTCAAAACTTTCTAAGAAGGAGGTAAGCGATAAAACTAAGAAGAAGAAATTGGGCAGCAAAACTAAACCCTCCTCACCAGCAAGAAAGAGTGCCATTA
Organism: Albula goreensis; assembly: GCA_022829145.1. Lineage (NCBI taxonomy): Eukaryota > Metazoa > Chordata > Actinopteri > Albuliformes > Albulidae > Albula > Albula goreensis. Next base: position 60,005,458 of record CM040741.1, on the reverse strand, counting down.
CAAAATCAAGTGCTGGTAAAGAATCATCAGAGAAAGCTTCAAAGGTTGGATCTCCAAAGAAGAAAGACCCAGCTGCATCCAAGTCAAACGTGACTGCTGCTGGAGAGGGGAAAGATGCTAAAAATGCATCAAATACCTCTGCCTCAAGGGGTGCAAAAACCGCTACATCAGGTAAAACCCAGCATGTTTTTATGTTACCAACTATGCTATTAACAATGTTATAAAAGATTTACCAAGGTTTTTGTGTACATGTCCGCTCTTGAGTATCAAACTTATATAATTTATAATGCCCGTTTATTTCTGATTTGAAGGCTCCGGCAGTGGTAAGGCTCCTGGAGGAATGACCACCCCCAGCTGTCCCCCAATGTACCTTGACTTAGTATACATCCCAAACCACTGCAGTGCCAAGAATGTTGATTCTGAGTTCTTCAGGCTGGTGAGGTCATCTTACTATGTTGTGAGCGGTAATGACCTGGCAGCGCAAGAACCCAGCAAGGAAGTTCTGGACTCTCTGCTGGAGGGGAAATCTCATTGGGAAAATAACATGCAGGTATGACACCCAGCTTACATATTACTGTGTCAACATACTCCAGTCATTTCAGTAGGTCTTCAAGGGGAGTGTCTGTAATGTATGTTGTAATTCATGTTCTGAAAAAGATAGACTAAAGCAGAGGAGAATAGACAAGAGAGCCAGACAAGTTTCTCTGTTGTTGGTATCATCATGAGACTGAGTTGCTAAATATAGCAAGGCCTGTAGCCAACAGCTCCAGATACATTAGGAGGTCACCCTGAAGTGTGTGAGGGGATGCTCAATATGTCCATCATCTGGGAGCAATGCTGAGGAAATACTTCACACATCCTAACTGGGATATTTCAGGCACTCGTTTGTTAAAATGGGAAGGGACTGCTTTTTATCCCCCCTCTGCGAGCTGTGCTGGGGTCTGGTTTTTAAACTGTGACTGTTTTTAATGCCAGGTCACTCTGATCCCGACCCACGACTCAGACGTCATGAGGGACTGGTACCAGGAGACCCATAAGAAGCAGACAGACCTCAACATCATGGTGCTGGCCAGCAGCAGCACTGTGGTCATGCAAGATGAATCCTTCCCTGCGTGTAAGATTGAGCTGTAATTCTGGCCCTCCAGAGTATTTTTCACACACAGTGCTTTAGTTCACAAAATCCTCCATGAAAAAAAATGGATATTACAAAAAATGTATTGTGTGAATTAAAGGTACATATGTGAAAAAGAAATGTATGAACATACTAATTTGAGTCACACAGCTAAGGTAAGCATCCTGTATAACTAAGGCACATTATCAAAACCCAAATAAACTTTATTTAGATTACATTGGTAAAACACAGAATGTGAAAACACTTTTAATTTTTTATGAAATTAAGAAATGCATGCTTGCAGTTAATACAACTCCAAAAATAGTTTTCACTATATTGCAATATTATTAATTATTTGGAAACCTCATGAGCACTAATGACAGTGATAGAAACACAGAAATATAATTACTAGAAGGGTTCTGCTCAATGAAGGTGAATAGCTGAATGTATGCTAGGGCCAGATGGACATATACTATAGAATCTGATTTTATGTCCTACTTACACACCACCCTCCCAACTAAAGCTGTGTGTATCTGCAACAGTGTACTTCTGTACCTACAGTGGGGACTGCTGAAATGGTGAATTGGCAGCTATTACCTTTTGTACATCTATTCAGGAAATTAAGCTGGAGATGACAATGTACTGCATAGTAAACAGACCACTACCACCTATCTTGTCATTCTTACAGATAGTAGTCATTAAGATTGACTTTCAGCCTGAAGCATAGACCAAATGAGAGAGTAAACGTTCTTATGCCTTAGGAAGTTACCTGAATGTACAAGATACTTGACACTTGAATTTTGAGAAACAGCAGGTTATAAGAGTTGAAAAAATTATCTTACACAATGAAGTCAACAGCCCACCATTGAGGAATTCTCTTAGTTATGATATTGAATACGACTGTGTGTATGTGTATTTCATGTTTACTACCACCATGGTATGGCTTGAATAATGGTTTGAGTGGTCTGATGTGTAAAATTTTCTGATGTGATCTGATGAGTAAAAAGCTAATTGAGCGTCCCATTCAATATAGATGACCCACTGGGGATCACATCATTGAGCATATTTGATAATGTAGATTATGCCGGTGAATTTATGGGTACTTGGATGAGGACATCAGTTTTTTTTTTACTTTTCATTAAACCGATTAAGGAATTATTTTCCATTGTTTGCCACGCAGGAGCATTTTTTTCTATTAGTATGCTAAAACGTGGCCATTAAAAATGCATTTACATTCTAAAAATTCCTAATTAGGATTTTTAGGCAATGTAAAGGACAGCATTATTTAACGGTACATCCTCACCTTATTGCCTTTTTACCTGGCCATATAGATTCAGCTCTACCACAACCTTAAGCATCTACCCCACAATGTCTTTGTAGGGAGAACATTAACATGATAAGTGTTAGTAGTACTGCAGTTGACAGCTTTATGCTTCAGTTTCCAGATAGCTATCTCTAAGAGTGAACAGAGGCCTCCTTTGGTTTTCTAACACTGACATGTGCACATTTGTTTTGTGATATATGGTTTGCACTTTTAACCAAATTCTACAACTTTTTAGGGACCACATGCATTCTATTATGTTTACTATTTGTTTCTGAAAATTTCATGTTGGATCTTTGGAAAAAATGTGTTTTGGTCCACTGATGCCTTGAACAGACAATGATGGATTGGTAGGCTGCTTTTTATGTACAGTTACACTCTATATGCAGCTTCTGATTGGTTTAATGTCAAATATGCTCATTAACTAAACAAAAAAATAAGACCATTTATTGCAGCAGTATGGGCTTTTCAAATCCAAATGTTCCCCCAGAATGTCACATATTTTATTAACTCAATGAAGTGGGTATTTCCACATTTCTCTCTCCTGAAGCTGCACAGAGATAAATAAATCAACTTGCTGCCTGCTTGAATGTGGTGCATTTGGTTAGGTTTGTGAAGTGATACAGTTTCCAGACCTTTAGATTTTTTTTTTTTAAACTGTACTATAATTATAAATAACTTTGTGGCAGGGTGAATGGTTGAGATAAATGTGCATGTGTAATGTAAAATACTAAAGATTTCTTTTTTAAGGTGGGGGAAGACTTTGGAACTGCCAACAAAAATACAGGGCAATTGTGTAAAAAAGACACCGAATCATGTACTGGCTATGGTCAGGACTAGAGCTACCATCTCTGCTGTTTGGTGCTGATGTTGGAAGGTTTAACATACACAATAGGTGTTGATCATTATTAAGATATTAATTGTGATCTGCTATTACCATGAACAAAATGGTGGCCATAGCCTTGGACACTGTACTCCTTTTTACAGTTTACTGCAAAACCCTGAAGATTTTTTCCAGAACCCTCACATGACCACATAACTGTATCCCACATCAACATCAACATTAGAACACCATTATCATTGTGAAGCCTAGTCAGAGATAGCAGATCTTAGATTAACCGTGTAACGATGATGATATGGGGAGAGGGAACGGTTTGTATATGTGGTGGGATTACAACTGAACTCTTCATTTATACAAAAAATATATTTAAGGATATGCAAAAGCCATTTTTAGAACAAAGAGAACTGTACGTAACTGTTGACCGTGACAACAATGGCAATTATCGTCAAATCTTCAACATCTCACTACAGAAAACACAAACAATGTGTTGCAGCATATATCTTCAACCTGGAATGTTGAATACTCTCGGTTTCATCCGGTTCGCCCAGTGTACCGGACCTGACACACAACACAACAGTGACACAACGGCTTGTAACAGTACCTTTAATCACATGCATGGGCATCCAGTCGCATCACTGCTAACGAACTGAGTACTACAGTCTTGACCTAATCTCTAGGTGACATCTCACACTATCCTCTCTTCTCTTTGGGTGATTGTTAATGTCTGTCTGCAGCTGTGTATGGTATATGTCTTGTAATCTTGCATCCTTCCTATCCTTTTCCAAGTCATAATGTAGAGGCTAGTTTCAAGTAAAATATTACTTAGTGCTTTTCTGATATTTGTGTGCAATACCTCCTTCTCCCACTGAGGCATTTGATGTAAAGGGAACTACTATTAAAATTGGAAAAAAAATGTGTTGTGGACATTTGTTTATTTGTTCATGTCTGTGAGCCTGTGTTTTGTGTTTTTGGACTGCCCCAGTTAAACAGGACTAGAAGCAGAGACCCTTACACAGCTGAGAGAAGCAGTGCCTTTTTCAGTAAAGGTAAGACCCACAACATGGAATAATCAGGGCAGAAGCTTTCAAAAATGTGTATAATCTCCAATACATAATGGCTCTGGAATGACTTCAAAGAAACACATGATGTAGCTGCACTGGGTACTGTGTAATTGTAATTGATTATGATGCAGCTATATAATTTTACATCTATATATTCAGTGGGTATAAACTCCATAAAACTGGGTTGATTTTATTATTATTTTTTTTGCATTTATCTCCTGCAAAATATCCATTATATTTCCAGTCTTAAATATGCAACCACTAAGCTATGTGGCAGCTACAGAAATGAGCCCACATATTATTCATGAAATGTATTTTTGCAAGTATTAAACAAATGAAGCAGTGCAGTATTAAAGAGGGCACGGCTGTCTTTCTTGATTCACTGACTCAGGAGATCAAATGAATGCCATTGTAATGAAGGTCCCATCTTACTGGCATACTGTGCTCTGTGCTGCCTCATAGTAATATCCTAATACACCCTTCGCACAATAAAAAAATAATGCTAATGTACAGTTTTGTTTCCTAGTAATACAGTATAAAACACATTTGTTTGCAATTTCTTTCCTAAATAGCTTGACAGCTTGAATAGATATCCAATTAATGGCTGGCACTGAAACACTGGCTTAACTATAATTCCATAATGCATTCCAAAAGGATTTTACATGTGCCAGCCATTTATGTCAACAACTAATATTTATTGGCCTTGCAAATGGGACCTAACCATAAAATGCCTAAGCAGACATACTGGCTGAAAAGTTATCCTCATTATGCACAGAAGTACTAATCAGGAGAGTGCCACAGACCAAAGGCACAGATATCAAAGTCTAAACAGCAGCTGGTGTAATGAATTTTTCAAAATGAAAACAGACCAGGGGGTGGGGGGTGAGGATGCCTGCAGCAAGATTCACTGAGCTGTCATATGCATCCTTGATGCTGCGGTTTTATTTTTTATAGCTAAAATTATTAAATTATTTGATATTTTCATGTGGTAAAGTACAACATTTTTGTGGAATTCCCCCTGTACATCACAAATGTTGGTTCAAGATGAATACATCAGTGGAATATATTTTCAGATTTTTTTTAAAGACAGCTAACTAGCAATCTACTGTCCAGAACATTACAAGTTAGCAATCATTTCAGAACCAATAAGTTCATTCTGTGAGTGTAAAAGTAAGTAGTAATCATGGGCAATTCATTTAGAAGCCTCACAATCACATTCCTTCATGAATACAAAATTATAGTTACCTGCACATAGCATTATAGCTGGCTAATGCCCAACTAGTGTTTTCAATCAAACATGTTTTATGATATTTATGATATTACACATCACAGGTACTAACTACATCAAAGTAAAACATTTAAAAAGAACCCAACATTTTGCAAAAGATGGGGATAAATACAACAATATGATCTAGTCATTCAGTTATAACGAACATGCTTCGCCAAGTCAAACCACAAACATATTTAAAGTTCCTGTGTTATTTCAGCTTTGTGATGTGAAATGGCTGACAATGTTGAATGGAGGAGATAGGGTTTCAGACAGGAACAGACATGAGCTCTCATTCCTCTTCCTCTCTGCTAATTGATTTCAGATATGACTGTGACCTCCAAACTCTGAATGGCTGTGAAACACACTCACATCATCACTCTAGCCATCACAAATCTCATCAAAGCATCCTAAGTGACAACGCTGGCTCATTGCTAATATAATTGTAACACTAACATATTAGGCCAGCATGACCCCTGTATAGCACGTCATGTTAGATGGAAATCTCTAAGAGAATTGAGTTAATAAATGCATGTCTTCACAGCACATGCAGTGCAATGGCCAACCATACAGTGGAATAATTAAACATTCTAACCCAATTACTAAAAATGCATTCCTGTTGGGAACTTGCTTTGCCTCTCTACAAGACACATATAATGTTGTAATTTCTCTTGCTTTATTTAAACAGAAAGCGATGTCATAGTAACGAAAGGAGCCCATTAAGTTAGCACTGTTTATTAGATTCTTGTAATATTATGATGGGTGACCATTTCAAAATGCTAATTTTGTTTATTTCACAGTACATTTTGTATAAATGTACATTTTGTACAACAAGACATTTTGAAAAGAAAATGTTTTGACAAACAAGGTGCATGAAACAGACAGGAAATACAATAAAAATGCATGTCCTACTATACAACAAAAATGATTGACTGCTCAAAACCATCCCCCCCCAAAAAAAAAAAAAAAAATATTTTGTTTTGATCATCATCAGCAATGATGACATAACACACTTACCATCAAACTCAAAGTTTGAACTGAAAAATTTCTCCCTGTTGAACATTTCTGGCAAACATACTCCCGCTTCAAACTAGAACTCTTCATTTAATAAAATTCAGTTTGAACTCCACTGGCATGTCAGCACATACTCTTTCATTGAACAGCCATATGATGTGTAGACGTTCAGACACAGCTTGTCCAGATGTTTGTGCCTCTGATATGACAGAGGCGCTCAGAGTTGAGCACTGAGCTGCAGAGCTAAGCGGAAGCCTTGGCGGCCTTCCTGGCCAGCCGCTCCTGCAGTGCCCGCTCTCTCAGCTCTTTCTCCCTCTGGACCAGGCTGTGTCGCTCTTCCTCCCACTCCTGCACCTTCCTCACATACAGCTCAGCATCCACGCCCTCAGCTGCAGGTAGCTCTGCTTCAGCTAGTGCGGAGGCCAGAGTCTGCAGATCCCTGGGGTCTACCCTGTCCAGCGTCTTCAGCTTACTGCTCAGGTCCTACACTCAGATACGAAACACATAAAACAACAGATGAAACTGGATTCTACATTCCTCACCAGGGTTTGATAAGCAGTGCAGAAAAGTAGATAGGGCTGAGCTTGTAGCTATGAGGTTGCTGGTTTGATGCACAAGGGGAGTACTTCTGTAGTACTTTAACCTTGCTTAAATCAGTGAATATCTACCAGAATAAAAATTCACTATATGTAAAGAAAAATAATTTTGCAATGTTTTTTTCTGTATAATAGTGCTAAAGTTGTCTTCAGGCCTCACTCAAACTATTGCTTTAAGGCTTATAATTCTAATTACGTTATACGGCTAGAAACATTCTTATGAACATCGATTACTTTGCTCTTGCTTAGTGGTGCATTTTGCTCTGCTTTATCTGCCCTTCGTCATTTCTCCCTTCACCTAATGTTGTTTCTCCCAATTTGCCTTCATCCTTTTAACATAATCGGTTTTACTTTCCTTCCTCATTTTCATTAAAACGTTTCCAATTTCATAAATATTCACAGTTTGTTAAAGACATTTTCATTCCAACCTGCCTATGATAATGCTGCTCTCTTGGAACATGATAGAAATGTCTGCATTTGGTCTGCATAATAATAAAAGGCAATTGCTGGACCCACAACAATTCTAGGGGGTCAAAGGACTGTAGTACAAGGTACAAGGATATTATTTACATGTATTGAATCTGAATTTTGAACAATTATGAACATTCACAGCCCAAAATAATCTTTAGAATATTATAATGCATAGCTTGGAGGTGATCGAAATGGCTTTATATTCCAGGGACAAGAAGACATGGCCAATTTGAAGTTCAGTGCTCAAGGTTAATCCATCGCTTACTGTGTAGTGGGTCTGACAGTTTTGCCTTGTGGCAGAAGGCAAAATAGATCCTAAAATTAGGGTGAGGGAGGATTTGGGGTAAGGTCATCAAGGTCACCACAGGACAATGTACCATGAGAGGAGGGTCACACAAGAGCTCCTCGATTAGGGCCAGTTTATCATGGGAACAATGTCATTCCTAAACAAACACTGGAGTTACTAGAACTTGAGTGCAATAACAAAGCCGCAAATCACTTGAAGTGTTGAGACAAGGTTTGTGCCTGCAAGTTGTCTGTTTAGTGGGAAGAAAGTAAGCAATGGAACAAGCTGCAAAATATTCATCACTATAATTCTACTTTCTTGACAATATGGTCAACAAACTAACCAAACAGGAAATAGTCTACCGATTTCAAAAGAATAGACAGCGTACTGAAAAATTCAGTGGCAAGGAAATGCATAGTGGAGAGAATGGAACAGTCTGATTATGTGGCTGCAGGTCATCTTTTATCTCATCCAATATCTCTAGTTTTGGAAACCCACAAATATTTTATAAAGTTTTACTAAGACATTTATGAGGAAGATCCATGAAAAGAAAATATGCTGTCCATTTAAATTTCTTGGATGCTGATTATATCTCATTCCAGCAATAATGGTGGTGGCAGAACCTGAGACAAATTAAAAAAAAAAAAAAAAAGCCTAGAGTAAAATCTAGTCCGGGAACTCCCGTTTCTCACTTCCAGAGGCTAAAAACAGACACAGTCACGTACGGGACATGACAGTTTTACAGCGTCTCTCGGAGTTTAATTAGCTATAAAAGACAATGAGGCTCCGGGGACCATCCATCCTCTGGTGCCTCCAACGTGAAGGCCGTCACTGGTGGCGGAGGCGGGTGCCTGCAGGGGTGATGGACGGCCAGGGTAATTTATGTGTGTGTGTGTGTCAGGCGCAGGGCACAGGGTGAATGGAGGCTCATGTTCCTGCAGTGCTCCATGCACACCCAACATGGTGCTTTAAAGAGAGCATACCTACGGCAGGCACACCGAATTGATGGGTTTCATTACCTGTGCCTGAAATATGAGGACAAGGCACAGCCAATGATATATGAACAACAGCACGCTTTTGCGCAGTGTACTGTGTGGAACTCAAGAAATCATACAATTTTATCTATATCATGCAGTTCCAAAGCTTTTCTGAATTCTTACATATCTCATATGATTGAACAATAACATGATACATAAAATAAAAGCAGTGGGTCACAACACATTAATTGTGAAGGGAACAGATTGCTCAAACCAACCTTAAGAGAACAGATTAGTCTTTCTGGCTGCAATCAGTTGAATAAACATAGCAAAGAAGCTACATATTTTCCCCACAATGTAATATTAGAATACCCACTGATCACATGCTCATCTACTTCAGCGCTGTCACTAAGGCTGCAATTTGTACTACATTTTTGGCATCACATCAAACCCACCAATTAATCAGTTCACTTCAACATTAAAGCAGGATAGTTATGCTGCACTGTTTTCTTTATGCAATCATACCGTGTGGTGGGCCATACGCTGGCTCATAATTATCATTATATATTTAATACCCAACTATTTTAGGAAGTTCAAAGTAGCAGGGTTTTGTGGTGCATTTTGTGCTGCACTTTCTCTTCTGATATCTGCTGAGCTTGCCTTTGATACCATTAGAGCTGGCTTCCCTCAGCTTATTAATGCTACACTTCATTATCTAAAATGATAATATATTTATAATATCTACCTAGATTTTGGTTAATTTTATTGATCATGAATATCATAAATCTGGCTAAAGTGTTATTGATTTAAATAAATTCCTTTATCAAGGCAGGGGGAAAAATATTTTACTGAGGCAAAAAGCCTAAAAGTGATAATCACCATTACCATTATGGTTACCACAAACATGCATGCATTATCACTTAGCATTAATTACTGTACAAACACCTACGCTCATCATTTTAAGCTTATTTAATTTAGCTTGCTGCTTTTTACACACTGTTCAGTCAAAGTGATAAAGGTGGTATCCTTCAAAAATAGCCTACTTGTAACATTTTTAATTCTGAATAGGTCAAAGTACATATTGTAATCCTTTCAGTTCTACACATGACTTTAATGGATATAAGCTATAGTCATTACACATGCTACAGTCATTATGGAGCGCCAATCCTCGTAATGTCTCTTAATTAAGACTGTGGTTGCCCTCATCCCTTTTCAGCACAAAAGGAACACATATCATATCTTTTAGCAGAGCACATTTTGGTGCCTTTAGAGGGGTCACGAGGGTAATATATTTGCTGGAGACAGCACCACTCACACCCTAAAATATCATTCATGGGGGTGGAGATGACATGCACTGACCTGACAGATCTAACTGTACGACGAACGAAATCACATTGCTTAATGGGTTCTACCTTTGTGACAAGAGAAGCAAGGAAACTGACTGAAATGTCATTTTTGTTCTTTTACGGGCAAATGAGGAGAGTGACCTTTGCGGTGACCCACCAAACAGCCTGAAATCAATAGTACAATTCCAATGGCAAACACATGCTGACTGCACTTCAGAAGAAGGGTTATAGTAAAGGGCAGACAGAAGGGGAATAATTATATCCCCTAAATCAGCCCTGCTTTTCACCAAAAAAATCTGATGATTAGTGTGCCGTTTGTCAGTCCAAAATGAGTTGCAAAGTATCACAAATATTTCACTACATATCGATGACACTTAAAAGACATTTTATGACCTAAAATTTTATTTCAATGTGCAATGCATGTACAATATATCATCTGTAAAATCAATCAAATCTGTAATATGCAAAACAAATCACTGTAATAGCTATGTGACCCTGTTTTCAAATAAGGTATTTTCAGTTCCTATGACTTTTTGGGATTAACTGTTATTTAAGGGAAGTGCATTACATATCAATGAGTACTTTCCTGACATCAGCAGGATATTAGCATTGCAAAACAGCTCAAAATATCACCTACATAATATCACCATAACATATCAAAATACCACCTGCGTGATATTTCGATATTTAACAGTCTCACAGTCAACTCACAAATGCTACATTTTTGGAGCTGTATTTTTAGCCTGAGGAACAAAAGTTGAATCCACAGATGTAAATGGTGACATGTATACAAAATTAAGAATAAACATGTGCTGCCCTAGAGCTGGAAAAAAAAAAACATTTATGGTAACAAAGTAGCATCATCTTAAAATGTACATTTGGTCCACATTTGTCCAAAATCTCTTTTCTGTTAAATTGTTCAGATGGGGGCAGCCAGCCAGACAGACAGACAGACAGACTGATGTGACTGGATGTCCTCATATTTACAAGTGAGTACTGAGAGGTTTCATGAACCTGTTAATAAAGCTGAATTGGACAGTTGGTTACACAGGCGCCTTTGGGGATCTCTGTCCTTCAGACTAGTCTGTGTTCTCTGTTTCGGTTCACACTGGTCATCTGTCTGAAAGCAACAGTGGGCCTGTGGCAGCTGCAGCAGTTTAACTTTACAAAGTTGCTCCAAAACTATGTGGCAAACGGGAGATGATTTAACAGAAGCAATGTCTGACAACCAGCTACATGTTTCTGTTTTATATTAAAACAATGAATTGAAAACAGGATAATCTAGTCATCAAACATAACTGTCAAAAAATATAATCCTGCAAATGTTTTCTTTTTCATCAAATTTTCACAGTCTGGAGGTTAACTAAAACAGATGTGTTACCACATGGCATTAAATTAGCTAAATATACAAGCAGTCAGTTAAGATCTTACAGGTTATCATTACAGAGACTGTCTAATACGTCTTGTATTGGACATGTAACTTGGATTTCACAGTTTAGCCTAAAGCAAATCTCCAAAGCAGGAATCTTCCATTTTAGGAGTTAACATGAATTACATCCTGTAGATGAAACTCTAGCAATGATCCAATGTAATATTCAGTACAGCTTCTTCAGTGTCACTTGGGGCACATGACTGCGCATTATAAACAGATCCATCACTCACCTGGAACTTGATGGTGTAATCTGGGAGCTTTGCCCTCTCCAGTTGGTCCTCCTCGCTGACCTCCTGTTCCGTCTTGGTGTCCTGTACTTCTTGGGCATCCTCGTTGCCCTCGGAAACGCCTGTCTCGGATGCAGGGGCGGCATCCCGTAACACCGCCTCCAGACAGTCCAGCTGGAATTTATGGAAGAGAAATCCATCACTGACTGGCAACTGGCTACTTTTTACAGAAGGTAATCCACGTTACCTAGAAACAGGAGCTCATGCAAAAAAGGCCTGCAGCATGAGTAGAAGCCAGAATTCAACAGACCCTGTGGAAAAGGAGTTGATAAATGAAGGCTGGCACAGCATGCCATTATTGAAAGTGGCCTGGAGTTAGACAAATAGAGACAAGTAAAATAAAGAAAAGAAAGCCTAACACTTTACTAGTCACTATTTAATTCAAGCATCAAGCAGGAGAATATAGTCCCCTGTCACTGAGCAGCAAACCATAGATGCTGAATTGAAACTTTCCATATGGAGATGATCATATTTAGTGAAGAGGAAGTTGGATATTTATGAGGCGGAGAGAGGGTGTTTTGAGGCCAAGGAAATGATGCAGTGGCTGTTTGTTCCAGTCTGAGCTCAGCCACATGGAGCAGGATCAGGCTGAAATACGCTGCCTTTGTCACAGCATACCGGAGGGACACTCTGTCACCTCACTTCCAAATCTGTGGAAAGCCAAGTAAGTTGGAAGCACAGGAGAGGCCTATCACTGTGGGACGCTTTGAGAGACAGGTGAGATGGAGGAATTATGCAGTCAGACCGCAGAAACAGTGGGATTCTCTTGATAGATAGATGGGCCAATTCAGTTGAGTCAAGAGGAGAGATGGGGAAAAGCAAAGCAGAGCTTTACTGCTGGTAAATACACATTTCAGTGAATGAGACATTTAATGAGACACAAAAGATTAGATTTTTCAATTGTGCAATAATTAGAATAGCACATGTGGTTACAGACTGATAATAAAGCATTTTAAAAATGAAGAAAAATAATTCTAAAAGCAGGAAAAATTCCATCGATTCTGCTACAAAATTCTGGGAAATCAGGATTTATTATTTGAATAATTATATCTAATTATTCTAAAAACACATCTCCATTACACATATAGATAGGTTGTATACCTGTAATACAATATGTTTAAAATTTAGATGAAATGTGTTGCAAAAATGATGACCAATCTGCTAGAAAGCTTGTCTAAGCAATTACTAATGAGAGAGGGGATTACGCTATACTACCAACAATGAAATGTAACACAAACGATGGCACACTTTCCATCTTTCTCACGTTATCCAGCTTCAGACAGACTCAGTAGGATACATTTAAATGGAAAACTCTTTCAGCAAATGCCAGTGGCAAAACTTGGCAGGAATTAACAAAAAATAGTCTGGAACACGACGCAGAGCTTTTTATTCAATCAATGCAGGTTCTGGCAGCCACAATGTTCCCCCTGCAAGCTAGTCTCCTTTCAAAAGTTGCAAAGTCATTGTTGAATATTATTACAGAGAGAAAAATCATTCAAGTATTCCTCTCTGATACAGAAAATCTTGGGAGTCTCAGAGGAAACATCTTCAGAAAAGAAACAAGTAACCTGACCTGTAGGACAACCATAGTCACATTGATTTTTAACATTTAACAGTTGTTTCTTCTGAAAATTCTCAACCCTACTTCCATGGACAGGGCCTTGCCTGATGCCTGAATACCCCTTTAAAATCACACTACTGAACTCCAAGGTTGGCTTGGGTGAACTCTGCTCAGGGCCATTTTCAGCAGCAGACTGAGGACAAGAGGGTTCAGGCCAAATCCAAAATGACTGTGCCGCTCGCTCTGCCCATATCAGCATCAGTGACCTCACTTTCTCCTTCTCTGACTGACCCACAGTGACTGGCCCACTACTAAATAAAGACGTATGGTTTCTTTTTCATAACATTCTTACTACTGACCATCTGTTCCGAAAAAAAGCACTTCCCAAGCACTGCTACAGGGTAAGGTGAGAGAGTGTTCTTCATTCCAAGTCCTGGAGGGATGGTGTTTGCCATAACCATGAAATTAGGCAAGGTGAATTACCTATGTATTCGATTGGTTAATCAACTGATTTTAATTGGTCAATTAAACTCTGAGTAACAGAAAAATCCTTTACATCCTGCAGACCCTTCAGTACTAGAAGTGAAGACCACTGAGGTAGGCATTCCTTAAATTGGCTTACAGTACAAAACAAGGTACAGAGCATATGCATTGTATATAATAGGTATTTAGCAGAGCTAATAAGGTCAGCACTAAATAACTGTGCAATTAGTATCCATTAGATGAATGATGACTCTTTGCTTCCTTCCTGTACAACAGTCCTGAATTTGGCAACAGAGGGGGGACCTCTCTACATTAATCACAGACATAATGGGAGTGGAAGAAAAGAGCAACCACAACACATCAATAACATGTTTTTTTTTATGAGTGCCCTCTGCTACTTTGACAAATCACATTAAGCATTAGGGGAGAAAATCTCCATTTACCCAGATTCAGTATGGGCACAAATAGTCACAAACTCAAAGCAGAGAAAACTACCCATGTTTTCCCAAAATGCTCTGGTGCCAAGAGCCCACTGTGACATAAATTATTGCAGGTTTAGGGTTGAATAGCCAGCAAAAATGAATACATGATGTAGATACTTACAACTTCTTTAGACAGTTTGACATCCCCAGCTCCAGAGCAAACCTTCTCCATGACTGCCAGGGCTCGGCTAAGATAGCCAGGGGTCCAGATAAGGGGCATCTGGTGGTAGACAGCACGGATCCCCCTGGACATTTCCACTTTACCTGCAGACAGAGCAAGCACGCAATCTGATACACTCAGATGCCCTGATAAAAATCCTCTGGGCTAAACAGCACCACATTGGATCAGTGTACCTGTTAGCAGCAGCATTGTCTCCTGGACCAGGCACAAGTAAAGCTATTCCATACGATTACTAGTAATTGTTCAATACTAATGAAATGAACTAATGAAATTATTAGGATACATTTTTGCACAGGAAGCATCCCTGTCTTGGAGAGCCAGCTTTGTACAAAACTGCACAATGTGGTGAGCTTCTGAGATGGCAACAGAGCTAGAGAATGTTTGTCATTAGAAACTCCCTCAAAGAGGCAGAAAGTTAAAAACAAATGGATTCAGCATGTCCTGCACAATGAACACCACTTTGGTTTGTGTTATGTCTTTGTAACAAGAGCAGTTTGCAAGACATTATGGAGAACTGTTGTGGTGCATGAAAGGAGGGAAGATGGTACACACCTAGGAGAGCAGCGCCAAGTATCTGAGCGCTGAGCCCTGTTGAGTTATTCTCTTTGAGCCCCGCGATCAGGAGGGCAGCTCCAACGTTCCTCTCCTGCTCCCACTGGAACAACAGATGAAACCAATCAGAGAACTCATCAGCCTTCTCCCCTCAGAATGAACCCTGATGCTGTGCGGCAATTCCAATGTGATCGGAGGCTGGCGAAACTCAGAACCCTAATCTATCAGCTGTCTCTTCTGGGAGGCATGATTCACTAGCTTGACAAGACTGATAGTCTGAGAAAGGTGAGAAAGCCATCAGTGAAGTCCAACTTATTCAGATCATAAATAGGACCTGGCCTTGGTAAATACTTGGATGGGAGAAAATACAGGACAAGTAAGTCACTGCTAACAGTGATGTTGATGGGACAGAAGGGGGCAGGCCAGTAGGGCATATCATATTTCTGATGAGATGTTTCCCACCTTTAAAGATGTGGAGTGGGCATTCTGATGCATTAAGAATCTGGTGCATGTGACCCAGGTAGGGTCCACACATTGGTGGTGGTTGAGTTACACTTTACTGCAGTTCCTTGTTGCAGGCAAAATACAAGCACTCAAATCATGTGAGGAATCTATATTCCACTATTCTTTTCACTGATAAAACCCCCCTATATATTGTTAAATATCATATTAAATATCATCCCACAAGACTGCTGGCCACAATTCCTCACAAGCAAAATAAGAATTTCAGAAAACATATCACCTACAGAGAAAGTTAAGATACTTACGGTGAGTTCAGGTTTGGTTGCCAAGTACTTGGCCAGAGTGTACAGGGATAAGATCCGTGTGGAGGGCGTATCAAAAGCTTCCTGCAGCATTACCTCTTCCACAACAGCGAAAGCACCTGGAGAAGGGGTACATCAAAGGACAAAGGACTCTAGAGGAATATCACACTAATCCAAAATGTCACTGAAACACATACTTACTGAAATTGTAAATGCTCAGCTTAGGTGCTTTATGAAGAATGACTGGGACAACAGACAATGACACTACATTTGTACTTTATAAAAGGTTAATTTGCAGGAATGGCTATTATATCATTTCCATATTATAAAAGGTTAAAATGTAAATATTTTTAAATGTGGTTCTCTACATCATGGTGAACAGACCATATTTCACACATGTGGTGGCTCAACACACAGTCAGCTACTTCACATTTGTGCTTCCTCCTTTTTATCTCTACCTGGAATGAGTTACACTCACCAATGAGTGAGAAATCTGAATGATACATGTATGAACATGATGTCACAAATTTAGCTGAATAATTATGATGTCATAACTTTACCAAGAAGTTGAGGCAATGAAGCTCAGTGATATGACACCATTCGGTATATTGACTAGCTCTGTGAACCTCACCTTTGTAGTCGTCATCTTTTAAGAAGGAATCAATGAGCAGATTTAAGGTTAGGTCATCTGGGAACATGCCAAACTGCACCTACAGGAGATAAACAAGAGTTAATTATTATATCATTGTTCAGCCACATGTTCACATGAACCTGAATTTTTATAACTGCATTTCCAAAAAGCACTGGGCAGCATGTATCCATTTCAATTCATATTATGCAAATAATCATTGTTCATAACTAAAAATGTATTATATCCTTCAAATGGAAAAGTACTATAATAATAAATAATTATCATTAATAGAAAAAGTCTTACAGTAGAAAATCAGCACATACAAACTAAAGTCTAGCTGAAAGACTGACTATTGTACAACAGAACTCTCATACAGCTCATCATTAATCAACCTTTCCATTCACGCGTGCCTATTATAACAGTGATTTATGAACTAAAATATTTGAATGAAAGAAGAATAAATTAACTGTAAGCACAAAATCAGGTGGCGATGCCTCAGTGTGATTATTATCTACTGTATAATTTTGTTCGTCCACAGACAGGACTCTGTGGAGATAAATCAAATTTAGTCAATGACCTTACCATCAAATTTTTGCTGAAAATGAAATGTAGTATAACATTTGAGAATTTGCTTAACAATCATAATAAATCACAAATGTGAAGAATCATGCTGAAGCCAAAGGTATGTGTGTCACAGGCGCACAGGCATACTATCCACTGAAAATAACATGGCTATGATGTAGAGTACATGCTCACATTGTCACAAAATTGCTTGTAGTCCATACAGGACTGTTATCATGGAGAAACAGCCCACATTTTATGGGAACTGGCCTGGTCTGATCAGACTGAAGGACTGTTCAGTGGATTGCCCATTGCATATTATTCCACCATCCTGAAGCACTGCAAAGCATGGGGAAAACCACATTCAACACATAACTTCATTTTGGAGACTCCTACCTTGTTCTTCAGGGTGTGCATGGCCATGTCACGGGCCCCATATTTCAGACACTGTCTGAACCAGCTGTGCATGGTCCAGTCTCGCAGATACCAGCAGTTTGGGCTGTGGCGGAATCTAAACAGAACAAATGGCAGAATCTGAGTGTGGTGAAATCTAAAAAAATCCAAAGAGGAAGGGACAATCACAATCATTTTTTACCCTGTTTCAGATAGGCTGCAGGGTATTCTGATGTTTATTGTTACAGAACACTTCTCTCCTTAATTAAAGTGGGTCAGAACATGGATATCCTGGTTTCTACTTCTAAATTAGTTCCTTTTATTTAAAGTAAAAACCCAGCATCTGCATTTTTGCAGCCTGCCAAGGCCAGGTGTGAGAATCCATTATCAAGACAGGAAAAAACACTAAGACAGATTCCCGCACAAGATCCATGACAGCTGAATCACCCTCTCATTCATGAATAGTAGCATGGCATGTACTTCTCTCAATCCAGTGAAGTGGTGCACATTCAGATGAGGCAACTTTACTTTAGATTACTTAGCAGCTGTTTTTAAAGAAGTTTGCAGAGCCAGTAGCATGCAGAGTACTGAAGGTATGATTTGTAAGATGCCAAGATGAGAAATATTTTGAATTTTGATAAGTAAACTATAAACAAGATTTTAACACTATGTACCATCCAGGGGGAATTTTACAATATTTGACAATGCTGACCTTCAAGTCTCTCCACATACATGCTAAATATTAATGCAGACTTAAGCTATGCTCAGACGGCTCCACTCTCACCATGTTTATTTAAAGAAAAGCATGCCTGTTATTGATTAAAAAAGCATTCCCTGAACTGTGACAAATGAGAAATGAGTAAAAAAACACAGCTGTTAACCTGCCTGATGGTATAAAATGATAAATGGGAGTGTATGTTTGCATTTTCCAATCCCGTTGATAGGATGCCAAAGAAAATCTGAGCAAAACATTTTATCATTGCATGTCAGGTTCTGCTCGTATTTTCCCCTGTGGAGGTAGACATAAGCACAGCAAGCAGGAATGAATAGTATATTTTGCGTTAAATGATGAGTGCGCCCATACATTTAAATCATGCTCCAGATCCAGACTTGCTATGACTGAGCACACCTCAGAGCTCATCAATAATCCAGTGTTTTAAACTCCTGCCTCTGATTGGCCGAGGGAGGAGAGCAGACTTATGGTGTGAGCTCCTGTTGCTAAGGCAACACTGGGGCGAGACTTCCTCATGCATCTGGTGATGGTGATTCTGCGATGATTCTGCTTTGATTTTATCACCACAATGATTTACCAATTGCCACATTACATTTCAGACTGGCCTGGTACTTCCTGGACTACAGATGCTACTCCTTGGTATTAATGGTTGATATTTTGGGTATTTTAATAGAAAACTATTGCCGGTTATTCCCCAGTCAGGAATTACATTATCAGGAAATGACTAGTGACTGACCCGGCAGATTCTGGGACGTTTTGCCATTACATCAATCTGGAAAATAAATGTCCTGATCTACCCATTTTTGTGAGTTTTGGTCAATCAACTCTACAAATAAAATGGGTATGTGCTCATATTTGATACAGCTACAGTCTGACAGCCCACTAAGCAAAGATGTTTCCGGGCATCTGGGATACTCTTGTAATTTCCCAAATATACCATGTAATGGGATTCAAGTATGCATCTTTATGAGGAAATATAGGTCAACTAGTACTAGCAAATACTGTAGCTAACATAATATGTCCTTCACAAGGCATATTATGGTTCACATATATTTACAATACCCCTGTGGATAATGATGTTACTGTCCATCTCAATATCTCCCTATATGATGAAGCATACTGCCTGAAGCCAAAAATGACTAATAAATGATTAAATGAAATGCTGATTCTAAACAGAAAAACTATAGATCCATATGCATGGAAAACATTGCAAAGAATGCTAACTGAATTATGATTTAGTACTCATGTCCTCGAGTAATTGAGTGACCTCTTAAGAATCAAGTCTTCCTCAGGCACTCTTGGCAGACTAGTCACTCTGAATCTGCAGTAGCAGGGCAATGATTTGTCCCCGCAGCAGCCCGTTTAAATTCTCCCATAAGCCACTCTGGCAATGCTCATCAGTTTACCAAGAGAGTAAGCAAGCGTGGCATTCTGTGCAGGGGGCCTGCTGACTCTCAGGCCTTACTCTGCACACATCAGTGTTATTAATGAAAGAGGAGATCCCCAAGCAGAGAACCGGGAAATCCCTCGACAGTCAGCTGTGCCGACACACATGTGAGCTACAGAGGGGGCACTGCCTTTTGCTGCACTGTTCAGCTCCTGGCTTGCTTTAGTCCATCTTAAAGGCGACAGCAATGTTGAATATTAGATTTGAAATCGGCCTCAGTTTGGGTTTGTTCATCACGTCAGACCGGTAGACATGCTGGGCTTCATTACTTAAAATGGAGATCGAACAGGGCGTTATTTTCTGTGGGCGAGCCACAGAGATTAGACTGCTGAGTCCCTGGCGATCCAGGGTTCTGACACGCAAAAGCCCCATCAACTCATCAAACAGCCTGGCTTTGCAAGGCGACGTGCCAAACGAAGGGCTGTTTCAACTCAGTTTGAATCCCGTCTATCAGAAGCTAGCAGACAGCAAGAAAAGCCGCCCATGTAGGGAAAATTCTGTTTCATGTTAATGACATTCTGGTCATCCATATTCATGAGGCCTTGACCCTGTTTGGTTGGCTGTTCTCAATGACAGCAGAAGCAGCTAAGGATTCTGGGTGATTACATGCTGGCAAGTGAAGGAGAAAGAAGATGTTAGCTCAGGTATAACACCGGCAAAGCTGAGAGCAACCTTAGACACTAAATAATACAAGTACTACAACCTCTTTAAATAACAAACATGCTTTTATAATGGCAAGCTGTCTACAGACTGCAGCCTGGGTTTGAACTTGTATTACGTATTACTCATATTCTCTCATTTGCATCCCTTTTCTCTGGATTTTGGGTCTGTATAAAGAGCTCAATCTGTTTTCTTTGAAATGTTACACTGGAGACATGATTCATTAAGGGAAGTAAAAAAAGATGAAAGCCCTTTCTAACTCAGCAAAAAGGGAAAAAGGAAATACACTCAGATATATTAACCACATGTCGTTCTATTTTGTTGAGGGCTGCTCAATGTCACTGAGTATTACAGGTCTAATAACTCAAGTCAGTGATGACACACCTACCACATTCTATTTTCAAAGTTGAGCACCTGTCCTAGCCCATCCCCCTCCCACCACCCACCAAATTAAAGACATTGACATTGACACACAGGTTAACTACAGCCTCAAAAATGCTGTATCATAGTACTTTGTATTAGAAGCTCCAGCTATCCTGACTGAAAATGACTTGGCCCATGGCCTGTCTCCTCAAGGAAATGATGAGTCAGAGACTGCTATGATCATCATAGCTACATTTTGGAGCAGCAGTGATAGCAGTATTGTTTTTATTGGCGAAGCATTATTATAATATATATATTTGTTTAAACTTCAGGGATGACTCACAGAACAGTAGAAGAATGATAATTACATGTACATTTAATACTGATTACTGTTAATATAATGTAATATAATGTGACATATTGAACTGTTGTATCACTCACAAATACTGTTACCTCTCACATACCACCTCTGCTGTGATACCAGAGAGCTATAAATGTTGTATTTATGTCTTTGTTTTGTAGAATATGGACAGAGCATCGCAACTTACTTGTACAGATAATACTCAGCCTGGCCCACTTCTTCCTTTGATGATATGTTATCGACAAACTGTAAAATGAAACAAAGAAACAATTATATGAGCATCTGGTCAAAAACAAAAAAAAAAACATCATTTTAAACCTCCTGCCAAAGCTTTATCGCAGGGCATGCTGCGTATTTGGAATCAGATGCTTACACACAGGTGAGTCACAGCTGGGTCTACTGGGTGGTGATCTCATCCACCGTGTTGATGGTTAAAGACGCTGTGCCTACTTGACTTGAATTACATTTTGGAGTCAATTTCTAT
Source organism: Albula goreensis (assembly GCA_022829145.1). Taxonomy (NCBI): domain Eukaryota; kingdom Metazoa; phylum Chordata; class Actinopteri; order Albuliformes; family Albulidae; genus Albula; species Albula goreensis. The sequence goes on along the minus strand of CM040741.1, from coordinate 59,983,792 downwards.
AAACGGAAGTGCCTCCCACCTCCACACTCCATTGTTTCTTTGCTTGATTATTCTCAGAAACATGACTGAACTACACAGACTGTCAATACTTCTCTCCTCACTTTATCTCCAAGGACTGAGACAGAATGCTAATCACAGCTACCAAACAGCCAACTGAATTGTTAATCACATTTGGAAGAGATCCAATTACAAATAATTTACTGATCCCAGTTATGGAACCACCCCTCAACCACAGATACATATATCCTAGCTTATAAATGTAAATTTTCTTTCATCCTTCTAATGCACAGTGTAGCATAATGTTTGCCTAGCATCAGCATCCCTGCATGTTTGGGGATGCTTCTCAGTGGCATAACAAGCTCATTTGCCAAAGGCTGTTTGTTTTCTGACGCCCTTCATTAGCCTGGTAGGTAGCAGTGTGGGATCAAATGCACCCTGGGGTGCTGTAGTCCAGCCGACACACTGTCTGGTGCTGTCTGGGGCTGAGTCACTGTTGCCGCAGCCCCTGGTGTGGCCTGAGCGAGGCCTGCTGGTCGCAGTGACACAGCTAATTCAGAGGGGGAGGGGGACATGCAGATAGAGGCTCTCCTGCAACCTAATCTTCATTTGCCAAGCCCTCTACATGGTCTAATGTGTGATATGTCGACCTTTTAAAATGTGCCTGTGAAGGAAAAGCCGGCCGCTACACTATTTTTTTCTGTTGGCACTTTCCCCTTTCCTTTATCGATTCTCCTTTATATCTGCAACCGGTTCACAAATGTCGGGCATGCAGAGTCTGCCCATTTAGCTTTATTGATCTCTCACACCACTTCAGTTATATAGATATATAGCCCAGTGGTACTCTTGTCCTTGGAGAACCTCATGGTGAGAAAGTTTTAGTTATTGCTCAACATTTAATTGATTAATTAACACATTTGATTATACAGTTAAATCACCTAACCTTGATTTCTGGGCCTAAGCCACTGGTTTTAAGGTGAAAACAAAGGCACCCTGTGGCTCGCCAAGAGCAAGAATGAATACAACTAATACAAACCAGTACTGTGTATATGGAGTGGGCTCTTTGAGGAAGGAAGCCTGGCTATCAATAGTCTGTGAGACACACATTATTCCACACTTGATCTTTAATAACAGAGAGTAAAATGTAGAGTTCCAGCTCACACCTTGTAACTGCAGTGTCAGAGGTATTCTAGTATGAGCTGTGCGTGTGCCGGGCCATGTTCTGCCAGCCGCCGTGATCCCTCATCCTATCGACTGCTGCCGTCTCACACTCCTCCCCACAGCCAGATCACGTCGCCCGACTATCTTGTCCTGAATATTTATTCCACTGTTTGCTGCGGCACTGATCCTCTTCACATCTCATGTTACAATAGTCCTTCAGGAAACACTTCTAACTTTTTAACTAAGCTAAATAAATATGTAAATCTCTTCAGGAAGTAATTCTGCATAGTCAATTAATCCATTTGTAAACCGTGATGATATCAAGCACAAGTCTTGATTTTGGTATATAAAATAAGCCTTGCAGCAGAGAGAGAAATTTAATTTATGCAGAACAAAAAACAAGAAAAGAGACAACAGGAATGCTTTGTGGTTTAAGTTTGCATTCCAAAATAATATGACAAGGCAGTCTATGTTGTATTGCAAAACAATGTTTTGATACTTTGATTCCACATATTAAAAATGGTAAATACTTCATGAAGGTTTGAGAAGGCCAGGTCAAGGAAGTGACAGAGGAGACATGTCAAACAGCAGAGACAGGTTAAGGGATAAAGTTGCATTTGACTCTGTTTGTCAAATGGGAGATTAAGACTGACATGGCATATTGCTCTTTTCCTGATCTATGGAGCAAAGGCCACGACTACAGCTCACTGTTGAATTCAGGAATACCGTTTTTATGCCACCTCTCATTCTTTAAGGTATATATACATATTTTTGTAATGGAACAGCTGATGTTTCTTAAAAAAATGTACCAAAAAGGTAGCTTTTGAAAATGCATGAAACAGGTTCAAGATAAAATATATGAACAATCTTTTCTACATGTTCTATGTTTTAAAGGATGTGTCAGTAGGGTAAATACAATAAATCTATATCTGATTCTTAAGAGAACCAGTGAGATGCTGCTGTTTACCCACCTAACCCCCCGCCTAATCCTTATTACTAACATTACGGTTGACAGCAGTAGAGTAGGTCATGTGAATTGTAGAGCACAGTATCATGAATTGCCTGGTGCATAAAGCTGTCCTCACTGATGCTTATCTTGATTCATTGGGTCCAGACATGTAACACATTTAGTTCATTTTGAAAGCTTTGCATTGCACAGGAGACTAAGCAATCACACGCCCTCTGTTTCCCCTCCACCAGTCTGAATACAAGCTCACTCTCAAATACTCAGGTCCAACAGACAGACTACACACTGGTCTGTTCTATTAGAATTTGAGTATTGAGAATTTGTAGTTAATGATCAGCCAAGCATTACATGCCACTTCAGTGCACCTAGCAGAAGTAAAACATTATTGTATGTGCATCCATCTAATGTATCTAACCTTCATAGGTTTATGTTCAGCTTGTTCTTAGTATTGTTTCATAAATAATAAAGCTTGGGAGTTTCCAATCCACCTTACCCGTGCTATTGTCAGTGAACTGACAGGAAACTTTCTTTCATAGGTCCTGTCCATTAGGGTTGCCAGTTCAGCTTTGGAAAAGAAGACAGACAAAACAAAAATGAAGCAGAATTGGTAATGAATCAATAACATTTTTTTCTTAACCAAAGCAGCATGTAACTACACAGAACAAATCTGTACATTTCCCTCCATTAAACATGTATTAAGACAGCTTGGTACTCATTTCACTGATTGGAGGCAAGCAAAACCCACAAGGGAATTCTCTGAGGGAAAGATGATCTTATTCATAGAATTCCTAAACATTTAAGGAGATACAAACAGGATTAGAATTGCAGACCCTCAAAAGACTTTACAGTAAGAATTGAACATTTCAAAATGATGGGTATCATATCAGTGTGAGCACAAAACTGGGGTCACCAATCACTCAGATCACCCTCCATTGACAGGATGGCTTTCCTCTTGATATGTTCAGGGGAAAAGCCATCCTTCAAATGCAATGCTCAGTTATTCCCCAGAGGTCCCACAGTGCCTAAGTAAATGACACAGATGCATTCTGAGGAGGGGATAAGGACTTCAGACACACGTCTCCCTCCAATCAATGGGCTGCTCCCACTGTCAGGAGACAACAGGGCACCTGTCTTCATATTGAAAGTAAAAACCTAAGCACAGGTCACCCAGATATCTTTACATCCACCCAATAGAGGGCTTTCCCCCACCAGCTAGTTTGGCTGGATCTCTGGTGCTCACGTCACTGTATAGGAGAGAGTCAAGCGAAAAAATATAAATAAAAGATGTTGTCTGCAGACATCAATCACAGAGACTCCACAGCACTTTCTAACAGCCTTTGCTTTGTAATCTGACCCTCAATGAACCTGTCAAGCAGGTAATGGCTAATTTGACTAAAGAGCTCTTTACCCATTCACTGTTTTAAGTGACTTATTTGATTATGTTATTCTGCTGTGTTTAGTGTAATGAATGATTGGAAAAGACACTATTCAGCATCAAACATATATTTTACCCAAAAGCAAATTATTCAGAAAAAAAAGACTTCTGTAAAAAAGAGTAAAACACAAATTGAAAAGGTTACCAGTTAACCTGGGGCTGGGATGGGGGAGGGTGAGAACAGACACTGAAAACCCCAGAATCAGTTCAGGTTTGGATTCCTCAATCCTGAACAAATGTCAATGTAGCTAATTCCAAGTCAAATTCAGGCCTATACTCTGACATTTCAAATTCAGCATTACGTATCTCACTGGATAAGTACAGAAATGTATTTACATATAACTCAAATGGAACTATATTCATAAGTTCCAAATGTGCTGCTATTCCTATTACACAAACAGTACTCTTTGCAACAAAACAAAGCCTCTCAGTTTGAAAACATGCTCAGTTCCAAGGTCAGCCACTGAGTCTGCAGTATAATCAAGATTCAAGAAAGAACAAACGCCTCCATTTACTCTATAAAAATCAGAAAGCATTTCAATAAGCAGTGAAAAATCCAGACCAATGCCTTTATTCCTGTATACTTTGCTTAAAATCAGATAAAGCTGTGCCTATCCAAATCAGTGATATGGGCCCTTTCAAATTCATTCAGACTGCAGATGAAATAAGGTATATGCACGGTCCTTGTGTAGAGCAACCCGAATACTGCGTTGAAGTTGACACAATATGCTACTTAAATGAAACGCTGCTGTGCTAATGCAGGGCCTGACCACAACACTCATTCCAATATGCCATCACTCCTGTATATCATTTATTACTATATTACTTAGGATATTCTGTATTAGGGAACACGGAGGACGACATCGTCCCATTTTAATGCATTTGGCATGCACTGACTGGTGACTCAGTTTATAAAAGTCCAGTCGGTGTCTGGATTGTGTCCACCAGAGCCAAGGGGACACAGGGTCTCAAAGTAATTTGTTAACGTTATCAGATGAACAAAATCCAACAGCGATTTTGAATAAATAAATAAATAAATAAATAAATAAAAATAAACGAATCAGGTCAGGCCAGCCAAAGCATTAGCGTAAAATATGCTTAGATTTTAATAAAGTTGGACACATCAACTCGGAAATATAAAGAACACAATAATAATAATAATAATAATAATAATAATAATAATAATAAACTTTTACTAACGTTGTTAATTCACAACAGTTTCGTTGTTCATTAGGGGGATTACGAATTCCCATGTAACACTGTTCAATATAACACTGCCCTCTACAGAGCATTTTGAAATGCAGGGAATTTAAATCTTTGGAGCAAGCGAGCCAACTAATTTGACAGTATCTAAATCCAACTGTTGAGAATAAGAAATAATTGTATGTTTTTTCATACAATTCCAAGATAAACCCTTTTATTTTCAACATTTCATCAATTACTTACCCAGGTTTTGAGGGTCTTCCGGTCTCTGTTCCCATACACTGGCATCCAAATACGATGCTGAAAGAAGGCATCTTCTTGCTAGAGGAACAATATCCAAACACACCACTGGTCATTCTGGGTGATATTCTCTCACTCTTTGAAAACATTCGCTTACTTTACAAGTTGGCAAGCTAATGCAGTGACTTTAAAATACAACGGCGATGTTATTTTTTTGAACGACTGACAAATATGAGAGTATTTAATCTTTACATGTAGCCAACAACCTTACTCAAAAGTCTTCGAGCCAGTTTATGCTGGTTATTCGCATAACACCGCTATATGACAGTAGGTAACGTTTCCTGACGTTATTTAGCCAACTGTAAGCTAGCTATGTAGCTATCAACCTAGCAATTAATAACTGGGGCGACTGTTCAAGCCAAACAGGTATAGTTAACATTATAATAAACCAAATGCCTACAATGACCAGGTAGTATCTGATTCTCAGATATTGAAATATGCACTAGTTATCTAGCACCTATGCCACACATGGATATTTCCCAAACATGCCATCTATCCTAATGACGTTGATAGTCAGCTAACCGCTAGCTGTCATATACCTAATTTTTTTCTTATCAGAAAACACACAGTACAATTACATTCAATTAACATGTGTCTTTTTTTCAAAACAATGTCTCAATTACCTGTAAAAGCATGTGTTATACATTTTGCTGAACCTCTAGCAAACAGGGCACACCGCTGTAACAAGGAGGCAGCCATCTTGGAATAACACAACTGTGCATTACGCTGGGGGACAAGTAAGGCTTTAACATGAGATAGTTCCTCTTAAAGCAATTTAATTCAGAAATTTCCCCATGTCCTATGTATAAACACTGATTACTAAGTACTAGAAATGTAACGTTCGCCTATATGTCATTTAAAACATTATCTGCAAATTTTTTTTTAAATTTGTAGCCCAAATCTTCCTCTGCGACGAATTGGTGTCGTCAGGGGACAATATGGCGCTCAGAGGAATGACCGGCTGTGTCCGAATGTTGTTTCGTGATGTTAAAAATACAGGATTATCATGTAACTTTGCCAATATTAACAAACAGACTGATTGCTGGACGTGCAGAATAGGAGGTACTGTGCAGTTTTTAAGTATGAATATAATAACAGTTTCCTTTCATTTACAAAAATGTGAAGAGCTGGCCAGCTAGGCCAACGTTAGATACTAATGTTGACAGCAGCAGTGTGTGAACCTACCGGTTCTGCGTAGTGTTTCAACAAAATGTGCAATCTGCATTTGCAAACCTCAGATGTGACAATGTAATTTAGTAGAGGGTTGATTGAGCTACACAAACCAGACGCAGATAGTCTTTACCCTGTGCTTTGACATCCTGCTCATGTGGTTTTGATGCATTGCAACGTTACACACTTGGCCTCTTGTGACCTTTTAATTAGTAACAAAAAGTGTGTCTTGCGTAGGGCACAAAAGCATAATTGGCTATCATTTGCGTGTTAAATTTTACACTTTCATAAAAAATGCCAAGGTAAAGGATAGTAACATTGCCTTCAACTAAATCCAACGTGGTGGCTTGGCCAGCTAACGAAAGTTTAAACATCTCAGGACTTACTGTTCCCCCAAGTGAGCGATATGACAAATCACACTGTGCTTCAGAATGTGTATGCAGAAATGTGGCCGTACTTGCCGGTTGTGACAGCTAAATCTATTAAAAATTTCAGCAAAAAGATATCTCCTACCTGAAGACATCATTAGACTACAAGACTTCCAGCAAAAAAAGCTAGCTATTGCTCATAGGATGCATGGAGTAAAAGGTAACATGTTATTCTCTCTTCCCTTCACAAGAATGTGTCTTATTGTTTTTATATGTACTTTTCTCAGCATGTTGTGGAGCCCGTCAGGAAGCTGCATATGCACTCTAAATCCTTATAATCCATCTTTCATCAGATCAGATCATTTCAATGATTAGCAGCTACAAACTTTTAATTTGCTATATGCTAATTATTAGAAATATTGTAATGCGTAGTTACTGTTATTTTACCGTAGCGTGTGTTGATACAGACACATTTAGGAAGCCATTTTACTAGAGTGTTTAACTTGATTTCTCTGTATCTTGCTTTTCAGAGGAGTATTTCCAAAAGCTTAACCAAAAACTTCAAAAAAATGAGCTCATCTTAAAGAATGAATTAAAATTGCTCCTGCACCTGTGTGAAACCCCCGATGATGTGGTCACTGCCAAGAGCGTCATTGATAGGTATTGGATCTATGCAGGAAATAATACGCTAACCCAACTGGCACTTATAGATTCCCGGATAAATGTGTCAGATGCGTTACAAAGTCCTGCTAATCTTGTTGCATGATATTTATTCGCCACTTTTAATGTCATAGTTACAATGCAGTTACATTCTTGTGGGGTGTTCTGGAAAAGCATTTCCAGTACATAGGATAACCGTTTTGATGGTCAATGTTTCATTGCATTTTTTTTTATCTGAAACCAAAAATTGACCATTTAGCATGTAGTGTTTTTAAATGTCCATTTCAATTAAGCTTTCAACCATTGCAAACTCTGTGCATAGTCTTTTACTGAATTAACAAAATGAAAAACAGACATTTGTTTACCCTTATTGAGCACATACATCTGGCTTGACATGACTGGATTCATATATGCTATCAATTTGTTTAGATCAAACCAGTATTAATAACTGAACAAAGACGTAACATGCAGACAATCTCATACAGTCATGATGAGCACTTGATTGTAACCGCTCCAGCCAATTTCATTATGAATTGAGAGCCTAATGCAGAGAATGATATTTGGGGTTGTCAGGTACCATGAAGAAAATCACAACGTGGCATTTGGAGAGTTTAGGTTTGGGCCCCTCTTCATGAGACTTTGCTATGAGCTGGGCCTGGAAGAGATGGCAGCAAATGCAATCAAGGACAAGGTAATCAGACAGTCTGTGGCAAGAATTACATCATGCAGTGTAGTTATCAGAAGGTTATTCTTCCTTGAAAATGAATGAGTGTGTATGTGTGTATATATACTGTATATATATATATATATATATATATATATATACATATAAGCTTTCTCAGTAACATACTTTGCATTTCTTTTGAAGTACAGTAATTGTCATTTGTCATAACAATGTTTACTATTTTATGAAGTCATATGAATCTTGGATTAGATTTTCTGCAGTAGAGCCTGCAATGTTCTTAACCATAACATGATGTACAACGTGACTTAGATTTTAGTGGAATGTTTTCAGTATATGCTAATGATTGTAGTAAGTTTGAATGGTTTCATAAGACTGAAAGCACCGTGTCTTAGTGGAAAAACAATGAATGGACCTTATTGTTAGATTTGATGTATTTGCCAAAGGAAGTCAAATGTACATAAATGTTTTGGCATGAAGCTCTCTCCATCCTGTTATGTAAAAGCATGGTCAACAGAGGGAGCTGTTGTTTAAAAATACAGTAGTATCGATTATCTGAAATAAACAGATACTAAGTAATAAAATATAGCTCATGCAACCAAATGAAGTCCATCATGAGTTCCATTACGTATATTGAAATTAGTACGGTAATTGACTTTTATTATTCATTTTTATTTTTTATGTTTTATGTATTACTCACATATATCTAAGGGCCTCTTTGTATATTTTCCTCAGTATTTCTCAGTTCCATCTGTTTATCCAGTGTCTGTGTTTGTGCCAGTATGGGGTGGAGATGATTTGTTGCAAACACCGTCTTCCCTCCTCTGTTTCAGACTCTGAAAGGATTCTTCACAGACTCAACTTCCTTCAACATTGCGATGGATATGCTGTTTGTGAAAGGATATTACGACAGTAAGGAATCAGTTTTAATAACTCCACCCTCACAGAAAAGTGTTATTTTCCTTCATAAAGTCATGCAGATTGAGTCCAAGACTCCCTCATATAGTGCAGATGCATTTGTGTGTAAAATATGTAGCTGCATGACTGTTTTTGAGTCATAGGCAAAAGTTCTATCTGTTCTTTGAATCTAGTGGCTCATCAGAACTAAATCAGTTGTGTAATTTATTTCCTAACACAAGCTTTGGTCTGTGCTAGGTTTAGTGATATCAGTATTAATTAAAAAGGTGTTGTGTTTCTCAGCTCCTGAAAGTGATGATTCCAGGAGTGTAAGAGGTCCTTTTGATTTATCTCTTCTGTCGACCTCTCTAAGATGTTTTGTACTTATGGCCTACTTTTGCCCCTGGATATTCCCTAGAACAGTTTGCTGTCCAAATGTCAAAGCATTTTACAACAACCTTTCATGAACACAAGTCTGTTTGTTTTTTTAATAATGTTTTGTACACACTGGTCATTTGTTTGTTGTTTTGAAAATATTATTCTTGCACTTTTAGTCTTGAAAGTCACAGTTGTTCGTGTGATGGTATACCCACTGTCATTGAGCTTGCTCCAGCGCAGTGTACCGATGCTGTGGAGTAAATGTGCAGAATGTAGGTGTCATAGCTTGATAACACATGAACAGTGAAGGTCTCATTAATTAATGAAGTTACTAAAAATGTGGCTTAAAGGAAGGTAAAAGGTTGTCTCTTGGGTTGAGCTGTCCTTCGAACAAAAGCTGGAAAATCTCAGCACCTTCGGCACCAATTACCTTCACAACAGGATGTCCTCTCCTCTCAAGGGTGCCAGAGTGACTACTGGATATGAACTAGAGTTACAGTATTGAATCCGAGACAGCCCTTCTCACCGACAGCTGCGTCATTCCAGCACTGTTCATTGGACCTTTTTTCATGCTCTTCAATAGTTTGTGTCAAACATTTCAGTTTGCAGCTTGAACATACCTGAAAACCTTTTGCTTTGTTCAGCCTTGACTGGCATGAATAGGAAATGCTGAACAGCAGTGTCCCAAGTGCAATTCAAACCACTGACCAGTGTAATGAATATGATATATTATTGATAATGTCAGTGAAATCAAACCGAGTTCTCCAGTTCTTCAATGTCATATGTCCATAGATATTAGCATATTCCATTCCTGGATGGCCATTGTGTATGCTCACTTAGTTTTCAATAACAACAAGAACAGAAAAAGAGACTAGGTGGGATGAGTGAATGGTACAGTCAGCTCTGTTATTTGTTCACTTAGTTCTGGGTAACAACAAAAACAGCCATTCCTGCAGCTTCCCATGGCCAGATCATTGTCATATACTGTATTTTATTGTATGCAGTAAATTAGTAGTCTTGATGTAGTAATGTAATAGATTTATTACATAATGTGCACATTTTCTGCTAGGGCACCAGGTGCTCTCTTGAAACCTGTTTTTTTGTTTTGGTGTCTTCATTATCAGTATCTCCAATGTTAATTAAGGTTGTAGATTGACCGCATTTTTCTGAGACACATTTATAATTTGCAGCTGCTCTGGAGGTGCTGATTGACATGAAGAATCAGGGAGTGCCATTTAACAAAGACACCGTCATCCTGGCCTTTGGAATCTGCTACAAATTGGTGAGGACTCAACTTCATCACAATGTGAAGTATAACAAAGTAGACCTCAGGCACACATCACAGTCATGTCAGATGAATGGTTTGATTTTCTCATCTGTCTAAGGTAATGGGGGCACTCACATTTTAATAAGCTCTAATTAGCTACTCAGTGCTTGTCTGTCACTGTCCAGCCTCTGGTTAATTGCAGAGAATCTTTTGTAAATGTAGTGAGTGTTTTTTTTAATATATTACCAAACATTACATTACTGCTTTGAGCCTTGCTTTGAGCCTGGTAGCTAGACAGTTATGGCTCAGGAGGCATCTAACTCACTTATTGTTCTCATCAACAGAACACCCCGAAGTCATACAAAATCTGTACCACGTTGTTAGAGGAAGCACAAAGCAAAGGCCGCTTTGTTCCTAGACAGGCATACTGCTTTGCGGTAGCGCTGGCTCTGAAACAGGTGAATTTTTCATTTTTGTGAATTTTAATATTTCTCATTAATATTTGGAGCCAAAAACAATTGTTTTCTAAAAGATATGGGGACTTTTATTTTCAGAAGGACATTGAGAGAGCCAAATCAATCTATGCACAGATAATGAACCCTGACAACAGAATATGCCAAAATCTTAAAGTAAGTCTGACATTTTACTCTGCAAACCAAACTTATCTTCGAACATACTCTCTCCAGCTGTATAACCTGTTTATAATTTCACGTGTCTGTTTAATAATTTCACAGGGTTTAGACTGCAGGAGAATCACATTGTTAGGATAATTTATGTAGGTCCTCATTTTCCTCTGTATCTCAGTAATTGTAAGCCAGATATAAGAAGTAGATATTTTTCTGTACCTTCATCTTTTTAGCATACTTCCTCTTCATTTTTTGGTTTTAGAGGTCTTAGAAGGTTATTGTTCAGTGCATGAGAACAGGATCAGAAGAACAGTACAACTTTGTGTCTTTCATTAGGTTTAGGGTTGGGAGAAACTGAATACATGCATGGATGAAGCTTACTCAATGAATGTTTGCAGGTGCTTACAATGGCCATGGCAGGAGCTGTGAACAGCGTTCTCTCCATCCTGATATCAGCAGTGATGCCTGACAGTCCAAAGTTTGTGAAGAAGCCTGAGTTCTCTCAGGATGTGGTAAGAGTCTGAAGTCAGGATACTATATCCAATAAGTATATTGCTCCCTAGTAATATAATTAGTAATGCCAAAGTACTGTATGTAAGCCCATTCATATTAAATGTTGCCTTTATTTCAGCATTGCCAGTCCTAGCAGGGAGAGTTCCACAATCAGGGACATAGCACACGAGGGATGAAGGGTAACTGAGTGTGCTAAAACTAAAGCAGCCTCTCCATCCCTTTCCCCACACCCTGCTGCTTTCAGGTGGACGTGCTGAGGCATGAGACGCAGATGAGCCCGCTGCTGCGGAGCCGGGTGGAGCGTGTGCTGGCCAAGCTGCAGCTCTCCGGTCAGGTGACGGACCTCAGCCTGGACGAAATGCTGTGCTATACGCCCACCGGGAAGAGGAGGCACCTGGGACTGATGCTGGATCAGAGGAGGACCAGCCGCCGGACGTTACGGCCTCTGCAGACTACTCTCCTCATGGAGTAGACCCTGTTCTGCACCGTTCTTCTCTCTCATTAGCCTTACTCCACCCACCCCAGCTAGCATTTCTGCACTGGTCAGACCTTGACACCTGATGACGTTCTGACCAGCACTTTTTCCACACTACTGTCATTGAGTGGAGACCCAGACCTTACTGCTCTTTGCCTTGTTATTGTCCCTCATCAGGATGAACTTGGACACCATAGGGTGGTTGAAGTGCTCAGCAAGCTGGAGAGGGAGATTTCAGAGGAGTCTCTCTGCAGGGATTGTGGTTACATGCCTCTTAGTCTGTTTTAAGAGGCTGGATGTCATTCAGCTTTGCCATCTACTTTCACTTGTCCATTGCTTGGGGAAAAAAATCAGCAGTTCCTGTAGATTTGTGTAGTTTTTATAAATATAAAAAAATGATTTCACATGGCTATTTACTTGCTAACTCTGACATTTTACAAGGTCACCAATCAGGGGAACCCTTGAAATAATCACATCTCTCATTCAAGAGTAATGGCAGTGCAAGTGGTTCAGGCTCTTTGTTTTTACTTTGAGTGCAATCATAGAGCACTCCAAGTGAAGCATGACAGTTAACCATAACAGTAACATTGGCCAAAATATACTTGCAATGAAGTGAATTGCATCCTGGGAAAGAATTAAAATTGTTCTATTGATCATAGCATTCATTCCCCTTCATCCTAGTAGCATGGCTTAGTCCCCTGTCTCATGACCTGGAGAGAGGAGAGAGATTAAAGACGTTAAAATCACTTGATTGTTTTTTTTTTATGTCTTCCTTTTTTGTACAGACAAGCTGCTCTGACATTCAAATCTGCAAATATGTCCAAACACCACGTTAGTGTTTTTAAAATGTATTCTTGTTGTCTTTTTTTAAAGACCCTAATCAAATTTTAAAAGATTCATATGAAAACTTAACGTCTTCAAGTAAAATTGGACCTAAATTCAATAGGCAAGGACTTGGGCCTATATTCTGTCTTTGCATTGTGTGCTGAACACTACTGGATTGGAACAAGAGTTACTTTTTACCATTTTTGCAAAAGTACTATTAAACCTGCAATATAGTGATGGGAGAATAAGGTCTCATAAAACCTCACATAGGTGGAGATACCACATGTTACCAGTACCTGAGTTAAACCATTGTATTTTTCTGTGGAGAGAAAAATGTTTTGATTGGTCCAAAAAGGTCTGTGACTTACAGCTCATAGTAAAGCCACCCATTATGTGGGTAATGCAATTTCTTTATACCTCATTCTCCCATCACTACTGTGATCCATCTGTTTGTGGGGGAAAAAAAAAGAAAAAATGTGAATGCCACTACATTATTAATTATACTATTAAGTAATATGTTACATTAAATTAATTTTTTAAAGCTTACAATTGACTCCGAGCCAATAAATTCATTCAATTTTTCAAATTTCCAGAATAAAATACAAATTATGTGATATTGACTCTTAAATGCATTCTAAGAAAAAAAGTTTCAGAGAAGAAACAGCACTGCTTATACTAAGACCTTAAATAGAGCAGGGAATTGATTGATGAACTGGAGAACTCGTGATGAGATCTTGCAGGATCTCCTTGGAGGTTTTGGTTGTAAAAATTACTTTCTACTGTACTTTAATGTGAAATTTAATGAACGCTCCAGAAGCACATGAACACAGCTTTAACTTGAGAGGGAAAAATCTTACTGTTAAACTCCATTACTTGTGCAGGAAAATGTATTGCAATGTATTGCACCAGCCGTAGGTCTCTCTGGGCAGGGAAGGATGGTGCAGAATCTATCAGTCTTAAGTTATGCATTTTCAGTTGAAATAACCTCAAAAGTGAAGAAAAACAGTTTTAGGAAGTAATCCCAAAAAAGTCACTCTGGGAGACAGTGAGCAGACAGAGTTGGAAACTTTGGGATATGACAGCGCCAATTAATGAGTTTGGAAACATCCTCATGACAGCAGACACAACAGCCAAATGGACAGAAAGGAACTGCCCAGTTTACAGTAAAAAGCCAAGAGGAAGACCTTGTGTAGAAAAACAGAAGTCCAAAATATACAGCAATAATTATTATTGAGAACAAATCTAAATTACACATTTTCAAGTAAATGTTTGTCCTTACAGGAGATTATTCAGGGTTTTTGTTTGTATTTGTACCACAGTGATAGAATAAATCAACACTGAAATTGAAAAGATAAATCCTTGAAATGTAGCAGAGTGATTCCAGAAATACCTTGAAATAACTGCCCATGGAATCATTTAGGATATCATGGGCACGACTAGTACTAATTCTTCCATATGTATCATTACTAAATTCACATTTTAACTGTTCTGTGATCTTCAATGAGGTGGCCATCTCATGCCCTTGTTGAAAAAGAGGATGCGTTACATACAGTGGAACTAGCCACCCACATCTGCTTTCCATTTTCACCTCACAACACCTTTTCCCATCAAGGACACCATTGAAAGGAGCTCCTTAATATCAACTCATCTAATGAGTTTCACTTCACCTTTGTCCTGAGCACAGTTACCTAATTTGGCAGTGGTGTGGCCCTCCTTTGTGCTTTGGAGGGGGACTTCTGAAACACCCAGGCCTCTGCCAGGGACCCCAAAACACAGAGAGAGGGAAAGAGGAGGAAGCGAAAGTGTCTTCTAAAACCAACACTTTTAGTTATATCCTTGTGATCAACATACAGGAGCACTGACTAGAAACGAGAAGATTTTTTTTTCTTTGGTAATGAAAGCTGTTGCGTTCTGTAAAGAGGGGAAGTGTATACACGTTTGTGTTCTTGTTTATCTGTCTGAAGACATTTCTCCCCACGTTCATCGCAGACAGTGCTCTGAAAAGAGTCCTGTGGTGATGCTGAATATCCTCTTTCTGAATTTCAGAACTCGTACAACCTTGCTTTGTAGTTGTTGTGCATTCCACTTATCTCAACTTGTCGCTTAGCACCGCATAGAATTAATGTCAAGGAAATCGTTTTGGAAGGATTTGACAGTCCGTCCTAGTTACCATTTTTACAGTCCAAGTTCTGTCTGCAGCTTTTTCAATGTCAAAACAACTCCCACATAGAAAATTGCTTCCAAGATTCAGACTAACTGCATTATACCCCATTGTTTATTTTGGACACTAAAATGAACACATTCATTGTATTTATAAGTGTATATCTTTTATAAGTGTACAAAAAGCTTGTGTAACTGACTGCAAGCCTACAGTAGCTGAATATAACCTGGTTTTTTTTTACCATTAGGGGCTGGGTTAAGCCAGCTAGAGTTTATTGTGGTAACTGTTGCATTTGACAGCTTCAGTGATGCTTCAGGTTATATAGGCTTCTACTTGCAGTCAGTTATTGATTCACAACTTCTCCAGTTATTGCTCTTTCTCCTGCACTGAGTTGTCTATATGATATAAAAGTAACTAGGTTGTAGATCAGTGTATTTGAGAGGTGAAGGTGCCTGCTGGTGGAATTGGTGATCCTTAATCTGGAAGAATTTTTATTTTTTTTAAAACATTTTCTTTAAAAAACATTTTTTAATGGAAGCTTTTTCATTGTAGTTTATGTTAACCTTCCCTTTTCAGCCAAGGAAGTGTGTACCAGTTTCACTGAAGCATTGAAACATTTGTATCCTCCCAGAACCCATACAAATGAAAACTATTATTACAGGTTTACACAATCGTTAGAGCTTGCTTTGTCTGGGACACCCGCAGAGCTTAAGAACGCTTGTTTGAGGAGAGTCCTATGGGTTTTCTTGGGGACGTTCTCTCTCACACTTCCTTTCCTTTGTGAGCAGAGACTTGGGAATTGTTTTTTAATTCCAAGAAGAAAGCGAGTCCACGTGTGTACAATCACCTATCCTTTCTCATTGTTTTCATTCGGAGGGAGGAAGTATGGCGGGTGGCCGATTTGTGGCCAGGCCCTCTGATATCAGACAGCTAGTTTGTCTTGACTCAAAACACTTGTCTCAGACTGGCCTAGGCCTCCTAAATTCTGATTGGTTCCTTCAGATTTCTGATGGTGGATTTGTTTGGCTCATGCAGCCTGTCTTTGTAGGCACCCACCCTTGGGGTATTTGTCAGAACTGGTACCTGATTATTTGTTTAATAGCAAAGAAAAGCATTCAAAGCCTGGCTGTTACAGCACACCGGAGAGAGAGGTTAGGCTTATAGTAATGAACCTGGCCAAATAGGCTAAAGAGTCAATACATTTTGACTTGGGCTGCTCAGAAATACTGTCCTGGCTGTCTCTCATTCAGTTCTGTGAGGAACTCCATCCTGTGAAGAATCCAGCTAGTTGAAAAATGATACTTGGCGATAAGAATGTTACAGATTCCATTACCTTATTTTCTGATTTAAGAATATTGCAAATTATATTGCCTTTTTTCAGATTTTCATGTGCTCTGCTGTAATACAGTAATGTTCTTGGGAGGGTTTTTATAAGCAGACTTGTGAGCCTCCGGGGATAGAGTGTCTAAATGAATAATAATGCAGGCCTGTTGATATCTAGTGGAGAGACTCTAGGGGGCTGCAGGACAGGATAAGGTCACTGTGCCCCACAGCTGGCTGTCTGTTACCTCACGCCCTCCCTGCTTCCACACACTTTCACTGTTTTCTCTGTTTCTCCCGCTGCCTTGCTCTCGCTCCTGCTCTCCCCCTCATTCTTGAAGATTTGTATGCAAACTGCAAACTTCTTTTTATTGTTCACATTCACCACTTTTGCTGTCTGCATCTCTGTGTATGTCATTGTACAATTGCTCCATTGTGGCATTGTATAAATAATAACCAGTTAGGAATCAGCTCGATTGTTACATTTCTGCCATGCCCACTCATGTGATCTTGAAATTTGTTCAAAAATGCCTGTGAAATGAACATGAATTCAAGAGAATATTTATCAGTTTCAGACACAAAAAGATAGAAAAAACACATGACACAGTTCAGGACAAGCTGTTTATTGGCTTATACATACACTGTTATTTGATTAGGGGCGCTTCTTAGAAGGCCTCACAAGTAATTATTGGTTTGTTCATTTAAAGCCACTGTCTCCTACCCCAATCAGTACACCAGCAATAAAAGCACATATAATCATAAAATATGTATTTTTTATAGACATGATAATTTGAAAAATATAGCAGGCTATCAAATAGACTATGAAAATATACAAAATGTATTGTGTTAAACACAAACTCAAACACAGCATCAAATATATTATTAATATGCTTCAAATAAGCACAAATGAGTTCACTTACAGAGCTCTCTCTCTCTCTCCCTTCTCCTCCCCTCTATCACTCTTTCTCTTTATATATTGTTTATTATTATTATCTTCTCAGTTTAAGCCATCAATCAGCATCTGTCATACACTCAGATTTGCATAGATCTGAGTTGACATTTCTCTTCTTTCCTTCCCCAGAATGATTTGTATTCATGAAAAAATAAATCCCTTTAAAAATGACCCTTTCATCTTCTTATTCTTTTCTTAATGTTTGTAGTTTCTCAGGCCTAAAGATCATTTATAGTTTAAAGGCTACAAGTTTCAAAAAGTGAACGGTGCGTTTTCACTTTCACTGCTTGTTTCTCGGTTCCCGAGACCGCTATCTGCGTCCACCTCCCCTGGAGAAGCAGAACTCGGTGGGCTGTCGTACCCACTGCACAATCGCTCCTCTCTGCCCAGGTAATGCTTCTGCTTTTCATATGGTTCTACTTTCCCGGTCTGCCTCGGCCCCTCCCTGTACTCGTCGTCTGTCTCTGCCCCAAGTGAAGCCTCATCCTCACAGTCCTGGTCTTGGGGTTCGCCATTGTGCAGGAACACATGGTCCTTCTGACCATCCTCACCTGGACTGTATTGTCTGGTCCTGTAGAATCTGTCCTCCTCCTCCTCCTCTTGGCACACACTGCCTGGCATGCTCTCCCATCAGACTGTGACAGCTGGTGAGCGGCCTTCTGGGAAAGGTCAAAGGGCTCCTCCTGGCCCAAGTGGCCCAGGATCCCCAGCTTAGGAAGGTGATACCTTCCTCTCCGTCTGAATCCTTCACACAGAACAACAACAATGGATGCAATGAGATCACACAAGATGGTCTCTGTTTTGCAGGTTTTTAAAAAATATTTGTAGTTAATTATCTGATGTAGGGAAAGTCCTCATGGTGGTGAGTGTTACTGATGTGTGTTCTGTGCTGTGTTTTTCCAAGGGAAAGAATTATGGTGACAGTCTCCCTCCCACCCCAAAATGACAATTTATCCACAGCGCTGTACTTCTCGTGATTGCATGATGCTCAGCTTGGCTCCTGCTTAGCCAATTTCCTCTGTGCTGGAAGTATTCCGGTCCCTCTGTCGTAATTTATTGTATTACCAAGCTCAATCAATTAAAGTGTGAATACATTCCACGTCAATGGATTTTGTAACACTAGCATATTTGCAACAGACTTGACCAGCTCTTTTTTTCTAGGTCATTTCTTCTACTGATAAAAAAGACCTATTTTTCAAAATCTGCACAAAAGATAAATTGGATATGACTCCATGGAAAATATATTATCTCGTTATTTATTAATGAGAACTCCCACCTCATTATATTGTTTCACATCACTAATCCTCACTGCACTTAAAATGACACTTGGATGATTCACATCACAAGATGGATCGATGTAGTCAGAAGGAATGGAGCATAGATTGCTTAGCTCTTCAGTGGTTGAATAATTGATTAATGGGATAAAGGCCCAAATGGAATCATGTGGGTCTAAAGGATAGATTTCATACTTATTGCAATTAAAATCCAGTCTTTTGAGTATATTTCATGCATTTTCAAGATCACAGAAAAGATAGTTTTCGTGGTCTTTAGAATTAATTCTGAAAAATGAAGCGCCGGGCTAAGATGTAATCATGCAGCATTTGTTCATTTGGAGCAAGACATTTCAAGCGACTGCTTAAAGCAAGTTTTTAATGTTTAATGTTTTTTTTTTTCCACAATACCTTATTTTAGTGAATATTAAGTTGGAACAAAAAAATGTATAAACTTAAATTCATCACTCACCTTAAGTACTAAGTATCAAACGAACCAGTTATTTTATAAGTGTGGCTCTTTCTCATTCCATAGCCAGCAACAAGCCCAGAACACAATGTATGCAAGGATATTTCTTATAACGGTTAAAGCATGCGGTGGTTGTGTTGAAAATGGCCCTAAATTAAACAGGCAATAATAAGCTCCCTTTCCCCCCTGTTTTATATTACCTTCAAAAAACAATGATCATAGTGTAAGTGGTCACATGTGGAGCAGAGGATGCTGTAGTACAGCCTGTCTTACCCCAAGCAGCCAGGCCTCTCTGCATGACACTGTGCTTGACCTTGATGTGGCGGGTCAGGTTTCCCTTCAGGGTGAACTTGCTGGGGCAGTACAGGCATTTGAAGGGCTTGCTGTCCGAGTGCAGGTGCATGTGTCCCATCAGGTTGTGCATTCTGTTAAACTCCTTCCCACAAAGCTGCGAGCAAACAGAGAGACAAACTGGAGATGAACTGCAATGTCGAAAATGCAAGATGCTTGGGGCAGCCAACATTCGTGGATCCAACCGATGTAACTATAACAATGAGACAAATGTGGGGGAATAAAATGGCTCATAACAAGTGAAATGATACAAGATAGCAGTAACAGTTCAAACACCATCTTGGCAAACTTTCCTCTTTACATTATATCATGCTGTATGTTCTTCTCTTTGACCGTACAGACTCACTTAAGGACTCTAAGAGCTCAAAACTAGCATTCAGGGAAATGCACGCAGTGAACGCTTGCTTAAACCATAATCTATTATTTGTTTCTGAGCACAACTTGCGTCTGCATGCATCTTTCCTTCAGAGAGCCTCGGCATGTGTTGCGGTGGGGGTGGGTGGTGGTCATGAATGAGGGAGAGGAAGCTGGAAGCAGACAGGCTAGAGGAGGGCTGGGAAGTGCACTCCTGCGCTGTCCTTCCTCTGCATTCTTTTTTGCCAGGGTGTTCCTTTCCTCCAGGAGGAGAGAGGGACTGTAAACTGTCCGAAAGGACCGTGAGAAAACAGGAAGTTCTCCCAAGCGCAGGAGAAAGCGAGATGAAATCTATTTGCGAGCCCCATTCTCGAGGGACATGAGGGCCATTGTTACACGGGCAGTTTGTGCAGCAATATCCTTCCTTCGACCGAGGAGTCGCTCAGTGCCAAAATCACAGCTATCTGGTCATCGTCTTACCACTCCCACTATAGGTCAGGGACCTACCCTCTACAGCTGGACCTTTGGCTATGAGTATATATTACTCACACCCCCTCTTTTATGCTTTACTCTATATAATATTTGTTCCCAATGTCCCAATACACACAAAACAGATTGTTTGGTAGTTTGTGAAATGGTATTTGAGTGTGCAGTTTCTAATTTTAGTTGGTGGGTTGATCATCTCACGTCTGCTTTCAGGTAAAGAGAGAAGAGATGGTCAGTTGTTTTCACTTCCCTTAATTTTCCCCTACACTTCCCTGTGAATGTTTTACTGTGCAGTCCGAATATGATTTCAATGACATTTTAGGCATATAGCAGACGCTATAATATCAGGCACTCAAAGGGGCATACACAATTAACATTTTTGATCATACAATCTGAGGTACGAATCATATAATGCAGTGACCTTTGGACTTGGCTAACCTTGCACTTGTAAGGCTTGACATCAGAGTGGACGATCATGTGGGCTTTGAGGGTCTGTTTCTGGACGAAGCTCTTGAAGCAGAGGTGACACTGGTAGGCACGGATGTTGGTGTGGATCAGGACGTGACGCTTCATGTTTGCCAGAAGAGTGAACTCCCGTCCGCAAATCCGGCACTTATGTTCCTTCACCCCCTTTTCAAACACAAGTGAGAGTGGCATGTTCTATACATATGACCTTGAACATGACGGCATTTTGAGCAAACGCAGAAAATAATTGATATTGAGAGCTTACGAGGGCTGATTTGAAACTGCACATGGCCCCTCGTGTGGAGTAGTGTGCAATTGTGGTCTGTTTTGTGAATGACTTCCCGATCTGGAGGTCAGAAAATGGCTCTTGTTACACACAACAATGCTGGTAACCTTTTCCCTTTAACACTGCGATATCACTGTTTAGTCGCTGTATTTTGGGTCTGAATGGTGTGCCACAGTCATATCAAAGTATGTAATTTCACCTGCAAAATGTACATTTTAAATGACCTGTTACATTTTGCAAGGCATCACAGACCCAAGCCAATGGCTGAGATTTTCAGTCATGTGTACAATTGCAATTATTATATCTATTTAAATACGATAAACACGATAAAACATAATGTGTTATTTTTATTTTTGGAATAAAAAGCTATACAACTGGCTCAGTGGAGGAGTAGATGGAAAGACAATAATTACCACAGAAATATCTGATGACCCATGCTATATATGATGCCACAGAGCCGTGAATGCATCTTATTGTTCTGTTATCTATGCTAATGATTGTGCAGTAATAAAAATGCATTATGGCTGTTGCAGGTGTTTTCCTGGGTCTGATTCTGGTTAACAGCTTCTTAATGAGTTTATTGCTGCCTCTCACAAATGTAATGAGACTGAATATCATTCTGAGATATTGTTTATGGAATAATTTATGTTCAGTGTCTTAATGGTCTCTTTAGGCATTTTCTGCGGGACATTTTTTGTCATGTATATATAAGAAATGACCACTGCATCTCACAGTAAACCATCTCTTTCACCAAAGTACTGGAATTGTTTAGCATCTGAGTGGTTTCATCTAGCGTGAGTGTGAATGTTGCTCTTTCTTAAAGGTGTTACATTATATGTGTTTCACGTAATAAATATTCATGCATTATTTTTAGTTTTTGATTGCTTTATTCATAAACAATGAATAATAAGGATGAGTTTGTTGTCAGTCTTAGTACATTCATTTTTTCTCAAGAAAACCTTTTTTTAAAAAAGGATCATTCAAAGGAAACTTGGGGACGTGTTCAGTTGTGGTTGGCATAAGGTGCATGATATCAAATGGAAAGGATCAATGGCTGTCTATGGAAAGGTAGACAGTCAGGTTTAGTCTACAGAGCAGGATAACAGACTAGCTTACCTTATGGGTTAAAGTGTGCTGTTTGAGATGGTGCGACTGGATGAACTCCATGCCGCACTCACTGCAGATGTAAGGCCTGATGTCCTTGTGCTTCATCATGTGATTCTGCAGCTGGCTGGGGTACTGGAAGGTCTTCTCGCAATCACTGCAGCTGTAGACCGTTGGGCCTCGGTGGGCCGTCAGGTGCCTCTTGAGCTGGGCCAGTGTGGGGAAGTCCAAACCGCACTCCACGCAGACGTTCTCCTGGCCCTTCTCGTGCTTGAGCTCGTGGGCCCGCAGCTCGCTGGGGTAGGCGAAGCCCCGCCCACAGACCCCGCAGCTGTAGGGCTTGATGTCGCTGTGCTGCATCATGTGGCGTTTGAGGTGGCTGGTCTGGGTGAAGGCCTTGTGGCACACCTGGCACTTGTGCGGGCGGGCGCCCTGGTGCGTCAGCATGTGCGTGTGCAGGTGGCTCAGCTGCTTGAAGAGCTTGCCGCACTGGCTGCAGCCGTGGGGCTTGATCCCACTGTGGCCCAGAATGTGGGTGACCAGGTTGTACTTAGAAGTGTAGGACTTCTCACACATGCGGCACTTCCAGCGCTTCTGCTCTCCGCCCACGTCCACGTAGTAGCTGTCATCCACATGGACACTGATGCCCATCTTCTCTGTGTTGCCCAGTGATGCCGGACCTGTGCCCGGCGGGCCCCTCCTGTGGCGACTCAATGCCTCTCGCTGGTAGAAGCTGCGTGGAGGAAGGTGCATGGCAGGACCTGGCATGAAGAAAGGGAAGGGGATGAGGCCGGGGTGGAGGGGAGGAAAGTACGGAGTCGGTGGGTGCATCAGGAAGCGGGGAGGTGGCCATGGTCCTTCATGGCTGACTGGCTCCTGTTTCACTTGCATGGTGTCAAACCTGTCCAGACTCCTGTAGAACTGGAGCCTGTTCAGGTCTATCATCTGGGGGGCATACTTTGGGAGAGGAGCAGGAATGGGCTGAGGCAGAGGGTAAGGGAGGTGGGAGAGGTCCACTGTCTTGGTGCAGCGTTTCTCTTCCTGTTCCTTTGGGGACTGGGGGTCCTGGGGGTTCACTTTGAAAGGGGGCCCTTTGCGCTTCCGGGAGCCTCCCTCTGACATGTAGCGGAGGTGCTCGTACCCCGGGGGTTGGTGCTGGGAATTGAAAGGGGGGAAGCCGCTGCTGTAAAGATCCCGAGGTGGGGATAGCCTCCTGTGTTTAAGGAAAAGTGGGAAAGGCTTCAGGCAGCGGCCATGGCTCAGGATTGGGTTCAGATCATTGCCAAGTGGGCTTCTCTCTTGTCCAACCTGTGTCATCTCAGGCTCCATCTTCTAACTGAGGAAGTAAAGCAATGACAAAGTAAGTTAGATTACAGTCAGCCTCAAAGAAATTATATTGTTTCTGTATCATATAATTTCCCAACTAAAGAAATGACAATCTCATAGAAATTTGAGATCACTTCTGTTGGGAGCTAAGAAAACAGATGGATTACATAAGGCAGTGCTACCAAGCAGAAGCATAGTATACATATTTGTTATTATTTTTATATATGTTTGTCAAAGAAGACATCATTGTCCAGTTTTGCTCCATGATCAGGTCAGTCCACATCTACTGTCTCATGTTAAGCTCTACAGTTAAGACTTGGCAGAAAAAAGAAATCTTTCCACGCCTGAAGTTCCCTTGCGAGCCAAGCAGCTAAAAAGGAGCACTGAGTCATAGCAGCCCAGAAGAGCTGCTCACTTTTTCATCTGCATCCCCCACCACTTCCCCAATCCATCTGCAAACAGGGATGCACTGACAGCAACCTGCCACGAAAAAGGAAGTAAACCACATTGCGCTCACCTCTGCCTCCCTCATTCTGTCCCTGACGGACCGACCTGGCTTTTCGCTTCTCTCTGGGAAACTACTTTGTTTGTACATTCACCTGAATGGAAGGGTGAACGTTTCTCCTTTCTTTTGCTCAGGAGATTTCAGATCAACATTCTGTGGTATCATGGTATGTTTTTTCTTCTCAAAGATACGGAACAGCAAGTAAAAAAATTCAATAAAGGCTTCAGGCTACATCTCAAAGAAGTCAATGATTTAGAGCTGCTAGATAATTCCAATGATTTTTTTTTCTCCTCATGGTCTGGACTTTTTCCTATTTGCATAAACAATAGATAATTAAACAATAAACAATGTTCTCAGTCGGATCCCTCAATTTCTGTGTCTGACAGAGAAAACCTTTTGATATCTGTTGTATTCTTAGGGTTACTCTGTATAAATAGACAATAAAATATATAATTATCAACTAATGTAGTCTGACATGTTAGTCATTATTATTCACCAAAGAACAGATGTCTTTTTGGCCTGACAGGAGGAAAGAGTCACAGAAAAGGCATGTTTCACCCACTGACATACAAAATGACTATCACTGTCATATTTCACCACATCGCACCACTACAGGCTAAAAAATTACTAAAAGTAATTGCTGCAAATGTATAATGTGCTTGCTAGGTTCTTATGATGGTGTCACCCTGTCATTCATACCCAAACCTTGATTTAACAGAAAGGGAAATTGTCAATGTCAATGTTCATTTTATGAATTATTTACTGCCATTCAAATCATGTACAATATTATATGGGATCATGGCCATAATACTCAGTTGGGCTTGCAGAGTTATTTTTTTCCAAACTCAATGAAATGTAAAACAAGCATCAAGTGTACGACAATTTCAGATTCTGCCAGTAGCAATGTTTTTATGTATTTCACAATTATATGTTACTATAGGGAATACACAGAATGTTCATAAAATGGAGAAACAACAATGGCAGAAACTATTTCAAGGTAAATGAAAAAGAAAAAAGAAGGAAATAACTTTTGTGGAAGTTAGTCAATTTCCCTGTATTTGAAACATAAAACATGTATTTTTGTTCACCATTTCTTGAATGTACGAAGAAAGAGAGAGTGTGCGAACCAAACAAACTTTCACAAAGAGGAACAATCAACCAGCAAGTGAAGCCTCCCTGCTGTGCTGGGATGGATTTGTGAAGTACATTCACTGTTGTATCAGAAAAGGAAAGATATAATTTTGCTCAGAAAATATTATCAGTTCATGCACTCATGGACAGGCTATTCTTAAAGGTTTCCAGCCGATAATACCTGAAAAGGTTCCCCAAGGCATTATCATAAACTTTTGTTACCATAGACTTTTGTGTTCAAATGATATTTATTTACATACCCGTAATTCACTTTTATCGTAATTTCACAACAGATTTAAGAATTCAAGATCAGTTGTCTAACTACTCAATAGTTTCCGATTGCAATCTGAACAAGAGCAATTGAGTGCTTTTCCCCAGTTAATGAATCTTTAAGGGAGGGCATGAAAGAGGCTTGGATAGCTCTTTGGATGCTAATTCTATGAAGTGTAGTACAGATGACTGGGAAGGCAAAGCACACTTTAACAATCTGCAATCCAGCATGAGATTTGGTATGTACTTGATGCACGACAAGTGGTTCAAAGCAGCTTTGAAGTTGTGTCCATCAGGCAACAATAGCTACAAATACTACTTAATGAGAATTCCTCTGTTCTCAATCCATGGTCTAACTGTTACTTAGTGGGCACATAGAGCTGAATGTATAATCACTGTCTTATTTCAGAAGAGATTAATGCAGTTTACTGAAAGTAACACTGTAAGTATTTTGATATTTCAGATGACAGGAGCTATTCTCGCTGCTTCCTGAGGGAGACAGTGTTTCCAAGTTGATCGACTGTGTCAAGGTTCCAAGGGCAAATACCCCAGCTTGAAGGTCCAAGGCAACATAAGGCTGGCAGCTTTGCCATGCCCACACATTTAATTACATGATTTTTCTAAGGAATATTTTCCATATTTCAACAGTCTTTTGCACATTTGATTCATGAATATGTAGAAATTTTTAAACATTTATTTTCCCTATAGAAATTATGGGATGATATTATTTGTCATAGCATTGTGATATTTGCTAAAAACATCCCAGCTAGTTGCCCTGGGCAAAAATCATTTGTGTTTATTGTATTTTACAAGCAATCTGCAGAATCTAGCCACTGGAAATCAGATACTATAAACATTAATTTCACAATGCCTTTCCATAAGTAAATGCCCAATATAACAGATTTGTACATGCAGTCATTTGTTGCATGCAGTTTTATATATATTTAATGAAAGTCCCTCTGAGTAAACATTATACATATCTACATTGCACCACAGCTCTCTCATTCACCTGCCTGCAAACTCCTACTGCCTCTGGAATAACTGAAATTCCACCTCTTCACGCTCACATTCACACAAGTAGATACAATATGTTTCTTTTAATGAGAACACACAGGAAATGGTGGCCTTTGAAAGCATGCTCCATACAAGAAATATAAAATTCAAGAGAGATGGAGTGGTCAATGCATTATGTTCATGTAACAATAACGGCATACAAATGGTTATATATCATATATATTAAGAATATCCTAAAGGATATGCAGGATATTCTCTTTTTATCGAACAGGATATATTTACTAAATCAATTCTGGTAAAAGAGCGTATAAAAGTACCTATAATGGCAATGCCCCCCTAGGCATTGAACCTGAATTCTCCTGAGTTATAAGACCAGTTCCCTAATCATTACACTGCAATTGTGTGTGCATGTATGTGTGCATTTAAAAATACATGCGCACAACTGTAGCATCATCATGCAATATTTCTCTCTTTGACATATAAACTCCGGGTCATCCTGTGTACATTCAGTATTTTCCCATGGCATCTGTAAATAATAAAAAACGAATACAGTACCATTGTCTACTTAAGCTGGAGGTTATATCAGCCCAAAAAGCATTGCATTGACAGCTGACATTTCCCCTCAGAACTTTCTGTTCAGAACTACATCTCTAACCACAACGTCTATTTCCTAATGCACATGCATGCCAACTTACTGATAATACCAGTCTATGCATCTGTCCTCCTACCTACACAGCCGGTGTCAGGTTTTGGCCCTGTGAGCACACTGATGGATAGAGCTGGAGTTCTTAAGCTGCTGTCTGTCTGACCCCACTGCAATACGTGGGGCCCGCAGGGAGAGGCAGCGACTCACTGCTGTGGCTGCCCCGAGTCTCCGTGCAAACGTACCTGTCGCCCGCCTCGCGCTCCTCACAATGAACCCTGCCGGCCCTCTGACCACGTTTGAAGTGGCCCAAGAAAGAGAACAGGAACAATCGCTTTGTTCTCATTTTTCAGATGAGTACCTTCGGAAAAGAAGGAAGGAAGGGAGGGGAGAGGAAGTCAACAAGCCTGTGCCTTCCTGCAGAAAAACAAGGAAACTCCAGATAGACATCTCCTCCATTTCTCTTCGAAATACTGATTTGCTGGGCTCCAGGAAAAAGAAATAGGGACACACAATGCAACACTGCAATGCTGAAAAACTGCAACGTATTTACACTGTGCTGGGATCCACACATTTAGGTTCTGGTCAATGCTTGTACTTACAGAGACTTGAGGGTTACTGCTAGTTATTGTAGTTTGTCAATAGCATAAATCTCTTTGCCCAGGACAGACAGGGGGCAAAGCTTGAGCATGGCTCTCGCGGAACATCATTTATATGACTGTGCAAGCTCAAGATGCTTTTTTTCAACATCTGTGCTTTCAGATTTACCTGCTGGTCACTTGTGATCCATAGCTGTGTGTGGACCTGTCAGAAATGACAGTGCAGAGTGATAGTTGAGGGAACCGTCTCTTTGATTGAAAGATTGATTCGGAAGCATCCTCAGCTTGCCTATGATTGACAGGACAACAAAATCCAGCCCTGGTGCTCTGTGCTACTGTCTGCCTCAGTCTTACTGGGGCCTGATCCATGAGCTCTCAGCTGGCTACTTTGAACCCTGTAATCCCTGTGTTGTGTACAGCGTTTCCTTTTATGTGAAGACTACATACAGGAGACTAAATATAAGGATTGGCTTTTATTTGCCTGTTAGAGAAGAGTAAATCACTTTGTCCCATAAAATTGAATGATTCATGTAAGAATGCAGGACATCATTCTTTTGCAGAGAAAGGTTTCACATTTTTGAATGAATAAATAAATAAATTTGTTCTTAAATTTTGTTTTTGTTTATTTTCTCCAATATTTATATTGTGATTTATACAATTAATCCTCTTGTGAATATGCTTGTATGCATTGCTGAAGTATTTTGTGTGTGTGTGTGTGTGTGTGTGTGTGTGTGTGTGTGTGTGTGTTGATGCCTTACAGTACAGTATTCATTAGAGAATGGTAATGTACCCAACCGAGTAAAACAACCTTATCCCTTGGGTGAACGATTATACTGGAAATAACAAGCAATATGAATATTTGTATGGATATTTGCTGTCAGTCTTGGTGGTTGTCATTGCTGGAACACTGCTTTCCGCTCAGCACAAACTCTTGCTCATGGATATTCACAAGCTCAGAAGTGACCTCTAGTGTTTGCCTGTGGCATTCTTAAAAAGGCAGTGTCAAGGGTTTGACATTGTGCTGTGGCTATTTTTTCCTCCAAGCCAAAATGCCTGACAGCCTATTGTTTCTGTCCTTGTCTATTAAGACACTAGCTAACTTAAAATTAGCCTCAATGATCTGTTAACAATAAGCTCACTTACTAGATAGGGCTGGTCACATCAGGCCATGACTGATATAGGTTCAAAAAGTACCATTTGTAATTATGTTGCAGTTTAGAGATGTGCATTCAATAGTTTGTTATCCAAGTTTGCAATGAAACTAAAGTGAGTGTAACTAAGTGTAGCTGACATCAGAAAGCTACAGCATCTAACATTCCTGCTATGCACAATCCAGCTCTTTGATTGGTTATTCTGCAATGGTCTGTCCAGTTTCATGTTTGTGAGCTTCAGATTGTAAAGAATTAATGAATTAGTGTCAAAGATGTTGCATGTTGCATCTTCCAAGAATGACTAGGAAGGTCGCCAAAGAGGACAGCTGCGATATGCTGGCAAGACATCCTCGGATCCAACGACATCTGTGAATATTCTGCCCATGTGCAAGCAGCAGACGATCCAGTGCCATATCCAATACGGCCCAAGGATAAATAGAAAAGTTTCTGTTAGCTGGCCAGTGGGAAGCGCTTACTTTTGCCTGTCATTATATTTCCATGAATTTAGAAAATACAATACCATGGTGATAGAAAATCAGTACGTCTTCCATTACATAAAGGATTAATCTTGCAGACAGAGAAGCTTGATAAGGATTCATAAGGACTGTGGATGTCCGTGTCACTTATTCATAAGTCCAAAGGTTGCCTGTTAAAGTTCTTCCATTTTTTTGTTCTTCGTTCACTCTGTTCAGTCAGCTATAAACCTTGATGTTAGTCCATGCTTTGATCCATAAGCTCCTTGAACAGCTTTGGGTAAGAAATTGTACCAAAAGATATCTGAAATAATATGTTGTTGTATCTGGAAAGTATTGTGCATACTTTAATTTATTTTATGACAAAGAAACCAACTTATCTTAAACAACTATCACAAGATAATATGCTTTAAAGTAAAAAGTTAACTTTGACAATGTATTGAAATAAAAGTTTGTTTTATATCTGTAAAATGCAAACAGAATTTTTTATGTAATATTTAATTTATTTAATCATTAAAATTTCTTATGTAAACATACTGGGTGTGTTCGATTTTTCTTTATTTATTTATCTGAAAGAGGTACAACAAAACATTTGGTGTGTAAAATGAGCCAAGGCAAATGTCCAATAACCCAGATGGGCTTGATGAAAGAGTAAATAATGGAAAGTCAAAAAAGAAAAAATGCAAAGAGGACAGCAAAAGGCAACCCACAGTTAAAACAAATATTTTACTATATTATGAGAGAAAGGAGAGACAGGCTTTATCTGCACCTCACATACTCTACCAAAAAAACACCCGAGAGAGAGGGAGAGAGAGGTTATATCCTCTACTGTAATGGATCATGTCTTTTTGAACAGAGTGCCTTAGAACCATCTAATGTCTGATTTGGCGTTCTCTTACTGGCTGTAACCAAAGAAGCCAGGCATCTCAGGCTCTCTCTGTTGGCATCCACCACTTCAGTCTTACTCAGCTGCATTTGCCCCCAAACCCCCCACCCCCCACACACACACACACACACACCCAAGCTCTCGCGGCTCATGTCTGTGCAGCGACATCTCGTGTTTCTCTGAGATCAAGCTCCTCCAATGGGGAAGCTTGGACCCAGGAGCTCCACCAATGGGGAAGCTCGGAAACAGAGCGATGGAATGTGGATGGGGTCTGATCCATCAAAGGGCCAGGAAAGACCAGGGATCAGCGGAGCACACTGGCTCTCAGCGAGGCACCATCTGTTGCATTCCAGTATAGCCTGATGAACTGCTACTTATATAAATGTGACAGGGTCAAGTGCCTACTATCAAAAATGAACCTCTCGATAAGTTTATTCACTGCCTCAATGTCACCATAAGTGACTAATCACCCCCAGGGCTGCTGTTACTATTCAGTCTTATTAGCATAATAAGGCATTTGCACAAAAAAGTTAATTGTTTTCATTTCTTGATGAGGCTTTCTTCTCAGTCCTTGCTCTGAGTGGTTTCAATTTCTTTGAAATTCAAAAGGCTAGTTCCAGGAAATCAAACATGTCACTGTGAATTTATCTCCTTGTGGCTGTCTGTGACAGGTCTGCTGCCCTATTCTCGATTTATCATGAACATGCTTTCAGGGGAGGTCATTAATATCAATTTTTGAAAATTCTCCCAACTGGAATCTTCATTTGCCATCAAACGCATGTATGTCCTTAGCTAAATTATTCCTATTAAAGACTTGCTGTCCGTGTAATCAGACAGCACTTAAAATGAGATCAGTCAGAATATCTCAATGAGTATCCAAAGCCCTGGCGGGCTTGTGTTTCTCTCTGACGCACTGGCCTTTCAATACAGAGCCTGTCAGAGATGACTCATCATATTATTTCTGTTTCTGAAGCCAGTGAAGCATGTTCGTCATAGCTCTGCTTTTAATATTCCCTCTTTTCTTCTCTCTCCCTCTTTTTCGCTCTCTCTCCAAGACACACACACACATACACACACATTCAGCAGTGTGAGGCTGCCGCATTATAAATCCCATCTCCTATGTCAAGGCACGTAACGAGCGGGCAGAGGCTGAGAATAACACACTTCTCAGGGCAATTTGGAGGCAGGTGGTGACTGAGGTGAGAACATTTCAATTCTAGACAGGAGACGGTACATACTCACACGGCTGAGCAGACAGAAAGGCATGATTGATACAGAGAGCAGGAGCAGCCAAAAGGAATTAGACTTATGTGACAGATGCCTCCGGTGGGAAGTAAAGAACTGTCATAGCCTCTGAAGCAGCTTAAGACTGTCTGGATTCTAGCTCTGCTGCCATGGACCGTATCATAGGGCAAAAGTGGGCAACAGCCAACTTTAGCCAAGACAAGCATGAACTAAAAGGGACCTGGTTTGTTAAGCAGAAGGTTGTGGGTTCAAATAACATATCTGTATACAAATGTATTCCAGGTTTGCATGCAAACTTCACAAATAGTGGGGTCCGAAAGTCTGAGAAGAGTACTGGCAGTGCTTCTATACTGCTTTCTTTTATAATTTAATACAAGAAGGCAGTATAGAAATACATTTTCATCACAAATTATATTAACAATCTGAGTGAAAGGCCGAATCTTTGAAAAATGTACATGAATTTCCAGAATGTCTTAGTTTTCGGTATGTTCCCCTTTTGCTTTAATGCCAGGGTGCACTGGAGCTGGCATGGACTCCACAAGTTTGCAAAACCTGATGATCCATGTTATCCCATGGTCTTCTGACCTTCTGTACAAAGGAGTTAACATGGTCAATGTCACAAATTTGCTTAAATATGACATAGGAATAGAGCAGAATCCTTTAAATATTTCCTCTTCATTTTAACTGTCATAACTTTGTTTTATATTTTTCAAAAGCCAGTATACTGAGCTTGTTTGCTTGGGTTTGTCTTCACAACAAATAAATGATTCCATGCTGGGTAATGACTTGATTTGGTTTCACCTCCTTTTTTTTCAATGTGTTGAT
The DNA here is from genome assembly GCA_022829145.1 of Albula goreensis. Classification (NCBI taxonomy): domain Eukaryota; kingdom Metazoa; phylum Chordata; class Actinopteri; order Albuliformes; family Albulidae; genus Albula; species Albula goreensis. The sequence goes on along the minus strand of CM040741.1, from coordinate 59,951,581 downwards.
GTTCCTTTCCTTTATTGTTTGATTCTTGCTTTATGATGTCATGACTTAAGGTGTCTGCCTGTCTGATGGGATATCAACTCACAGCCACAGGGATAGACGAAATGTAACTCATTTGTGTTTTGTAATCTAGATTAGAAAGCAAGCATATATTTTATTTCTATGCTCATATAATGGATGCTGAAAGATGTCAGTGGGAATATCCTTGCTGCTGGGGTAGACCATAATTGTTTCTTGGCAATCTGGCCTTTTCTTATAGGAAAGAATAATGTTAATTTAGAGGTGGAGCTCATGGCAATGACTCAGAACCTCATCTGTAGAAGGTTCTGTTGACAGAGTGATCAGTACAGGTTGACTGATTTTTGAAGAGAGGAGCAGCAGCTTGATATTTTGTCAACTAGCCCAGAAGAGATTTGCTTTCCGACAGGGGTACACGACCCTGACTCCTGGGGGCCTGTGAGCAAGATGGTTCTTGGCATATTTCATCTGTGAAGTCCTTAATGTAAGTCATTGACTGGCTAAAGTGTTCATGTACTTTGGTTCCAAGGTGGGTTGTTGATCAAAAATTAACCACAAATCATCAACATACACAGAGACTGGAGTTTTGAACCCCATAAAAATTCAAGCAAACAGGCCTTAGACTGCAAATGGTAAAAGCCAACAGTACCAAATCCTGTGATACTTTTCATTTTTATCCAAATCTAATTATATGTGCGATTTAAAGTCATTTCCAATTCTGTCCGTCATGATTTGTGAAGTCATCTTGCAGATCTCTCTGAAAAGAACACCACCACAAGCTTGACCTGCTTTGCACTGTGCTGTATGTCAGTCATAATTAGGCCTCAGGATGCCCCATAATGGTTGGAAATGGAAGGAGCTGAGAGCTCTCTGCAGTTGAAGAGCTCCGCTTGAGACAGGAATTCTGGGAATGTGGACTCCTCCTCTCACACCACGGCACACGCGTCTTTGTGCAATGATGCGAGGGAGCCTCTGGGGATGGGAGGAATCCTCAGGGGCCCTGTGACCTTTCCCCCTCCAGCCCTGGTGGGCAGCAGCAAAAATCATCAAGGAAGCAAAGCTGTATTTTTCATTGTAATAACAATGAAGGGAATTGCAAATGCACTGAAACACAGCACTTCCCAGGAATGATCTTTTACTGCAATTACAAAGCTCCAGATAACAGTTTGATCACATTTGCAAACACAACACACACAGAAATCCATTTGTATTCCTGGAGAGCACGATCATGCAAAGCATCTTATCATAAGCGCAAATCTTGCCAATCTCATTATAAATAGATAAAACAATCACAGTAACAATCTTGCTTTGTAGTAGCGAGAGGGCAGTGAGGTCCATGCAAAACGGAGTAGCACAGATGCCACTAACGTTGCTTTGAGCAGTACTGTCTGTAGAGATTTCTCTGTACGTTGACCTCAAAGTGACCGTCTTGTTTCTACCAGAAATAGAACATTCTGCAATGAAACAGCACAGTTCAGCAAGGTATTCCCAGTGTGGACTGTGACGCTCTCCATTGCTCAAACTCAACCAGGTGCATACCTTTGAGGCATGATGCAGTCTTCCGCTGGCTGCCTTTCCAGATCCCCTGAGTATGGAGTTTACTGTAAGCTTATGCTAAATAACTCCACTATTTTTCTAGCTTACCTTAAAATGGTCATGATTGTATCTCAATCTCCAAGCTTGTTCCACCCACAAGGACTTGTGCCACAATCCCAATACTCAATAACGATAAAGTCCAATTCCTCCTGAGTATTCTGTTCCAAATTCACTGCAATATCTAAGGAAAGATAGCCAGCATGGTCCCCAAAGCCTTAGCCCCTAGTCTAAAATGCCTAAATCTAATTCTACTGGCCAATACTTTCATTCCCTGTTGACCCTCATGGCATCAATATCTAACCTCGCGAGAAGAGCATCCCCTAAGGCTACCTATAACTTATTCTATTCACCAGTGCTTCACTCATTTGTTTCAAATGAAAAAAACCTGGCAGGTTCTATTCACGTTATAAACCAAATGTACTGTGGTTGCAGATTCTAAAATATGAATTAAGTACAACTGAGTATTGAGGTTTCAGTGGGAAATGACCCTTATGCCTATGTACCCTATTCCTGATTGGTCATTAAAAGATATCAGTTCCCACAAATAAATTATGAATGCACAATTCTGTACAAGCCTTTATTAATAAAAGAAAATCTCAGAGGAGCTGACCAGATGGCTAGGGTTGTCAGGTAAGTCTTTGTCTGCTCCATGCTGAGGAAAAAGAAAACAAGAATGTCTAGTTTGATGTCGCCATGGCAACACCAGATGACTATATGGAAGGCAGAGCACACAATGACTACCACTGAAGACTAAATTAGATTTGTGGTAATTCTACAGATATGCCACTGAGAGCTGCACTTTTTCACAGGCATTTTCAGATAAAGGCCCAGAAATGCCCATCACGTGACATATCTCCTCACTTTTATCCTCAAGCTGAATTAACAGGATAGATAGCTCCACATTTCTCCTCTGATTTATTGCAAGCAACACAAAGGTAACGAGGATTAGTCATTAGTTTTTGATGATATTAGCATTGCATTCCATCTTTGGATCCATTAAACCCTATTACCTTGCAACAGTCAAATTGTGAATCTGGAAATTACATGTAGTTAATTTAAAACAGTTTCAGTTCAAAAATAAACCAGTGAATACTAAAACTAATTACAAATGATTGTTTCTATACATGAAGTCTGCCAAACAACAGGAGTACCTGTGTAGACTGCACAGACAATGTGTTTGGTGAACAGCTCCTGCTCTGTAAATGTCATATCAAACGGCAAGGAGAGCAGCCAAGCAATATGATGTGGAGAGGAAATTTCCATTGCAAATGCCGGAGGAATGAGAGCTGTAATATGAATACAGTTATTTGGCATACAGGTTATGTAGTGGATGTCAAAGAAAAATAAAACTGTTTTTATCAGACGGAATTAAAATTCCTCAAAACAAACTTTGCAAATAGTCAGGGTCAGTTTATTTCAAGAAATATCTTATTACAGCTACAAAGAGCATGTAGTCTCCCTGCATTGCTGTCTGCCAGGACTTGATCTAAAATAAAAGCAACTAGTATTTTCAACTGTCCCTGTCTGAAGACCTCAAATGGAATTGAGAGTTTTTAATTTCCATTTTTTTTAATCGAAAGAAACAGCCACCAAAACACACACGTACACGCACACACACACGCACACTCACAAAAAATGTTTTAGCAGTACATGTTGCCAGTGGTAAGACTTACTTAAACTTATGAATTTTAATGTCTGTTGGCAATTGGACCAGTATTATTGAAGGCATAACCTTAAATTTGACATTGTCCAGCCTGTTACAAGGCTGAAGACTATTAAAATATCACATTTTCATGCAAAATCTATGTCTCTCTTGTCACACAATGTGCTTGTAATGTATTTCTCATTGATTAATAAATTTTGAAAGAATATCACTTTGAAGCCCTTCTTTTATTTTCTTCTACATGGAGCCAGAGGCAAACCAGAGGACAAACCAGAATGTTTAAATGTACATCAGTGACAGGCCATAAACAGGCTGTAAAGACTGTTAGCCAGAATAGCGCTCCAAAGTTGGGCTTTTGTCCATCAAAGACAATATGGGTGCAGTATGCATGGTATCAAGAACATCTTAGTAACGATAGATTCAGCCTCTACTTGTCAAAGAGACCATAGGGACTGAGAATTTGCTGAAAGTATGTGATGTCAGAAGCATGTCAATGAAGAGCATAGTAAGATTAATGGCAATGTGCCAACAGAATATATTGCCTGCTTTCTCTAACTATAACCAAAGAAAAAAACTTGGCTCACATGCTATTCAGTTTGCAAATATGACTGATTGTATTTATGATACATGAGTACCATGAGCTAATTATTACCTGTATTCGTTATTTTCAGTAAAATGATGAAAATCAGGAGACCACACATTTCATAACCATTACAATTAAATAGCTGCTGATGCACTCCCTTTCTTGTCCTCCATTTCAAGATACTTATTGACAATCTACAGCAGTGATTTATGAGGCACTTCTGTCCTCATGGCCAGCTGTAAATGAATATAGTAACATCTGAAATAATACGGTACCTGCTGTTGTTCCTCTGAAGCATTTCAGATATTTATATTTTATTGACTGTTTATGACTCATAATTTATTATGTCTTTACCTCTGTACCTAAATGAGTAAGAATAGCTTGGGTCATATGATTTATAGCAGTCACCTTCTGTCCACTTAACAGGCCATCTGCCTTGAGGAGACTGTGAACATGCAAAGGTTAAAACATTCTTTCAGAAGAAAAGCAAATGTCTGCTTGTCATTGTTAATTATAGACCGACACAGAGGCTACACATTAGTTGATATAGATATCATAGATGAGGTGAGATCACACTTTGATAAAAAGTAGATGGCAGAACTCACCAGACTCAGTGCAGGAATATTGTTAGCTGAAAATAACCACAGGTGTTTAAGGTACAGGGCGGTGTGTGAAAGCATTGACAAGTGGTTCCTAAAATACAGAAATCATTGTATAAACCTAACGCGATTATTTTCATATTGATAGCTTATTGTGATGAATTTGAGGCAATTGCGGTTATTATAAGTATGTGTGATGGAGTAGAAAATATTTTTAATACGGCACATTTGACTATTTCATCACAAAACACCTTACCAATTAAAGTGAGTTGCTATAACCGAACAATCAGGGTCAACGAGGTCATTTGGGCAAACTGAACGGATGTTGAACAATGTTCCCAGAGATTATATAAAATGTAATTTAAAAATAAATAAAGACAAACAATAATTTTAAGATGACAAAACAATAATAAACAGAACAAACCTCAAATTTATACACACAAGTTGTGTAATTAGTTCTGGAAATAATTACACGACCACATTCAAAATATCGAGCTATTTTCAACTAGCTATTTTTTTAAAACGTGAACCATTAATGCAACATCATCATCATACATACACGCCCACATCAATCACATTTTGCATTACATTTACATTAACAATGCTAACAGATGGCTTGAGACATCATTGCATTTCATTCAATAAATTATAATTTCATAACATTTAGGACATTCGCAACATTAAGATATAAAAACCAAGTGCTCTAAAAATTATACATCGTATCAATAATTTTGAAGTAAATAGAATTTGTGCCTGAGACTGGAGGCGCGTTCAAACGCTACACAGCTAGCGCTAGGACCCCTCTGAAAATGTTTTCAGTTTTAGGGCAGGATTGTAAATGCGCCATGACTTCGTATGTGTTGAGCTTGTAGCAAAACTGAATGTTCCTACGCTGTAAGGCCTATGTCCATGTCTTTCACATCGTAGCAAGCTACACAAATAAGAAATACGAAAGAGGTGGGTTCTAAGGAGTCGGGAACGCTGTAAAATGTAACGGTTCGGTCGAGGAGAAACTGTGTATCGTTTTCTGTTCTCGACTGAAGGTCATCGACAGTTTTTTGTACCGAATTTCATTCTATGTCTGATCTCATTGCAGCAAACCAAGATGGAGTATGAGTGGAAACCAGACGAGCAAGGACTTCAACAAATTTTACAGCTTCTGAAAGAGTCCCAGTCTCCAGATACGTCCACACAAAGAACCGTCCAACAAGTATCCTTTTTCTAAATCAAAAGAAAAAAATGAAAATATTGATGGTTGGTGGTCAGTTTTCTTGTGGAGTTCTCTAGCTGTGTAATTAGTGGCTACCTACGGTTACACGCGGGATGGAGACTGAAACCCACACATTTTATATGGCTAGCTAACAATCTGGCTGTTGAGCACCGGTGAAAGAGATAGTTTGGTACACCAGTGACTGCGCTCCTAAAGATGTGTATCCTGCCTTTTGTATGAATGTGATCTTTTCAACTGGATTGATTCGTTCGCTAGCCTTGATTAGCTGTTAGCTATTCTGCTACAGTCTTGTGTTTTGTAGTTAAAGTGTTTGTTTTGCCGAATAGGGTGAAGATGATCATTTTTGTTTGGTTCATGTGGTTTCCTCTAGACAAAGTTTGGAGTATAGCCGACTGTACTTTCGTGCGCTGAATATTGAGCGCTCGCTGCTGTCATATCATTATTAGAGCGGGTGATGGCAGGATTTTTACCCTTGTGTCTAACAAAGAAACGGCTTGCCAGAGGATTAGATCAAAAGCATTTCGATACACGCAATTTGTTAATCACCTCCTGATAATGAATTGTACCTAGCTTGTCACATTGTTTTGCTCAGGCTGCTGAAAACATGACCTTAATTTGTACCCAAATTCCTGTACCTTCTAGTTAAACCTATGCACTGTGGCTAACAGCAAAAGCCAAAGCATCAATTAAAAACATCATCGCATATTTTACATCACTTATTACTAAGAACGCAATCTATAAGGTCACAACAAAATTCCGAGATTATAACCGATATTTTAGGTGTGCAAAGTCGCGGTTTACATGGCACAGAAGGATATTCAGAGCAAATGCAGGTTTAATGAGACGAGTATCAGTCTTGCAGATGAAGCCAGTGTTAGTTGCTTTTTTTTTTTTAGATGTTTTTTTGCGTTTGGTACAAAAAAAATAACAGTATTCATTCGGCTCTAGTCTTCGCAGCGTGGAAGTGGTGGAAATTTTTCTTTGACCATTTTATGGCTATATGTTGATGTTTGTTCTGTAATTCTCATTCGTTACGTGCTGGTTCTTAACTTCGGTACATCCGTTCAATTAGCAAGCAGATATTTAGAAGAATAGCGAGTTAACGATGATCTGATTAGACCTGCATACAACAATTGCACAGTTAGACTTGATATGCAGCTATTCACCTGCAGTGCAAGAAGACCTGGTGGGAAATTGACTTCCCTCATGAAAAGCTGCCTGTAATACAATATTCCCCATTGGGTCGTGTTGTTTGTTGCGCTGTGCTGTATTTAAAATGAGTTCTTATCAGATGCTTATTCTCATTACACTTTTTCTTAACAGTATTTCCTCTAGAAACTGGAACAATTAAACCAATATCCTGACTTCAACAACTACTTGATATTTGTGCTCACAAAGTTAAAATCTGAAGGTAACCTTTTCGCCTGTCTTGTCATCATGTGTTGTCATCTCTTTTGGTAATGATGCACACCATAATTCATTGGTATTCCTGCAATGTAAATAGCTATGCATTTTAGTTTATATGAAACTTTGTGGATTAAACAAGTGCTCAGGACTTACAGTTGCATGTATAGAAGCAATGCCATATAATGTGTGATTCTAGTACACAGTTAAGCACAGAGGTTCTGAATGGCTATTGCCAAATGGATATTTGCAGACACATGTCAGGGATGAACTGCTAGGAAAAATATGGGTCACTCTAATTTTAACCCTGTTGCTCGGCGCAGCTACCACCACATTGGAATGGACTGTTATTTTAAATTGGGATGGATGTTCATTTATTGCTGATCAGGGTCAGGATTAAAGAGCTCCTCTCAGATCAGATGGGGAATTCCAATTTTTTCTACTTTTAGTAGAGATGTCGAAAATGGTAGCTCAGTTCTGTGGCTTGGGGAAACAGTTGAGGAAGGTATGGATTGGTCTAATTTTAGCTCGGAGGGTGAGGGAGTAGGGCTTGGCTTTGACAGACTTCAAGTTCTATGCGTTTTATTCAGATCAGGTTGACAGAAGGCAACCTAGTTTCTATGGAGCAGTGCTTGATAATTTGAACCAATTGAGACTAATTAGTGATCCAATTTAACAATAAAGAGTTAGAGTGAAGAGCACCGCAAGGCAGTGTCTGGCTGGATGGCTAGTTCAAGCTGGCCTTCCCCTGGTAGTGCTGAGTGCTTAAAACCAGGAATGAAAACAAAGAGCCAATTTGCTAAGCTGCAGCCTGCTGTCTGGATCCATCTGAAATGTAACTCCCTATGAAATCTGGCCTAAAAGGTGGCCTGAAAGGTACATACTTCCAAGCAATCCTTACTTTGTGCAAAAGGAACTCCTAATGACGTTATGTCCACTGGTGTAATCTTAAACTCATGAAACATCTGTTTGCTTGCTCCTTGCCTGGGGATGAATGTAACTGCAGTATGTGCCTCAGAAAAACCTCAAAATCTCACCCTTTTGAAATACACAGCTTTCTCACATCAGAGTTTTACATTTAAATACACTGTTGGAAAACACTTTTGAAGGTATAGGCACTCTGTAGGAAGCAGAAGGTGTATATATGCTTATAAAAGTTGATGTCTACTCCAGTTAAACCTTGTGTTTACATGACTTGTGTGTCATGAAACTGCTTTGCGTGACACCCATGAGGATTCTTGCAAGACTCATCATATGTTTTAACAGAATCTCAATGGTCTTTCAAATCAAGGTTTAGGCTAATTGTTGTGCAGTACTGTGTCTCACTCAACTGGTTAGATTGGGGGCCAGTGATCCATTTAAGATGGTGGCATAAAATGCATTCAAATAGTTTGATATGGTCGCAATCAGAGTAACTAGTTATCTACATTTATCTGGCAAGTAACAAGATAATAAAGTGTATACACAGTAACCGTGCTATTGGGAACAGATTGGTTTGAATGTATTTGTAATTTTAAAGGTTTTATTTTGCAAGATTTATGCATTTATGCTCAAACTTTTACTGTGCCTCCATGTCTACAAATGAACTCCATGCTTGAAGTGAAGAAAGGATTAGAAGATGGATTGTCTAATCACAGTTAAAACTTTTGAAGAACACTAAAAATGTGTGCTGAAAAACAGATTTCAGCAATAAATCCAAGAGGTACATTATCTGTTAGTTCAGTAACACATGGCTAATACAGTGCATTGTTATCTGAAGATTTGTAATTATTTAATTGCCATTAAAAAAAATTACCATTCTAAAGCTCTTGAATGGACTTTGAAATGTAGAATTGCTTTATCCTGTCTGTTCAAAGTAATTTATTCCACATTATTCATATGTTTTGGGAGTCTTTTCAAGGTACTTGAGAATTCTGACAATTTTTAAGGAAGTAGATGATACCACAGACAAACAGACTGCTATTTTAAATGGAACACTGAATTGTGTTGACACTTTCTCTGTCCGTTTTTAGTTTGGAGTGGTCTACATTGACATCAATTCTTAAGGTAGCAATTTATATGCACTCATACACAGATGGAATGAATGGGGTGTCTTAGCATCTGAACCTAATAATTAGTAGGAAGATGTGCAGAAAGTAAGTGTATTTGTAATGCAGGGGTTATCTGCTGAGGATGTGCAGAAGTCGTTTTCCTGGGCATGGTCTTTTCTGTACAGGGTGTCGAATCAGGCCAATAAATACACCACCCCCACTCAAAAATTGTATGTTGCCAGAATATGTCCCTGCCATATTAATACAATCAGGCCAGTAAATTTTCCTCTCAAAAATTGCATTCGGCATCAATATGTCCTTTACATATTTATGATGCTGCTGAAAAACACTAACTATTCCCATTTGGCAAATCTGACACTTGATTTACTAAATGTACTGTCCACACTAGTGCATGCTTAATAATAATAAAGAAGTGTGTGTGTGTGTGTGTGTGTGTGTGTGTGTGTGTGTGTGTGTGTGTGTGTGTGTGTGTGTGTGTGTGTGTGTGTGTGTGTGTGTGTGTGTGTGTGTGTGTGTGTGTAAGTAAACAGGTCCCAATAACCTTATTCATTCATATGTGCATTGTTTCTCCTTGATGGGTGGGACATTTGCGATGTATAGGATAGATATCTACACATTTTTACCTACTCTTCATCTTCAGGACTCATGGTATGATTAAATGAGGCCAATGTGCAAAATTGCTTCTCTGCATGGCTGGTAATGTACTTGACGGTGGTAAGAGTCCAAGTTGCATAGTTTGTTAGGAGTCATGTCAAACACAACAGTGAACTTTTCACTCTCTGTGATTAGCTTTTCTGTAATAAGACTATCTTATGTTTTATTCAAAGAAGTGATTTGTCAGTGGTGATTGATCCAGTAAGTTGCATGTAATTGACCCTGGCACACACTTTAATTTCCACCTCCAAATCCACACAGGGAGATGAATATCTCACAAGCTTAGCTAATTAAAAATTCCCTTTGTCATTAGTCACACTATTTGTAATTCCCATAGTCTTCAGCCTAAATAACACATACACTAATGAAAATATTTGCTTGGAGTTGGAATTGTTCCCCAAACAGAAACTGTCTAAATGATCGAATGACTGAAGCATCAGACTCATGTGACTTATCTCTGTTGTCTTTTGCACACAAATGTAATTGGGATTTCAATCAAGGTGACTTTCCTAACTAGTATCTTTTTAAAAGGGTATGGTTTTTAAGAGATCTTTGTCCCAGTACAGACTAGTTCATCATCCAAGTAAAGCACATTGATAGCACCTTTCTTTGTCATTGACACATCAATAATAGTCTTCTAGCATCAAGAATAACAAAGTTAATATTTAAACAAGCATCTTGAAAATGATGTCACTGTAGCATAAATTATGATACTAGTTTTGAAAATGTAACATTTCATGTTAATGTCTTCCAGATCAACATGTCATTTATAATCCCCCTCATCTTAATTTGGCTTTATCCATCAATGTAATTGTCAACTATAAAATCAAAATGAAGTTGATATCCCATACTAAAAGGAATTGAATTGGGGTTAGAGACTGCAACATTGATTTGTGCATTGCTGTACCTCTGCGTGTTTTATCTTAACTAATGTTATTTAATGTCCGGTTGAAGAGATTGTGTAGATGGCTGGTTCATAGCTGAATTAGTATGATAAAGACAGTGTGCTGCAAAATGACAACACTGAAGAATGTTTTGCCCCTGCAGGTTTACAAAAAACATTCACAAGTCATCCCTATTTATCTGAATATTCTAGGAAAAGCACCACCTCCTTTACTGTTCACTGTGCTCTGGTACCCTTCCGGTCATATATAAAAGTCTAATTTACACTGAGTTCAGATAAATCGATTTGGGGATTTTTGTGATGAAGTGTATTATGCCCAGTCACTCGGATAGTTCTGTGTAAATATAGACAGGCAGTTTAATTTAGGCTATTTCAAGGTTTCATTTTAATTGCACTAATCATTTGCCATCTCTCAAGTGACACAGAGAGTAACACCAATTTGAATCGCTGTTTGGGAACTGTCCATGTTTTTTGTGTGGTCAGGAATTGGGGAATGTGTGACAAAAATAGTGTCTTTTAAAATGGCAGTTTGTTGAAGTCCACTAAAATGTGGTAATAGATTAATTATTTCCATGTTAATATTTACATAAGAGGCACTAATTGGAAAATGTTTTCTTGGCGCTGTGTTTTCTGTCAGCTAAGAATGAAATGGGCATTGGTTATAAATTACAGTACGAGGGGCTCATTGCTGAAATTAAAGCATTAATCAGCCTAGAAATTTATCTCAGTTCTTCACACTGCCTAATTTATGGTCTTGCTCATATTTACTATCGGGCCTTTTTAATGAACGGAAAATGTCCATGTCATGCTCATCACTTTGCAAGCACTGCAAAAACAAAAAAAAAAAAAAAAAAAAAGATGGTTAAGGCTCAATTTCAGGCCAGTCAGTGGATGTGGAACATTTTGTGGCTATTTTCCCCAAAAGAGCAAACCACTTTTATGAACTTGCTCATAAAAGACACTGTAAGATAAAATAGTTCATGAAACAATGTCCAGGAGAACATTCGATGAAGTGCGTAATGTCATCCAACAAACGGCAATAAGAGGGATAGAGCCACAGAGAACATCTCCACTTACGACTGAAATACTTTTAGATTATATCCACAACCTATTTTTCCCCACTTGCTTTCCTCTTATTACAGCTCAGACACTGGAAAATTAGACTTGCTGTGAGAACTCAAATGTGTTGTCTGTAATTAATTTTTGCCTTCTCATCATGCTTAGGCAGCTGATTTATGTTAAAAGCAGTTTAAAGCTGGCTTTTGTGTCACACCTGTTCTGGCTTCCTTGCGTTAACTTGCCCAGTTCTGATGAGAGAGTATTGCCAAAGTAATTCTTTTTTTTTTTTGTTCATTACATTTCGCTCAAGACATAGAGCAATCCATCAAGCAAATGGCAGTACTTTTCCGGAGTGGGTAAGGAATATGGATGGGGGATAAGCAAGGCAGAGGTTTAAATTCTGGGTCGGGCTAAGGTGCTTAACCTTAGTGGCTTATGTGAAATGTGTAGCCACACAGAAGGATAGAATTTTAACAGTATAAGATGTGTGCGACATAATAAAGGTGTCTATTTTTCAAGTGCCTAAATAGTGTAAATGTATACAGGTTGGCACTTGGGGGAATATCAGTTTCAGAAAGAAGATAAGGAATTAGATCAAGAACACTCAAATACTATGCACTGAATACTATACACAGTGCTTGAATTGGCGTGAGCTAATGAAAGGTTCAACAAATTTTAAGCAGGATTACTTGTTTTGCTCAATACTTATGATACTAATGACATATATTGCCTGCACTTAAAAATGTTCCCCTTCAGGAAAGCCAGAAATGTCAGGTGGAAAAGGTACAATGGGATACAGAAGAAATATTATCTCGGAACAGACTATGACTTGCTGAAGTAGAAATGGTTCTCATAACCAGAGGGGTTTAAGGATGTCTGAAATTTTTTTTTTTGGACCAGGGCTTATAACTCAGAAGTTGAGACATATTTTTATATATATATTTTCATTGAGTTCTGATTTGACCACCCTGGTTAATAAAAAAGTGTGAACACATTTTAAAATATTCTGATGTAATTCAAACTACAATAAACTACAATTTTTGTCAAAATTCATGCAGGTATGACTTTGTAAAGAAGGAATTAAGATTATTTGTTCTTGGCAGCAATGTTTTTTTGAGGTGACAATATTTTCTCTGCAGGAGTTCTATAATTATAGCCAATTGGCACCATATAAACCATGCACTTATTACTGTGCTCTTGCCTGGTTCGTAGACATTTTGTCAGTCCCTGTTGATTTTCTTGCCAATATTGTCTGAACTCCCTAAAGGAAGAAAGTCAACAGATGCAGTAGGTTCACTGCTGAGAGCCTTAACCAGAAAAAAACAGCAGAGTTTCCCTGAAAGTAGAGTTAGATAAAAGATTTTGCCCTGGACAGATGGGAATCATGTTTGTTTCTAATAGGGTAACAGTGATTTGGTTGGGGAGCTGGCCCTCTAACTCATAGGTCCCTGGTTCAAGGGCAAAGTACATCGGCATCAGTGGTTTTAGTAAAAACATTCCGGTGTATTGATGGATGTCTTGTAGAAAGTAGAAGCTGTGTAAGTCACTTTGCATAAGAGTGGCTGCTGAATGCCTCAGTGGTACAGGTGGGAAGTGTAAGATGGCTCTGCACAGTATGGGAAGTGTTTAATAGTCTGCATAACATGACATGTCTGACCAACTCGCTGGCACCAGTAATTGAATCGTTGCCATGTCTACTCTCCATTTCACGTCTGCACCTGTTTAAATCCTCATTTTAGATCAGCTCGAGACGTTGGCTGCTGCCTGGCTGGTTACCTGGACACCCTCCGCGCACTCTTAAACCACATTCCTTTCTCTACAGATGAGCCCACGAGATCCCTGAGCGGGCTGATCTTGAAGAATAATGTCAAGGCACACTACCAAACCTTCCCCAATGGCGTCTCGGACTTCATCAAGAATGAGTGTCTCCAGAACATTGGGGACTCTTCCCCTCTCATCCGAGCCACCGTGGGTAAGCTGACACCACAGAAACAAAATGGCACGCCCACTACTCTAATATTGGCTAGATCATGGACTAAAGAGCCATCTGCTAACAGACCTATGTTTCCATTAGATGCTTCTCTAAATATGAAATGTACTTCTATATTCCTTAATACCTCTTGTGTGATGAATGCTCTTTGTCAGAATTTGGTTTGAAAAATACAGATTCTTTTTTTTAATCATTCCACCTAGCACTGGACATCTACAATTTAATTTTATTTTGTCTGTCCTATTATATCTTTAAAAAAAACCAGTATACAGCCAGAGCCGTATTAGTGCCTACACTGCTGAATAATTGAATAGTTAGGCTACCAGTAGGGTGTACAGTATATAGGGCATTTTTTTTCCACTTTATAGAGGGGAGTCTGAATGCCTTCCTAGAAACGCCAGATTGCCTAGCTTAGTTTTATCTGATGCGCAGCAGAGATGGCGTTCATGTGATCTGTGCAGACGAACATGTTACATAAGCAAAGCCTCTGGTTTTTTTTCATCATTTCTCCCAGAAATAGCCTCCATGCAGACATGATTTGGTGGGTCAGATGCATTAGCCCGATTCTTTTATTAATAATTAAATGATGTTTTATTGTAATTTTTCTGAATACCTAAGTTATTTTAAGAGCAAGTAATTCATGAGTGCATCAAACTATTGAATACTGCTCTTCTGTGATGTATTATGTATATGGAGAAATTTGTTTCTGAATTTAGAGTCATAGATCATTGCAATGGCATTTTCTGAAACGTTTCCTGGGAAGTGACATGTTGAAGTCTTCAAATCCATGACTGTTCACAAAATACATGTGATGATCATTGATGAGACAGACTGCTGTTAGATGGACTGTAATGCTTAAGTGTCCCTTATAATTGGCTGCAGTTGGCTCCCAAAGGGGCATCGTCATGGGGACCAGATATCTGACAAATCAGTGTGGGGAATAAATGGGCTTACATGTTATTGTGATCCCCCTGCTTGTGGCCCTGGGAGAGTTTTCCCTTTTTAGATCAATGTATTTCTTCTAGCTGTGACACATCGCTGGAGTAAATGGCAGCAAAAACGAGTATTTCAGTCCTTTGGTATTAAAAATTAAAACCGATTAAGACAGTTCATTTGTTCCCACTTCAGGATAAAAATGAATATATCCTAACAGGTTTGGATTAATCAGAAAGCAAACAACAGCTCTGAGCAGAGGGCTAAATTAAGAGCAGTAGAAGGGAGTCTTCATCACGGGTTTCCAGTCTGTATTTTAAGAAGCCGTCATCGCTGTGTATTAACCTCCTTTTCTTGCTGTAGGTATTTTGATCACAACCATTGCCTCAAAGGGAGAGCTGCAGAACTGGCCCGAGCTTCTGCCTAAGCTGTGCAGTCTTCTGGATTCGGAGGACTACAACACGTGTGAGGTGAGTTTGTGCTGGAAGAAAATGGGTCTTGCAATGTCCTCATCTCAGTCAATATGAAAGTCAGCCTGCACCTGGGTAGGTGCCCAGACCTGGCCGTGGAGGATTGGTCAGGGTACTCAAGGGGCTATTGGATGTTAGGGCTTCTGTAAGCCAAACAGTGTAGCACGTCCCTCTTGTTTACATTCAAATACCATTTTAGTCAAAAGTGAATCATGATTTGTGAACTATTAGAGAAATCTGTTTGGTATTATGCACTTGCATGCATTTTCATCAAATTACATCAAAATCATGCTGTCCATATAAAAGTGATGGGTTGTGATGTAGCAAATGCAAAAAAAAAAAAACTTGTATATGGTAAAAGAATAACTGTTCCATATAAAATGCCTTGTGTGCTAGCCATCATGTGAAAAAGTAAACTTCAGACCATCTCAAGCCTGTATATCCAACCTAGATTTGTTTGCAGTACCCTCAGCATAAAACACAAAATGACGCGGCATCTTGGAAATCTGTCATCACAAGGGGAACGTTGACCAGGATGATAGGGGGGGAAAAGTAGAACACTAATTGCACAGATGACCTAGCTCCCTGAAAACAGCTTAAAGTCATGAGGTTTGATCTCCAGTCATGGGATACCGCCCTCAAAGTAGCGAGCATCAAGCTATCCCGCCGGTGATAATGTGGCCAGATAATAATGAAAGAGTCATTATTGCAGCACGTCGTAGACCTCAGTAATTTCACATGCACTTAAACGAACGTACTTAATGACACGTGGCATAATTAGTGTTTTCATTAGCAGTTGTTCAGCCTGGAAAGCCTCTGTAAAAACAATTATGACACTAAGGCTCAGGAAGTTGACAAATAGTGAAGCTATCATTATAATCAGCAGCACTGACATGTGACATTGCAGGTATTACCTCATATGATGAAGGATTTATGTGCATGAGTGTACATAACCAGGATGAACCGGCCTTCCAGGGTGCTGTTTCGTTACATATTGACAAATCCTACAGCTCTCAAATTCAATTCTTGTTGCCTTTTGCCAGCTAATCCTCTTTTAGGGTTATGATCATCATCCTTTCATAATTAGGTCATAACATTCCCTTCGGTTAATGGTTTCCAGTAGATGCCGAGCTAACAATAACAATAGATAGCAATTACAAATTCAGCACATTATCCAAATAAGCATGAATGGTTTGGGATCGGTAGGGGTGAAAACACTCAAGATGCAGTCTGGCATGTGCGCATTCGGAAAAGGGAGACAGCAGCGCACTGGGTGTCAGGCTGAAACGTTTTGTACTGAAGCACACGAAGGGCTACATTTTCAGACGAATGGTGCACCTGGCATGAGAGAGAGAGAGGGAGAGACAGCCAGCCAGCCAGAGGGATCAGGAGTTTGGCTGACGGCCCACTGTACGGCTTGGGCCGAGAGCCCGGCACCAGATTTCGGAAACTGGAAAGTGACCCAAAATCTGCAGATTACTCGGAGTGAAATTTTATCTTTTACCATGTGACACAGACCCAAACTCAATGCCCTTTACCTTTCTTTAGAAAGCACTTTTGACTTCAAGTAACCTTCCTAGACCACTGCCAAATCGGAGGGGCAGAACATCTGTCTTTTACCGTTACGATTCAGCTGGCCCCACAGAACCTGACCTCCTCCTTAAATAGATAAAGCAAGGCTGGGTTTTGCTGAGTCAAGATCTGGCCCGCATGACACCAGCACAGGCGTTTTAATACAGTGGTCGGGGTGGGACGGAGTGCTGTGGGGAGAGGAGGGTTAGGGGTGGGGCTAGAGGGCACTGTTTGCCTCGCAGCTCCTCCTGCCCTTATTTATTTATTTATGTATTACTGTATGCTTATTAATGTTTGTTGACGTGGACTGAGCTTCATGTACGCAGGGCTATGACTGGCTGGACTTCATCGATTCTGACAGCTCTCAGCAGGGGGGAAAATGTGGCTCCTAGCAAATTGGCTGTTCAAATCAGGACAGGGAGCTATGTCTGACCGTGGCTTGGCCTCACCCCCACTGCATGTTTGCACAGTCATTTTTGTGGCAAGTTTTTTTTTTTTTTTTTTTTTTTTCATCGTCAGTTTTATTTATTTACCAGAATGACCACATGAGAAGGATCATCTTTGTGAATTTAGTGGTCAGGGCCTGTCTTGGTCCGTTCCTGTTATTCGTGAGGTTAAGCAGTGCTAGGTTTTGCATTGAATGCTGGGGAAGACATCTGACGGAGCTGGACACCACTGGCTATTTCCCCATTGAAATTTCTGTTATTCAGCTATGTCCCTCGCTATTTAATCCAGTGCACATGCTTAGAATTCATCTTTGGAGTTTTCATTGCGTGGCCAATCTCCAAAAGCTTGCAGATCTGTCATTACCGGGAAGTTTGCTAATCTTGTTAAGCTGATATTGAAAAATAGGAGCTGATTGGTGAGAAAGAATAAAGGTAAATTTTCACTGATGAAGCTACAGGCAAAATATGTAGTATATAGTCTGGTTTTTCAAGTAAAAAAGGGGTTAATAAAGCAATGTGTAAGAGGATGTGTAATATCTTACTAAGCTTCCTAGTGCTATGGGTTGAGTTCATCAATCACATAGTATCATGTAGCAATATGGCAATGTTGCCCACTAATTTGCTGGCAACACGGATGTCAACGGTGCCTAAAAATAGCGATGACTGTGTCAGCCCAAGTTTGCCGGGAACACACTGCAGAATACCATCACTTTGAGTTAGCGGTAATTTTGCAATTTATTGCTGATTCACTGTAAGTCGACTCCTTCAAGCCTTTTTTGTCACAGGTTTGTGACATTGTTTGTGGTGTGGGTGGAGGTTAGCTGGGAGAGAATTTCAGTGCCAGTGGTGTGTGTGGTTTTTTTTTTTTTTTTTTTTTTTTTTTTTTTGTGCAATTTTGATGTTGAAATGGTTGGTACATTTGCAAATACAGAGGTGGGAGTTGAGTCCTCCTCAGGCGGCGTGTAGTGAATGATCTGACGTGATTTATAAGGAGGTAGCAGCATCAGCCTTTATGGGTTTTTAATGCAAGTATTGAAAGCTGTTACATTGTTTATGTTAGTCAGTGGTCTAAAAGCCTCTAATGGAAAATTTAGTTATTGAAGATTGTGCTTGGGCAGTTTAAATTTATGAAATATTTACTAGGCTGACTGAAGTGCAGCCATTATATAATGATTCAATTTGAGTAATTTAAATATTTGCCCAAGAAACTGAAAGCAGCCCCAAAGAGATGCAGTATATGTTACAGAGGAAAACAAAACATTTATATTGCATTGAATTGCTGTTACTGGTCATTTTACCAAGTATAGAGTTACTAAGTTTCTTTCCGTAGGCATTCCAAATGTGTGAATGGTTTTATTTTTGTGTAGATCAGTGTCTTGTACATTACATCTTGTAGATGTTAATCTACAAAAAGGCCTTTCTCTGAACTGAAAGTTAATTGTAGTAGTAATGGTGAGAAGTAACACTGACATTATATAGAATCCTGCTGCAAACAAGGCCCCACACTTTCCCAATCAAGTCTTTTCTTCCAGGGCTACAAATGTGTGGATTGTAACAATGATAATAAGTAAGGAAGTGGATTTTGTTTAGTTTAGGAAACTATGTGTTATTAGGCCCATTGTATGACTGCAACCACCTTGAATTGACAGAGAAAGGCATACTCTGTTCCTAAGCAGTGAGCTGAGCTGTGCAGCCACTGTGTCAAAGGATCACAGATCGTGTTGCTTACATTTGATGTAAGCAGATGGCAGGCTCAGGATTGGCCAGGGTGGTTGCTTTTGCTTGATTAGGCCGGGGCCCGGCCTGATGTTTTCAAGGAGGATGTCAATATTTACAGTGAGTTGTTTATGGCAGCCGGTTATGGTGATGGATCACTATAGTGCTACTTGAGTACTTTGCACCTGTGCTGCCATTTTCTGATATTATTCATCGTTGTGATGCCAGGCGTGAAGTAACACTCCCTCTCTCCAAGGCAGTTATTTTAGGACTGCTCCTGTGTATTGTAACATGTTCATTGCAGCTCATAGAGCCACTGTATATACTAAAGGGGACTGCTTACACCATTTATTCTGCCATTAAATAGACACCTTTGTGTCTTTGGGGTTTCAGTCTGCCTAATGTGCCGCTGGTCCTTGCTTGTGTATCATTGTGTCCATGCCTTGTGTCATAAGGCTGAATGGGTTTGGCTAAGATTTGGCTTTTGTGGGATGAAATACACATCCAGTTGATTGTGACTGTTGTCATGGCGGCATGAACATGCGCTAACTCCAGCGTGGTCGTGCATGCAGCCTCGCGGCATCTCGCTGTTCCTTTGTCATTCAGAATTTGCAGCGTGGGTAACCTCTCCATTGCAACAGGACCCAAAATAGCACCGATTCCCATGGTGCACCGGGACTGGTCCTGGAAGAACGCCAGCAGCTGTAAATAAAAATGCAAACCAGTTGCTGGTCAGAGGTGCATGATCGGAAGTGGCGCACAGATGAAATGTTTCAGGTTCAGCTAACCTCCCCCTCCCCCCCTTCCTGGTTTGCTGGAAATCGATCGGTGATCGTTGTACAGATGTTTAGAAGCAGGAATTAGATGTTCTACCAGGGGAGTCGCTCTTGACTGAGATTTTACTGACTGTGCAGGGGGTGTTTTGTACCACCAGCCCCCACCAATGTGTTGAGTAAGCACTGTGGACCCTTTTTTGTGTGGGGCAGACATCTGCATTTGGGCTCTGGCATCACGCGAGGTGGGAGGAGACAGTCTGTACAGCTGGCTGTAAAAGGCCACTCTTCACTTATGCTCAGAAGCATCCTAGTCTCAATAACTTAACCCCAGCAGTGTTCTTTGGCAGAGGTTGATTTTTATTCTCAATGCTTCACTTCTCCATGTACTTGCTGCCCTTTTGGTCGATATGCAAACATTTATGTCAGTTTATGAAGAACCTCTCAAGTGGGGAAAAAAAAAAAAAAAAAATTTTGTATCACAGTGTAGTCTTCACAAATATATTTTCGAATGGGTTGAATTAATTTGTTTGTATGTCTGAATGACAAAACACAGCTGGGCCAGCTTGTTTGTATCTTTGATGAACAGATACAGTGTATGCCTTCTCTGTCATCCGGGTTCAACCCTGGCAGGATCAGAATTTTTAATCTTGATCACAAGGACACATCACTGCTGTGAGAGAGAGACCTTTGCCTGGACATGTCCCCCAGGATCCCTCTTTCCTCTCCTCTGTTCAGTTCTAAACCAGACAGTTTTAAAATCCTTCCTACAGCCAAGCAGTACAGAAAACTGTCAAACCTACAAAATAACAAACCTTTTTTTAAAAGAAAGTGGACTCTCGCCTGGCCCTGCGCCATTGTTGGAGAGTTAGGGGGAACCGCTGCCATGCAGGTCTAGAACTGCCTGCAGAGAGACACAGCAGCAGAGGAGGGGGAAGAGGTCGAGTCAGTAAACATTTCTCTGACAGCATTCACTGGGAACTCAAGGACCTTGCTGGTACCACTGCTGCTGAGGTTGTATTTTAATGCAGAATCTTATTGGGGCCAAATAAAGTAAGAACCAATTAGAGGTCCTCATGCTGGGTTCCTGTCATTTCCCTGTTTTCTTTTCAGCCCCTTGAGGGTTTCAGTATCCATAAATAACAAATAATGGAAAAAATGCATTAATCATAAATGTATAATCAGCATACACCTCCATCCAGCATGACTGTGTGTGGCCCATTGCAGAGAAACACAGCTGCAAGGGGTTTATTTTCATTATTTTATGAAGCAAGGTGAGAGATGGGGAAGAGTTGTCTGGAAGCCCTGATTATAAACACTTACTGCTGGTGTTGAGCCTGCAATCACATACTGTGGTTGTGCTGCCAGGTTGAGCTGCTTGAAATTCCCCACACACCAAGACTGTGAAGTGCCTCCTGTTACACAGCCAAGGTAAAAGAAACACGTAGGGTCTAAAGCTGACTGTGGCTATGGAAATCTTAAGCTCAATATGTGCCTTTCTGAGCTCTGGTTCAGTGTCCTCTTTTCAGGCATTTACCAAAGGATAGTATGCAACTATCTAAAAATCAGGAAAAATAACTGCCTGGGTGCCTTTCTGGCTCTTGATTAGAATACAGTGTTGTTCATGGACTGTGTCTTTTGCCTTATACATATCATGGAGGTTTTTGCTTTGTGTGACCTCTCTTTGCCCCGTAAGGCTTGTAAGACAATAATGCCGTGTTAATACCAGCACGTTAAATAGGTGGCCCCTCCCCTGTGAGAAATGTGAGCTTAAATTATATGCAGCGTGGAGGTAATAACTAGCCAAATGGCTAACCAGGTGTAGCCAATTTCATGCCTGATTACGAATGTTATTTAGAATGTGACTGATATAGAAGCATCTTGATGCTGTGTGTGTTTTTTTAATGTAATTAGAAGTGTGTTGTTTTGCTCCATATCAGCTTTGAATGATTCAGTATGATTAGCCTGCTTGTCCCATGACATTTTGGGTGCCAGTCAGTGGAAATGGTAGCCTGTTTAATGACCAAATGAGCAGCTAACCAGAAAATCCATGCACAATTAATATTCTGTTTAAAAACTTGATCATCTTTTGGGAAAAACTGAGAAGGAGTCAAAGTTTAATTCAATAATTTATTAAATTAATCTCTTAATTGCTTGAAAGTGTACTCATTTAAAGCTGGGCACAACCAGACACAGAAGTGCATCAACACGGAACAGGGTTCTATTTTCTGTTCGTGGAGCAATGATCACGAGCTCCTTGGAGAAAAAAATGTGTGCCCTCCTCTTAATCAAGTTGCACTAAAATAAAAAAAATTGTCAGCAGTCAGAATCGAAGAATGAGCGATTGCCTTGGCAGGGACCTAAGGGTAAGACCAGACGAGAGCTCCACAGTCGAGCGCGCAGTGGTTTTCTCTATAAAGCCACACTGTAAATTGCTTCCTCACAAAGCATGGCGCGAGCTGCAGTCTTTGATTTGTTGCAGAGATTTAGGTCAGTTATTTTCTGCCGGCAAGATCTGGAGTTGTGATTAGGAACTATAAAAGGTTTACTAGGTTGATCACAGTCCTGATAAATTCCCCCACCCCTCAATGCTGTACTTAATGTAGGGACTGCTGTACCTGTGCTCATCTTACTCTGCTCATTTTAACTGCAGCTTCAAGATAATAAGGTCATGAAGAAGTCAGTCCTCAACAAATACGGTATTAGTTTACATTAAGCTCTAAAGGAGAGATTTGTCTGGCAAAAAAAACAGTGATTTGAAAAGTGCATGAGGTGCATTTTTTAAATTAAACAAGCTGGTCAGACAAAAAGGGTACATAAGACCTGTTCTCATGCAGCAGACCCATATCAGGTAAATATAAAATGAAGGTTATGACTGATCTTTAGCTAGCTATCAGGTCAGCTGCTTTATTTTGACAGTCAAAAAACAGGACAAAAGAACCACTGTCCTCATAAAGATAAGCTTTAATTATTGCACTGTTTGATGCTGCCACTTGTCAACATCAATGGTACCCATAAACTTCACTTTATAGTGCAGTTAAATGTTTTATTTGCTCTTCTGAGATCAGAACATGCTACAATTGTCTGTAGAAAGGACTCTTTTTTTCTCAGATGACTCTTTCTTCAAAAAGGTTGGAGCCGTCAGGATATCTTTGGTCTTGCTGAATGCAATCAGACAGTGTCTGATGGGAGACCAGTGTTTGGTTAGAATATTGTATTTATTTTTGGAAGAGAGAAAAAGCAGGGAATCATGCAGGGAAACATATATGAACAGTAGTGTGTGGGTTTTAAATGTTTTACATTTCATTTGCGTTCAGTCAGCTTCCAAATTTTTATGCTTGACACAGACATGTACCTGAGCAGGCCTCAGGTTTTAGAGGGAAAGCTCATCCAGAAAGACCTCATCCTGAAGGGTATAGAAATTGACCTCTGTGTGCCATTAGATTAGCAGTGTTAAGATCTGACATTTTAGTTTCTGGAATATCTTACAGAGCCTCACTTAGTAAGGGGAGGGGGGGGGTCAGGAGAGCAGTAGCATAGCCCTGGCAGCATTCCAAATAGCCACTAGTGGGGAAGGATTCTTTTTATTGCTACATTAATATTTAACTCAAATCTGATTACTGACATTTCCTGCTATTAAAATGGGACTCTGAAGGGCCGCAGGACAGCCCTGGCTGGTCTCCCTGGATCAAGTTGCCTCATTATGAGATGAGTGGCTCAGTGGAGTTTGGGTTGGGCATGGTGGAAAAGGAAATGTGTGACCAAGCATTTTTCATGTCTGTTGATCGTGAAGCACATCATTTGCAATCAAATAATGGTTTTCATTTATGGGCTAACTCATTTTTTAGACTATATTCCTTGCCCAGCCTTTGTTTTTACAGAATAGAAAATTCTGTTTAGGAGCAAGCAAGCCTATTTTTTAAAATGTGACTTTCATTGTTTTATTTCCATAGCTGGAGTTACACTCATTCAGTACAGGTTAAGTGCAGTACTCAGACTTGGCCTGCCAGGAAACCTTTCAGCCTCATCCAGACTGCCACCAAAGGCTTATGTTCAAATGAAGCAGTTGGTTGCTGAGTGCGTTATAGGCAGCAGTGCTTTAAGAGAATACTTCCTGGCAGTTGATAGGGATTCGCTGGTGCCCCTTTAAGACCCCTAACGTCGAGAGTGTGGCGTGAGACTAATGCACCCTGTGCTCAAGCTATTAAAAGACCAGAGCAGGTGCTGCACAATAAACATTTATAGAATGATTGTGATTACTTTATTTTGGACTGCCAGAGAGCAGTTTTACTGTCATGACTGATGACAGTTGAAGACCTTTGTTTACTTTGACTGATTCACACAACTCGGACTCGTAGTGGCTCATGGACACCATTTGTCTTCCTGGAAGTGTTCTGGGAGTGGGAGTTCTAACATCCGTTTTCCCCCACCCATATCTCAGCCTTATCCATGTAGAAGCTATAAGGAAGAGCTGACCCCAGATCAGCATGCCTACCTATTTATGCACATGGTCCCAGGAGAATTTCCATTGATGAGCACTGGAGAGAGATGGAGAAGCCGTCTAGCCAAGGAGTAATGACCGCTTCGACCTTGACGGCTGAACGAGGCAAAGTCGGCGGGGGCGCTTGGAGGAAAGTCTCTCTCCGGTTCCCCAGATTACAGCACGGCTACGCGTGGCAGGGCCCAGCATGGATATGGTTGCCATAGCAACAGTACAACCGCAGCGGCTGTGCTCTTTGTTGTGCTCGCTCGCTTACGCATTCTATTCAAATTCCTCACATGTAGGTAGCTTCCCAGGGACGCAGGTCGAGTGTCCACTGCATCTGACACTTCTAAATATTTATGACCCCAGGTGGGGAAAAAAAAAAAAAAAAAAGAAAGCACAACCGGCAAGGATGGTTACTGTATGTTTGGATTGGCCCATGTCATAAGCATACACAAAGCACAGGGAAACGAGGCTCAGGTGACTCACTGTGAAGCTTGTGTAGAGCGATGTGTATATAATTGACTGGGCCTTAACAGGTGTGAGTGAGTGTACAAGTTGTAAATACCCTTTGGAAGGCCTGACATGCCAACATTCTTTGAATGCAGGAATGGATTCTATGACGCAAGTGTTTGGCTGGCACTGGAAACGGTCTTGGAACTGCCAAGAAAGGTGTTTATTAGATAAATTGTGGTACACCGAGCCACATTTTGCCTAAATGGTTGATGACGCTTGACACAACAGCTGTGTACTACTGCCTGTATAGCAGCCTCTCATTTCAGAAATATAAATAGTAATAGAACTGACCTTTTTTTAATATTACTTTGCAGAATGTCAAGTGCCATTTGGCATTGCTCATGATTTAATTAATTTAGTTGTGCAACCTGTTTCTCTTAACGTAATGCACTTAAATGTCAGATTTTGAGAGGTTAACATACACACTCATGCCTAGTTTACTGTTAAAAGGAACTAAATGTCTCCAGTGAACAATGTGCAGATGTGTGCCGAAGCACAGTGTGACATTTATGGCCAGACATCTTGTGTGTCAGGCTCTTTTTTCCCAAAGTCTGTTTTCTGTTCACTAAATCAGGAATTCTGTGCATGCTCCATTTGCCATCCAAGTGTGTAATTTACAAGTAGATGGCAACTACAGAAAGGTTTAAATAATCCCATGACCAGATTGCAGCAAAACCCTTACGCTGATGCCTGTTGAAAAAGGAAAGTTTTGATGCATTGTGTGATCTCACATATAGCACATTTCCTGGTTCCTGGTTCACGCAGTTGCAAAGGGTCAAATGATGAGGTGCACAGTCCTGCGTCAGGATTTGTGGCTTTAGCATTAAGTTGCTGATTTGTTCCAGGGTTGATTGGTTGCTGAGATTCGATCCCCCACAACCTGGGATTTCATCTTCACTTTCTGTTCTGTTCACCAGGGGGCGTTTGGAGCTCTCCAGAAGATATGTGAGGACTCTGCGGAAATCTTGGACAGTGACATCCTGGATCGGCCCTTGAACATAATGATCCCCAAGTTCCTGCAGTTCTTCAAGCACAGCAGTCCCAAAATAAGGTATGTGTATGAAGTTTGCCCCTTGGCCCCCCCTTCACCCCACAGAATATGACCCATTTCTTACCTCATGGCCCAGACCCAGGAGTCAGATCTGCAGCCTCTGTGTTGAAGTCAAAACAGTTTTTTTCTACAAAGTCAGTAAAACAGTTATGTGTACTGAGACCCAAAGTAGTTGGAATGAAAATTCCAACTATGAAAATTCAAATAATGAGACAAGAAAATGGGCACAGTGAGAATCTGAAATTTACAGTTTCTGAACGTTTGAAAAGTAGCCCTGACGTAGACATGGAGGGAGTGACAGCAGATAGTGTTAACAGAGAAACCAATGTTTCAGAAACACCTGAGGACTGAGGGCGCACTGTTCTCTCCTGTCTCCTTCCTCAGGTCCCACGCCATCGCCTGCGTCAACCAGTTCATCATCAGCCGAACCCAGGCGCTAATGCTCCACATCGACTCCTTCATCGAGGTGAGTCAGACCTGACTGAGCTCAGACGCCACCCCAAGTCCACTGCTTACGCAAAACATTCAGAATGCGCTAAATTAACCTTAGGAGTCACAGTATGGGTGCTGACTGTTTTGATATTGTATGGGCACTGCTGTTAAAGCATCGCTGTCATTTGAAGGTTCTCTTCTGGGACAGAAAGTATACTTTGGACATTGTTAACAATCCTTAATGAGCTGAAGGAGATTTGCCATTGATCGCGTCTTCAGTCTCCCAGTGAATAATTCATGTCGGTTTGGAACATGCTGTTCCAATGAATCCACAGAACTCCAAAGTTGATATTCAAATTGTAAATAAAACGCTAAAATAAAATGCTAGATTTAGAACTTGGGGTGACTCAATGGACTTGACAAGTTTGACAGGCTACTTTTGGGACTGGGTTCCACTCCTGTCTTAAACTAAATTGGAAAGTTCTCTACAAACACAGAGTTAGAGCATGTAAAACTTGAGGCCCAACTGAGAGCTTAGCATTGTCGCACATTTTGTTCCCCTGCTTAGAAATCTCAACAAAGAGAGTTCCATTATGATTTTCGTTGCTAAGAACAAAGGCTAACATGAAATCATATTTTGGTTTGTAATGTACGTCAGGCCAAACCTCGTGCAAAACCGAGAATACATAACTCCACTTCTGATTCTCAAATGCCATTTAAAGATTTAACTATTGTTAGGTATCATACACATTCAAGATACCATTAACATTTGTGTACAGACAGCTTCAAATGAAAAGTTAAGCACCAGATAAGGACTAATACACCTGTGCTAAGCTGGGCAGTCTGACTGTGTTGAACTTTAAAGTATTGTCGTTTCGGTTTTAAAAGACCAAAGGGGTGTGACCATTTTACTATATTCAGAGCAGTGAAGACAGGAAGGAAGTGAGATTGAAGACATGTTTTAACTAATGTCACATTAAAAACAAATGACTTTAATATTTCATGGGAGCTGCTAATATCTCTTTTGAAGGCTCTTCTGGAGATTGAGGATAAGAAGAATTGTGACGGGTTTTAGAATGTAATAGTATTTCACTGGCCTTGGCTTACAATGCGAGAATGTTAGACTATGAACAAATTGTGGAAGTTAAATTTCCAGTTCCAGATTTATTGTTGTTACCAATTAAAAATGCTAAAAAATTTAGATAATTATTAATGTTAAAACTAACAAAACCCATCCTTCAAAGGGCCTTGGCTTTATAAGCTGGGAACGAGAGTGACCTCTTAATGCGCTACAGAACTTGTTAAATGGTTTAGGGTAAAGCCTGCTGAACGTGACCAACAGCTGGGGCTTCAGCTGAGCACCGCCCTGAGGAAGCTCAGCTTCAGATATTGCTTAGCCCAGATTTCTGTGCTCAATTGTCTTTCTCAAAAATAATCTGTTTATTCTGATATATGCATTTGCTTTAGAGCCTTTGCTCAAGGAAACATGGAACTTCATGGCATTATGCAAATGGGACTGTTTTCTGAGAAAGACTGTGAACCCTTGGAATTATTTAACATAAGTACTTAACTAAGGTTTCAAGGAATAAAATAATGAAGTGTTTGAAAATGATTCCTAGAGAAGTCTGTTATTTGGACACCCTCCACATGAACTCAAAAGGCAAAGCAGGGGACGTTTATAAATGATGCATACAAGGAAACTGAAGTTTATTTTTTTTTGTAGCTTTTAAGGTATTCAGTTGTGACGTCAACTCTGCTATGCACCTTTTGACAGTGTTGATGGAACAGAAAGAGAAGTCTTTTAAAAATGAACTGCAGTATTTTCACAGATTTTCATTTCACAGTGCAAATTGCCAAAATGATTCATTTTCAAACGTAATAATTCTAATTTTAGCTCCGAAAAATAAGATGAGACGAAACAATTTTCAGGTGAGGGGACAGTTATTTGGATAAACATTGACTTATGAAAAGGCAAATGCATTTTGGTCAGATGGACCTTTTTTGTGCAGCTCACTCTGCATCTGAGAGGCTGCTGTGAATAACCCTGACAGGCTCACACACTGCATTCAGGAGCTAAGAATGTCACTTATTTAGGAAGCTCCAGTTGGCTGGTTAGATAAAGCAAATTTAAGCACCATGGAGCTTTAAAACCCGTAAAATGATTTTATGGCTTTTTTGCCCGATAAGGCAGAGGACTCTCCAGCATTCTGGGTCAGGGTGTGTGAGTCTGACCCCTCCCCCCTTTGTCCCCGTGTCTCAGAACCTGTTTGCACTGGCGGGCGATGAGGAGCCAGAGGTGAGGAAGAACGTGTGCCGGGCCCTGGTGATGCTGCTGGAGGTCCGAATGGACCGGCTCCTTCCTCACATGCACAACATCATCGAGGTGAGACCCAGCAAGGGAGAAATGGTCCCAAAAACCTGGTCAGGACAGAAAGACAGCATTTCAGGAAAGGACAAAAATGGTTTTATTATATTACACAAAATATTGGTCACATCATGCTTTGAATAAGCTTTATTAGTCACAGAACTATTAACATAACATAAATGATTGAGCATGTATAGAGCTCAAAAAATCCATGTCAACTTTATATCCATCTACACTGTGTATGTATCTGAGTGTGTACATGTCTCTGGGAGTGTGCAGTGAGTATTTGTGCTCACGATTGTGTGCGTTTGTTAGTGTACCTGGAAGTATCAGTATAAGGAAGTGTATTAGTGTGTGGTGCGTGTGTCTTCGGCGGTCTCTGGCGAAGCACAGTGATAGCATGGTGAGTAAAGTCAGTCTCTTTCCCCTGGAGGGGATTGTTTACCCTGCTACTCGTCTGCACCCCCAGTCCCCTCCCCCCGCCTCCAACTACCACCGCCGCTGCCTCCACTGATGGTGATTCATCCGCTCAGACAAGTGGTCACAGCAGCAGCGAGACATGGCCACTCCCAGCCTCCGCGAGACGACAAGCAGCGAAAAGGCTGTAAAAACACCTACATAACAGGGCAGGGCAGAGGTTTGCAATTGCAAGGACAGTTCCCTATTGTGGCCAGTTGTGAGCACAAAGGAACAGAAGATAATGGACTCTTATTTATGGAGAAAAAATAGGCCGTGCACTGTGCAGCATATCATCAAACTTTATGTCTGGCTAATATGAAATTTTCATCACGTGCAGACTCAAGCACAATCCCTTGATTCAGCTGTCTGGGCTAAGTCTAGAATGTAAGTTTAAAAGCGCCACCCTGTGGACAGTGCCTAGAATGCAGTCTGCAATTAAAAACTTGTAGGTTAAATATCCCATTTAATAAAAAATGACATCAGATGACATGCAGTAATACAGTTCAGTAAGATTTAAATTAAATCTAGAGTAAATTAAATCTGTCCAGGTTTTTGTCTATTCGTTCTTTTATGCTGCAATTTCAAATGAAGATGTCTTAATATTGGTTAAAGTCAAACATGCAAGGCACGCCTCGGAACGCTTAAGGCTACTGATAATTCAAGAATTTAAGTGAAGCATATAATTGGTTCTCATACATAGTTAAAGGGAAACCTAGTGGTGTGGCACGGCATAACTAATTGGAATCTGATACCCTTGCAGGCTGACAAGCTGCTAGCTGAGACTTTCCAAAGTCGTGTCGTGACAGCAGATTTCTTAGAGCAGTCACATAGATGCGATTCCCCAGCAGACATCAGTCATTTAGAGTAATATTAAAGCAGGGAGTGTGTAATTGGAATGCATTCAAAGCAGAGCTTTGCTAGATTACCACTCTCTGAATCACTGATGCAGTCCTATTCTGTAATATCTAAATCGGGGCAAGGGTGCCACCCCAAACGCCTTAAGTGTAGGATTTAAGGAATAAGGTATGCCAAAGGGATATTTTAAAATCTAGATCAGTCACATAATGGAATGAAAATTGCATCCACGAACCCGAAGGTGGCTTTTGCTTGGTTTTATTCGAGTCTGAGCTGAAATTCCTCGGCTTAGCTCCTGGGGTTGGGTTTCAGTAATTTCCCCGTGTCCCAGTTGTGTCACAGTGGCGATTGGTCATCTGCCGTTTGACTGAACCCTGCGTGACCTTCCCTAGCGCAGGTGTGCTATAACGACATCGCTTGCCTGAGAGAGATGGGGGAGGTTAAGCTTTAGGAGCTCCTCCAAGTAATTTCCACACAAATTGCCTCGCCAGTGGTAATCAGTGGTCACTTTACGTATGGCTGAGAGTGCCGTTTAGAGCAATGAGTATTCAGGTATCCTCTGTCAATGGCCTGTACAGTGTGCCTAAACAGCCCATGTGAGCCTGCAGAGCCTGTGGTATTTTCAAACCATGAATATTCATGAGGAGGAGGTGGCTGTACAGAGAACTGTGTGTAGTGCAGGGTCGGGTCAATATCATTTCAGTTCAGGAAATTGGGTAAAATTCATTGAGTGGATTTAAAAGTGTTCATAATGGTCCATTGGGAGTTTTCATTTAATGAATTTTATTTCATGTAATTTCCTGAATTGACTCAATCAAAAAATGTTTACCCCAGCCCTAGGCCAGTGAAGTGCAACCATATTTTTTGGTTGGGTTGAAGTGAAATAGATGAGTGATGGTTGCTTGACCCTTGAGCAAGAATTGTTCCAGGAAATATCCAGCTGTATCGATGGATAATATATGAAAAAACGTATGAGCCATGGAGAAAGTGCATTGGATAAGAGTGCCTGGTAAGCAAATGACAGGAACTGCCACGAAGCAAATAAAATGCAGGAAATGTATAATGTGTTTTCTCCTCTTAGTATAGTTGGGTTTGTTACTTTGTTGAGTACAGTGGGATGTTTCCTATAATGGTATGTGATGTCCACTGTGTTTGTCTCCAGTACATGCTCCAGCGTACCCAGGACCAGGATGAGAATGTGGCGCTGGAGGCCTGTGAGTTTTGGCTGACCCTGGCGGAGCAGCCCGTGTGTAAGGACGTGCTGTGCGGGCACCTCTCCAAGTGAGTGCCCACCGTACCCACCCAAAACCCACAACCGCCCAAGGCTGTGTGCCAACGGGCTGCCCTCCCCGTGTCTCAGCACTGCTCCTTTCAACCCAGGCCCAAATCATTTAATCAGAGCTGCTGATTGGATGGGAGCATCTGTTGTCCCTGCTGTTGGTCAGCAGCTGAGACTTGCATGAATCTGCACCTCCGGGACCAGCACGACACACAACTGTTTGACTGTTGGATGGTTATATGCTGGTTTAAAAGTCTTGGTCTTATAGTTTTTCCAAGTACTCAGAAAGTTTGCAGACAGATGGTATGCTTTGCATGTTGAAAAAAGTACAATCTGTTACTTTTTGTACATCTCTTAGGTCATCATGTCATGAGTAAGCATTGCAAAGGTCTATAGCAATTTATTTGCTGGGTATATTTTCAGCCTTTGGTAACTCTTAGTTTGTTCCTTTGAAATTGTGTCTGTCTTATGTGTAGCTGAAATAGGCACCTGTAATTGAAAATTCACACTTTCGCATACTTTAGATTACCATCTTCACCTCCTGGCAGAAAGCAATGCATTTAATTCAGCAAACTCCCTGCAGCTGACTCACTGTCTGGAGCACTTCTGTGAGGTTTGCAGTAGTTTGAAGACTTTGCAGTTTTATCACTAGCTCCATCATTGTTTTTTTCCCTTTTTTCCTTCTTCCATCTTGTTCCAGGTTGACTCCAGTCCTTGTTAATGGGATGAAGTACTCTGAAATTGACATCATTCTCCTGAAGGTAAGCTAGTACCATTTTTTTTTCACCTCCCCTTGTTAGCAGCATGCCTGTAGTCAAAAGGCAGACAGCGTAATGTGTTTTTCAGAAGTTATTTTCGAGGACTTTTGGGGAAGATGTAGTTTCATTAGGTCTGCTTCCCCTGCAGAAGTCCAGTAGATTGTGTGCACTGAATAAAATGGACGAGGGCCATGAAAAACTAGTTTTTTGTGGTGGTGGGGGGGGGTGTTGAATGAAGAGATTTCTGTGAAGGAATAGGAATTCGCCTAATCTCCCCTCTTCAGGCAGTCCAAGAGTCTAAGGGCCTTACGTTTGCTAACTCAATTTCCTGGCCAAAAACAGCTCATTCTGCAAGGCAGCATCTTGGCCCATCTGATGACTGCTCTGAAACACAAATGCCATACAGTGACATGTTAAAATGCCCCATTAAACTTAAAGCTCATTTTCTAAATTGGTCATTGTCGAAGACAATGAGGACATCACTGCATGAGCTCTACAATTAACTTAAGCCTACAATTAAGTCTGTGGTATGTGTCACTTCAGGAAGAATAGTAAGCAACTGAATGCTTCTCGTATATCTTATATGTTCAGCAATCTTCTGGTGAGACAGGCCACATAGCAGCGTTTCATTTACACATTGCCGCCCATGGTTTATTTAGTCATGTGAATGAATGAAATGAGGTCATAAGAATGTGCATCGCATGGAGTCAGCATTACTTTAAATATCTGATAGACAGTCTATGTTGAGGAGTGAAAGTACAACTTCAGTAGTAGATGTTAGTTCATTTTTACATTTATTTTACTTTCTCATTGATATCCAGTTGTGTCCAAATCAAATTATTCACCTTTTGACCTCTTTTTTGGGGGAAAAAAAGGGAAAGTATTCCATGCATATTTGCCGCTGGGAGAAATTGCCAGATTGCATATTTGCAACTTTAATCAGAGTCTTGTGCTAATAGTGCTGTCTTTGTTACGCATCCTATGCTGATGGAATTTTGTGTGGCCAATTGTAGGGTGACGTGGAGGAGGACGAGGCGATCCCGGACAATGAGCAGGACATCCGGCCGCGGTTCCACCGCTCGCGGACGGTGGCCCAGCAGCATGAGGCGGACGGCATTGAGGAAGAGGAGGAGGATGAAGATGACCTGGATGATGATGACACCATCTCTGACTGGAACCTCCGTGAGTGACTCAGCACAAACGCTGGCTCAGCTGCACTACAGGGCCAATGTTCACAAATTGCCTCGGAGCAGGAGGGCTGATCCAGAATCAGGTTTCTCCTATCCATATCACAGCCATTCCAGCTATGAGCTTAAGTGCAAAAATAATCCCTGATCAGCACTCCTTTTTTGAGATGCCTTGCAAACAATGGCAGAAGTGTACAGTAATTCATCTCTATGGTTTGTTTGTCCCCAGTTCCACTGTGATGTAGCTTTCTCCATCTTTTCTGGGTCCTCTGTTTCAATGTGTAAGGTTTAGGTACACATACCCAGTCTCTCATTTGTTTGGGTGGAATGCATTTTTTCAGGATATTATTTCAGACGATTGTACTGTGAACTATAGAAAAATCGTCATGCTTTGTAATATTGAATTTTTGAACCAGTAGGCATGCTGAATGACCGGGATAAACAGTTCTACCGACAGTTCTATAAACAGTTCTGACATTCTGCTAGTTTCAAAGTGTAGGCTTGAGGTGGGTGTTATCATGGTCTACTATCACCATTCCTCATTGTTATTAGACAAGTGGGAAACACGAAGGAGTAGAGGTGCATAACATACTGATTCATCCTTGGATACGTGTAGGTGTGTGTTTGTGGAAGGTTGCGCCACAATTCTCATCTCTGATAGTTGAATTAAACAGATGGCAGTCTTGCGTGCCAAGTTTATTCTGTCTTTATGCTTGCCCACTTTCAGGATGTAGCCCATTTTCTAACCAATCACATAAGCTCAGTGAAGCTGGGCGTACTGAAAAGGATGCATTTTGAACTGGTGATTCAAGCAGAAAACTGTACTGAGGCATGTGTCAAATACATTATACTGCCACGAGCTTCCCTCTGAGAATCTGACCCATATCTGGCTAATGTCTAAGCTGCCATGTCCCTGGCATGGACTTTGCTGCTACAGCATGTACTGGCCCAGACAGTGAGGCCAGAATGCCTTTAGATCTCTCCGTCTGGAGACTACTTAACCATTAATTTGTTTTAATGTGACACCGAATAGAGAACTTAACATTTTAGAAAGGGGAAATGTCTGGGTAGGTTTGGCAGGCTAAAGTTGAAATCAGGCCCAATGTAAGTTTTTAATCCTGATCTAAATACTTAAAAACATTTAGGAATAAGCAACATTCCTAAATCAAATTTAAGTTATACTACAAATGCACACTGTCATGACTTAAATGTTTCTGTCATGAAAATGTGCAGTGTGAAATTGAGTTTTCTTCGGCATGTATGTGTAACAAACTTAAGTAGCAGGTTTTATCAATACATGTTAAAGCTGTGCTTTGCTACTAGCTATTGGTAATTACCAATACCAAAATAATGGCAACGATGAGAACAATCATTGTTATTGTATGGGGTATGGGTCTCTACAGTGATGGAGACAAACTCTTTGAAGATGGTTCCAGTATCTGATGTTTTTGAGCGCTGCCTTCACGAGAGAACAGTGCAGTACTCATTATCTCACAATTTAGCTTTTGTGTTTTTGTTCTGCTTGGGTATTAGAAATAGCCATCTCGATTCACAAAACAAGAGGTGCTCTATTCGTGCAGTCATTTGAAAGCTGCCCTGCCCTGTACTGAAATGGCATCAATTCATTTCTGAATCCCTCACAGCCTTCACTGCCAGCAGCGAAGGTCACTTTTGAGTGTGCTGTGTTAGTTAGTGTTGAGCTAACGTGTTAACAGTCACTGAGAGCTATTTGTTTTATTGGCCGAGAGGTCATGGCCACAGAGAACATGGCAGCTGTCGAGCTGGGAGGTGAGACATGACAGCCTGGGGATGGTCATTTAAAATGGAAATGAACTTAGTCTTCACACCAGACATTTGTGTTTTCACTGTGGTTAAAATGCATAGAACAATCTGGTTTTAATGCGGGTTTTGCACTTGAGATCAAAAACGCCTTGTTCGTGCGATTTTTGACCTTCTTCCCGCCAGCATGGATTTCTTTCAGATACTCTCGGGAAATATAAAGGGGAAAGCCAAGCTTTCTCAAACTATAAGAAACCTCCAAGGTAGATGCATTGCTTTTAGTTTTTTTTTTTTATAGAGTCATGGTGCAGTCTCGACAGGCTTCTCAGACTGAGAGGGAGAAGGGAAATCCTTCCTAGCATTAAATTAATTTTCTGGGCTCTCCCTTCATTCCATTCTGCTGTTAAGCTTGCAGTGTGAAATATTTTCAGTGACATGCTGGTGCAGTAATTCACAACTACTTTCATAAAGACAAGATCATACACATTATGCTTTCAGTTCATTTGTTTTGCGCCAGTGAGCTCAGCTTTCAGGAATAAAATGGATCGTTTTGTAAGCATAACTTTGCACATTTGTTTTTCTAGTTTCACTACCATATTCAATTAAGTATACATGCAACCCCTCACTTAAATTCATGTATATATGTAGCCTCTCTGTGCAGAATATGGACTTAGATGAGGATCCAAGAGGACTGCCTTAATTGGAATGTATGGGGTTCTGTTTCATTGTACTAATAGACCTACTGCTGCCCAGCTAGTGAGACTTCAGTGGGTACTACTCTCAGCACCATAGCCCAGTGGCTCCTCTGCCTCTCGCCCCAGCCTTTATCTGCACTCTGTTCAATCTAAATGAAGGAACTGGATCGATTGATGGGGGAATACATGTCTGCAGGCTCTCTGCTTCTTTGTTTTTATTGATGGGTAGAGTGAAAGCTCCTCTTTCTTCCTCTGGATTTTTTCTTTTTTTTTCTTTTTCATACCTCTCTTCCTGCTTGTGTCTCCTTATTTCTCTCCTATACTATATATTTCCTCTCCTATGTCTTACACTATATCTCTACCCCTTTTTGCTTCATCCTTCCTGCCTAACCTCTTTCATCCCTCTATCGCACCCCTCTCTCTCCTCTTTTTCTCTTCCTTTTTCTTTTTCAGTGCCTACTGTTTCTTCCCTTATATCCCTCTCTCCCCCCCTCCTCTTGTTCTCTCTCCCTCTCATTGTTACTCAATATCTCTCTCCCCTCTCTCCTCTCCTTCTCTAGGGAAATGCTCTGCGGCCGCCCTGGACGTCCTGGCTAATGTGTTCCGGGATGACCTGTT
This sequence comes from Albula goreensis, assembly GCA_022829145.1. Taxonomy (NCBI): domain Eukaryota; kingdom Metazoa; phylum Chordata; class Actinopteri; order Albuliformes; family Albulidae; genus Albula; species Albula goreensis. The sequence continues at coordinate 59,915,445 of CM040741.1, read as the reverse complement.
GTTACACATCCTGCCCCTGCTGAAGGAGCTGCTCTTCCACCCTGAGTGGGTGATTAAGGAGTCTGGCATCCTGGTGCTGGGTGCCATTGCTGAAGGCAGGTAGCGCTCGCTCATGCTCCTCTCCTCCTGAGCCCATGTGCTCAGCTGCCTGATGGTGAGACCTGGCACTCTAGATTCCCAAACCAATCATCCAGTACTGGGGTGTTAAACCCAAGTCTGTGGTCACAGTGTCTCTGTTGTGCAGACATTTTTCCCAGTCACTAAACTCATATCACTTAAGTGCTGAAATGCACAAAGAAGTAGTCATTTAGGGCAGAAAATAGTCCACCTTCATTTGAATGTTCTGAAGAGAAAACTGATCCACACCCACAATCTTTCATATAATACACATTCTCACCGTGTGTGTGTGGATAGCCTCTGCACCCAGCTTGGTCCAGTATTTCAAACTTGATCTCAAAGCAGTCTTGTGTGAATATTTCACATTCCAAACCATAACTGCTGAACCAGATGTAGACTGCATGGCGTAATTTACTGTCTTAAGATGCTAGTTTTGGACAGCCATTGCACCCGAGTGCTGTGATAAAGAAACTGGTTTTGCTGGTGTTTGAGTTTGCAGGCGCACACATCCCTAAGTAAGCATTGTGAGAAAAGTTGCTATATGGAAAAACCTGAATATAACCCTCAGGTTGACTGTGGTTGAAACTAAAATGTTGTTATTAATTTATCTAAATACCCACTTGATTCATCCTGAAACCTTTTTCGTTATATATTGCATTCTGTAGCTTCATAGTGGTGTGCCATAATGAAATGAATATATGAGTAATTGCAGGGTAATCATCAATTTTTCTGTCTGTCTCCTAAAATGATTTCTCTCATGTACTCTCAGCTTCTGTCAGAAAAGTCAGGAAAGTCCTCTGCTCCAAGTCATATTGACATACCTGTGAAATAAATGAGCACTGTTGTAAAGCGCACCTGTCCTGTCTCTTTAATCAGGCTGCATGCAGGGCATGATCCCATACCTCCCTGAGCTCATCCCCCACCTGGTCCAGTGTCTCTCTGATAAGAAGGCCCTGGTCCGCTCCATCACCTGCTGGACGCTCAGCCGCTACGCACACTGGGTGGTCAGCCAGCCGCCCGACACCTACCTGAAGCCCTTGATGACTGAGCTGCTAAAACGCATCCTGGACAGCAACAAGCGCGTTCAGGAGGCTGCCTGCAGGTAGGACCACAGTGTTGTGTGGAGACTCATGTTCAGCCATGCTGTGCCTGAAGTTTTTGTGCAGTCTGGACCAAATTTGATGTTATGCCACTTACCAATTTTAAACAAGAAAAACTGAATTTGTTGGAAGGTCTTTATAATCTTTCAAAAGTTATTTTTCATAATTATACCTAACCTCATATTATGAAAATCTTTTGCAATAAAGAATTTGAGTTTGTATATGTCAAGTATATTTACCCCATTTATCAAGGCCTTCATCGGCTCAATTTACACCACCAGCTTGGATTGGAATGTAGCCCATTACTGTAAATTGCCCACTAGGGGGAGGTACTCCATTACTTAGTAGCCTTGGTGGCAGCTCGCTGTGGTATGCAAATTTCGCATGGCATTAAGATTCATTTTCCTTGCGTTCCGATAGCACTCTGCAGTGATTATCTAATTCAGGCAGCATTTTTATTTGCGCTGTATGTGCATTACCTCACCACACAACAGCTTATTGTAAGCCATTTAAATTTTATGGGCAGGAGCGGTGTTTGCGAAAACAGACAAGGACCCCCTCCACCCCTCCCTCTCAGGGATTCCAGCATTCACACCGCTAATGATGTTTGAAAAGCTCTTAATGCCCATGATGGTTTGCAGGGCCGTTCAGCAAGGCCCGGGTCCTGTGTTCTATAACATGTGAAAGCACTTATGAGAAGATGAGTTCCGCTCAGGCTCGCTGAGCCATGAAAGTTTAATGCAGCCCCGATGTCTGGGCCAGCGGGGTCTCAGTCAGGGAAAGTCACCCCTGCTCCGTCGCCTCCTATCATCCTCTCCGCCCGCCCAGAGACCAGGCCAGACATCATGCAGATAGGCCAGGCTCGCGGTTGCCTTTGTCACGTTCCTTTTTATTTTTTTGTCTGGAAGGAGATTTTTGAAAATTATTATTATTTGTGGTTGGAATGCTCAGGTTTAGGATTCAGAGCCACTAATACGCTGTTTTGCCCATTTGTTGGTTCACGCCACAGACCGAGTCGTCTTTCTGTAACTGTTGCTTTTCCTCTTGGTTTGACGTGCAGCATTCCAAAGTCCCATTTGGGTAATGGCCTCCGCCATGGTGCTGGGACAGCAGGCTGTGCTCCACCACAGGAATCAGGATAATCTGTGAACCTAGAGGCCATGGTGCTCCAAATGCTCCCTGCTCTGTGTATTTGCCAGCTGATCTCTAACCAATGTGAGGATGTTGTCGATGTGTTAGGCAAAAGAAAAACATCATTTGTAATTAATGTATCGTGGTGCATTTTTAATATGTCCACTACAAGAATGTCTCTTTGATTTCTAATCTTAACTGCTGTGTTGGTATTATTGTGCATAGACTTTCTCTGTACATTGCGAAATCCACCCCAGTGACATAAAAGAGTGTATTGGGGACAAATGTGATATAATTTCTGGTTATAAAACAAAGATGAGGAGAGGCCATGGAGGCAGCTGTTTCAGGTTGACCTTTATCCCTGGCAAAGCATCTCAAAGGGAAATCTGCAGACTCAGAGCCAAGAGAGCACAATGCAGTGAAAAATGTGTTTGAAATTCTGAATATCTCTCTCTGTTCTGCTCTTTTTCTCTCAATCTCCCTTCCCTCTCCCCTGCCTTTTTTTTTCCCCTCTTACTCCTCCTTTTTCTCTTCCTGTTTCCTGCTCTGTCTTCTCTCTCTTCCCTCACTCCCCCTCTTCCTTGCCTCCCTCCATCACTTCCTCTTCCCTCCCCCTTCTCCCCTCCATCCCTCCCTCCCTCCTCCTCCTTTCATCTCTCCCTGACAGTGCCTTTGCGACCCTGGAGGAGGAGGCTTGCACAGAGCTGGTGCCCTACCTCGCCTACATTCTGGACACCCTCGTCTTTGCCTTCAGCAAGTACCAGCACAAGAACCTGCTCATCCTATACGATGCCATCGGCACCCTAGCCGACTCTGTCGGGCATCACCTCAACAAGCCGGTAAATGGAGGCGCACAGAGTCCTGTTCACACCCTTCCAGATAGATCAGGCCTCTTGGAGTGACGAGAACCAGAGATTCCCAGAGTCATTTCCACCTCTTATGTCTATTGGAACCCAAAGGTGTTATTGTTAGACTTGCTAGACTGTTGCCCAAAGGACACCTTAAATTATGACTAGCTCTGTTATGAACCAAAATACACAACTAGATATTTTTATCCTTTTATACGTTTTACATCCTTCAGATTGACCCTCCCAAGATTTTGACTCTAGGGCAATATTGTATTTTGGCATGCACCTTTAGTTCAGAATATATGCGTTTTCAGATGCCACAAACTAAAGACTAAATGACCCTGGTACTCGGATGTTCATGGTCAAACATCTAGCTGAAGCACTTGCTCCTTTTACAGTGCAGTTTTGGAGATTAGAGGAACCTACTGTGGTTACCAATGATGAACAGCACATTGCTATTCAACATTGTCTTCCATTTGGTGAAAAATATGAAAAAAAATGCTTCACCAGTTACAAATGACAATATTAATTAAAATTAAGACATGTTAATTAGATGAATAAATGTGTTTTAGAAACACCAATGCATTCATCAGTGTGTTATTGGCTGATTTTTGGTTCTTTCTTATTTGGTGGTTCTTTATTTCATATGCTTATTTTGTACTTATTTAGGTACATGGTACCCATTGTTATTCTTGAAGAAATGCATGCATGAAGAAATATTTCTGTAATAATACAGTATTAGGTGCTGTCTTCCATGGTTGTCAGTTACATCCCTTGCAGAGTCGTCCAGCAATATTTTAACTCCATAAAAATACTCAAACCATGTGCACAGTATTAGCCTTAAAATGGAAAAAAATCATCTGATTTAGATCTTGCACAGTGATTTCTCAAGGGCTGGATGGCTCTTAAGTGCTGATTAACTGTTCGAGTTTTACACAGACCAGAGCTGATCTGTCCTAACATCCTGTTTCATAGGAAGATAATTGTACAAAATGAGATGTAATCTCTTTGAGAGGAACTGTATGTATAAGTAATGCGTTTGGTTCTTTTGTCTGCAGGAGTACATCCAGATGTTGATGCCTCCTCTTATTCAGAAATGGAACCAGCTGAAGGATGAAGACAAGGATCTCTTCCCTTTACTCGAGGTGACCTCCGCTGTTCCCGTTGCCCAGAGGCAGTCGGAAAGTGCGGGAGACAATGCAGTAAAGAGCGGTCAAAGCTCCCTTTTAAAGCCCAGATGTCTGGCTGCCACACACCCATTGGCTTAGAAGAAGTTACGCAACAAAGCTCAGCTGTGATATATTGCAGGGATGGAAAAGGGTTTATTTTGCAAAGTGGGGACATGGTGCAAACTACCCCTCACCCCTCTACATGCACACACACGCACACATGCACGCACAACCCTAAAAATAAATGATAGTGATGTTATTTCTCATGTCATCACGAATAAAATGTAGCCAACCACCAGATGTGTAGCTCATTGGCGTTACTCTGCCAAGCAGGTGTTTAATATTTTATTTTAACTGTCTTGTTGAATTCTGTGCCGGTGAAGAATGTAGTGCAGTTTTGCCCAACGATTTGGAGAATCATAGGGTATACTGGTTTTAATTTTTACCTTAAATTCCACAACCATTTTATACCCAAAGAAAAGCATTTTTTGACACTTAACTGAAAAATCTACTGTCCAATTAATTAATAAATACAAATGAAAGCCAGCACAACCTATGGCTGTCCAGTATTAGTATGACGACTACTATTCTAATGTTTTAAACTGTACCCTCTGGCCTCTGTCTTCATCTGCAATCGTTTCTCCCTCACAGTGCCTATCCTCTGTAGCCACTGCCCTGCAGTCTGGCTTTCTCCCATACTGTGAGCCCGTGTACCAGCGCTGTGTCAACCTAGTGCAGAAAACCCTTGCCCAGGCCATGGTGAGTACCCCAAAGGCAGTGGCCTCCATAATGACCTTCACTGTACCGTTTCTGTCACTGCAGTGTCTCGCTCTTTTTCCGTTCAGTGCTTGCTCCATCTCAGTTTTAAATGCAAGGCAAATGTTTGGGCAGAAATCCCAGATCAGACCCGACTCAGTTGTTACATAAAGGAACTTGTGCTTCTTTCCCCCCCGTTGTTTTGTTTTCCTGCTAGTTAACAACCTCTAGAGTGTGCCAAACGCCTGTGTAAGCTGCCTGGCAGGGATGATGGGGGGTGGTCGGGGCCTGCATTCGCATGCAGGCACGATAAGCAATCCTGGAAAGGTGTCACGCCAGGCAGATGTTGGCCTTAAATGTTTTATGCTGCTAGGAGCTACATGAAGTGGAATCTTTATTAACCCCCCCCCCCCTCCCCCCTCCCCCAATCTCTCTCTCCCACAGCTCCACAACTCGCAGCCTGACCAGTACGAAGCGCCAGACAAAGATTTCATGATTGTAGCCCTGGATCTGCTGAGTGGCCTGGCTGAGGGGCTGGGAGGAAACATAGAGCAGCTGGTGGCACGTAGCAACATCCTCACGCTAATGTACCAGTGCATGCAGGTAACCAACGAGCGGACTAAAAGCCTTCAGTTCCTCCTGTGCTGGGTCTCTTTGCTGCTTTCCCAGTATGTTTGCCTGCTGTATCATAAAACTGTATAATATAGGATTTTTGCTCATGTATCTTTTCAGAATTGTTTTTTATTAATTGAATTCTGCTCTGTGAGGCTAAAACTGAGTATTCAGATATTATTCATTAGATCCTGAGGTGTCAAAGTGTTACTAGCCAGGCTGTCTAATCAGTACTGTAACCAGGGGAAAGGTTTTTAAAAAAAATGTGAACATGTTTATATCTTTATTATGTTTTTTATAATCACTCCTCATGGCATACCATCATTCACCAGCTGCCGCACTAGCACACCAAAGTGGTGTGCTATGCTGAAAAACTAGCAGCCACATTGTCTTAAGACCAGATATGCACTGCCAAATTGGGAAAACAGGGAAGGAAATAGCATTCCAACCTGAGGCATCTAATTGAAGATACATACTGCTGAAAAGAAAAAGCGGTGACAGAGCCCAACCTGTAATTGCCTGAGCTCTCAAATGAAACGTTATGCAAACAGAACTAAAAACAAAAAACAAAGCCATGTCCCTAGCAATCCAGTCGCACAAAAGGAGAGGAGGGACACCCCCCACTGCGAGACTGAGAAGGCTGAGGAAGAATCCACACCCAAGACACGCCTGGTCTAATTATAATCCCATTCAACAGAGGCGCGGAAAGTAGCAACAAAACAGCAAACCACCAACAGCGTGAGAACTGCACAGGAGCACGTAGCATGTTTGGAGTTTTAAGCTATGCCTCTCAGGATGAATGTGCTAGAGCCCCCAGATTTAAATCAGCACAAGCTTCTGAAGGCCATACGTTGGTCTTAACAGGAAGGTTCAGGCGATTAATAACTAGGAAGCAGGAGATCCACTCTTGGCAGGGTGACAGCTCACTGTGTAAGCAAAGTGTTGTAACCACATGTACTGAATGCTGAATGATTGAACTCTCTCTTCCTCTCACTGTTTGGTGTTTTTTTCGTATAGCAGCGTGTGAAATCTGCTGTTCTTTAGCCTCAGAGGAACCAGAAAAAAAGATGTACAAGGAGAGAAACCGATGGGCAATAATTGTGCCTTACAAGCCTCAACTCTTAAAGACAGTACCATTCAGTGGGATTTAGTTTCCATCCATCTGCCTCTGAAGATGGAAAGCGCTTCCGACAGATAGTCAATATGCCGCGAGGGGTAAATGAAGCCTTGCAACGAGTCGATACGGCCGTACGACTGGTGTCTTTAACCTCCATAATACAGTCACGAACTTGTAGCCTGCTGTCCTACGGTTAAGATAACCAGCAAAATGGATTTGCACCGTAGATCGACCCATGCGTTTCAACAGCTGACCCCTCTGGTCAGAGCAGCTCCCCTGGACAGCTGCAGTGTGTGGCACGACTGCAGTGTTTCCACACACAATCAGCGGCTGCAGAGCATAACCCCCTGTTGCCTTCTGCTTTCTTGTAGGACAAAATGCCGGAGGTGCGGCAGAGTTCATTTGCCTTGCTGGGTGATTTAACCAAGGCTTGCTTTCAGCACGTAAAGCCATGTATCGGTATGTACTTCCAGCAGGATCAATACCGTCTGCCACAGTATGGATTAGAAACTGAAGCCAGAGGCTGTTGTCCATATAAATGTCAAGTTATCTGTGGCAAGGTATAAAAATGTTTATCTTTTCTCTTTCTCCCCCTGCAGCGGATTTTATGCCTATTCTGGGTACTAATCTGAACCCAGAATTGATTTCTGTGTGCAACAATGCAACATGGGCAATCGGGGAGATATCTATTCAAATGGGTGAGTACTTTCAAAGATGAGCTCTTTCTAAAATGACATAACTGCACTGTAGACCATGACGATCCCATCTTATTAAAGTAGTCATCTGTGTGGAATGTTACATTTCTATTTAACAGGCCTAAGCGGGTTCAGACTGAGACTAAGTAATGAACAGTAATGGGAATCACCCCATTCTGCTTGGATTCTTTTCCTGCGCACTTGTCAGTTTAACACGAGACCTACACCTTCACTGTAAAAATGATCCTGCCAGGCTATGCAAACTGTCCTGCTCTTACGTCTGTTGTACATGTGAGGGCTTGCTCCAGCACTGTTTTTCTCTCCTCCTACCCCCCAGGCGCTGAAATGCAGCCCTACATAGCCATGGTGTTGCACCAGCTGGTGGAGATCATTAACCGACCAAATACCCCCAAGACATTGTTGGAGAACACAGGTACCACACGGTGGCGCGTGTTGAACTAGGCAGCCCTGAGGGAGGTGTTCACTGCCAGAGTGGGGGAAATCACAACCTGGAGTGCCTATTAATCTCACCTTAACTCCCAAGCAGTGCTTTACAAGCTTTGGCGGTTCCATATGTTCATCAGCACAGTGCCACTAAGTTAACAGGTTGTCCCTCCCAGTCCACCTCTGAAGGGAAAGGTGACCAAAATAAAACCCAGACAAGATGTATGTATATCTGTGAAATTTTGAAACCGAACACAGCTTGTAATTGCACAACCTTGGCATTAACAGAGCTGGATTGATTCTGTAAACCTTTGCTAGAGTTCATGTAGTGTAGCTGATTTACTGAGTGAAATCTTAGAGACTGAGCATTAGAGAGAGGCCTGTATGGTGAAAGATGTAGATTTAGACCCATGGTTGTAAACCTTGATTGGCAAAATAGATTGTGAATTTTTCCCCTCCAATTAAATAGAACCTTAAGAAATAATAAATACAGCTAATCCATCAATAATTTTTGTGGTATTGAGAAAAGCACATAGCACCTGTATCTAGCACTATTTTCTCCTTTACACTCACACTTATTTAAAAGCTTTAATTGGAAACTGTGCATAGATGAGCCAAACTGGCCATCTCTCTAATACTGAAGTACAGTGTCCAAACAATAAGGGTGATGTGTAATAACATTTTTGACTAACTCTTAGGGAAATTGTAGAGCATTCTAGATGTGTTCCTGTTTGTTTGTCAGTTTATTTATTTGTTGTTTAAGTTACTGTTTTAAATGTGAATGCATATCTGCAAATAGATGTTGAATGTTGTTTAGTTAAGGATGGCAAATGTTTAATGCAGGATATCTGATCTTTGATAACAAGAAAAGCATGACGTTTAATGCATTCCAACCAGAGGAGAGAGATTTATGGGCATTATGGTAAAAACATTAGCAACTTTATGCATGGGCGGATTGGCATTGATCTTAATAATGTAAAATTATATGCCTGCCTACCGCTGGTATTCCAGTATTCTAAGTTGACATTGTAGTTTTGGTTAAACCTCTGAACAAAAATATTTTAATAAGCAGTTAACTTTGTTACATTCATACTTGAGAGTTAACTGAAATCGTAACGTAAGATGGAACTGAAATGGGCCCAGGAAGTGAAATGGGAAGCAGCAGCTTGCATTGCTGCAGTGAATCAGAGTATCCTGCAGTGAACCCGTTTTCTAATGAGCATTCATCTGCTTTCTGCATGTTTCATTGGATTGTTCATAAATGCCTGTTTTAATGAGAATGTTGCATAGTTTGTGTCTCTTAAACTTAGGTCTCCCTCCTCTGCTTCATAAGAATCTGCTGGAATCTAGTGTTCTCCATGTAGTTGGCTTGGAGTAATCTTTAAACCATTTCTTTTTTCTTAAGTAAGATTAACCTTTTTGTGAGTTTAAGGGAGAAAACTCAGAAAGCTCAATAGTACTGCTCATATAAACCTAACTACATAAGTTTTGCTCATTTGCTTAAACGAATGAATAATTTATAATGACTTCAGACATTTTCTGTTTTTAAAGCATTTTTGTTAAATTGTGAATGATTTAGACTTTAAATAAAAGAAAGGTGATGGTATTTCACAGATTTTCTGAGTATTTTTAATTTCAGGGAGAGAAAAGAAAGAAATTGGCATTTGCCTTTGGATACATTGCGTTTTCAGGTGTTCTCCCTTAAATGTTTTGTTTGTTTTTAGAGTATCATATTTTACATCCCCCTTAGTCTGGGGTAATAATGATCAGCACTAGTGAAATCTTATGTTTATTATCATACACAGATTCTGTTGATTTCTGTTTCTGAGTTATTTGTTGTTTTTTCTTTATTTTTTCTCCTCCCCCTCATTTGCTCATGTCTTGGTTGGCGTTTGGTGGTGTATAACCGTGATTGCGTTACCTTAGCAATAACAATTGGTCGTCTTGGTTACGTTTGTCCTCAAGAGGTGGCTCCCATGCTACAGCAGTTTATAAGACCCTGGTGTGTATTATTCAATCTTTTATTTAATTCATTTCCTCTTCACTCTCTGCGCTCTCTCTTTTCCTCTTCTCTGTCTCTCTGTCTTTCACTCTGAAAGAACTATTTTCTGTTTCTTAAAATCACAGTCCTTAATCATTGCCAACCATGTGACTAATCCTGTCCTTTTTAGGTCTTGTGATTTTTTCCTCAGTAGCACCTTCATGTATTATATATTATTTATTTTCATTTTTTGTCGTCGTTTATTGTCGCTAACAACTAATTAGTGCATGGGATAAGATTGTCACATGCTTGCTGGTTCGAAAAAGGCTTGTTAATATGCCAAAAAAGAGCATTATCAGCCCACCGGAACAGTCTATCCAAATGCATGCCTCAATTCCAGAATGTTCCAAACCTCCTTATGGTAATATTAAAAGAAATAAGGTGCTATTAGTATATATACTTGTTAAATGTTTTTTTATGGTAAAGGCTAATATTGTAATAGGATAACAACCAGTGTTCTCATACTGTAGGTCTATCCAGCCTTAAACTAAGAAAGTTGATAAAGATTTCCTTTCTTTGCCTTCTGTTTATTGTGCATGTGTTAAAAGTGTATGCTGGGTACTGTTGTAGTCTACAAAAGTTATCTGCTTATTGTATACAAGACTGTTTTTCTCTTCTACTAATAACATGATCCATTTTGTCAAGTACATTTACTGTAGGGATTGTTTATCTGTGAAATCAGTATGATATTACAAATATTACATTGCTAAAAACTTTCAGCAATGAAAATTAAGGTTTTTTTACAACTCTTCAATTTTTTTAAGAGTAACTTGTCATTGGCTATTTGGCTTTATTCAGTGCAATCAGTGCATTGTTAGTATGGCCAGCTACCTGACATAACAAAGAAATGTACCTGCACATTCTTACATGATAGCATTGTAGGTAACATTTAGCAACAGCTCATTGGTATGCTTGAAGTGATTGATGCCATGCATAATATTTTTCCTTCAAGTTTATGACTACATTTCAGTATTTTATGTAATGTTTACCTGCTTGACTCAAAGTATATTGAAGCCAAGATGTACCCAGTTTCTGTATAATGTTGTACTATCATTAAAATCCAAGTTTAGATACATAGAGTCCATGATAACAGGGTGCTCTGCTGTGTAATTATTGAAATATACTGCTGTGAAGTAGTGAAGGATTGCTGTCAGGGAGGAGTAGGATTTCCCCAGTGTAAAGATGCATGTATTTCCCATTGGCAGGTGCACCTCTCTACGGAACATAAGAGACAATGAGGAGAAAGATTCTGCATTTCGAGGAATCTGCACTATGATCAGTGTCAATCCAGGAGGAGTTGTCCAGGTGATGCTCTCCCTATTTATACTCATCAGTCTGCATAGTTAAACCAGGCCACTATCCCCCAACCCCCCCCAACCCCCGTCATTGCCTCAGCCAGAGGTCAAGGGTTACTTTGGAAGGCCAGCTGCATGCATTGCAGCACATTGGCTTTGACACTGGAGGAAGATTAGCTGTTCTTCTGAAATGAAAGAAGAAAAAAAGAGAGAAAATAATAAATAAAGAGGGAAAATAAAGGAAGAAATGTCCTGTGATTTTCAGCATGTCTGTAATGTTTCAGCTCATCTGTCTTCTTTTTCCCTCTCCAGGACTTTATATTTTTCTGTGATGCAGTTGCCTCATGGGTCAATCCAAAAGATGATCTACGAGACATGTTTTGTAAGGTAAATACAGTCCTTTAGAGTGCATCTGTTATGTCACAAACATGTGTCAAATCCAGTGATGGATCTTTAAAATCTGCACAGGAGGTTCTTTAAAAAGTCAACAGCAAACAGAATTTTCTTTGAGCCTAAATCAAAACCCAGGAAAAATAGTCAGTGATTCATTTTTGTCCTGCTTACCCCATGAGACACATGTACAATAATTCCAGAATTAAAAGGAAGCAAGGGATGCTCTATTCTGATTTTAAATCTCAGTTGTAAAGCTTGGCAGATGCCAGTTCCTTGTGTATGTGTGTGGAGTAATTCTGAACTTGTGTGACTTGTCAGATCCTCCATGGATTTAAGAACCAGGTGGGAGATGAGAACTGGAGGAGATTCTCTGATCAGTTCCCCCTGCCCTTGAAGGAGCGCCTGGCAGCCTTTTATGGAGTGTAAATCACTCAGTCAGCGGGAGCAGGCCTGTCTTGGGGGTGGGTGTCTTTCATTCAGTTCTTTCCTCCCCTTTGCCCTCATCACAGGGGAAAAAAATCACTTCATAACAGCTAAAGCACTGATAAATGAACTTTAGACCATTTTGCACCTTGGACCCTATCAGCTTTCGCTTTTCACAGGGCCCTGATGTCAACCCTGTTCACAGCCTGACCTCTTGCACAACCTCAAGGCCCAATGTGTACAAATGTTTGAAACTTTCAGTTAAATTTAGGCTGCGTGCAGGGCAGCCTTTATTTTGACATGCGTCAACTGGCACACCTTAAAATGTTCAGGGCATTTAGAATTGGCTCCTGCCCCATAGAATTCCTGTCAGGACAGAATGAAAGGAATGTATGAGCGCTCCTTGCCATCTCCCCACCAAGCGCACTTATTGAGTCCATCTGTGGGAAATGCTTCAAAGTGATGGAGAATGCTTCTGACTTTGGCACCAGGTTTGTACACAGCCTGTATGCAACTGATGAAACTGAGGAGATCGAAGAGAAGTAAATGGTTATGTGAAACTGGGTTATTTATGGTGCTGATCAGAAGTGAGATATTTGTGCACAATAAACCAATTGGTCATCATAATGTTCTGCAGTATCTTTGGTTCTGATATTATTTCTTCTTCTTCTTTCCAGGTTATACACTGTGGGAGACAACGGGGAGCCTCTAGACCCAGGGAAAATGTTACCCTTTACTGGGGGGAAGGGTAGACCAGTGGGGGTGGGGGGACTCAGAGCCGTCCCAACCCCTCTGGGCGGGGTGGGAGGGAGGTGTTAGCCGAGGCGCTGTTTACATACAGGTGTAACGGAAACTGCCCGGCCAATTTTGAGGGAGGAAAAATTTAATCTTAACTCAATGAAAAACAAAGAAGCAAACACAGATTTTTTTTTTTTTTTCATCCACTTCTAGAGCAAATCTGTGTAGAATTCTTTAAGGCAAAAAAGATAAGGAAACAAACCTCTGGGAAATATTTGAATTTTGTTTTTAGTAAAATACTGGAATTAAACTTAATGGGGGGTGCAGAGAAAGACTAAATTTAGCTCAGTGAAAGAGGTTTAAGATGAGGCTTCTAAATCTATAAGTATCAGTCAGAACATACAGTACCTAAGGACATAGGCATGGAGTATAACTAGACAATTGCATGAAAATGAAGAATTCACAATGACGCAATGGTCTCTCAGCTAAGCGTGTTATGTGTCTTCAGTGGACAGCTGCTAGCAAATGAAGAGCAGTAGGTGGTGATTAAGTAAACGCTAAAACTATCATATTAAAGACAGAGAGTCTAGCCAACAGCCTGAGTAGTCATCCACATGTCTACTTTTGCATATCATGGGAATAAAACCCATCTTCATATCATAACAATTGAAACAACTAACGGAAACTGAGTTTCAGACAATGGCAATGCCTTCTGAACATTTCTTTAGTGGGTCAGAGGCTGTCGACACATACAGCTTGACAAATGTCACGCAAGTGCATTTGATTTTAATTGTTGTGGTGGAAAGTCGTCTTAAAAAGAAAAGTAGCATGCTTGCATCAAAGTGGGGATGGGATACATCTACAGTAATGTGTTGCACCGGGTTTGTGTTGCATAGCCCTGTAATAAGATTCTACAACTCATTTTATTTTTATTTTGCAGTAGAACTCCTGATTTCTGTTAAGAATAGGTTTAAGTACAGTAGTTCCGGTAAGGCCTATATCTGTAGGAAATAGCCTAGGACTAAGGTTGATAATAGTGTCTGTAAACCTGCACATTGTGGGAAGCCGATATACCTGTGCAAACTTTGCTTCTGTGCTGTCAATGTGATGTGCTTTCTGCATGGACATATACTAGTGAATAATACCAGACTTTCATGAGACTATACAAGCCGTGTGGTAAGGAGAATCGTTAAGGGCTTTGTTGAACATTAGGTGGCACCTAAGGACAATGGTCGAAGTCTGTCTGCTGTTCTTGGTGGTCAATCCCCACTCAACATTATTTTCATTTTATTATTATTTTATTGTTCAAAGCATGATCTTAAAGATGCTTATAATTTTTAAAATGGATGTAATAAGCAGGGTACTCAGAAAATTGATCCGCGCATGTTGGTGGCCCTTACTACCCTAAAGTAGATGTATGGGTACTATATAGAAGGTGGACTACAATCCTCCATGACGTCATGACGTATTTGGCTTATTGACTTCTCAACTCTTTCAGTCTATGTTGTGAGAGTAATTTCCCCCCCCCCTTCCCCTTGTTTATTTAACCTTTCCCCCTCACCCTTGTGTGTATTTTGTCATATTGTTTAATACTGTGAACTTGGGACAAAATAGATCTGGTACTCGGTGTGTTTTGTTTTTTGATTCAAAAGTGCAAGTCTTGAATTCTTAGATTGTCTGACTGTATCCCATGATGAATATGGGTTGGGGGTTTAACCAACCATTTTAGATTGCTCTGCTGGTCAGAGTGTGGCCTGCAATTTTGTTCCCCTTACGGCACATGAATATGTACACATACAGGCATACATTAGTACATGCACACACCTTTTAAAGCCATAGCAGCCTCCTGCAAACTGATAGGTGTCCCATGCCAATGCTCATGAGTCCGATTCCTTTAACCTGGCGGATCTCTGCATGTTCCCGTTCTGTGTGTTAGTGGTGAATGGCATAACCTGTTGCACTGACTATATTAACCTAAGCATGTGAGGAGTGTGCATGTGTATGTGCGTGCGTGCGTGTTTGTGTGTGTGTGCGCGTGAGAGTGTGTGCGCACGCATGCGTGTTTGTCTTTAGGGAATATTTCTCCTTTTTTATTTTATTCTTTTTTTTTAAAGACGCTTCTGAGTGCATGAGAGCATGCTCGTTTTTCACACATTCCTCATTTTTATTATCTTGCAAGACATTATGCCTTCACCAGCCACTGATGCATACTGTGTTTTACTATATAGAGGTCAATCCCAAAACTAGACCTTACATACTGGCGCCCCTTTTCATAGACATGCACCTGTCTTGTATGCAGCCACAACTTTCATTACTTGGATATCGACTCCTTCCAGCATTTTCATGTTCCCTGTGAGTAGCTTAATGACATGTTCACTGTTCACCATTGGAATCGGATGAGAAAACATTACTCAGATTCTCCTTGTCATGCTTCACCATCTAAGTAAAGCCAATTAAATGCAAGGTATTAATGGCTCTTTGGATAAGTGCAATCAAAGGCTGAGTAAATTTAAAGGATCACATACTATATTTTATCATTTAAATTGAGTTGGGGGAATAAGAAAAAAGAAAAATGATACATCAAAAATAAATTCAATATATTTGAGACTAAAATGAGTCGACTTGAGTATTTATTATTATTTATTTTTAACTGACATTTTGTTAATCTGCCTTAGGTAATGAATCACTTGAAAGAATGAACAGTATAAAGGCAAAAATGAAAGAATATATAAACATCATGGGATATATGAAGCACCTGTTTTCTGTGGTTTTCATGTTTTTGTGCTGCGTGAATGTTTCTGAAGTTGTGATACTTTTGTCTTGTCACATTCCAGCTGTTTGGCATGCTAAAAGCACGGCTTAATTTGTCTGCTACTATCACACTGAATACAATGCTGTTGGTGTCCTGTCTTACAGATATGGCCGCTGCTAAGTGATCATGTAGTTTTCTACTTGAATATTTTTTTGTTGTAGAAACCTCAGGAGGTCCGTGTTTACTGTTATTTTTATATGTATGCCTTTTCCATTTGAGCTTCCCTTATGAAGGACTCTAACAATAATAAGACTACAAAGCAACTCCTGTTCAACCCTGAATTGAACTTTTACATGGATGTTAATTTCAGAAACTTTCCTGTCTCAGGGAAAAGCTAGTATAATGTCTTGACTAACTTTTATGACTGATTTTACTAGACAGGAAAATGCCAAGTGGCACTAAATAGAAGATTCTTTGTTTTACAATGTGAGTGTTAAGATTAAATGAAACTAGTGCTCACACCCAAGTCATAAACTGAAAAAAGTCAGCTGAATAAATCAAAATCTGGCACAAATTAGCAGGGGGCAAAGTGACTTTGACTCATTGTTTTAAAAAGTGCAGTATTTACTTTGATGCCTTGAAAATCAGCTGGATAGTTTAACTGGGAATAGTATTGACTGGTTTGGAGAAAATGCACATTGCACATTGAGCTCATTTGCTCTCGTATGATTAGAACTGGGGTTGAAGAAGAGGCTTTTCTTAGGAAAAAGAGATTGAATTAAAAAAAGCTTTATGAAACTCATCCAAGTTTCCTAAATACAGCACCAACTACTGTAATGTTAGAATGTTTCCTTCAAAAACATCCTCCAGCAATCTTCTCTAGCTGTGTATACTTGACTAGTATTTCTTGAAGTCTGCCTTCACACTTTCGCTAACATGAGAGAACTTCATTTTGAATAGTAATATGGTTTTAATTTTTTGATAAGCTGCTGAATTTTAAGGAAAAAAATTTTGGGGCCACCAAATATTTTGGATCATGCAAAGAATATATATTGTACTGTAGTAATTTTGTAATGACATTTGTATGATGTAGTGATAGATGTGAATGTTAATCACTGCTTGGATATGTACATTGTTGAAAATAAATTGTTTACATAAAAACTCTCTTATTACATCTGCTACTGATGTGGAGCAGAGGTATTGTGTTTGCCTTTTCTGTTTGTCTCATGAATAATATCATTTAAAAGTATGGATTTTGAAGACATTTTTGAGTTCCTATGGAACAATGAATGCATTATTTGATTTTACACCGGATCTATCAAAAAGTGCCCTTCAATGCAGCGAGTTTATATGAGGAGAAAACACATTGGTCATCAATTGTGGGAATCTAGGCTGAAAGGAGTTTTCCCATTTATAAAGTCAGGTTTCTGAGAGCATTTGTAAAAGGAAATTCTACACTAAGTTCTATGGACAATAAACATTATTTTGAAAAAAGAGACTACAAATACTGGACAATTATACATAGTCATTGAGGCCAGTGATGAACTGCACAGCATCTAACCAATCCCCAGATGTTCAGGACAGTCAGGTCTCCAGAACTAAAGTGTTGGGATTTAGGCTGTAAAGTTAGCGTAGCAGAATTCTGCCAGTATTAGTCTGGTAACAGGCAAACTGCGCTGAACTGTATTATGACAAAAATGTTTTACACAGTTTTTAGTACAGGGGCAGTTGCGTACTTGAAAAAGGTCACAGTCGGAAACCTGGAATCTCAAGTCCAGGGTTTGCTGACATACCCAACACGGGGAACTGACTATCAGCATCATAAACAGAAAATCTATGACCTTTGAGGTGGTAAGAATGGTGTAACTTTGCTACATTGTCTGTCCAACACAAACTATAACACAAAAGTATTATGGGAACAGTATAATGTGTTCTGCATTATGCATGCTTTAGGTATGTACACAGAGATGTCACTGTTATCTCCAGTGGCATAGAGGAGCATTGTGCATGGACTCACTGGAGTCTACACAATCTCTCTTATAGAGTAGACACAGCTTCATGTCCCCATTCCTTCATAACATCCTTTCCTTTTCAACATTTCATAAACAGTCAGCCAGGCTGTATGTGAGAGTCCTCAAACTATTCTGATCAGCTGTCTAATGCCCTTAATACCATATTACACAGGTATAATAGGAATGTGTGTATGTAGTGACTTCACTTCCAGAAGTTTCAAAATAGAAATGAGTAACCAAGCCAAAGTAAAAATTAACTGCAAGCAAGTAAGTGTAAAGAAAGTTATACTTTAATGTGATTAACTATGAACAAATGAATCTGTTATCAATGTGTGGAGGCCTACAGAATGTCATTGGGACAATATCCACTGTATTGGCGACCTTTCTACTTGAATGGATCTCGGTTATTGCTTTTACATTTTTAGTGATCTCTCAAATGAAATGTAAATTCAGGGAACTGTGTGATAAGAGCAATCACAATGCCTCAAAATGTAGCGTGGAATATAAATGGAATAGTTTTACTACTGTACAAGAAATTCTTTGGTCAATGTTTTTGGAAAATGTGGCAAGTGTGTTCTGTTACTAATGAGTTCCACAGACTTGCCTGGTATTTTGGCAGTGAATTTGTATGTATTTTGCTCCCAGATTCTAAGGTTCTTATTATAAAGGTAGAATAGTTAATATGATTCATGTACAAGATAATTCATAGGGAAGATGCATCCAAATTAGAACACTCAATCATGTCACATTTTGATAGGTCACTGGAAGAGCTTAACTGATTTTTTTTTTTTTTTTTTTAAAGATCTTTGTTTCAGTCAATCCTGCTTCCATTTGGCCCATTTGCCTGCTAGCACATGCATTGGAAAGCCAGGTATGTGCTGTAGGTGGCATTCCTTGGCACACCCGTGGGCTAAATACCAGGAAATAAAACTCAGGACATGTCTACAAACACCACTGAGGATTAGGGATGCAACTATACTAGTGTGCCTTTGATTGTGTGTGTTTGTGAAACGTGGCTGCATTGTGTGTTTGGATTAAACCCTGAAAATGTAAAAATGACAAACAAATGAGATTCCTCCAATGTTGACATGCTAAAATTCACATTGATTGCTATCATTATGACACATCTAATCCAAATAAAATATTGCAATGTTGATTGCATCATCATTGAAGAATGTGCATAAATTGAGTGTTGTAACAATTAGTAAATGTCTTGGTAGACTGATAGAAGATGATTTGTCATGTCAAATCAGAAGTGCAAGTACATCTTTGTGCTCAGTATTCCAAAAAGCCCACATCTTTGAACAACCTTTATACAATGCTCTTCCTCAAAATGTTTTTACCCCCTTCCATCCCTTGTACATATAAAATTTATTGCAAGACAGAGGCTGGGACAAATCAGCTTTTGCACTTAAGTGCATTACACATTAATACTTTATTTGGCCAATGCCCTTATTCAGAATCAACCATAAGGTCGTCAAGGCAATATAATGTATACATATAACGGACCAAAGTGCCACACCATGTAAAACAAACCAACGAAGGTTTAGAAAATCCAAAACAGATAAAATATTACACTATTAATGATCTCTAAACGTATAACATGCAGTATATCAGTGTCATGAAGTAGACATGAGCCTAATTAATGAAAATAAGATATTAAAAAGTATCAGTGATAATTTCCAGATAACCGACTTGATTCTTTGATCATTACCAGATCAACAGGAATCTGCATTTCTTATGTGCGTTTTACAATTTCACAAACCTAAAATGAACATAAAATCTGACCTGCGGAGAATTCCAAAAAGTCATTCTCATTTTATATCCTGAAGAAAGATGCCATTTACGTTAACGTCAGGGAATAAACAGACTTCATAGCTGTTGTGGCTACGGAAAAGGCAGAGGTGTGAAGTCTACATAGCTCCGCTCCAGTGTATGGATGTTATTTTTCACAAAATCAGCTATGCCTATTTCTCCATGTTTTGACATACGTGTTTTGTCATATGGTTCTCATGAACGCGAAATTACAAACCAAAGCACCACAATTTACCATATTAAAGAACAGACCCGTGGAAATTCCATGGTCTCTCTTATTCACTAGTTAACCCCAATAGCGTGACCATCAAATTAGTCTCAAGCGTTTTTTTTCCGGGAATTTTATTCAGTTATTAGTTCTTATACCCGCCGTCGGTGGCGCTATTTCTTCTCTTCCCTCATGCTGAGGTTAGGAGAACTGACAGTCCACTGAACTCACAAGGACTAGAGGAGGTGGAGTCTGAAGGTGGGGAGGGAGGAAGGGAGAGAAGAGAGGAAAAAAAGAGAAAAAAAAGCAGACACAACAGAAACGGGGGGAGGACGACGAAACAACTGTGTTAAGTGAAATTAAATTAATAATAAGAGACGTGATACTTCAACTACTAAGAAGAAGCCAAGATGATAACGGCCTATTTCGTTGAAAATTTCTGGGTATGTTTTTGTGTTTACTTATTGTCATTAGCAGGCTAGAACAGCAATTGTTAGCAGAAATCTCCTCCCATTTCACGACTGAATATGACAACCAGGTTTATGGGAATCATTTTTATCTCGTCTCTTTTTGGCAGTCGAGGAGAAGTATTCACTCTTACTACCGGCAAAGATAAGATGGCTAGAGTGAACTCGATGTATTACCCCGTATCCCCCGCTACTTTTTTCGGCAAATACCATTATGCTACCCTGGGGATTGGGCCTCTGTGAACTCTATCTAGCTTGAGTAACCTGGTGGAAACCTCCTTCCTCTCGTTAATTGGCTCTTATCGAATGTCTTGGAATGTTTCTGGTCTTATCTAAGAACATCATTGGTCCATTTTGTTGTCACTCACTGAGTTGTGTGCGTCACTTTCTTCCGTAATTAAGTTAGAATGAGATGCCATTTACGAATAAACGTTTATGAGTTTCCCAGAGAACGCTGGGTTGGTCGCGGACAGTATAGTGCTGGAGGCAATAATAAGAATATTACGCTGGAAAGCATTTCTCACTTTTCAGCTATATGTAGATATGTCCATTGTTGAAGACGAGAATAGCCGCCCTTCATAAAGGCCAGCTGAGTCCAGACGTGGCTGTTCTCACAGTATTGTTTTGGTTGTAAGCTATCAAGGTAGCTAGCCAAGTTAGCTATCACTAGCTTGCTTTTTTGCAGGACATGCAGTTGCAGCCCATTACAAATACATATTTAATGAGTATGTTAGATATTAACACACTCGCACTTGGGAACTAACCAACGTCAGTGTTTGTAAAACGTTATTCATATTTTGAATGCTCATGCTTTTCCCCAGATGTCACTCTTCTCGTCATTGTTTTTTCAGCTCGGTTAACAATTACGAACACTAACAGGACAAAATAGAGTATCACAGGGCAGCAATACTCGTAATTGTTTAACAATTACAATAACGTACTTAAGTGCATGGCCGAGGCCACTGCGTCTTTTTCAAAATGATGTCAGAAGTAGATCGTATCTTACATTACACCTTGATAACAGATTCATTTGTTCATAGTCTTACAGATACTACAGGAACCTCCAGGTAGGAGGGTAGTTAAGCATAATTAATTAACCCTGCATTGAGTCTAGCCTACACCATGGGTCATAGAGATGTTAAAGCCCAGACATGCATAACTGTTTACACACTGAATATATTAACATTTACAAGTAAATGTAACTACATTGCTGTTTATGATCATGATGGGGCTCACTTATTATGACTGTTTCTGTATGTTCGATGGAAAGCCTTCCCTCTGCCATGTGATGTCATGAATTGTAACTGCAAACATTAACAAAGCTTTTTACACATTTATGTAAAGTGATCTGCACAGAGCGTAACATTGAATTCAAAGTCAACATAGCAGTATGTTATCACTGCAGACACATCTTTAAAAATAATAGCAAAGAACATTAATGTTATTCAGACATTTAAGGGCAGTTTAAATATTCATGCATAATTTGGAAAATGTGGTAGGGGGGGAGAAGAAAAAAGGAAAGCCTCTTGAACTACATCCACCCAGTAGATGGAATGGAGTGGAAAATGTCAAGTCATGATTAATGAATCAGTATATGACTCTGGCACCATGCTATTGATCAGGCTTGAGCAAGTCTTGAGTTACATTGCACATTTTCTCTTTCATTGCCATTTGCATTATTTGAGGAAACACATACAAAGGGGCATTTAAAGTTATAGTAAAATAACTGACGTTTCTCAGAAACTAAATCTTTTGAAATTCCCAGGTATCACAGGTTGAGCATGCAAGGAAGCAGCCATATTACTTTTAGTATTGTTTTTGCATTTGGCAACAAGCAAAACAATTACTACTTCAGAATGCCATCTAATGGAATTACAGCTTTTTTTAATCTCATTTATGTATTGTCTTTGACACAATCCAGCATTTGAAGGTGGGTGGATTATTTTGATTTGATTGTTTGCTCTGTTGGTGCTCTTCTCCAAAATGCTGAGCAAAGAACTGATAGCTGTCTGTCGAGAGGTGAAAGTGGCATCGACCACTGAGCTGGATGAGAGAACTCTGGATGCTCAAATCACTGTGAAGAGGCAAGCGACTCGTGTGGAGACGTGTGTGGGGGCTCTGAGCACATCAGTCTGAAATGACTCTTTGTTGTCCACTGGCCTGGGTGCCCAGTGACAGAGAGGCCTGCTCAGCTGTGCATTTTAGATGCATGGCACACTCAAGCTCTAACCCACAACGTCAAACATTGACAGCCTTCTCTCTCAGCTGAACAAACATGCCCAACGGAAAGATGAGAGACAGAGCTCTATCTGTGCTACTTGGGCCATCTATTTGTTGTAGCTGTTCTAGGTCTCAGTTTTAAGACACAATATGTTTTCCTGGTACTTCTGTCGTGCTTTATCTGCTCATCTGTGTGAACACTGTATCAGAGACATATTTGCATGCTAAATTGCCATCACTATGTTGTCTGGTTTAGTTTGGTTTTAACCAGGAAGTAATTTATGGGTTGACCCTCCTACAGTATGTTTCATTTTAAGTTTAAAGCTTTGCATGAAGCTTTGTGGATAGGATTAGGCTAGGTCATTTGAATGTACTGTGTATGATCAATTCAATTTCCTGTGGGCACTTAATGCTGCTTTTTAATCAGACAGGGGCTTTACATTTCAAGTCATCTGCAACGTAAATTTTCGGAGGTGTGTTTGTGTGAATAACAAATTAGAAATGAACTTATTTCTCAACATACTGCATTGATAATTTCTCATAGACACATAAATAAAATAGATTATAATGAATCATAATTAACATAAATATATTTCATTGTTTAAATGCTTTGAAAAATGAATCGAGAAAAGTAATTGTATAACATAACAGCAAGCTGCTCTGCCTTCAATACATGTTTTTGTGCAGAATGTCTGGTCTTCTCAGCCACAAGCTTAATTTATTACATAAAGATAGCCAAGCTAGATTGTTTTAAATAAACAGATGAATAAGCATTAATCTATCACTAGTGAGTTTTTGTAAATAATTCAGTAAAGATCAAATTCATTCTAAAATTGAATGGAAAGCTCAGTCAAGCATTTTGCAAATAGTGAACATGTTTGAGAGTAAGGCTTATAAAAACTAAATGCATATATCAAGTGCTAATAATTATATTCTACAGGTTGTTTGAGTATGCTTATAAAATGTAATAAATGCTTATAAAATTTACTGTTATCCATCTTCACAGTTCCAAACTTTTCCAAGCTAATTACCCACATAATGTATTTTTATTTTTTTATTGTTCCAGAGTAGAGAATGTACAACTTCTGTCCTGGAGAGCTGGTGCTTATGCTGATTGATAAAAAAAACCCACAAAAACATGCATATACTGCGGGCTCCCGAGAGTGGAGTTGTGCAGTCCATGTATACACATAGTGAGCATTCATCTCTTAATCCACCTTGACCTGACTCAAGGCCTACCTGTCAGCTCCACCCTAGCTTGGAATGACAAAGTAAATGTCGTTCTCCCTATTTAACAACAAGAACATATTTGTACATTCTGTGGTAAAGTTTGAATGGAAGTTTGAGCGCCTTGAAACTGGCTATGTTTTGGACAAACTTGGTGAAATTAGATGCAGAAGACTTGGATCACTGATGTCCAGTATCAAGCATCATCTCATGTTACGTATCATCCATACAGTAACTGATTTTAGTGGAAGTCCAGAAAAATGTACTTCTCTTGGATATCACTAACATTTATTTTCCAACTTATAGGTAGTCATCTGTGAAATGTTGGCTTTACTGGACAGGATGATTCTCTTTGGAATGTCTACATGTGATCTTGTTGGTTGCTAAACATGCTGCATGGTTGCATTTTTGAATACGGGTGAAGTGCTGCAGTTGCATTTTTTGTCAGCTGTAGTTATCAAAGATGAAGGCTACTTTATCTTTAAACCAAAGTTGTGAGAAAAAGGCAAGAAAATACCTTTTGGTGGGAAAACATCCATTGTTGCCTCTGGCCAACTGGAGACAATCTCATTTTACAGCTCTTATTGTTTTTGTGTTCCCCACTTTGTTTTACATAGAACTTTTAGTAGGGTGTGTGCTACAAGTCGTGGAATTACTTTTGCTGTAGATTGTGTGCAAGTGTTTGACTGAGGAACTGTAAAATAAAAAAAAGTTCAGTCCAGGGTCCTATGATTGTCAGTGTGTATACTGTTGGTGTGCTTCAATTTTGGCTGCCTCCAATACAGGAGTTGTGCCTGCTTGGTCTAGAGATCACAGTACAAACATGATGAGTTTTTTTTTTTGTTCATGGCTTCAAGCTACAGGTTTCTGTTTCTGTCTTCAACTCCATTTTCATAGGACTACTCTGCTTGTTCAGGCTCCAGCTGTCCTCGGGTTCACTGGCTGCGTGGCTCAGCTGCAATGCAAAGGAAAGGGAAGTGGCAGCTGCCAGCACCTTTTCTCAGGCTGCACTCCCCAAAAACATTGGACTATTTCGGTGATGGCATTTGGATACATATGTGACCGGTGTTAAAAAGATGAGACAGCGAAAGAAAAAGAATGTTCAAAAACTGTTGAATGTATTGAAGTTTGAAAGCCCCAGTAGTTCAGAGGTTTGGGAGGGCCATTGTTACAGGTTTCCAGCAGATGTTATTCTGCTATTGTAATGTTGTCAGTGTTGTCAGTGTTAACACTACAGCTGAGACAGTCACTCAAGTGAATCTTAAATATTTACACTCCAAAGGAAAGCCTGTGCCCGATCCCTGATAGAAAGGGACATGACTGGGTCACAGTATTTAACTGAGTCGATCTCTTAACATGTCGGCCTTTTGGTGAACAACTATGTGTTTATGGGCGTGAGGGGATTGGGTTAGTGTATATGTGAGTGCCTATATGTGTGTATTTTAAAAATAGCCATGACTATCCATGTTGTTCCAGGAATACATAGTCCACATGGTGATTCTCATGTGTGGTGGTGCGCTAGCAACTGCAATCTAAAAGGTTATCTAATTCTGACAAGAGGAGAAGAGCTGAAGTCACCACAGATGCTGCTGTTATGAACTATTACTAACTAAAATCTTTTGTGAGATTATGAACTAACTTTACGATGAACTAAAAAAAAAACGTTTTTACAAAAAAACATTCCTCTTGCTTCCTCATAGCTTTTCCGTGTCAGCGAGGGGCAATTGGAAAGTAAGCTTTCACACAGTTCCTTGAAAGTGGTTTTTCATTCACTCTCTTTGCGGGTTAAAGTCTCTGTTTACTTTTACTACGACACTACTACCTAGTGTAATTAAAATTCTAGGGCTATAGGCTATGCCATGGACATTAGTTACTGATTTAATTTCTTACAAAATAAATTCACCTATACTCAGTAAAACTAGTTATCTATCTACTATGTTCAGCATGATTTATTACAGTGGAGGCAATAGGGAAAGTGTGGGCATAGTTCATTCATAATATGGCATAAGTGTCTTATTTTTTAATTCTCTTTAAATGTTATCTTGTGTGATTGAAGTCAGGAAAAAGAATCATAATGCAATGGTCTCCCCGGGCAGGTTTCCATTTCTCAGAGACATGGAAGTATTGAATTTACACCGTACCTGGACTAGAAAAATTTCATTGTAGCACTAGAAAGGGAACATCATGATGCATTCTCACTCCCCGAAAATTCTTTTGGAAGAACCATGCCATAACCATAATGTTAGACATTTTAACGGAATATGGGTTAGTTCAGTCTTTTATCTTTTCAATCTGAAAACAATCTGTAATGTTAGTGTGTATGAGTGTAGTGTACCGTGTTGATTTAGCACATGTGCACATTGTACAGGTAGCATTTGGGACCTAGGGCCCCTAAGCATCTAGCTTACTACAAACAGCAAAATGGATGGCTCAGAAAAACTTCCAGTTATTTCAATTAAGTGAGAAAAAAGTAGTTAATACTGAGTTGGCTCCTCCCCTGATCATACATAAAGGGTATTATTTTCAACCATTAAGAATATCCTGGCAGGAAGATTAGGCTGGAGAGTTTCAAAAAGCCACTCAGATAGTTTATCAGCTGTTAAGCAGTCCAAGTCCAAACTAATGTTCAAAGGAATTTTTAAAAATTACATAAATGTCATCCCCCACAAGGAGAAGCTCCATGCACATGTGTTCAACAGCACATGAAAAATTGGAATGGGCTTCCAAACGGTAAATGCAGCATCCAGTATGGCTGCCATGGAACAAAATCAACAATGAAGATTGGGTGCTTCATATTCAGATACAAAGGATAAATAGCTAGCAGAAATTCAGTTTTTGCTTCCTCGGTTTTTATTATTTGAAATTTGATAAGGCTCACTTTCTCAGTATGATCACATAGTTGAAGATCACTTGTCCGTGGGACTGCACCATGTCGCTACACCCTGCCTGAATTGATTGGTTCTGCTTTTTACCTGTTGGTCAGTTGAAATTGTCCACACTATTCCTGAATTTTCACCTTCCCTGATGCATTCTTTGCATACGATCTGTGTTCATCTCAAGTTTCAAAGTGTTTGTAGCAGACAGAGGATGTCCTGCTGTGTCATGTGCTGTTACCTAATTATTTTGCCCTTTCACTTGAACTGAAACTGTTGTGATTGACAGTGGTCACACTTTCCAGGGTAAAAGCACTGACTCCACAATTGTTAGCTACAGCATAGCTTTTTATAATGTGTGCTATCCACATGTGTTTGTATAAACCTTACCATGGTGCACAAATGATGGTGTCATCATATTTGTGTGCCCTTGCCTGTATTTTCTCTGTTAAACACCAAAGGAAATCCTATTTTGTATTTAATTTTTTTCTGTTGTAAAACTGAATGCATGATGGTAGGCCTTGTTTCAGTCTGAATCTCATATTTACAATGTGCATGTGAGCAGGTAATTTTAATAATATAAACTATGAGTGTCGCTCATTCCACATATGGACCTTAATACTTATTAATAATACCACTATGCAACTCATTAAAATAAACATTTAGGCTGGAAAAAAGCCAGTGAAACATTGTTCTGAGAAGTTGCTACAGTGTTGCCCATTGTAGGGAGAGGTCAGGAACAACTATCTAAAAATTGAATAAATGAGGCTATGATAATAGGGGCTGGTATTTGGATTCATACATAGCAGTGATCAAATCGAAACAAGTATATTTTCTTTTCATTAATTGTCTCCAAGCCTCTAAAGACATTCAGTCTGTAATTAATTCTGGTTTGCCAGCTCACACATTTTTTGCTTGTGACTAGAAAATGTGGAATAGGCAGGTTCCACTAGCATGCAGATGATTCATTTTATGACAAAGCAATTTAACCAAGAAGCATTTGACATTTGACATTACCCTGGTATTAAACTCACAGACTGCACTGCTGTCATCCTGATGAATGAAGAGCTTATTGTCACAGGTTCAATTATGTGTCAGCTTCTTGCAGGGTGTTCTTCATTGCTGTTCTTGTTACGATTAATCTTACCTGAACAACTGGTCGTTATAATTATTTTCTTGAGGAAACATTTTTTTTTCCCTTTTAATATCTTTAAATGTTTCAAACTTATATTTTAACCACAGTCAGAATCAGAAATGATGCTAAACTGGGCTTACAAAGGGTAAACAAATGGACTTGTGTTGTGCCCTTTTTTTTCTTGTGATTTTAATGAGGTAAGAGACACCCAGTCATATTATCATGCTCAAAATAATTTGCTGGAGAATATACTATTAAACAGCAGCTGATAACATCTGAATTCCCTCCCATGATGTCCAGCCCTTAAAAATATTTAATTGAAATAGTGACAAAGTGGGTTCTGCTCATAGTCCATTGAATAGAGGAGAGTGAAGAAAGATGGTTGAAAACTCACTCTGACAAACCTTTCCAGATGGTGCACACTGTGTTTCATGCCTGGAAAGTGGATGCCTTTTGCCTCCTGATTGTTACTTCCCAGTCGACAGCCCTGTCTAAAGAGGGAGGCCATCAGTGCAGCGCTGCAGAGCACCATTGGCGTGACTCTACAGAACAGAGAGCAAGGCTGGTGGTAATGCCGCCCTGAATTCCGCAGCCCTTGCATGCTACACTTTTATAAAGTTGTTTTAGTAAGTGGGTCAGAAAAGGCCAGCGGTCCAGGATGTGAGGAGTGTGTGTACACATGGGGCTGTGTGTGTATTTTTTGACTGTGCTGCTAATTGACACACCTGTGCCTCTTATGCCAGCAGCCGGGCTGAGTATTTTGAGTTTTCTCGCCTATATTCTGGTTTGGCATGTAACAATTTAAAGTACAGGGAGGTGGCTCTTTATAGAATACCATTTAATATTGTTTCTCAGAAGGCTGTTTTTAAATAAATGTGTACACAAGAACTGCCAATAATCCTTGTTTCAAGTTAATTTAGAGGTTCAGCAATGTTAATCCAGAGTTATTTCATTTCTGTGTTCTGCTTTAATGTGTGAACCATATGTTTACCTTAATTTGTAAATACTATTCAAAAAGCCAAGCGAAATCAGGGAATTCCAGCTGGTCGTGACTGAAATGAGCGCATGTGAAAACAAGCGAGAACTCAGCTGGCTTTCAGAGAGCTATCCCAGGCTTGCCAGCAGCACTGAGGTCATGTATGAGAGGATACTAGAGGCTGTTTTCATCTAACCAGGGAGGTCTTGTTATTTCAGTGTGTCCTTCCCAAAATGATTGTTTTCCTAAATGCAATTAGTGTTTATTTGCTTCAGCTGGGCCTGGTATCAGAATGGAAATTCTGCCGTAATTGGCATTTGGTCATGGATGACAATGCATTCATTGAAATTGCAGACAGGCTATATGCTATCAACTTGCCCAGCGCAAAACAAAACCCTTTTGCTACATGACAATGTAAAATGCATGAATGTTGTTCTATGTTATTGCATGCTACCTACAGCTAATACAATGGGGCAGAGTTAAACTAGTCATTGCTATGTACTCAGATGTCAATACGATGTACTGCAGTGTGTATTGCTCCAGGTTGTTACTTTAGACTGTTTAAACTCAGTCCTCACCTTGTTTCACCTCGTATCCTGCTGAACTCGGGTATGTCGGCCTCCTCCACTGTGCTTCAGACCCAGATTACAGTGCTCTGAATGCTGATATCTGTGTGGCGGGTGAAAAAAGGAGCGCATTTATTTAGTGGACATAGGACTGCTCGCTGTGTGGATCATCATTCAAGCCACGACAGCTGAGGCTGTTACCACTGAATCACACAAAATGAAAGGGCTGCCTTTACACAAAAGCATCAATTGATAAGGAGTAAAACTGTCAGCTTCTGTAATTCTGAAAGTGTGTCCTATTCTTTTATATTGTTATTTAAAAAAATGTATAAATTATATACTTCTTTATCCAATATTTCCCACTTATTTCCCACATATCCCATGTGCTTAATGACCTTTGCAGTAAGGTTGTAGGTATCATGCATGCACATTCTGGTTGTACTGAACTTTTCAGTATTGCAGCTCATGCAACCTTTTTAAGACCGGAACTTATGAAGCTTTGTCATCACAAAACTGTTTCCTTTTTTTTATTATGTCACTCCTCAACAAAATATACAGAACATGAATTTCCATCTGAATATTTCCTGTTGATTGTTCTCATGTCCTTTTTCTTATGCTGGGAAAATTGCATGCTCGATGTTCCAATGTATGCTTTACACTGTCTGCAATTCTGTTTACGGTTTTGTGTGTTTGCATAGCTGAACTTAACCACAAACCACAAACAGGCTTTTTAAAAATAATACACGTCACAAACAGGAAGTTCAATTTTAACACTGACCTTACTGTATATTTTAGGAATCTCAGATCATATTCGCTCCAATGTCTCTGTGGCTCCTTGCTACAGATAGAGGATACCTGGTTAACTCAGCATAGAATTGGCAGGTTACATAGTTGGCCAAACCAGGTTTTTTGACCCAAGGAGCTAATCCAGTGCTGTTAAAATGAGAGTATTTTCACTCTGAACAAATTATCAGACCACAGTCTCCATGTTGCCAATATTCAATCTTAAGTTAAAGGTTCACTCTTATGTTTGTAAGTTTGTTATGAGATCTCCAGATAGTGGAAATATTGGTTTCTGTCGGACAATAGCCCATTTCTTCAGGCTGTTTCCTGTTTTGAACTAGCAGAGAGAAAGCTCACTTCTCTTTTGGCTGTCTGTGCAAAGGGCTTCCGCCAAACTGCACTAACCTACTGTATAGTTAGTGTCCTCTCTTGTTTAAAAAGAAAGCTATTTTGACAGGGATATGAGGTCAGGCAAGTTTTCGAATGCTTTTTTTTTTTTTTTTTTTTTTTTTTTTTGTCCAGGTCTATCAAGTGACAGAAAACCCTAAAAACCTTTTGTGGTTGGTCACGTAGTTCCTTGATCTGGAATGATATTTGAAACGTGTCAGTACAGTATGTTCTCTGGAGTTCTTTAATAGTCAAGGTACCGTAGTGGTTCTTTGATGACAGTTTTGCTTTTGTGAATTTGTTCGATGTTCAGAGAATTATGGTAATTATAAGTAAAATGTTCAGAGGTGTGTTAGTCCTTCTTGAAAATTGTAACTCTGCCTCTTTACATATAGCAGACTTTTTTTTTTTTTTTTGCTAACAAAGTAAACATAGAGGTCTTGTTTTTGTCTTCCACCATGAATTATTTAGTGATCTATGCATTTTTAAATATCGTGGAACTTGAGACCTCAGTTAGTTGGACAGCCCTTCACCCTTGAATCATTCCATCTTCAGCCCCACTAATGTTATAGGCAGGATCTCAGTATCTGACAACATGGCCAGAATGAAGATGGTTGACCAGAGGCTTCTGAAAATGCAGCTTGCAGCCATGCAAACCATGCGAATGCTCATTGTGGAAAGAGCCAGCATGGTAATTGATGGTGAAAATGAGATATGTTTTATCACCTGTGGTTATTTATGATGGTGTAGGAATTATCTGAATGCCTCCTCCTGAAGCTCAAAGGTTTGTCTTCCCTTCTTCCTGTCCAGGGTGAAAAAAACAATGGATTTGATGTACTTTACCATAACATGAAGCATGGCCAAATATCAACAAAGGAGCTCTCTGAATTTATCAGAGAAAGGTAAGACAATGTTGTGTTTTCATTTTTTTTCATTCTCTATCTACCTCTTGCCTCCATATTTGATATTTCTCCTCTTGAAACTGATGTCAGTTACTTCAGTTACTTTGATTTCAGCAGTACTGCCGGTGGACTCCAGTCAAAATGGTGTTTTACAGAAGACTATTGTAAGACCTTCTCTGGAGGTGTCAAGTTTCTTCTTTCTTTTGTCCTTACATTTAATTTACTGTGCTATGTTCAAATAAATTTGAAGTAGGTCAAGGTTAAATGTAGTTTAATGTCTTTGTTTTTGAACATTTGACTAATAAATGAAAATAAATAAAAATGACTCTCTCCATATTTAAAATGATCTAAATCCCATGATAATGTTAGTTTTAATTCAATGGTAGTCCTAAATTTGGGCTATCTGGAATTTGCAATCAAAATTCAAATAATTTTTAAATGCACTTACCTTGTAACAAATCAACCATTTTACATCTGTCCAATGCTGAGTGGCATTTCACTAATGTCAGAGTGCTCATTTTGCTGGGGAGTGAATGAGAACAGGGTGGAGTTGGAAGCCTTCATTCTTGGATGTGCTACAGTGTCTTAAGTTTAGTAAGTTAATGACCTCATGCCATTTTGCAAACCAACTACCTGTAAAAATGTCACTGTGCTTACCTGGCTGGCTGTTTTTTCTTTTCAATTTACATTTCACATATGTCATTTCACTATGACATTTTAAAAACATTTCTACTCAGGGTTTTTATTCAGAAACCAGAGATTGACCCTAAAAGTCTTCATAATCTTATAGAAAAAGCTTTTCTCCTGATCTTAATGGTAAAATGACCTGTCTTTAAAAGTTAACTGTATTATTCATAGTGATTGAGGCAAACGTATGTGGCCATACTATGTATCTGATGTCCTAGTTGTGCGTTTTTATTTGTACTGTGGGTAATTCTATGATCAGCTGTTTTCTTTGATATTTTTCAGGTCAAAGCATAGGGGTTATGGTGCAATTGTACAATAAAATATGTGACCATGTTTCATTGTACAATTTTTCAGGACAAAGAGAGAGGTATTTCTATGCATTCTGGCACTTGGGACTTTAACTCATTCTAGAACTTCTAGCACTCTCATCCTTGTCTTACGCACTTTGAGTTGAAAGTAGCTCTGGATAAGAGCATCTGCAAAATGTCTATGATGCAATATAATGACCACTGTATCAAAAGTAATGTTCCTGAAATCATTTTGCTAGTGGCATAGCTTGGCAATATTGCAACAAAGAGATTAAAGTTTTTGTAGCTGTTGGTACTGGCTGTCTGCCATATTTGTGTGGCTAGTTTCAGTGTAGTTGAAAAGTGATACTTCTCTGACAAGACTGCAAGGACACTACTGCAGAGATATGCATGTGAAGCCGGAAGTTACCTTGGAAATTCATGGATTCATGTACCACTGATTTATGAGAAGCAGAAGCAAATCTGTCTGTACCTGTCTGCCTTTTTCCTCACTAAACCCATGCTGTCAGGACAATAGCTTGATTTACTCTGCAGTCCAGGATGTGAATATAACACTGCTGAATATGTATAGTGCCCTTTACATCTGAAATGTGTTTTGTAGCATGTGGACAAATAAAATCCTGACTTTAAGTGTAAACCGGGCAGACATTTGCAGAAATTGTCATTTGCAGGTCTGGATGAAAGTATCCAGTAAGCGTTGTGTCATTTAAGAGGGAGGAAAGAAGGAGGGAAATTCTGTCAGCTTTTATAGTTCTACGTGCTTGTAGAAACAAAAGTTTGATTCAATTTGCCACCCTCATTCCTGTTAGTCTGATAACAAAACGTTACGTTAAATATTGCAGTCTTCCTGAAAGCAAAGAGATATAATTTTTAACCTACCCACGCCTTTATCACTGAATAACACTTTTGGCCATCTTTCACATCAAGGATTCTGGAACATCAGGATATACATATACACATTGAAATGACTGGGGTTGCTGACAGTGAATAGAGTTTCCTGCAGTCTAGGGTTTTCACATACTTTACAGTGGCAGCTCTGGAATATTCTGGCCCACACTCAGAAGCTGAATGTGCCAGACAGCCAAGAAGTGTAAAATAGTGTCTTGGGAGGTAGCCATGAGGGCTCACAGTTTTAGTGATACAAGCATGTTGATTCACACGCTCTGGATAAGATAAAATGGATTTATCTGGATTGATAAAAGCTCTTCCAGGTCTTAGTCCGCTGATGCCTTCAGAAGGTGAATGAATCACTAGCCCTTGTGTTTGCCAGCACTCCACCTCACAAGTCGCCCTAGTTCTACAGGCATGATTTTTGAGAAAATGAGGCTGCTGAATGGCAAGTGTTATTTCACTTCTGAAACCTGAAATTTTACCAAATGGAGGCCACTACTTTGTTTCTGATGGGGTAATCTTTATCCCCACCCTTTGCTCCACTTGCTTCTTAACATGGGTTTCTAATTGAGTTGATTGGTAAAATAAAGTTTACATTTAAAAAGATCTTACCTGAGGCCTCATACCGGTCATTGAAAGACAGATTAGCACTTTGCTCTGCCTGTTTGAGAATCAGCATGTGTGCGGATGACAAATGGAAGCTCAGTCCTTTGCCCTGTCTGAATGCTTTCGAGTAGTGTCCTCCCTTCCTTTGTCATTCCACTGATCTCAAGTGACCACTGAGTGGCTAGGGAAGGGTTCTCCTGCACTGCTTTTGCATGCCATTGCTCTGTAAATCAAGCAGAGGAAGGAAGAGACCACAGAGTTTCCGGACACAGCCCTGCTCTTTGATGACCATCGCATCTGAAGGCCATCCATTACAACATTGCAATTCACTGCCTTTTCTTATTTCAGTCATCCTCTGGACTGAAATTATTAAGCATCTCTCCCCCCGTCTGAGAGTGCTAATGGTTCCAGCAGTGCTGGGAGAGCTAACCAGATTTTGGTTCACTGGGCCTGGAGCTGAGTCTGCCGGTTGCATCAGCAGGACGTTCTAAATGGGGGCTAGGCCTAATTAACAGTTGTTGCTCGTACCCCCAGCAGGTGGTCAGCCCATTGATTCCGGACTTTGATTGTGACTGTTTCCTGCCTCCTTTTGTGGGTCAGAGTGAGAGAGTTATGTGTTTATCTTAATCATTTCCTCTTGTGCTTATGCAAAATACTTCATAAGCAAAATGAAAGCGCATGTTGCAGGTCATTTGCTGACCTATTCTGTGTGCTTCCAGAGCATGGAGACATTTCTGTTGTATTTATATTTTCCGCCACACAGTGGAGCTGCTGTATTTCTAACAGCCCTCAGAGGAAAAATGTTCTTGAAACTTGAGCCTCTTAGAGTAGTTGGATTTGAATTATGCTAACACTATTAAAAGCATTATTTTTTTGCAATGTTGATATCATGTTTTTTTTTCTGATATATCATGCATCTACGTTTTTAAAACTAAAAGTGAAGGGTTTAATGGAGCGTGAGGTTAGTAAAGCCGGGGCAGATGCAGTGATGAAAGGTGCCTGCAAAGAAGCCTTATCTCAAAAAAAGTAAACCGCAAAACGAGTTGGCTAAACAGTGGCTTTCATGGTAGAAATATAGTACAAGGTTAAAAGTACTATAATTCAAACCTTTACATGAAGAAAGTGCCCAAAAAGCATGCAATTTCCCATTCTTCTCTCACTGTATTGGTTCAGTTTCTAAAAATAAATTCTGGATTCTTTAGGTGCCCCTGTTCATCCTTTAAAGCATGTTATGTTGGTGTGTCGAGGTCCTATTTTTATCCACCCCACTGTGAGGCACCTGTCAGACCCAGAGCTGCACTGAAATGCTGAGTGCACAATGGGTTAGCAGGACAGGGTAGCCGTATGTCACAACCGGCACAGCCACATGTGGAAAGCACTCACTGTTAAAATGCCTTGAATGCCTCAGTGTGAAAAGGGGAGTTGCATACCTGCGGTCTGAGATGTTCAGATTGAGAGTCAGGTGCTGTTGAGGTTTTGAGATAAGGTTTGTGTGCTGTACTGATCATGTTTTGGGGTTGTGGCAGCATCAGTAACATTGTCAGGTACTGTTAAGATTTAGAGATTAGGTCCTTTTGTCAACATGAATCATGTCAGAAAAAGAAGGTCTTTGGTTGGCAGATACATATTTAGAAGAACAATATTTAGAAAGCAGATTTCATTTCTGAGTTTAATATATAAGATATTCTCAAAATTTTCATTCAGTCTTGGGTTTTAAACAGTGGTGGCTGATCACAGCTTTTATGTTGTAAAATAGGTATAAATTAGTAGCAACACGATAATGCTGCTGAAACAACAGAAGTATCATAAGAATGTTGTTCACTGGGAGTTAACCTCTTCCAATATTCAAATCTGTCCGCACTGCAGTTTGGCGCCCCCTGGTGCAATAAAAAAAAGGACTAATGTAAATCATGTGTAACATAATGCAATACAGTTGAGGTTTTCTGCAGGGTATCTGTTAAGGAAAAGAAGTCCATTTATATTCAAGTAAAAAATGTGGTGTGTAGACTGTTTTTAGGACTGTGTAGGACCCCCCACTCACTCTTAACTTTCAACAGCAACAATAGTGAAAGGTGAATAAATATGTAAGAATGCGAAATAGGAAAAACGAGGTTACGAATTTAAATTTACCGAACATGACCACATACACAAATTCAGAAAGAGCAGAGGGTTGGCTCGTTGTGTATTTATACACCTGGAGCGGATATTCTTTGTGGAGCCACTCTGAGAGGCGGGATGTGCTTGGCTAAGCGATGCCCTCATCAGAGCGCGTGCGGGAGCTGGCCTCCCCTGTTATTGGGAAAGACAGTGCCACGGACAGACTGCGGATGACGACTCATGCCAAGCCATCAAGAAGAACCCCACTCTCTTATGGTAGCCCCAGCCACAGCGCTTGCACTTTGCACATTATGAATTATGCCAGTGCAGTGGAAGGGGTGGGGGGTGGGAGGGGCGCAGTTATGAAATTAAACAGGAGACATGAGAAAGTGTCACTGGGAGACGGGAAGCAGACAAACTGTTACAAGAGCTGCACACTTTGACTTCTGCGGCCTGTCCTGTTTAGAACTTACGCGGTTATTGCATTACTCCAGACTGCCTTACTTCAATCTAATCCACAAGCAAATATCTAGCAGGACAATTCTTTTTGTTTAATTTGACTGCTTCCCTTGCTATACTTAAACGCTTCTCTGACTTCATAAGAACCCTTTATTTTCTCTCTCCCAGAGATTTGTGAATTAAGGTAATGGCTGCTCAGCCTGACTTTACCAGAACCATCTGTGTTTCCAGGAGGATTATTATTACATGTGTCTGTCGATGGTTTTTGCATACATTCACTTGACATAATTCACCGCAGACACTCCTCATAAATTGAATAATCATAGAAGGAACTCACGCCAGATATTTTGGGCTGATTTTTTTTTGTTTTAATGGTTGTTTTCCCCTTGTAAATTAGGAATGCAGCTAGAAGTACAGTCCTGCTTTGAATGTACGAGAGGGTGTTGAGGCTTGTTAGCGCAGAGGCTGAAGGAATTTAAGTAGTATATGTATCTCAAATATATGTGCTCTTAATGCATCCATGATGCAAAGTAGATCTGTTTTCATGTTTTTTCATATCTGTGTTAATGATAAATCTGCGTAAATAAATAGTAGACACTGGAAGAATAGTTACCATGCCGCTATATTAACAAATAGTGTTACTGTGTAACTTGTGAGACTATTTTTGACTTTATGCTTTTGAGGTTACCATTGTTTAAATGTAACTGTTCTTAATAAATGGTTCAAAGTTGTGAAATACTCAGTACAGAGAAGTCCCTGTTACTGCTTCACTCCTTCCGTGACGAAAGCCCTGCAGTGGAACTTGAAATGTATTTGACATGAATTATTCACAGTGCGAGTAAAACAATGTTTTAAGTTTTTAGTTCTGTCAGTTCCATTCAGGGTGATCAAGGAGGTTACGAAGGAGGCCAGGCTTATTCTAACAGGGACTGCTTTTCAACTTCGATCAAAACAAGTCTGCATGTACCTGTTCTAGCTTAATAAACTATGTTTTTTGTGTTTTTGCAAATACAAAGGCAATTGCATTTGTTGTGTTTTTGGGGTCTGGAAATAAATTTTTTTTCTTGCATTGTGTTACCATAAAATTTAATGAGATGAAGTGTTAACCTAACGCACTGAATTTCTCTTCCAAAGGGCTACAATTGAAGAAGCATATGCAAGATCAATGACCAAACTGGCCAAATCAGCTAGCAATTTCTCTCAGTTAGGGTAAGTTTCAGAGAAGCCATTCTGTAAAGCAATACATCTGTGTACTTCATTATACTATACATATCTATTTTACCACATGTGTATTTAACCACATGTGTTTGTTTTAAATAAACATGACATGAATGCTATCCTTTTAGCCTGTGCAGAATCGTGATTGTGATTAAAAAAAAATTGTGTGCTATGGCACATGATTGATGTAGTATAACTAAGAGAGGTAAGGATTTTTCCACAAGGAATTCTGTGTCATCACATGATTGTACATTTGGAATTGTAGAAGAACTAAAACATTTGGAACATAAATATACCAACTATAAATGTACTTGTCCATTGGACAGAAATTAAATATACAGATACCATACTTAATGGGGTCATATCTCTTCAATTCAACATTCATTGAATTGTGATTTTCTGGGGTCGGTCCTAATTCATAATGCACTTTCTTCATCTTCTTTTTATGCATTTATTCTTGCAGGACATTTGCACCAGTGTGGGATGTATTCAAGACCTCAACCGAAAAGCTTGCCAGCTGTCACTTAGAGTTAGTTCGGAAACTTCAGGAATTAATAAAAGAAGTTCAGAAGTACGCAGACGACCAAGCAAAGGCACACAAAAAGGTTGGAGTCTTATTGAGTGTCAAACTCCAAAATGTCTGATGGGGGATTACCAAAAGGCTGTGTCTGCATATAACACAGTTAAAGTTATATTTTACAGTTGTCATGATTTTACATCACTTCATAAAAATGCATGAGGCAAATAGTTCCATTGTCACTTATAAAACATGAATTTGAATTAAACAAGCTCTAAATTAAAGTCTCACAAAACTCTGTGCTGCACTATCTGTTTTTTCATAAAAATAAATAAAGCTGTACATATAAGGTTGAATAAACAAACAATACTTAAACAGATTTAATTTCAGGTTGTTGCTGTTAGTGAAACGGTGTGTGCTGAGAACTCTTAAGCAGTGTAATAAATGCTGAGTAAAACAGTGATGTATGGTCAGGCGCTGCCCTTCACAGAACAGCTGACCGCTGCCCACAGACATAAACACTTGTAGCCCGCAGCAAATGTGTGGGTGTGAGAGAAACGCCAGCCCTGGTGATGAAGAACCCCCGTCACACGCACTCACTGTCCCACAGCGGCGGCCAGCCCTCCACAGACAATAACACATCGGAGGACTTGGACCCCGTTCCTTGCCTATGACAGGATGTTTTAGATGGAGGTTTCTGCAAAGACTGCTGTTGATAAACCGAGGGAGAGCGGCGGCCCTCTGAATCCTTTTAGTTGATGCTTTGTTGTCTTTTCCATAGTTTCCTATGGAATGGAACTCGTCTGTAGAAATTCCGTTATGGAATGGCATTCAATGATAGGAATTCCATTTTTATGTCTGGGAGAGGAAAGTGTCTTATGTTGCTTCTGTCTTGAGTGGTTGTTTTCCTTTTACCCAGAATGAGGTAGGTGTCTGAAAGAAGTGGTTTCAAATACTGTTTTAACAGTGTTTGTGGAAATCGAACATGTAAATAATACTGCACCAAGATTGTACTTTTTGTAGTTCTCTTTATTTAGATCGTGGATGGATGTGTTCATGTGATTCATTACAAAGAACATTTGGATTTCAACAGGAACCATGACATTTTTGCACCTGCTATCAGATTTTATTTTAAACATACATGCATCAAGCCAAGTTAATCTGTAATCCCATTGAATCGGATGCATTCAACAAAACATGGTTGCTAACTGTAGTGGGAGAGTGAGCAAAATGGAATTGACAAAGAATGAAGCAAACAGAATGAATTATTGATGATGTAGCTGCTACTCTTGCCGCTATTCTAATCTTATATATGTATCTAAACCACTGTTTTCACTTTAGGGTTTGTAAGCCCTGGTGGCAGAAACCCCCTCCAGGGCTTTTCATTGGCTGTGAGGTCATGTCCTGTATCTGCCATTCCCCCCAACAGACGAAGGAGGAAGTGGCGGCCACACTGGAGGCGGTGCAGAACATACAGAGTATTTCTCAGGCCCTGCAGAAATCCAAGGAGAACTACAATGCCAAGACTGTGGAGCAGGAGCGACTGCGGAAGGAGGGTGCTGCGCCGAGGGATGTCGAGAAGGTGATGCCCAAATCTTAGATCAGTTCAGTCATTATGTATACCCTGTACACCACTGACCAGCAGTCCTGGACCTGGAGGCCCACATGTCTGCTGGATTTTGTTTTCACCTGGAAATAACTCTAATATTGAGGATACAGAAACCAGGTGATATGACTTGACTTTAATACGCTTCTTTAATCAATGAATATGTTTGATGTAATAACCACAGCTAGTCGGCCAGGAGCAGGCTGGCCAATCTCTGCTGTACATCTCAAGCACCTTTCAGAAATGTTCATTCCAGTTAATTCTGATCTTCTAGAATTGTTTCACAATTCCTTGGGTTGCTTTTAAGGAGGTGATTAGAATAAGTTCCTGGTTCTCTTGGATCACTACACTAATTGGTAATCACAGGTTGAACATTTCATGATACTGAAGATGTGTTACTGTCTTGACAGTCCTGATCACATGACATAATCTTCTTTTCTGTACAGGCTGGAGTGAAGGCCAAGAAGGCCACTGAGTCCTATAAGACATATGTGGATAAATATGCCACAGCAAAGTCTGAGTTTGAACTGAAGATGGCCGAAACTGCCCAGGTAAAGCTGGTTCTCTGGCGTTCTCAAGGCACATGGGTTTTCATCCCAGTGTAGCCAGGCTCCAGCTATTTAGAATTCCCACATTTCAGCTGGGGAGGAAGGGGAAAATCTTCGAGCCAGACCATTCGCCTGTCTGCACGACGTCCTCTGGGCAGCGATGACAAGGAATGTTAAATCAATATTTCAGTAACGGCGGTTAACTCTGTCATAAACAAAAAAAAAAAACCCACACACATGCATACACACACACTCTCACAGACACACAATCATAAAATCATAAACACATGATGGTTGTCTTGTTAAAACACAGCGGGGCTGACTGTTTACAATGGGGTCCAAGAGCTGTTGGAAGCTATCTCCTCAGATTTATGAGGCCGTCCAATCCCGAGGAGCACCGTCACATTGTGTGCAGAGTACAGAGCAGCACCATAGTAAACAAGTTGGGTTACATAATTACATAGGAGCATAATGTTTGGCATTTGCCTCATTAAAAACCCATCTGTGCTTCAGAGGCAGTGAAAGTAAAAGGAAGATGAGCTTCCTTCCCAGTACTGTGGTCCTTCTGCTCACAAAGTTAAAGCAGTTAGCATTTATTACTCACATTATTTTGGGAAAAAAGACGAATAAAAAAACAAAGAAAAAAAAATAAACTAACAAGTAAGCAGAGAATGAAATGGAACACATTGTTGTAGATGGAAAATAGCCCCAAACTTTCTCATCAGTGCCGTGCTGACACAGGTGCATTTTTGAAGTCACAGACTTTTGGATTGAGAAGTAATGAAACCATATCTAGTTTTGGGTTGTGATGTATAAAACAGATTACTTCTCATAAGCTACAGCTCTTTTCAGTTTATGATTTAGTGGCAAACTTCGCAAAGCTCATGTTTCGTACACTCAGTACCACATACATAAAAATTCTGCTATGGTAAAGGAAATGTTATGTAGTTTTGACTGTGAGTGTTCAGAGGATGCTCATATATTCCAAACCCAGCTCAGTGTGTCACATTAAAATATTCCATTCTGTGTTCTGTATTATCTCCATCCCATTTTTCCCCATTTTAATGGAATCATTCTGTGAAAATCTGATTAGAAACACATGCAGCTGATTGGATAAACTACAAAATTAAAATCAGATCAACAGCAATTGGCCTCAATATCCCATTATACCACAGGAAAACAGATAGATACACTGGCTTTAAGCATCATTCCCCCAGAGAAAACAACATCGAAAAAGTTTTTTTAAATTTTATTATTTTTTTTTAATCAGAAATCGGTGCCTCATCTCAAGTTTTGTGTTCAGAGCTGTAAACAACGCGTGCAGATGTCTTCATTTGAGTGTGTCTTTGCTCATATATTGATGTATGTGTGCGTGCGTGATGTGTGTGTGTGTCTGTCTGTCCATGTGTGTGTACTTTTGTGGGCAAAATCATCTTTCAATTTGCATACACACTGTGATTTTCAAGTTTATGCTTATTTATAGCCATTTCCTTGGTTTACCAAAATGTTGTCCAGCAAAGTGATGCTAACAGCTGGAAGTAAACACCACCATTAAAGTTGTTTTCGTCCGTAACCCCTGTTTTCAAAACCAGAGATAATACCATCTTCATGTATCTTATGTATGGGCCACCCCAAATAATTGACATCTTCTGTTGGGATGCGTGCCGGTGGCATCCGCACACGGACCACCCAGAGAGAAGACACGAGATTTGCCTGAGACAGGACTGAACGTGCCGTTCTCCAGCACTAAAACCCTGCTCTTTCCATCCATTAAAAAACAGCCTTTCAGTTCGCACTGGAAATGGTTCTTCCCCTGCACCTTTTATTTAACCGCGCTTTCTTAGCATGCAAATGGATCATTACTGTTTATTACACTAAAGTTGAAGATGCAACGTATGCTAACCGCAGACAAAACTAAAGTATTATTTACTTTATGTTGACAAGGAAATAACAACACAGAACTTGCATTTCAGTTAAAATTTACCATACCATTATGACTATGTACTATATGATTTACTTGTTGTTTATTTCCTGTTTTATAGAAATTTCAGGACATTGAAGAAAAACACATTCTCCACATGAAGGAGATTATCCAGTCATACTCCCAATCCATAGACGAGACACACATACAAATAGGAGAGGTGAGTATACCAAATCATCACTAACTCGAGAAGGAATGAGTAAATGATGGCACCAGCAAAGCTTCCAACGGCAGTCTAAATGCACTTTACATGACATTTCAGTGTAATTAATGAGTTAATTGCTGTCGGCATCTTTGTCCAAAGTACACAAGTCCAGATCTATCAGGTGGCACTTTATGTTGGGGGTAGGAGGAAAGCACTCTGTGTTAATCACATTGAGAGCACGGGGGCACCGTTTATATGGATACTATAGTCCTTACACTGAGTTAGGCCTGTGGTGCGTTGACAGTATGCCACATCAATTAGCGACATCTTTGATCCCTTTAATTGTTTAACTGAGAACCAGGAAAAATTCTACTCAAACATTTATTTGAACCAATTAAAATACTAATCAAAAACGTATTCAGAATACACAAAGGGCTGGTAATATGTATTTTATGGGTGTATAAATGGGAATAATAAGGAGACGCCCAGACGTTTCCCCACAAGCACTGCAGTAGTCAGATGAAGGGGAAAATAGTTTAAAAGCAAATAGACTGAAATAAAGTGTGTCCATTTAATGAAATAAATAGCTCTTTCAAAGATTAAAGTGGTATAAAATGTGTGCTGCTTTAAAGGTTGAACTGAGGCTGCAAGAATGAAGCATTGGTTTTCTACATGTCTTCAGAGTACAAACTTTTCCTAAGGAAAAGGGACTCAGACAGCTGTCTCAGGCAGAAAAAAACACTGGACAGGATCAAAGACACAGCCTTCTTTGGTCACCCAGATACAAGACAAACCAGACACTGTTGTTCATGTGTGTGTCGCCAATTGTCTTGCTTAAGGAAGGAATAATAAATAGCTAAATTAACATTTTAATTCCTGCCTCACTGAGCGGAAGTCCATTCTTTTTAACACAGCACTTGCTTTACTTGCGTGCAGTGGACTGCTATTTCACCTACGGTCATGCAGGGGGCACCACATCTACACGGAAAGGAAAGCCGGTAATTCTGCTGCTGCTAATTAAAACACAGCCTAGAGGTGACGAGAGCATTCTCAAACAGCTAGAAAAGGAGCGGCCGTAATGTAATTGTGATTCCGTGATGAATACCCTTTAGTGCTGTCTCTGCCGCACTAAGCCTCTATTATCATGTAGCTCAGAGTGTTGTTCTCCACTGAGAAGCGCTGCTTTTTCCACGCTTGGCACACGTGACACCGCCCTGTGAGTGAGCGGAACTGATCGCTGACACATACACAACTCCATACCCCAAAGTGCTCTTCCACACTGCATGTCTTCCCACAATTACATCCGCTCATTCGCTCTATTATTTGAACTCGAGTGGCTTATCGCGTGTTTGGTGTTTTGCAGCACTGTGCCGGTAATAAATTACAGTGTAAGGCCTTGTTTTTGTTATTTGTGAAAACCATGTAAAGTGATTTTACCACTCTTTAAAAATATATGATCTAGTCTTTAATTGTATGTTTTCAGATGTCA
Source organism: Albula goreensis (assembly GCA_022829145.1). Lineage (NCBI taxonomy): Eukaryota > Metazoa > Chordata > Actinopteri > Albuliformes > Albulidae > Albula > Albula goreensis. The sequence continues at coordinate 59,871,691 of CM040741.1, read as the reverse complement.
TTGAAATTGTAGACTTAACTACAGTCACAGAGTGGTGACAAAGGGTTTTTTTTTTTCTTCTTTTTTTTATGATGCTTGTAGCTGGGAGACCATCTTTGATTCTTGGATTCCTAGAGTGAGGATTTTAGTTTCAGTGGAGCTGTGCTAAGGCATAGGGATTAAATGTTTAACAAAACTTGGAGAAAAGAGCATATATATGTAAGAATGTGTGTATTAGTAGGAGTGGACAAAATAAGGACAGGACAGATATTTTTAAATATTTAAATCACAATGAAAAAAGGGATCTACATGTGTGCACCATGTTAATGTCAATACCAATTACCAGTATGTTTCTGCTGTAGAAGACATAAAATCAACACTTTAGTGTGTGAGTTTCTAAAGCAACATCAGAGATCCAACAGATTTTGAAGGAGTAATCAAAATGTGTCAAGCAGAACAGTGACAAAAGTTGTGACTTACCAATATGGAAAGGCATACATTTTATTATAACTATAACAGAACTCAATGATACCTCCCTGACCCAGTATCAACAAAAATGGTACGTTGTTAGCTTCACATAGCTGACGGCTACCATGTGGAGACCGTCTGGTCATTAAGTGCAAAAACTGGAATTCTGAGTGGTGGAAGAAAGTAATGGAGTTGTGTGTTATTCCTTTTATTCTCTACATTGGGATAGGTTTGTGTTTGGTTCTAAGTTGAACAACTCATGATTTGTCAGATCAGATATAAACATTATTTCAACCTTTTGCGAAGTTGTACAACATACTGTAGGCTGGATTAAACTCCCACTTCCACCTCCCAAAGAACTGAAGTGTTTCTGTCCCCTAGAAACATACATGACAGCATTCCAAGTTATTTTGAAGGCAGCCCAAATCCTTATTAGTTATTCATATTCATGTTCAGATGTAGTTTGGTGTTTCTATTTTAGTCTACTCCCTCTGTGTGTGTGTGTGTGTGTGTGTGTGTGTGAGTGACTACTTTATGTATGAAATGATCGTGATAATTCAGTGTACTGCCGGGGTTTCGTGTTTAAGGAAGAGAGGTGGGGCGGGTGGGGGCTCACTTGAAGGCATCGTTTCCGTGCATGTGTGAAAAGGCGAGCAGGCAGCAGTGACACGCAGGTAATGACATCACACCCCTCTCCCTCACGACAGGCGGCAACGGTACCTGACAGATTGCGTGTGCCGAAGTGAGCTTTTTCCCTCCGCCGCTCCTCCATTCCCCCACTGAGGCTCAGCGGGTTAATGCACTCTGCTGTGCCGTTGGGCAGACAGAGGTGGGGGTGGGCGTTGGGGGGCTGTGCACTGTTGTGCTGGCAGAAACACGAACGTCTTAATCGCTAGGTGCGATGACACGGTCTGTCCTCCTCCATTCGCTCCTCTTACCCGCGCTCTCCTGCACAGAAAAAACACACATGGAGTTCCCCATTGGGCTACTCCAAAGGGTAAACAAGGAATAAAATTAAACAGAAAAAAGTAAACGTCAGCACAGGCCGCAAAGTCAAGGAGGTCCAAAAAGGCAAAGGGAATGTTGAGGGCACATGGTTATACTTAGAATAAAAATGAAATAAATAGAAACATTTTAAAGACATATTGCTTTTGTCACCACTTTTGAGTGTCCGTGAAAGCAAGGACATGGACCACAGCCCCTAAGGGGTCTGGCTGTCAATCATCCAGTCCTTCCATCAGCCCCACATTCCAGATCACATCACGTCTCATTCTGAAAATGACAAGCCATTTTTTCACAGCTAACACTGTGGGGAAAAAAAGTACGGACAGTGGAATTGTTTAAATAGATTGCTTGTTGTTTTTGTGAATGAGCACATGCTGTTTTTTCATATCAAAATTTCTCCTGGTCTTTTTCAGGTTCATAAAGAGTTTGTAAACAACATGGAGAACACTACAGTGGAAAGCTTGATACAGAAGTTGGCTGAAAGCAAGGGGACCGGCAAAGAGAGACCTGGTAAGGACCTGAACAGCTTTAATGCTCAAAAAAAGTGGACACGTGGTGAAGGATTTGAACTTGCAAACGTCACCTTTCGCCACACACTCGAGGGAAAGTTTTCCAGAAGCATGTTTGAACGTCACTGAAGGAGCCAACTGCTAGGTTTAAAATAAAAAATACCTTCCAAAGCTAAACAGGGAAAAGCCGTAGAGCTTCTCTTGATTACTGTAGCATAGCGTAGTTTACACAAGAGTAATTGTTGAGGCATGACCCCATAAAAGCCAGCTTTGACCGCTTGGTCTGGAAGTTAAGCAAAGCCGTACTACTTGTCACATGCTAACTGGAATGTCAAGCCTGCCTCCCTTTTCAGGAGATTAAATCTATTGACTCTGATAGGTTCTCTGGGTCCTAATTACCTCTCTCTTTTTTTCTAGTCTCCCCCTCTGTTGCTCTCTTTTGCATGCTCTCTGTTTTATATGTTGGTCAATTTCCACACTCATTTATGTAAATTAGTAATGTAAATTTTGATTTATCTCGGTTATTACCATTATTTTTGAAATGATACGTTTTTAGTTGCCATAACATTTTTGTAGAATGTGCTCAAGTTAATGATTTAAAAAAAAAAAAAAATATTTTCCCATTTGAAATGAAAATTATGGCAGAGTTTATCTTAAACTAGACCTCAGTTAAGTAGCACTTTGGCCAGTCCTTTAACACCACTGGTCACTGAGGACAGCTGGCAGCGTCTATAACTCAAATGCACGATAAAACACTCATTGCCAAGTTACTCATTCTCAGGCCACTAGAAAAGTGTTGTTAACAAAGCAGTAGATGAAATGGACTGCCATGATAGTACATGTTAAGCATTTTCCCAACACTTGCGTTACATTACATCAGACACTGAAAACAAAGGGGTTTCTTAAGTGTGTTTGTGTGTACACCCAGGTTGACCTTTGTGTCCAGACACAGCATCTAAGCATCAGGAGTGATCATTTGTTTTGACAGCAGAATTAATTGAGGCTAAAACAGTCGAAATTCCACTCGTATCAAGCTGTTCATTAGAAATTGCACTCTGGCTTTGGGGCTGTCAGAAAAATAACCTGTCCCCCTCTGATTAAATAGCAGAATGATGGTCGGTCCAGTGCTTTTGAGAGAGAGGTTGAATAAACTTTCTACTGCGGAAACAATTCCGAAGTGACACGCTGCAAGGGGGGTCAGAGTGTGCATTGATATCCAGCTGAGCTGTCAACTGGCACTGAGCCAGGCACGCAAACCCCTCTGCCGCTCCGAGCGCCATGTGAAGCATATGCAATTTAAAAAACCATCCTTCTTTCATGCGTGAGTACAAACCTCCGACCAAAAAAAGGAAAAAAAAAAAAAAAAGAAACATCTTCCTTTATACAAACAGAATCGTCTGTCTGCTTACAAAACGTTTAAACATTGTCTAATGGCTCCCTGATTTAGGCATGATTGGTGAGTCTTATTGTTTGGGCTTTTGTTTTGTTGTTTGTTTTTGCATGTAAATATTGACAGTTGGAATCGAATTGTGGTTTCATCGCATGTTTTAGTCTCAGTAGTTTCAGCGCATCTTTTTTTTTTTTTTTTAAACCTGCGATTTTTACGGATGAGCCGAGTCATGCAATGATTAGTGTGTGTAAGTTATGGAGGTACCCTTTAAAGGAAAATGCACTGCCTTCCCATTAATGATGCAGAGCATCCAAAGTCAGCCTTTATACCTTATTTGGGGATTACAGGATGGCCCCTAACACAGAGCCGAGGCCTCAGGTTTACAGAGCAATTCCAGCAATGCGTACGTGGCCGTTGATGTGCTTGCCCCGTCATCATTAAAGCCAATCGCCCCCATCTACCTGCCACAGACTTGGGCGGTTGGGAGGGGGGAGGGCAGTGGAGGAGCAGAACTGGGGGTCGGGGTCTTTCCCCATGAACTAGTTTTAGATGAGTGCTGCGTTTTGTTTTGATTGGACATAAGCACACACAGTAGTCACGTCAGTGTGTTGGCCGGGGGTAGAGAGCAAACAGAGAAGCCTGATATTGCACAGTAGAGTAGATCAGTTATTGGTGTACTTTATCCACTTCACTTGCTGATGCATGCCTCTCGTGACTCCTGTCCCCAGCACAGCACACTGAACAATGCATCAATTCTGCCTCCTACAGCCATTCTCAAGGGAAACTATATTGAACTGCCACCATATTTATTTGACTTAAATATCATTAGGTTTGTTTTTTCAGGTCAAGGCATTTTGTGTTGTGAAATACTGCTCCAGGCTTGTGTGTGGTCTGGTAGTAAACACTGTTTCCATTTCCTAGATGTACATTATCTTTTGCTCAGAAAATACAAAGAAAAGATTAAAGAAGGCACTTAGAACAGAACTATTTCTGAGGATTATTTTCCTTTCCAAAAGATGTAATTTAGAGCCCAGTAAACCCATTTTATCATGTGAATCTAAGACTTCTTTTGAACATTAAACCACTGATAAATGATGCTGACTTTTTGGGAAAACATTTCTTTACCCATTTATTCTGTTCCAGATATATACATTATTTAGAGTGTATTGTGCTGTAGCTTATGTTGTGGTTTTTGTAAATGTCCAAGTATTGTATCTTTTTATACACAGCTGAATCCCATTGTTTTCACTGTGTACTATGTACACCATCCATTATTCAGTAATAATACATAAAAATGTATTCCCTCACATTTCACATTGATTCAGCCTTTAACTGTGTAGTCTCCTCTGTGCAGACTCTTGTATCTGTCATCTCCGTAATTGAACTGTCAGAGTTGAAAATAATTTTTATATCAAAACGGCAGGGCATTTAGCATGAATGCTTTGCTTAAGTAAAAGATGGCAGACTCTCAGTTTCATCATTATGAGTACTGTATTATTTATGGAGTCTCTTTTAGTATTTATTGGTTAGAGCATGCAATAGAGGGAGTTGACAAACCCAGATGAATATTCATTGTGAGTGTAGCCCTAAGTCTTCCATAAGCATTTTTTATATCCACAAAAAAAAAATGCTACATTTGCATTTTTTTAAAAAATGTTGGAAACCTGATGTTTCAAGTGCTGGGAGGTAAATATGTAAAATTGATGAACATGAAATGAAGCGTGGCCTTTGTTTTTCTTCTCCAGGTGTTTTTATTTGGATATGTATGAATGAATTTTTACCGTAAACACTCATACATCTGTTTTTATTTCAAACAAGACCACTGTCATCCATCAGTGCAGTCTAGATATATTTTTTTTTTGTTCAGCAAAACCTAAATAACGCTGTCACACTGACTGACTTTACTCTTCGCACGTTACAAAAAGAATGCACTGTTTAGACAATGGGATTTGCATTTGTTTGCCTTTAAACACTGGCTGTTTGTAAATAGAAGAGGTTGTGTGGTGGTCTACATATCTACATGCCTGTTGTCGATTCAGGCTAATGTTTACTCTAATTCTGAGGGGGGTATCAAATCTCACTGATGGCCACCAGACGCAGCTTTGACTGTGCCTTGCCATCATACTGCTCTCCGTGTGTGTGTGTGTGTGTGTGTGTGTGTGTGTGTGTGTGTGTGTGTGTGTGTGTGTGTGTGTGTGTGTGAGTGTGAGAGAGTCAAATCACGCAGGCAAATTTGAGCAATAGCCAACTCACTGTGACCAATAGCCTGATTTTTTTTTCCTTCTCTTTTTTTTTATTAGGACCCATTGAGTTTGAAGAGTGCAACACTGCCATTGCCACTGAAGGTTAGTCACCCCATATTCCACTCTCTGAAACTCCTTGTTTGAAAATTATATCCAGTTAGCAATGTTATATTAAGAAAAATTGTACAATTTGAAGTTCAAGATCTCACCATTTTTATGATTCTTTAAAACTTAACTTTAACAACTAAATTGCTGAATTGTCATTTTTTTTTACTTACATTGTTTTATTTTGGTATGCATACCACATTTATTCCTGATTAGAATGATTCTTGCAATTAGAGAAGTTAAATGAAAAATTACTTGAAGGTCACTGTATTATTCTTTTATTCTTTATTAACTATTGCAGATTTAGTTTAATAAAGCATTTTGTTTTTTATTAGTGTTATTATTATGTGTATTTTAATGATTTAGCAATATGTATATGAGAACATTAAACCACAAGTTTTGTTATTCCTGCTATGTATTTGTACATTTTTAATTATTTTTTTTTCTAGGAGCAAAACCTCGGAAAAGAAAAGCATTTGCAATTCCAGGACGCCGAAAAGACAAGGACACAGATTCAACGTAAGTGTTTTACATGTTTTTGTAGAATTCAGATTATTTATGTTTACCACACATAATTTTGCAAGGTCTGTCAGGGAAGTCCATGGTTTGTAAATGAGTGAAATTATACAAACATTCTATGAAATACTCAAATTAATTCCCATGAATTTGAACTTTTACACTTTTTAAAATCCTGCTTGTTATATCACTCCAGTTAATTTGCCTTGTTTATATTTTTCTTATTTTTGGGTTTTCATCTGGTAGTAGTAGAAAAACGCAATTTTATGCACATATCTGGATTTCCAGTTAAAGGCTATGTTTCCTCTCCTTCTCAGGGAATCTACAGAGGTGGAATCTGTTGTAAGTAGATATCTGTGTGTTCTTGAAGTTGTTAATTTTTGTTTGTTAAATTTACCAAATGGATAGACTGAATATTTTATCAGATTTAAAAGTGGAACACATTGTTACATTTCAGAATGCTAAACAACAAATTATTGGCCTTTTCCCTAGCACAGTAAAACCATTCATGCAGTTACAGACTTTTTTCCATGTTTCTTTTGCACTCTCACATTTTTCCACTGTATTAATTAAAGCTAATATGGTCACTTCCTTAGTCTTATCAAGATTGATTATCCTGCTGTTTTGGTTGCAGATTGATTTTCCACAGAAAGGAAAAGCTCTTTCTGTTTTGCTTTTTTCCATTGCAGTCTGTTTAAACAATTTCTCTTTGTCTATGCACTGTACTTATATTATTCAAGAAGACCTCCAATGGAGCTCCCCCTGACTATTATGGGACAATAGATTTTCAGAATGCTGTAAGTAAACTGCTCTGGGCACAATCCATTTCCACACATGAATGACACTTGGCATTGTTATTTTAGCGGAATTCCAGCTCTAAAGTGGGGCATGAGTGTGTTGTGTTAGACTTTATATCTGTTTGATGGGCTCAAATGCTCCTGGCCTGCTTTGCTAAAACTGATCCTGGCATGTGAGAGAGCTGAAAATCTACACCTGGGGCATTTCCTCAGCTAAAAACGCCAGCACCATTTTGCATTTTCTGCTAATGACATACTAAGTGCTTCTTACTTTGTGACATATTAGGTATTTATCCGACTGTTTTTACATTACCTGAAGCTTAGAAATATGTTCATAGAAAATGGGCTTAATTACATGAACTGGGGGCCTTCATTAACAACAAGCTTTTCATCATTCTTTTTTTATTATTCTGCTGAATTACTATGGTTCTATTCATATTTTGCATTATTTCCTATGTCACAGTGGCTTTTTTTTTTTCCAATTCATACTCAGCTGTTTCAATACCAACATTATTATAATGAAATAAAAATAAAGAATTATGTAGTCTCTGATGTTTAATGTATACATGTATGACAAATTTGTGACAATAATTTTTTTGATTTCTTCCAGAATGTTCCCCAGGTGGATGAGGAGGGTTTCTGCATCAGACCTGAAGCTAATGAAAACAATATCCTGAGACCAAATTATCCGCTGCTTTCCTCTCAGTTCATCTTTACAAATGAATTCTGTGTTCATATGTTTGCTTGCGTGCATGAACACATGTATTTATGTATGTGTGTGTGAGAGCACTTGCTCGTCCATTGTGTGTACATTCATGCACTTGTTTGTGTGTTTACATGTATGTACAATGTACGTATATCCATGTATGTGTTGTCAGAGGCACAGTTCTCTGGATTTATGGGTAATTTCAACTTTGCCGCTTTATAGAATTCGATTTCTGTTACTTTTATCAGTTTAATGGCTGTTACTCAGATGTAATTTGTTTGTGTTTGTTATTGTAATATGTAGTCTTGTATTTGTACTTAGTTCCTTAACTCTCTCAAAACATGCCAAAGACAATTCGTTCTACTCATCAAGTGACTCCGATGATGAAGATGAACCCAGGAAGTTCCACGTGGAAATCAAACCAGTCCAGCCCAACAACGGGAACCACCAGTCACGGTCCTCCATAGACGAGCTGAAGGCTTCTATTGGCAACATCACACTTTCCCCTTCTGCCTCGGTACGTTAAAGCAGTGTTTGTCTAACCTTGGCACATAGCTGTCTTTCTCCCTCAGAGAGGAGTTCCGTCTTTTTTGCAACGCTGGTATATCGCAGGTCTTGGTGACCAGAGGCACTCTTAAATCATGCTCTCATAAACAGGAGGCTGTTGATGGGGCTCGGAAGGCCAGCACTATCCCATCGGTTTGAATCAGACCAGCAAGCTTGACCAAGCAGTCACTGTGTTTAACAGCTCATTTACATTGCAAGCAGACAAGTTTGCGGGAATTGGCCGTCAGTTATCCTCCGTAGTTCTCTTTCTCTCTCTCTCTCTCTCTCTCTCTCTCCTCTCTCCCTCCCTCTCTCCCTCTCTCCCTCCCACCCTCCCTCCCTTTCTATTCCTTATGCGTTGTACCCTTATCCCCCCAAAAAGCAATCCTGTCATGTGAAAGCACAAACATCGGCCCTGACAGTGTCACACACTTCACAGTGTGCTCTGCTATCCCAACCACACACACACACACACACACACACAAATACACACACACACACGTACGCACATCTCAGACTCATCAATAATTGAGGGCCCCTCGTCTGAGCTAACGCCTGTGGACTCCACAACCTGTCCCTCCATTATAGACCACATCCCCTCCCTCTGGTCATAACAGTATAAAGGGTTTTTTTGGGTTGCGGGTAAAAGCCAGTGTCTTTTTTTTTTTTATCTCTCCCGTTATTGAGAAGAAACACTAGGGGGCAATAGCACATGAATATTCTCATCTAAGTTGAGCAGACTAAGGCTTAAATATTTTTATAAAAAAAGAAAATAATAATAATTGCTGCTTTGTAGCCAAATATATTATTAGCAATTAAACATGTTTCAGGATAGTTATGCACTGAGGCCAAACGCTCAGCTTTAGTAGAAACACTACATGTGTGGTGACATTTTCTGCGGTGTCACAGTAATCCCAAATAAAATTAAAACCCTTAGTTTTCCATGAGATGTAGAACTTAGTTGTTAGTTCACAAAATATTTTCACATCTGTAAATGTTAACTGCAATAATTATATAAAAAGTTACAAAAAAAACTGTAGAACTAGTGCTAAGTAATTTCCTCCATTTCAGGTCTCATCATAGTGATCTGAATGTTTGAATTAGCAGCATATTTAAACAGCTCATCTGGTTTCGATTCGTTTCATTACTTGAGTGAATTTGTGGTTGACAGTGACTGTTGCACAGAATGTATTAAAAGAAACTACAAACTCATGCAGAATTAATTGTTGGTCATTGCAGTTCTGGAGTTTTTAAAGAAGACTCCATGCACTGACAATCCCTTCACTTTCACATTTGGCGTTTGATTGCTTGCCTTTCGCCTCCTCATGTATCACCTTAGTTCAAAATGGGGTGTGAGAAATGTGTTTTTCTATTTGTTAAAGACCAATTAGTTTGCTTTCAATTTGTAGAGGGCAAATTTGTTCTGCACATTTATGCATCTCCCAGGCATGCTCAGCACATCATTAATATTGTTATAATTTTCTATTTTTCTCCTGTTTTTGACCGACATTAGTCCAGGCATTTTGCATAAGTCTGTTTTTGAAACAAAAAAGCAAACTGAATGTTTACTAAAGTTTGCTGATTGTTTGTATATCTTGTTCTCCCCCACATCACTATCAAAACATTTGTCTATTGCCCCATTTTCCTTCTTTGTTAGCATTTACACCAGTTAACCACCAGTTGTACTCCTTTTCAAGAAAATATTCAAGTAAATCTAATTTATTATTTCATTGTTAATTTATTCAATTAATTACCTCTCAAAAAATTACATCTTAATTCAGAACTAATGTAATACAGAACAAAGTTTGAATTTTCACAGTCAGGCTCAAATTCCCTTCTCCAGCTATTGTCTGATTGTAATCATCTACATAGTCTTAACCCTCAGTTCTTCTCTTTGCAGCGGTCACATGTAGCCATGTCATTAAACTTTAAACTGTGTTCTTTGAATCAAAATTCTCAATGAAAGGCACCCTCTGTGCTGTGAAAAAGTTAGACAAGGGTGTCGTGTGCTGGGAGCAAAGCCCATTCCTACCTGTGGAATCCAGCACCACCCAGCACACAGTCAGGAAATCCCCTGTCTGTTATGGTAAAGAGTTCTCAAAAGCGGAGTTGATAAACGCTCTACCGCATACTCTCGGCACAGCGGTATCATCTAATTTAGCGTTCGCCGTTCCGCATTGCGGCACACAAATTGATTACGCCGGTTACATATGTTGTACGTAAAACAAAACAATCTGTTCCAGCTGTATTTACATAGGGGCAATAGCTAATGTTTACACAATTGACAGGGTACATCATTGCACAGACGTTTTATGGAAATTGTCGTAAAGTGAATTTCCATACCTCTGCCTCGCTGAGGCGGTTTTAACATGTAGCTAATGTTATGATCGTGTGGCTTTGCTTAATTTCTTTATTACAAAGTATAGTTTTACAGAGTCTGCCTCCTTGGATTCTGTTACAGTTTATTTGGTTTATTTTGCTTCAAGGCAGCTTGGTTTGGCCCATTTTGACCTCTGCTGGAAATTTTCAGTTTCCTGTCATTTATTCATGTAATGCTTCTGTGTGGATTTTGCTTCTGTGATGGGATGGCATGATATGCATATTGTATTCTTTTTTTAAAGTATTTTTCTGCAACTTTTTTTTAAACAAATGTTATTTTATTGTGGATGAACTTGGACTTTGTGGTTGTGGTATTTATTGGATTTTTTTGAACCTTTAACATATAGCCCATTTCCTGGAAAAACGTTTGACTTGTTTTGTCAAAGCCGAACTTGCCAGTCAATGTCATGCAACACTGTTCCCTAGATGGGTGAACTTAACTTTTCAAATATTTTTGCATCCAAAAATGTAACGCATTGTTGTTTCTTCTTGACTTTGACTTTCGTCGTAATATTTGGAATATTTGCTCCACCATGTTTTTTTTTTTTTTTTTTTTTAATTCCCCTCCAAGTCCTTTAGCTTTCATGTTGACAGATATGTTCTGTGTTAAATGTTCTCAAGTTAAAAAATGTAGATGATGACGAATGTTATATCATCTGGAGTAAATTATTGAAGAGTCCCCCACACCCCGCCCCCCTCATCTTCAGGCCTATTCTCCAACTCCCTTATGTGGAATTCTTTATTAAAATAGCAGTGGAAGTCGAGTGTGTGGCCAGAATGCAGTAATTGAACCCATTTGCTTCTCAATGCCTGTGGGATCAACTATAGCTTTATAGGTCTCCAGTGGTTTAACGGTTTAACTGTATTTCCTATACTTTTTTGAAATGCTTTATTAAAATTGATGCGCAGAGTTTCCATCCAGTTCTACAGAAGTGCATTTCTCATGTGCGCTGCTGTGTCATTAGTGATTTAGAGGTCCATCTTTTTGAGTCATGAAAGTGTTTTCTGTGACCGTGATTGATCGTTCTACAGGGTTAAATATTGTGTTCAGTCCTGCTGCATTTTTCACCCTAGGTTTAATGTCTGGTATGTATTTTTAAAGTTTTCCAACAATTTATCGTCTTTCTTTTTTTTCTTCATGGAAGAGAAAAATGCTTCCCCATAGGGAATAGTAAGTGAAGCAGTTTTCACAATTTCTAAATAAAAATTACCCAAGATTGTAACCTAAATGTTTTTTTTTTCTTGCCATTTTCTTGCTTTAGAGACGTACTCCGGTGAGTATTATAGGATCTGTTTTGTCAAAAGTCTGCTAAGTAGGCCTAACGTTTCTTTTGTTTTTGTCTTTAATCGTTGTTGGGCAGTAATGCAATGTAATCACAATAAACAGGAATGTCTCTGCATTCACCACTTCATCTTAGTGGATGACATTCAAGCTGTTCTGTAGTTTTTTCAGTGTTACGACACTGTGACATCCAGTGACGAAAACTGAGGCCTACACAAGCTTTGAATTATAAATGCATATTTGCCAGAAGCTCTTTTATGTTTGTGCTACTGTATTATGGAGTAGAGTTCATGCATCTCGGTCTGACAGTGCATTTTGCCCTAGATGTTTCACTGCTTCTGCTAACAAAAATTGTGAATGTGTAGTTGACGTTGAAATATTATCACCCTGGAATAATCTGCTTCTCTCTGAAGTTGTTGTCTTAAGTGTACACTCCCCCAATTATTTTTAACATGTTTAACTTCACTTGTATTTGTCTTTCTTTTGAAGGTTATGGAGTGACTTTGCTTTGTGACACAGAATGTTCAGTTGTGTCAGTATATGTATAATTTTGAATTAATGTTTCATTTTGTTTGCAGGGTCAGATGAAGAGGAACACTTCCAGTGAGTATTTCCTTTTTATTCATTTTTCCTTCCTGTGTCAGTTTGAGATGTTTGAGAGTTTCAAAATGTTGCAATTTTGACTTCTTAACTTACTTGTCTTGGCCAACAGCATGAAGGGATTCTTGTTTATTTTTCTACAGCCTTTCCAAAACTAACATTTTTCAAGGAAAAAAATAGAATATTATTGAACATTTTTATTTACATAGCACAGGGCTGTCCTTTCATGCTATAAGTAAGAATAATAACTTAATTGCTCATTTTCCCTGCAATCATATTTAACGTTTTTCAACTGTTTTGGTTTTCAAATATGTGCTTGCATTAATAGGTTTTATTGTATATGTTTTGCATGGTGAAAACAGATAATTGCAACAGAATGCCTGGACCCTGGGCATAGGTTTCTAAAACATTTGGGCTGTTTGAATTGGAAAGCATAAAAAATATGTAAGCAAGGAGCACTTGACATTGAAAAGGAAATGCTTTCCCAGCTTCTGCTGAGAGCTTCAGGGATAGGAAGCTTATTTTGTATTTTAATAAACGCAACAATATGCTGTAAAAAGTCTGAAACAGCATTCCATCTCAGATTTATAAAAAATGTTTTTGTTACAGACAATAGTCCCCTATGGAACTGTCACTTTAACTTATACACATAATGAAAATCATGTAGTTTTAAGATGTTTGATGCCCTACTGTATAGTAGTACTGAGGAGTAGTGAATTGGAAAGCAATACCACAAAATGTTTCTCTTCCTACTGCAAAGATAATCAAAAATTGTTACAGCTAATGATGCTGCTTTTTTAAGTAAAAGTACTACTAAATGCTATGCTACAGAGTTTAACATGAGAAGAATCTGTGCTCAATATCTATTTCACATGGCTTAGGATTGTCAGGACTGTATTCACAAGCATCATTAGACTGTCATTCGCAGGGGTCAGGTAAGTGCCTGTACTTTAGCCAGTCCTTGCGCCTACAGTGCTGGTGGCTGTGCCTCAGGTCACTGGGACTGCTCACCTGTGGCCATCTGCTGCTGCTAACCAGTCTTCACCAATAACTTTAACCTTAGGGCTGTTTTCCATCTTTACAATATAATACAATTACCACAAGTTTCACTGTATGATACCATTACAGCGCTGTGGGCCCATATACAACAGTCAGATGGATATATAAAACCATACCTCAGTCATTTAAAAGTATTATGCTGTTTTATAAGTAGTTGTATTTATGCAGAGGCTAAATTTTATTTCTGCATATAGAGATAAATAAATATATAAATAAATATTTCTTATTTTGATTTATATTTACATCGTTCAATGTGGTAATTATGGCAACTGTCGTCAGACTTTGTTGCACACAGTTACTTTTAGCATAGACCGTTATAGGCTGAAAATTTAAAAAATTAGAAAACAAAGTGGATGTCATTCCACCTATTTGAAATGGGACGCTAGAATACAGTCTAAGCCCAGAAGCAAATCAAGCCATCATACGCAGGAAAGAAATGCTGAGGAAAAAAATGTATTGTACTACTAAGGTGTAAAGGTTCAATCATAGAAATGCTGTATTCAGACAAACTTTTTACATGATTGAGTTGGTCAAACTATTACCAAGCTAAATTATCCACTCTCCACTCTTACAGCTTAAGTTTTATCTTTGTTTTTTTCTTCTTTAGAGAAAATAAAAAAAACATGTAGCCTTTTTTTTTTCTTAACTAAAAACCCCTCCTTTCCCTTGATAGAATATCAGTCTTTACGGTGAGAAAACCAATTTTATTTGGAAAAGAAACAAGCAGAATAATAGATTGGCTTTCATCTGACTAAAGAAAACAATTACCTAAAGAGGAACCTGGACTTTTAAGGAACAGTGTTATAGTAGTTAAAAAGCTAATGTCATTTTGTAAAGGTAAATCTACAGGTTAATGTTTAATCTGTAGTGAATACTTTACATATTAAACCAAGCTTTATCACTTTTAATTTCTTGTATCCAGGTATTTTATCAATCCAGTAGATTTGTGTCTAAGTTAAAAGCCTAAGGCTGTGTTTCCATCAGAAGCCCATATCAATATTATCTCATTTTAAAAATGTTAACAACTTTTTGTACCCTTAGTTATTCCCCATTGGGAAATGTGAATCACAGCTTTTCTGTGAACCATTGGACAGCAGAGTCAGCATAATTGGCTTCAGGTTCTAGATTGATCAGAGCAATTATTATTGTATGATGAGGTGGAGAATATCTTGTCTCTAATATCATTTCACTGAGGCCCGGAGCAGATACCTGCACTGACAAAAATTGCTTTAGCCCACTCTGTCCCAATGAAAAGCCACAACATTATAGTGGAGAAATCTCCAGATATCAGGATCTGTTCTATTATCAAGCAAAGTGAATAAAAGCTTATGTTTATGTAGTATAAATTTTGTAGAATTAACGAATGATACCACTGGCTTTATCATGAATGTATTTCTTGATAACTATATGGTTAGATGCTGACATTACCTTTTTTAAAAAAAATATATATATATATATATATATATATATGTAAGGTAATGTCAATATATATATATATATATATATATATATATATATATATATATATATATATATATATATATAAAATACTAAATTATATAAAAATACTGACATAGTTGTAAAGGGAAGCAGTGCAGTGATACTTATGTTCAGATGATATATCAGATATTCTATTATATTATTATTATACACTTAATATGCTGTGCAGAAATGTCAAAAAACACAGGGTTTGTCTTTCCTTCTGTATGCTTCGCAATACGTGGGGTCTTGCTTGGTTATATATTCTTTTACCTTGAGAAAGAAGGTATCATACAATACTGAATGAAATCATGAAAGCACGCTATTGTCCAAACAACTCAAACTTCAGATTTGACACTGTGAACGTGGCTTCTGAAGGTGGGCACTGGCGAAAAACACAACTCACATGATTTTTTTTCGCCCCCTAATTCTTTCAAGTCACGCCAGGTTTTCAGTCACCAGCTGTTCTTTCTGTGGCCTAACCATTTCTAAATCCCCAATGGCCTGACAGCTTAAATCTATTACAAGGGAACGGACAGTTGCACTAATGGGTTTTTATATTATTTTGTGAAAACCCTCAAATCTGATCTGGAAATAGCAGATGGTAGCATGTTGCTCAATGCCCGTGCAACCACACTCACAGAGGGAAAAGCATCTTGCTGGTGGCAACCTCTGGAACCTTTTTTTTTCTTTATTTAATTTTTTTTCAGTTTCCAAACACACTGCTGCTTGAAAGCTGGGTCTCATGCACTGGAACTGTCATGTGGCATTGATACTAACCTTTCCATTGGTTTATCCACTAAAATCATGTGTCTCATTGTGAGTACCTGCAAACAGCACTAGTGCTATAGATACACAAGTGTGGTTTTTGCAGTTTGTGCTCTCCTCAGATTTGTAGTGTAATACCCATAGGATTTATAGGATCACTGTTTGAAAACCTCCAATAAAAAGAAGATTGCAGAACTGTAGCAATAGTGTTTGCCCTTCCTTCACTTTCAGCTATATCAGTCATTTTAAGCAAGCATAGTTGTAGTACTAGTAACAGTAGTAAGTGTTGTTTATTAGTATCATTAGAAGTAGTATTGATATTATTATGATTATTTAATAGAGGGGAATTCTATTTGAAGGAGAACAATAAGAAATAGAATAGAATGGATTGCATCTTTGCTGTATTTTCACAATACTTCTCTGCGAAGGGTTGGAATATCAGGTGAAGATGTTAGGTACATAGTCATTGCTGTGCTAGATTATTCATTTTTAAATATTGGATTTTTGTAAATTCTTTTTTTTGGCATTGAATTCGATTTTATGTCCTCCATGACACAGGCGATGAACTTGTGAGGTCCAGGCAGCAGTCATCTTATAATGAGTAAGTATTAAAAGGTTACAGGCTGAACACATATGGCATTTGTAATGTCCCTGTTCCAAGGAACCAACTGAAAACACTCCAGCTTTGTTTTCTCATAGTGATATCCAGTATGCTGTTTAAAATATAACATGGAATAATATTTGTGTTAATGTATTTTTTTCCCTAAGTAACTGCATTGCTCGTAACCTTAAATTAACCCAGTTTTGAAGTACAGTACATTCCCGAGATAATGAAGTCCTGTCTATCCTCATGTAGTTTTCAGTCTGAAATCATGCAATATTCTACATTCTTCCCTCACCTGTAAATCAATATTTCTGAAAGCACAGGCCTCTTCCAGCACTACCTTTTGTGCTTTGCCATGGTTTTTACAGTGCATACAGGTCTTTAGTGGATTTTTTGTTGACATCATTTTCAGAAATATTGAATGACATAATGGAGAAAGCCAGTCAAGCATTTTATTATTATTACTACTAATTTACAGAATCATAATGAAATTAAATTATGTCCTTATGAAAGTCTTTCAGTCCAACGTCCAGTTGTTTTTCTTGAATGAATACATCCACTTCTTTGTATATCCATTTAAAACAAGGAAAATTAAAACTGTAAGGGGTTAATTATGGTCAACAAAAAATGTTGACTGAAGGCAAACCATATGTTGTCCTGATTTTGATCTCAGATTGTTACACTTGGCTTAATGTGCTCACAACCCAATAGTTTTTTTTGTTATAGAAATGAACTTACGTTTTTACAAATTGCAGGTTTCTTTTACATTTTATTTTATTTTTATTTTCATACAAGCCTGGAGAAGAATCAAATCGGAAAAAGCAAACCCATGAATTTGCTAGTAAAAGTTAGTGAAAATTTTTTAATGATCTGTTGTGATGATATTATTTTAGTATTACTGCTGTCAAAGCCCGATGTTACTAAGCCAGGCCAAGGAACTGACTTATCGGCTGAATGACTGGCTCACTCAGTCAGAGACTGACTGACTCACAGTCTCACAACATCAGCAACAGTTTGGTCAGTCAGTTATGGCCCTAGTCAATCACTGATCATTGACTGACTGACATACTGTCTCTTGCCTCTTCAGCAGCAGGTTGGCCAATAATGACCTCCTCTCCCTGGACCCCTTTGCCCCTCCGCTGGCTGGTTCTTCTTCCACCGTGTCCTCATCTGCAGGTAATACCTCACAACTCCCATCAGACAGTGTATGACAAGCTCCTTCATTATTCATTACAGCTATCAGATGGAGAAAGGTCTGTTTTTTTTTTCAGTTCAGCACTGTTATCTTTACAAAGCAAAACAAATCTGTGCCCTCACCGGAGGAAATTGTAATAGTTTCTTTGGGCTGCGGTGCACATGGTCCCAGTGATCCCTATTTTAACACCACAGAGCACTGAAGGACGTTGCCTTGACTGTTTCCATTACATGTCTACTTCCACAAATTATAAATGATTATACTGAAAATGCACAAATATACAGTATAATACAATAGTATAAATAAACAGTGTTTTGTAACAATTCATAAACATTTAGAAATGTTTATGAATTTATGAATAAAGGACAACCTCATTATTGACCTATGATATTCATCTTTGCCTGTTTCATTGCTATTTTGTGCAACACTTCTGTCATACATTGTGTTGTGACTTTACACCTTCCTGGGAACTTACCACCCATTTTAATTTAGTAACACAATCGGCAATGAATGATACTTTTAACGTAGTCAAACTTTGCAAACTCAGAACTTTGCAAATCCTTTAATTTAGGTTGTGAGAAAGTCCTTGACACATAAACTGTATACCAGTAAATCAGGACCATATCCTACCCACTCATTTACAGAGCTCTGTTACACTGAACTCTGCTAGATGTCACAATAGGGTCGGCTGCTTCCTCTCCTTACCTTTGGAGCCACTTTGCTTTCAGAGCAGGCGCTTGTTGGAAGTTTTTCTTTGGGGTCACAACAGATGGAGCTGTTGAACCTGACAATCGTTGAGAACTCAACGCCCTACTTTGGGGACTAGGGGAACAATACCAATTTATTGTGTTTTAGTCTGTTGCAAATCGTAATGCATTGCCATTCTTTACTCTTTCCACACACATGTGCATTTGAAGTTTCTAAAATGAAGTTTCATTGAAAAATGCCTCTGCTTCAAATTAAGAATGATTTGCTGGGGGCAAAATGACTTGTATTTACATTCATTTATGGTATGTTTTTCATTTACATATGCATTTGTTTTCCATACATGCAGAAGTAATTTTAAACACGTATTTGCATGAATCCTCTGAATTTGAATCCTTTGAAAATTCTTTCAGTTTTATTTAGTATGCATTTGGCTGTCTTCAGATGTGAGTACCATCGTGTTTGTAGGTGCGTGAGTGTGTTGATTATTTGAGTTGTTTCTATTTTCATGTGTTTTCTGGTTTCCTTATTAAACGCTAAACGCTTGTTCAGCATTTAGCGGGGAGTTGATTCTCACGGATTGGTGTATGACACCACTGGTTAAGAAGAATTATGTTGGCAGTGACCCATTAGTGGGCCTTATCTTAATCCATAGATAATTGGCACCTTATTCAGTCACAAAGGCTACACATAATGCCACTGACATGCATATATGGTCAAATGGTGATTCATTGTTGTCACACACCCTGGCTTCAGCCACCCTCTTGAGAAAGATGAGAACTTCCGCCAGGGCAAGTGATGAAATACATTTGACGAGTGCACGATAAAGACACATGTTTGATGGAAAGCGTGTGTCAGCGATTAACCCGTGAGCCTCTGTAAACAGTAATGACATGAATTTGAATTCCATCCATACCAAGTTGCCAATAATAATTTTCTTAACAGGATATTATCATGTGAAGTTAAGACGAATCTTTATGCTCACTTGGTTTATTTGCTGTGTGTTGTAACTCCTGTGATGTACTTTTCTATTTGAGAAAGATACTAACTTTCTCCCTCCCTTCCTCTGACTGCACTTCCCAGAAATTGCTTCCCTTTTCCAATCAAATTTTCTTCCCTCTCTGCAAACAAAAGAACTTGAAGTTTGTCCCACTAGTGAAACAGGTAAATTATCGCAAATCAAATACATCTGGATTTTAACTAACCATACTCACAAATTCCATGAGTTCTGTATGTTATTCAGACAGGCATTTTTCTTTTTGATTTTTTTCCATCTTTGCTTTTATTTTCATCCTCATTTTAATGTTGCCCCCAGTGTCATACTGTACATAACGTGTTCATCATTACTATCTACATGTACTTCACCTGCGTTGGCCCTGAAACGCAGATGTGCAGTGTATTATTTCATAAAGTCAGAATGTTTTGGCTAATAGAGTTTCTGTTGGAAAAGATATGGCGCTGTATAGAATGTCTCTTGGGGGAAAAAACCAAACGAAAACATACAACTGAACATAAAACAAATATCAGTGAAAATAAGAAAACATTTAAACAAACCATAACAGATTATAATTAATCTGTAAATAAAAATATCAATGCTGTGAAAAGCATTAAGCCTGTCCAAAACATACTTCTGTTGAGAGAATACAGTAGATAAAAAAGGGACACACTGCTGTATTGCTTGACACAGCAAAAGATACCAAAATTTGCATTTCATTTTCAGTTGATTGTAGGGGTTTGTTTTCTTTGCAGCAACAGCTCTTTCCTTACCCCTGGATTTTTTTTTTTTTTTTTTTGTGGAATGTAGTGTTTTTTTGGTGTGAGATTTGTTAGGATCATCATTTTTTCTTTTTTTGCTGTGGAGACTCTTTCTCTTGCCATGTGGAGCTTTTGTTTACAGTAGCAACTTTTATGTATGGGTTTTCTTGTTTGTTATATTTTTTCGCTGTGAATGCATTTTCACAGTGATATATTGTATTAATTAAAATTATGTGTGGCAGTATATCTTTTTGTTGCTCTTTAGTGTAGAAAAAGTAAAAGAAAACACTGCTATTTAAGTAGCTACATCAAATGTATTATAGTAATTCAATAATTGTCTAATGGTCGTTTATTAAAGTGTCTCTTATTTTATAATTCAATCTAATAGTAGTTTATTAAAGTGTTTCTTATTGTATATTTCATAAGTTGACATTCTAATGAAATAATTTATCTCGGTACAAAAGGAATTTGAAAATTTCCCTCTACTCAATGGTAGGGTGTGCCAAGTCTCACACCTTTTTTTTTTTTTTTTTTTTTTTTTTTAAGGGGACTAGTATCAGGGCTAAATCTGAGTATAAAGGCCTTCCCCAAGCCTCTTCCATTTCCCTGATCCTCTTGAGGTTTATTTGTTTTGGCTTATAAATGCTTTGGAAACAAATAGACAACAGATGAAGGGAAAATTGTCTCTGAGACTGCATCTAAGTTAATGATTAAAGTGCAATAACATTTGTGAGTGGAAAACCTCAACTGTTGCGCAGCAACATGTATGCAGTTTAAGAGTTTGTTAGATAATTAATAAAAAGATTTATACATACTATATCGCTGAAAATGTGTAATTATTGCTCTTGGTTTTGCTTTCTGGCATCAAGAGGACGTATTTTTAAGGTTAGCATTTGCCCTAAATGAGCCTGAACGTAGCCTAGCCATTTAGCCTCTAGGTTGCCAATATTGTAGATGACTAAACAAAAGAGGAAGTATTTTATACACAGAATATCTCTAAACAGGTTTTGCCATAGAAAGTGTTGGCAGCTTTAAAACTAGCAATGATGTAAAATCATTGGCTTGACAACTATGCACAGCCACTTATCTTTCTTGTTACTGTCTTGTTAATTGCTTAGCTAATTATTGAAGGTTTTTTTTATGTAGCCAATAGCTAAACACTTGCAAAACCATTGAGGAAAAAGTAGCTAATTAGTACATTTTAGGATCTTTTGAAAATTTTGAGAGGCAAAAGTTCAAGAATATATTTCCCCAAGAAAAAAAATCTAATTAGTTTACATTTTTACCACCTTTCAGCAACCTGAAGCCATGAAATGTTGTGTAGGTCTTTATCGTAGCGGATGTTTCTTTGCTGTTATCTACTACTCTCCTGTGATTGTACGAGTTTTCACTCTGTGCTGGTCTGGGCTCTCCTCGTCTCCTTCAGCCGAGGTGCTGGTGCACCAGGAGGGCTCCCCCTTCCCCATCTCCTCACCAGGGTTACCGTGGAATTTAGTTGATGAACCTCTCCTGGGACTAAAGCCCCGCCCCCGTGCAGAGAGCGCACCACCCACCCAGCCTGATGGCAGCGAACAGCATGCTATTGCCACGGCACCCAAAACGGCTCCAGAGAGCACAGACCTCTTCTCCTCCATCACCTGGTCCCAGAGCCAGTGGATAGCCTTCAATGACGAGCTTGTACCATGTAAACGGCCAAGCAACACCAGTCCCAGGGAACACCAAAGACCACTGTCTCTGCCACCGGCCAAAGCCTTCAGGTTCTTCTCAGATGACCCCAATGACCCTTACAATAAAGTCGCGTGCCGTGCTGGTCTGTTTATCGAAGAGAGCTCCTGCCCCTCAAGGCTCTCTCCAGCTGCAACGGACGATAACGCCAAGCCCGCTGCTAACCAAGCACACAACGGTAACCAGAGGCATGCCGCGTGTGGCCTGAATGCGTTTGCAAGGGTTTGCTTTCCATTTGCGTTTTCCTCTTAATCACAGAGTCCTAAAATGCTAACTTTTTTTATTTTATATGAACATGCTAAATGCTTGTTGATTTTCAGTTTTGGCTGTGGCTTTCTTTTTTTCAATAAAATGAACTTCGAGTCAGAGTGTTTCTCATTTTACCTTCTGAATGGTGAAAGGCCATATTGGTTTGGTTTGCTGTTTGTGGTGGTTGAGACCGTTTCATTTTGTTTTGCATTTTTGATGTGTGCTTGTGTTTTTTTTTTTCTTTCTTTCACACAATATTTGACTTTTTAAAAAGTTCTCTGTTTACTACAACTTGAAGTGTATTATTTTTTCATCTGGGTTTTATTTTTCCATGAAGTGATTGCATGATTGTTGGAGTGGACGTTGATGTTTTGTTTTTGTGAAGAAACTAATGATTCTTCACTGCTTTTAACACTCCATCCATATGTTTAAAAATTACAACTGTCTTGGCTACATTAAGATTGCATTCCATCAAGAGATTGTTATGAGTAAACTTCATTTTTTACAAGGATTTAATAATTCATCTCTGAATTTCAGATGACCCTATGAGTATTTTGAGGGTATTATTGTTATTACACAGTTATTCTTATGTCCTGATCCTACCTAATCTCTCTTCACCAGTGCCTCTGCAGGCCCGACCAACCACCCCACTGGCAGTCGGAACCATAGTGCCTCCACCACGACCATCCTCCCGACCAAAACTCCCCTCGGGCAAACTTGCGGGCATCAATGAAATTGTGAGTAACTTGCAGGCGTAGGCCTCAGAGGAGCCCTGGTCACACATAAAGGCTCCCAGACGTTCCGGTCCTGAAACATCATCATTGTCTCGGCATCTAGGTCAGACCCTTCAGCCCACCAAAGACGTCCAACGCCAGCCCTCCCCCTGCGGCACCCCTGGCCCGTGCTGAGAGCTCCTCCTCGCTGTCCTCCACTGCCTCCCTGAGTGCCGGCAACACCCCCACAGTGGGTGAGTTTAAACACCATGGGAATGTACCTAACCCCCCACTCCCCAACCCCTTCCTGCATCATGCCCCAGCAACTGGAGGCCCTCTCACCCAGTGCTCACTGTTATTGGGGAATTCATGTCTGTGGTTTACTCCTCTTCCTTTCTGCTCCTCTTTTCCAGTCAGTTTCACAGAAGACCACAAAACTCACTCGCTGACGAGCATTTGTACTTTTAGCTAGAGTTACATCAGAAGTCAGAGCCAGCCACCAATCTGCAATTACAAACTTTGTCATGGTAAAGGCAAAGTTGCTTTGTATGGAGTGCAGCCTCCAACACAGCATAAACTACTAGCTACAGTATAGTATGTGCATTGGTTTTGGATTTCCTGTGGATCCGGATACAGGATTATGATGCTTTTTTGCTATTACTTTTTTTAAGACTAAGGGTACATTAGTGTGCATTGATAAAGAGGCAACCCAAAAATATAAATGGCACCAAAAATTTTGATATGCGTACACCCCCATTGTGTGGGTTAATGCCATACAAGTACCACCTACTTTCCAACACTGAAGTGTCAGATAACATTAAGCAAAATCATCTGTCCTCTTTGTAAAAATTAATTTAATTATCACAAATGTGCTTTTCTCTCCATGCTTAACAAACCTTTTAGGGACTGTTGTGATGATCTCAGATATTACACCACAACTTAGACCCATATTTATAGTATCTGCAGAACTATACTGATTCCATGCAATGTTCATCATAAACTTAACCATAAATTCTGCATTTTTCATTACATTTTGAATTTTTAGGCTTGAAAACATGCACCGTTTCCCTTAGGTGTGCCACACATGAATGAGCGCCATGCCTGTTTATCGTTTTAGAATTCTGGACCCAGCTTTGCCTCCCATTTTAACATCTGCAGCACACACAATTAAAATCATTTCCCCACCTTTGTGAGAATAGAATTTCTGCCATATTTCCCATTTCATAGAATATAACACTATGTTCTCCATGGTCACCAAACAAAAGTAGCTAATCAAATGCTACACAAAATGAAACAAAGTGGCTGTCATTTGTCTTTTATTTGGAAGGTGAACATGTTGGTTGGATAGCTTTTGCTTAATAACCTCAAACATAGTTTTATGCAACGTATCCCTTAAGCAGAAACTCACTATCACCTATCATGTTACCATCATGAATGTTAGTACACCAGGCGCAGACAACTGCAAGATTAAATTAACATTTTTCAGGCACAGTCATTTTGAAGTTTTTTTTTTTTGTATGTTAATATTAATTACCAGGAATTCTGATCAATTAGGAGTGGATTTATTGTGTAGTTTCAAGGAACGAGGCTTGAAACTCAGAGGTTTCAGTCCTTGGTGGGGCACTACCATTGTGGATTGGAATTGCCATGTATGACAATGAACAACATGATACATTACATTATTTTTGATGGTAACAAACCATTGTAATGAACATTGAACTGCTAAACTCAAGCCTTCACATTTCAGGAGTGTCAAATCTCTGCTTGTGTGAGGCTTGCATCAAACTACTGATTTTCAAAGTCGCACTGAGCCAAATGAGATGCCCAGGCAATTTCGGCTTGCATTGTGTGTGCCTGTTGAAAACATTCACCCTCATCTTCATATGTGTTGTGGGCTTTCTCTTTTCGTTTGGCTTTTGTTTCAATTCCAAAGACGAGGATGCGTTCGTTGGGAAACTGCCCACCTTTGAAAAACGCAGCGAGACCCCCGCAGGTACAGTGAGAGCGGTGGACCTCCCTCAATCTCACCGTGTGCATCATACTAACACTCCTGGATCTGCCTGCTCTGCCTTGCCTCGCCTCAACACTAAACCTCTTTCTCCTTAAGTCTCTTCTACAGAAGACTGTGAAGGGCCTGGAAAAACATCTGTTTCTCTGTCTTATGTTATACAAAATCAACAGTGAACAGCATGATACCAGTAGGGCTGTGTTTATTTATTTATTGCAGTGGTAAAACATCACGTTTTCCCTCCGTGCTGATGGCGGAGCAATTGCTAATGCTGTTTTCACGCTATGGAGACGAGAGGGGAAACCAGTGTCTTTGCTGTTAATAATGGCAAAGTCATCATCTGTCTGTCTCTATATTCTCTGACTTATGAGCATCTTATTTAAGTGAATGTGGCAGCCAGAGTCATGATAATTACAATGGCGCTTGTGTTTGCATGAGGTTTTTGGGGATATTTGAGATCCAGACCCAACCTCTGATTAATCAACTGGTCTAGAATTGTGCAATCCACATCAGACAAATTTGATTTGTGTATGAAATCCATTTTTCAAACTGGAAAGAAGTCTGTAAGTTTAAGGAACATAAAATATGAAATATATCCTGTATTCAAAAGAATTTTTTATATTCATTAAAATTATGTAAACATTCTCGACTTTGTGATATTTTAAGAAGTAAGCTTTCACCATATTTGAACATGTATGCACATAGCAACTGCAAAGATCAGATCCAAAACTGGTTTCTTACGTGGTGATTCTTCTACAGTTCTACTGTTCTTTATTGACCTTTTGATGTAATTGAATAACTGTTCTACTCTTATTTGCTGTATCTAATGCAATGTATTGCATGTCAATACTGAGATCTCTTGTATGTACATTGTTTCTAATTTTACAATTACTTGTGATTCATTTACAGTGTTTCTGCTGTCTCCAGTATTATTTGTATTATCCATTTTCTGTTTTAATATGTATTGACAAATTTTCATCATTGTAAAACATAAAAATGAAAAGAGGCAAATACTGACACAGGCAGGAAAGCTGACTGTGTTGTTTAATATTGCAGACAGTTGAACAAATGTCATTCTGAATTTGTCTATGAAAAGGAGCTTCTTAACACAGCTGTCAAAACCAATCTGACAGCTACATTAACACAATTAACTGGCCATTTCCAAGGTGGAGCCGAACATGTTTCAGAGTTTTAGCGAACCATAAACGCTGCTCACAACAGTCATCCCGGGGCTGTAAATCCAGCTCTGTTTTGAGTACTGCATTTTCTCTCCTACAGGCACATCCCGAGGGCCCAGTCCAGTCACCCTGGCCTCCCAAGACTCCTTGCCTATTGCAGTGGCCTTCACAGAATCAGTCAACGCCTACTTCAAAGGCGCTGATCCCACAAAGTTAGTATTACACTGCTTCCTGTCATGTGGAGAGTAGCCCTTAAATCAGATGTTTGTGAGCCTGAAAGGAAGAGGGGGACTCCTGTGGTACATCAGGTCTCCGTGTGAATGCCACACACGCACACCCGCGCTGTCCATGCTGCGTCTGGGACACATTACGGACACATAACAGCGCCCGTCAACTCCCAGCTTGCACTGTACCACGCGTGGAAAGTCTTACTTCATTCTCTTGACACCATTCTTTCAAAGCACATAACCCACATTGTGAAATGATAAGTGTGGGCAGCAAAAACATACATGCTTTTATTGGTTAATTTCTGCTGTGCAGAAGCTCACGTTTTAGTGGATTACAGAATGGAACATTTTGTAGAAACATGTTAGGGCTGGATAACAGAGTTGTACAAGTGGTTACATGCATTTTACACTCTCCCCTTGCACTCTCTCTTTCAATCTCTGTATATCTTTTACTGATTTTTTTTTTTTTTTAAATAAACTTTGACTGGCAGTTTATCCCTGAATTAATATTAAAAACATGTTGCTACTGCAAAATCGGTCATTAACCTAATTAGTTATTCAATAATGTTTGCCCTCATTTAAAAAAAGAAATGAGATTCATCCCTAGCTAATGGACCCTTGGAATATGTTCTTGGAACTGCACATAGTTGTTCTGTTATTCTAGAATAACTCCTCCAGAGTTTATTTGCTGCCAGACAGCTATTTTGGAGTATTTGCATTCAGCTGATGGCTGCAAATGTAGTTTTATGGCTTTTGTCCATGTGCATTGACAGCGAGTGTTTCGGCTGGCTGGTGTTTCTTCTCGGCAGGTGCATTGTTAAGATCACTGGCGACATGACGCTGTCCTTCCCCAGCGGCATCATCAAGATTTTCACCAGCAACCCCTCTCCTGCTGTCCTGAGCTTCAAGCTGAACAACACCACCAAGCTGGAACAGATCCTGCCCAACCAGCAGCTCCTCTACAGGTCTGCCTCTAACAGAACCTTGCCACTGCTGCCACCAGCCTGCCCAGTCTCTAACCTGACTAGTCTCAAACCTGAATATTCTCACTTTAAAAACAAAAGGGGAGGTTACAGTTTGTGAGATTAACGTTTTGCAATCTGTTTGGTTCCATCAGGTGAGTCAGCGTTGTATTATAAGTCAGTGGTTGAGATGGCCATTTCCAAGTGGAGTCCCACCCACCAGGGATCTTTAAGCAGACCTTTAGCAGAGGAAACTGACAATTGGTTTGTATTACGGCCCTGGAATTTGGGTCAGTTAACCTCACGTCAGAGTCACATGGTCAGACTCCTTGTACAGTATAATTGTGAGCCCGACTAGTCGGGCTGAGATAAATCCTACAGAGATGCCCCAGACTCATGATAGTGGTGAGTTACATGGGACATCACTGCAAAGTAAATTAATTTAGCTTCAAAATCCTGCCATTACGTAAAGTACAGTTTTTTCCCCCTCATTTCTCTGGTGCCCGTTTCATCATAAGAGTCAGAAGCCATATGAGAGCTATAATATACTTTCCTGAGGTAGCTACAGGGTAGGAAACTTTCACATACCAAAGTTGTGAGGAGATTTTTTTTTTCTTGTGTCCCAAGAGCCTTTGCAACATTTAAGTGTAAGATGCAGATACAGCATCTGGTCAAGTCCGACAGTGTGTCCTCAGAGATTATCATTGATTAGAGTGACCTGGCCGCAGTCCCTAAAGCTACATACCCCTCAACGAGAGGGCATATGTGTTGTTTGATATTTACTCAGCCAGAGGTAACCGTAAGTGGAAATGTTTTGGTCCGAGTGCCAGCAGCACCTGGAGACCCCATAAAATGACCTGCACGAGGTGCTCTCGAAGGAAACGTCACATCCAAGCCATTTCCTCCTCGATCCTTTCAACAGCTGTTCAGAGTAGAGACGAATCCATGTAAACTATATGGACTCGGCCAGGAGAATACCACCGCATACCATGTTTGGGTTTCAGCTTAAAGAGCCCCCTGCTTTATAAAACACAACCTCCATCAACAGCACAGCTCTTATGCATTAAGACGGATCTAATGGCCAGATTACCGTCCAGATTTTTCATCAGACAGTGTGAAGGTAAAATTAAGTGTGTCTGGGTGTGCCTCCATGTCTCTGAGTGCACCTCCATGGATTGGTTTTGAAGTTAAAAACACATAAGGCTGGCATAAGTTCTCTTTGAAGTGAATCCCGTTCCAAAGGAGGTTTTTGCGTGTTCTCAGTTAGTTTCCCCCTAGGCAGCTCAGGGTCTGCATGGCATGCCTAATTGAATCAACGGGACTTATGATTTAATAGGTGGGTGGCAGTAAAAGGGTCATTCTTTCCGTGCAGTTGAAGCGACTTGCAACTGCAAGGGCAATGCAGTGAATGAGAATTAATTAAATTATTCTCTGTAGTCCTCCTTTTGTGTGTGCGTGTGCGTGTTCTGACAAACATGGGAGACACAACATGCTGATATCCAGTTGACAATATTTTTGATATTTTTTTCTGCGTTCATTTTCCAATCTATATATGTGTGTGTTTATACTTAGCGACCCCTCGCAAAATGACTCCAGCACTAAAGACTTCTGGATGAACATGCAAGCTCTCACGGCCTACCTCAGGAAAGCATCTGAGCAGAACCCTGCTGCGTCCTACTACAATGTGGACATCTTAAAATACCAGGTCAGCCCAGCATGGCCACCATCCGGGAACATGTCTTAGCATACACTCAGTGATGGAGAAAATAGATCATATTCTTTATAATTTCCTAGCCATTCTTTGCAGCCTTTATGCAGATGGAAAATAACAGATGATTCATTCCCAGCACAGCTGCACCGAGTACATTTGCATTCAACCACGTTCAGAATATATTTCTCTTGCTGCGTTCAGGAATATGTCCTTTTAAGGCAGAAGTGTGCAGCAAAGCCTGATCTGTTCCAGAATTATTTGCAAACTTAATTGTGAAATTACTTTCATTATTTAATTAACCCAATAGTTTTTAGACTGACATTTCCTGATACTGTCAGGAGCTTTGGCTTCAGGCTGCACACGTATCCTTGGTGTAAAAGATTTGCTGTGGTCCGATGAGGAGGAAACAGCTGTAAGCAAGAGGGATTTCAGTGGTTAGGATGAAGCAAAAACAGCATACACAACGCCTCTTAAGGAACGGAGATAAACATATATGCTTTAACATTGTAGAACACCCAAAATCTAAGTATCATTTTTTGCTTATGTTATGGTGTTCTACACATCCCTATATTTGTAGTAATTCTAGTCTCCTTTAACAGTGAATCCACCAGTGACTAGTATTGTTAGCATCAGTGTCACAGTCATGTTGGTTCATTTGGAAGTTGAAGGTGTTGTACTAACATGTGGGCTTCAAGCTGCTATGTAGCCTCTCATTGTTTTCAGACATCGATGCTAACAGTGATAGATTTTTATTTGTGTGAACTGTTACTACAGGCAGTTGTATGCGGGAAATCAGACAGGTTTAGCTTTGTGCACAGGTCTGTGACCAGCTGTTGACCAGTGTGGCCCTTGCAGGTGTCTTCCAATGGGATCCAGTCCACCCCGCTGAACCTGGCAGTGTACTGGAAGTGCACTTCCACCACCACAGACCTGCGAGTGGACTACAGATACAACCCAGAGTCCATGGTCACCCCCGGACCCCTGGCCAATGTGCAGGTCCTGGTGCCAGTAGACGGAGGGGTGACCAACATGCAGTCTCTGCCCGCTGCCATCTGGTAAGCATGCCACCAGACTGCATTTACCTGTCCCATCTCAACAGGGAATGCCAGCAGATGCCATACACTTACCTGCAAACTAACGGTGGCAATGTTGCATAATGGTTAGGGAACTGGGCTTGTAACTCAGAGGTCACAAGTTCCAGTCCTAGGTTGGGCACTGTTATTATACTTCTCAGTGAGGTATTTTAGTCAAATTGCTCCAGTAAGCTACATAACTGTAACTATATGAAAATGCACTGGTAGTGTGTCTGCAGTGTGGAAAGAAGTGAGGTCTTGTCATCACATGAATCGGAGGTATCACATCTTCATGGCTCCTTTGTCAGCAGGAAAGGGTTTCTGAGTGAGGCTTAACAATGTGGCTGAGTTTGAGTGGGAAAACAGGAAACATACCCCAAAAATCTGGGTACCCATGTAAATGACTCAAAAACATCCATACTGCAAATCTGTAATTAGGTATCATGTTACGTGCACTGTTACTGCTCTGCGATTATTTGCTCGTCAAGTATTTCTCAGGTGCATTTGTGTCGAGCCTTTGTACGTGCATGTTTACAGGCACTGTGGTTATTCACTGGGGTTCTTGGTTAAATCATTAACGGACCTATACTCATTCATTATTTTTTTGTCTGGCCTAGAGGTGTGACCAGTGTTAATCATTTTTAGCCTACAGAGTAAATTTCTGAGTTGTGAAATAACACTGCTGTTTATTTCACTCATGTTTTTATTGAGCAGTGTAATGTTAACATGCCTATGTTTATGATTGTTTTCCAACAGGAATGCAGAGCAGAGCAAGTCCTTGTGGAAGCTGAGTGATATCTCAGAGAAGTCTGAGAATGACGGTATGTTGAAAAAGACATGGTCAAGGTAGATCAATTGAATGAAGATTGTATGAATAGTTTTGGTTATATGCTGTAAACTTCCATGCCAAAGCGTTTGTGATCCAGTGACACTGAGGACTTAATTCACATTGTTTGTAACTTAGTTTAAGAATAATTTTGTTATATTTAAGTGTTTGCAACTTACATTTATGTCACAGCCTCCCTCAAGCTGACATTTAATTTAGTGGGGCTGTGACGGGGCCAGGGACAAACTGGACATTGTGGTGCACCAGTGCTCATTGCTCTCACACTGCTCGGTGATTTGCAGTAGTCTGGGGTTTTGGAGGTGGAGAATGATGGTGAGGGGTGTGTTTGTGTGTGTGGTCTCAGGTTCAGGATCCCTCAGGGCCAAGTTTGAACTGTCAGATGGACCTAGTAACCCAGCCACAATTGCAGTGCAATTTCTCAGCGAAGGGAGCACTCTCTCTGGAGTCGATATGGAACTTGTCGGGACTGGCTACAGACTTTCCCTGGTTAAGAAAAGGTTTGCTACAGGTGAGGTCTTTGTTGCTTGGAAACACAGGGAAGTAGTTTGTTTATTTACGATATGATGCCCTTGTGTGCTTGTCACCCTGACTAAAAAGGCATCTTACCCAGGAATATTAATGATTATCCAAGAACATGCTTTATTTGGGTATCGCACTTTGGTAGGCCCCTTAGTTGTAATAGGGCTTTACCTGAGGACTTTATGAACTTGGAGTCGTCAGCATCAGCTGAACCAGTGAACCGTAGCTTTGAATGATGCTCTGGCTTTTTTCCCCTCACTCTATTTTCTCACATTCATTTTGTGGACAGACTCTAAAAATCATACCTCACATACACACACACACACACACACACACACAAATCCATACAGCGTATAAACCAGATGCATTATAGCCAAACCTTCTCCTGTCTAATTGTTGTTGCTCCATTTCCCCTAGGACGATACATGGCAGACTGCTGATGTTGCTGAGCTGTGTGTCCCACGAAGCACAATTTCACTATTGAAAGTGTCTTTTCAATATTTTACTCAGTCTGGTGTTTTGTGTTGTATTTATGGAGGGTGGAAACAAATCTGAAGGGTTTCATATTACATTGGTTTTTTTTCTTGACACTTTTGAAACATCTTTGCATAAATTGAAATGCACCTTTTGGAAGAAATATTTTTTACTACATGAAAATTAGCACTGAATTTTGAACACTGTTTGAGGAAAAAAGATCGTAAAAAATGTGGGCTGTCAGGAACTTTATGAAATTGAAATTCTTTAACTTCGATTTATTCAGACTTTTATAAAGTCAAAACCTTAGCCTTTGTTTGATATGTATAGATAACAGTATGTGTAATACAAATATATTGGACTGATAAAAATCTAAAAAAAAAAAAAAAAAAAAACCTGCACTAACCGTCTTTCCTGCCGTTTTAGAATCATTTTTCCCTTTTGTATATTCGGCTTTAGCTCTGCCAATAATTGCAAACTACGACAAATTTCTAAGGCTGGAATGAGAATAACATATTAATGCATGCCTTCCTAAACTTTCCTCAGTGTTTAAATACCTTTATTTTCTAGGAAGGCGTATCATTCAGTGCGGCAGCCAAGTTTAGATCACAATTTTTTTTTTTTTTTTTTTTTTTTTTTTTGCCGTCTGTTAGTGTGCAATGACTCAAATATAAGCTGTCTTAAACTGAATAGGCTCATAAGTGTGGCACAAACAAAATCAAATCCCTGGGACATGACTGTTAAAGACCTCCCGTCAGTTATTTTTACAGTAACAATGTGACATCAGTGCCTCTTTTTTATTATATGATCACCATTAATCAAAACGTGCCTCATTTTCTTATTTTTTTCATTTTCTAATACTCTTTTGTATTTTGTAGCACAGCAAGAAAGCACAACATTTGTGCCTACCATCTTTTATACTATATTACTTGGATGTTGAAGGGAAACAGCTGACGTATTTAAATTTTCATCAGTTAACCTTATATTAGATTTTGTCTTCCTAAACGATCGGTCAACAATGATGTCTTGCAAACTGTCTGCTATCGGTACCAGCTTTTAGAACGTTATTTCTTATCAACAGTTTTGAATTGAAGCCACATCTTGGGAAAAGAGGTGGGCTAGTCTAACCTAATAAAGTTGAGGCATTATCCTGTACTGTAGGTCACATTCGTGAGCATCACATTTTGTCAAGGACATAGTTTTTACTGATATCATGGATATGATTGCCCCCACAGCCCCTCTTAAAAATCTGAGTGTTCTACCATATCTAGGCCCCAACCCCCCCACCCCCATCCACCCATCCTGGACAGATTTCTGTCCAATGACTACAGGGCCTGAAAAATACAGGACAAAATGTATGCCAGAATGTATGAATTTTTTTTACAGCTGCCTTACCATTAAATACATTGCATTAATGTTTCTTCCACTTGAAATACACTAATTTGAAAGAGCAGAGAGATGGTAGTTTTGGCTTGAGGAAATCAAAGTTCCAAAGCTGATACTCTATCTGCTATAAAATGTGTTACTTTTAAGAAGGATGATGCCTATTTACTTATCTGTAATTTATTGTGTATAGATTAATCTTCTAAATTATACTTGTTGAGTTAAACATGGAATAAGAAAATGAAACCAAATAAATATAAGTCTTTTCTTCAGCACATTTTAAAGACAAGGCTACTTGTTTGGAAGAGTGTCCCAAGTGCAAATTGGTTATTCTGATTACCTCTGGAAAATATTCATTTTATATGATACATTATATATGAAAAAATCTGTATGTAGTGTAGTTTTATTGCCCCACCCAATGGAGTTTAGAGCTGAACTCAACATAAACATGAACTGTCTTCTCCCTGATACTCTGCTGTATTTTTAAAATTTTGATTCTGGTATTGGTGAAGTTCCTAATCAAGGGCAATAAGCAACCCTTTCCACCTGAATCTTTTTCAAAGCCACTAAAATATCTCTGCCAATTTGTCTTTCTGTTGACTCTGTTCATGTGGTAAACCTAAGGTTGTGTCTCTGAGATATGTTTGTACGCAAGTAATGTGTTCCACTACCCAACTTCTGGTGCTCTCTCTTTACCATTATTGTTTTTTTTTCTTTTTTCCTTCCTTGACCCGATGCAATATTTGTGTGATTTGTTTTTGTCTCATTCTAAAACACCACCTCTGAAAGGGATACTTTCCCCTACAGTCAGTGGTAGCAATATATAATGGAAAATAAATTTACTACAAGTATGAATTGAAAGATTTCTGATTAAATTGCTTTTCTCAGAAGGAAGTCTCTGCTAAGTAGGCACATGGCCTGTATTGTTGGAATACAGTGGTGGGCCACATTTCTGTAATTGCAGCTCTGCAGTTTGTTGCCTATGTAGTAAGAGGTTACTGTGTCTGATATCCACTAAAAGTAAAAGGGCATCTTAAAACTCTGAGCATAAACTGCTTAAAGGTCCCCAGTTGTTATCTTGCATTTTGAGATTTTCGAAATGGTCAAGTCCAGCAAATACGCTTTGCATGCAGGGAAATGTCCATGGCTTGGCATTGTGCATATCACAGCTTTAACAAGATGAAACCGTGGCCTTACAATTCAAAGGGGTGATCAGCATCGGTTTCATCTCATGCAAACAACGTGCGATGAAACCGAATTTGTCCTCAAAACAGACGCTGTGCGACAAAGATGAGGCATTTAAGTCCCTGCAGTGTATGAAGCTTTTCCACTTCTGCTGTGTTTGCTAATTTTCCATGACAGCAGTGTGATAAGTGAAATTGGTGTTAAGGAAGAGAGACTTGTTTTAAATTGCACATATTCTATGGCAGAACTGTGGCATAGTCGATTATACAGTGACTGGGTGTCATTTGATATTACATGTCACTATTTTAAGGTTTTAGGTACACATTTATTCTTTTTAAAGTGTTCATATTCCTTAAGGAAATGGCCCACAGCAGTAAGGGCTGCAAGCTGCACGATTTTGCTGGAGATGGACTAACACTTTGTCTATAAATGCAAATAACAATCGTGACCCAAGGCTGTTCTAAGCAGAGTTGAAGTATACAGGAACTGAATATATATGTAATGTATATTTAGCGAGCTGGTTCTTGCTTCTCTACACCGAAATCTCTCTTGCTGCCTCTACATCATCAGTAATATTCTATGGCATTTGGAGCTTTTGTTTTCATATTGTTTGTACGTTTAAAAAAAAAAAAAAAAAAAAAAAAAACATGTAGTCAAAAGGAAAGTAAACAATCTGTAAATGTAAATGATTTCTCATGAAATGTAAATTTTACAGTATCTCTGCCACTTTTGTCTTTATAATTCATTGTGCCTGTAATAAATGTGTAATATATATATTATATATACATATATAAAATTACAACTAAACATTGTGCCCCTGTGTATTATTTCACTGTTCTTTGTATAGGTTGGTAATATATATTTGTATGGTTGTGCAAGTTAATTGTATTCTTCAGGGCCATTGTTAGAGTGGTCTGTTGTGCTTTTTTGAAGATTTCTCACACTTATAAACTGTTAACCTGATAGATACAAAACTATTTAAAATTAAGGGTTCCATTTACATGATGAGTCCGCTGGTATAAGACTCTAATTTTGTCTGATTTTGAAAAATTAGGCTAGTAGCAGAAATGTTAATCTGCTTATGAACCAACAAGTCTTTCCAGATTTGGCAAATTTAACCTTTGCAAAACACATTTAGATTCTTGTAAACAGGCAAGACACAAAAGCTATGTAAAAATAAGTGTATTCTTATGGTCATGTTTCTAGGGGAAAAGTGTCGCAAAAAATGTAAAAGGATGCATTTAGTGTTATTTATTTTGTTATGTTGAGGAAAAATTGTATCATAGGGTTAAATGACATGAAATGTGCCACCTTTTTTGGAATTCACTGTGTCCTGCATACAAGGGCTTTATAACTTTGTAACTTTAGGTTAAACATTGGGTGGGTTGAATATTTTTCATTCATCATGATGATATGATTATTTGGGAAGGTTGTATTCACCAATTTTTATTTATTGGGGAGTTAAACCCCCCTTCCCCCTGTAATTTACGCCAATGCCTGCATACACCTAGCACAAGAAGTACACCACAGCATGTGTATTCCTCCAGTGCACTCACCCATGAGCCCCTGAATACTTTCCACATTAAAGCACATGCAGTATTACAGAAAGTACTAGTGCTGGTCCAAGGAGAAGCACAAGAGGAGCCTG
Organism: Albula goreensis; assembly: GCA_022829145.1. NCBI lineage: Eukaryota > Metazoa > Chordata > Actinopteri > Albuliformes > Albulidae > Albula > Albula goreensis. The sequence goes on along the minus strand of CM040741.1, from coordinate 59,835,699 downwards.
TAGCCAGTGAGGATGAGTATTCCAACCATTTTCACAGTCTAATAATCAAATGGGCAGAGAACAGATTAGTTCAAAGAAAAAAAAAGTTAAGCTTCATACATTGAAGATTTATTGAGCACACTGGTTCATTTTGTATCATGTCAGAAGAAGCAGCATTGCATTACTCAATGTTGAGTCTGCACTGCAAAGAATTTCTAAATTCTTCTTCTTAAGAAAGACCACTTAATATCTCTCCAAATTCAGAACTGTGTGAGACTTTTTGATGGGAAATACCACTGAAAACAAAGCTCATAATCATTTCCAGAGTTTGCCCAAATTACTTATTTTTCTGATAAGGTCCCCTGAGAGATAATGGAAAAGTTAGGAAATGAGAATGTTGCTGTGCTACTTCAAAATAAACCAAAGACAATTAATCTATGCTGCTGGTTTAAATAAATAAATGGAGAATTTACCTGTTGACCTTTCACAGATACCATTACATGTTTAATGTATACTACATTTTGACAGTTGTTGACTTTAACTTTCTGGAAAGTGCAGTAAATTCTATGAATTGGTTGAAGACGAATGGTTTTAGAATAAAGAATGGGACGCACCCCCCCTCCTCCCCCTCCCCCCCCGGCCACAACCGGCAATGGCGAGACCTGGATTCAAGCCCCCAAATGTCTTACCCTGTGAGCCACCCAGAGATTTTTTTTTTTAATTGAAGATTACTGTCCAAGTAGATTGATTGACTGATGCCAAAGAATGGATGAACATTAAAAACAGTGATGAACTGGCAGGCCTCATGTTTGGAGATGAGGTCAGGCTGGAAGGAGGGGGTCTGAAGGATCTGATCCCTGGGTGTCTGGGGAGGTGGCAGTTACGTCTTGTTTGAGCCAGCATTTCTTTCTTTGGGGGGGGGGGTTGCAGATGAAGGAGCAGTGTGATGACAAGTAGCGTGCGATAGTTTTCTAAGGTCAATGCATAAGATGTTTGAGGGACTACGCAGCAGGGTCCCAGCGGGTAAGATTTTATGGATTTGTTTGGCTCTGTTGTACAGCCTACAGTAGCTCTGGGCCCCAGGGCATTCACAGTTGTGAAGGGCCAGCTTTGAGAGACTGCAGGCTGGAAAGGATAAAATAATTGGCGTGAGGAGAGGTATGTACTGTAGCTGAGGTAGGTTCACCTCTCCTGTGTGTTTCTCTGCTTCTTCTCCCCTGGTAAGGAGGCCCTACCCTGCTAATATGTCCCTCCTCAGTTTTAATCCGTAAGAAGAAAAGATCACCACGGTATATGCAGAGGCCCAGGGACGTTAATTGGGGATGCCTAGTGGCCAGATGTGGAGGAGATTTGTTATTTACACGGTGAAAAATGAGTACCTGCAGAGAGCAGGGAGCTCTTCATATTTTCTAAATGCTGTCATGGCTGTGTTTGTTCAAAGGCCCATCGGGGTAATAAAATTGAGTTATTTTGGCTGAGCAAATGTGTAGAACATCGGTTACGTTTATGGTCAATTTATAATAGATGTGCCTATTTGATCTCTGTTAAACATAAGGAAAAACATCTGAAAAAATAGAGATGGTGTAAGTTTATTGCATTAAATGTGGATTCCCTGTCAAAGCCCGGAGGACCTGGGCATAAATCAAACGCTGAACTGGTCAGGCAGCAGTGCAGGAAATGTGTGCTGTGTTCCCTCCAGAACAGGGCTAGGCAGAATCAGTCCTTCCACGCTGATACTGAAAACAGGCTCTGGAAAAAATATTCACACTACTCCACAGCGACAAGTCAGTTACCCAGGGTGTTCTGTTCCAGAATTTTACATGTATATCAAGTTGATAGATGTTTTCCGTTGAGTTAAATTCTTCCATGTCTAGCATTTTAATTACATTTTCAGGCCTCTATAGTTTATTAAGTCATACAAGAGATTCCTTGGGAACAGCGATTTGATAATTTAAATACTGGAAGCTTGGCCAGGATTATACTCTCCCATGTTGAATTACACATACAGATATTAGTATATTATTCCCAGATTTTATGATGACAGATTGAAGTTCCATAAGCCTTCGTGCTTAAAAGGCTTTTCAATATTACAAAACAAAAGGCTACCACGAACAATTGGTAAAAGTATGGTCTCCTGCCAAGCTTGCACGAGAAAATTTCCCTAATACATTTAACACACTGGAACTGATACAACAGGACATCTGTAGGGGCGGATTAGCAGCGTTGGTGTTTCCAGTGACCAGCTTGAGCAAGCCACCAGCTGTAGTGGCTGAGCAATTAGACAGCTTCTCTCGCAGCGATCAGCCAGTGTTGTTTGTTCGGAATGTCTCTGTCACTGTCAAATCACAGAAGGGTCAAAGCTCTACATATGGAACATTGTGGTGTTCATTCATGGAATTTTTTCCGCAAGCACTTCAGGCTGGGTCTCAAACTGATGGGGTCCTGGTACCCCCCTAGTGAGCAAGAGATGAGATTTACTTAGCTTTACACCAGTGGACACTGGGTCCTCCAGTTACCCCAATGTTGCCTGGCACCTTCCTGATGGACTGCATCTGTGAGAGAAGTGGACTGAGGGAGAGAGTGGGACAGCTTCCTCCCCCGGGACAGAAAACCCAAACAGTAAAGGCCTTGGGTAAGCTCTGTGAACACCCATGCACACTTAATAATGTACACCTACTGATAACTAGTTTTATGACTCCCTTCACTTTCATATTCTAATTCTTGGTTTAAAAAATCAAATTCTTCACAGGCACCTTAAAATGCTTTTTAATGTGGAATAATATGTAAACATTTAAAAAAAAACATTATCAACAGATCACTACTTTTTTTAATCTGTTTTTGTAACAGAAGTGGTTAATGCAGCTAATTAGATGAATCTTTCTCCAGGAGAATTAATCATATGTGAATCTTATGTGGTAAAGAAACAATACTGTTTGATGTAGGATTCTGGATACTGTGATGCCATTATCAACAGAACTTAAACTGAGGACAATGACAGCTCATATAAGTGATATTACATTTGTCACAGTCATACATATGTAGCATTGTCCACTGGTGGCTAACCATTTCATTAAGTAAATTTTGGTGTGATTGCTAAAATTTCATGCATAATACTGTCTCCATTTGTGCTCATGAGCTGCATGTAGCTGGCACCTTAGAGATTCTGAGTTGCTATGAAATTAACTGAATAATGCCTGAATAAAACCAGCCCAACCTAAATGCACTAAATGAAGTGCATTCTATTCTAAAAACAAGTAGCTAAAATGATAGTCACACATTTTAATTAGCATATTCACCTTTGCCATAGCAGGACAGAATGTATCCTCAGCTCCATTGTATAGAGTTTGTATTGTCCTTATATGGGCATTGTGTTGCTGTTTAAAAAAAAAAAAAGAAACTACCTGAGCCACAGAAAAGGCCTGAGCATGAGAGAGCTGAATGACAGTGATCATTGCAGTAATGAAGCCAATCCCAGGCAGTGTGCGGAACTGCTCAAAAACATTCAAAGGCTGATTCTGCCAGATCAGGCAAGAGAATTAGCTTCCGTGCCAAGCTAGCGAAGGCACGTCACACCGCATTTGTCATGGAAGGACTGAGGACGGCCACGTAATTCAGTCCTGCATTCTTTTCTATCCTCGTCAATGCTTGTGTGGAAATTTTTATTTTCACCGCTCACACTATCTGAGGTGGCAGTGTTATCCAACTCTGATCCCAAGCAAATCAAAACATCAGACCACGGTATGCCCATGTTCTGCCAGTAGTGTACATGACCACAGTGACAGGAAGAGGAAATGACCCTTTCCTTCCTGCATTATATGCCAGTGTCTGAATGGTTATTGAAATGACAGGGGTCCTTTTTTAAACCTGTTAAGAAATCCTCTTTGGCTTCCCCTTTTATCTGCAGCCTGGTGACAACACCACAGAAAGCAAGGATATGAAACACATGTTGCAGCAGAGGAGTCATTTTAATATCACTTGACAGTTTAAAGAAAAGGGAAAATATTGGGGCTGGAATTGTCTTCTGTAAGAGGAAATCTGTCTTGATCTGCCATGCGCGTTCGCGCAGGGAATGATCCGCTGGAACTGCATGATGCCAATTATTCTGGGATTTACGGAAGTGGAACATGGGGCTGGAATAACACCTTTTTACGCTGGTGATGTTTTTGCAACCATCAGTTCTGTTAAAAAATAATAATAAATTGCCCTCCACTTGGTTCCTGTTGCCTTTGGGGTTTGGAAGGAACACATTTCAGGGAGGATGCAGGGGGTTGGCAGGATTGGTGGGGGGGTGGACTGCGGTCGAGGGGGTGACCCGTTTAGACGTTGGGGCTGTTATCTTAGGTGTGTTTGGACTGGGCGGTGAGAGGCCTGGTCCCCTGCTGAGGTTGACTTAGCTGGGACATGCCTCAGAACCCTGGCGTTCCGGAGGGGTAGGGGGCAACCAGTCATGGAGAGGATGGGCGGGTTCCCGGGGCGTTGCCACGGGGACCGTTTACCCGCCTGTCCCCCCGCGCTGCTCCCATTGCAGGGCTTGGAGCTGCCAGCGACTGACGCCCCTGCAAGCCTAGCGTGCAGAGAGGGGCTTTGTGCAATTGGCTGTTGTTAACACACTGTGGGGTGTGGGGAAGGGGGGGGGGGGGGATGCATTGCTGTGAAATAAAGGAGAGCAGGCCAGTATCTCTTTTCCTCTGGAGACTCAACCAGTGTTCATTTTCATTGTGCAACATTCTGCAGACTTCTTTTCAATAAGCTTCAGCAGTTTTTAATTGTGAACCCTATCTCTTTATACTCATAGATTATTCATTTTCAGAAGGCATAATGCAGGAAAAGATGTCAGTCTTGATACACAGGCCCTGTAATGTTCACATTTGGCTTCAATGTTATAGGCCATGAGCATCTGGAGAGGGTTACTAGGGATCCTACATCAGGAAACATGACTAAGAATACATCCATATGCCTACAGTGTATATTAGACAGTGTTCAGTATGAGGTATTAACTATCCAATGTTTAGGAGAGTATTTTAAGATATTGACTTAAAATACTCTCCTAAACATTGGATAGTTAATCCAATGTTAACTATCTCCAGATTAGTCTCCAGATTAAATACATGGAGTTCAGATGAGACCCAGTCTGATTTCATATTTATCTTAAGAGGGTTCACAGGCAGGAGCTGACGTCATTCGCTGAGCTGGGCTGGTTGGAACAGTTTACTGCTCTCTGAACTCAAGATGGCCTTAATCAAAAAGACTGTCCGGTAAATGTTGCCCTTGCGTTTTCCTCGCACTACTCATAGGCAAAATTAAATCAACCGATTTTTCAAAAGAAATTAATCTCCAAGTTAAACCTTTGCATGAAAGGGCCCTTACTTTAAAGAGCCTTTAAGCATTATTTACACAACAACCAATCACAGATAAACTGCTACTGGAATACAGAGAAACAAAGACCAAAGTAAGATATAACTGTAAAAAAATAATTCTGGTTTTAGTTAAACCATTGCTGGAGTCACAATAATCTGTGAAAAGTAAAATGTTCAGCATTAATTTAATCCTTAACAGAGTCCAGTAGGGATCACATTCACTCCACCAGTGTAAAATGTACTCTGTAAGAGTTAATTTCACACTGCGCAGTTGGCCTTAGGCAGCCACGCTGTACCTGGCCTGTCCGCCCTCTCCCATCCCTGTCTCCTCTGAGGAGATTTTTCGCATGAGAGGCTGTTTGTGGGAGTCTCACATCATGCCTGTTTCTCTGGTGATTATCCCCGGACCCCAGGGGCTGGGCCACACACCGGCCCCACGCTCCCCCTCATGTTTTTAAATAAGGTAAACAGCAGGGGGCCAGGGATCTGCTAAGGGGAAATGTCCCAATTACAAATATTTGGACTTTTTAAATCAAAAGAGTCTGCCAATCCCCGAAACTCTGCAATGTTCTCTAAACACCCGGTGCACACTGATTCTTTGTCTGGGCCGCCCTTAAGTTCATTACCATTTCCTGACAAAGGAGCTACTCTGCCGCACGAAAGCATGACTGAATTTGGCCGCGCCTTGAGGCACAGCGTCACGTGACATGCACGAAAACGTGGCCCCTTATGCACCTGCCGTGTAAAGGTGTGTGTGACCTCAGCAGCCGAAGCACTGAGAGAGCGTGGCAAGACCTCACGCGCCCTGGCGCGTTCTGACTCTGCCAAACAGCAGTCCTGGAGTGGGGTCTCTATAGTTCGCCTCTCTGGTTAAATGCTTCCTGATTAGCTGCCTTCCTGCAGCTGTGCTGCACAGCCCCGGAACCCCAGCATCAAAGAGGGCCAACAGGAGCGCCGACGGGCCTCACAGCCCTTCCTGGTGTTCCTCTCTCAAAACCATTTGTTGTGGTTGCAGGTCGGCAGCATCTGTGCCCTGGTTCATGTCTCCTGTACATGCTGGCTGGCAGCGGCAGACACTAGAGACTGGGGGACTCATGTGGGGGCTCTCTTCAACTACTACAGGAAATATGGAGCCACCAAACCTGCAGGTCTGTCTTCAGTGTCTGCTACAGGCTGTCCAGGAACATCAGCAACCATTCCCTTTCATCCACTTAAAATGTCCAGCATGCTTCAGTTCTAGTGACAATTGAAACATGTTATACGAACATCAATACATTAATGTACTTCTTTAGCTGGCCCATACACTTCAAATTGCTGAGAATGTTGATTAAAAATGCAAATATGAGCAATCGGATGGAGTATATTGGCACAGACAAATGGAGTGGGTATGTAAAACACTTCCAATTCATGAAGTAAGAGTGTAGCAACATAAAAATTGGCAATAAGTTAAATATGTACAGCACATCTGACACTGTTCACAAATGGCAGAAACCCATATAGCACTAGAAAAATTACTATATTATTCAGCCGAAGACAACATGTCTGCATGTGGCTGGTTGCATGAGAAATGTATAATTTATGTTTGTAGGTGTTTTGCTGGGGTTGAGAAACATGCCTTTGGGTGGTACATTAGATCATACATGTCAGCTACAATCTGGTAATTTAAAACCAAAACTGTATAGTGTTTGACAATATGTTTAGGGACAAAAACAAATATTTGCCAACTGAGAATGTGCACATAGCATTTCTGTCCCTCAGCAATATTTCCTTACATTAGCCACTGTTTGTTTTAAAAACACAGAAAGATTAATTGATATATCACTTTGGGGTATTGTTGTTAGCCATATATCAAATGTGTTTACTGATACATTTAGTGTTTATTAACGAAACCATTATCAAATATATAAATCCAAGTGTTTTATATATTACAAACTAATAAATAACATATTCTAAGGCTGATGGGTTTGACATCAAACATATTTCACTATTTAAATAATGGAGTTTTGTGGTTGTATAACTTCTCAGAAGGTCAGTAACACACCCCAGGACTTTTGGAAAACCACACTGAGAGTGACGTAGTATGTGCAGTCTCTAGCCTGCTGGTAAACTGGCCCATACCATTCCCCGGTGCACGAGGCGCACTCTCGTATAGCGTGATTGCTCGGAAGCACGCAGCGTTTCTATGCTAGGGAAATCTTTCTCGTCAGCATGCATTGTTTAACTACTTCAGTATGGATACACAGTAATGAGTTATGTTATAACGTAGACATCAGACACTGTCTTGTGAAATGGTATTTGACAGGTTGGAAAATTGTTCGCCTTTCCACCATCTATGCGTGCGGGCTCATCTTTTCTTCTTCCTCTTCTTCACGGATCACAGTGATTTCTGCGTTGATTTCATGAGGCTATAGACATTACTGAATTTAATATTTGCCCTAACTCAATTTCATTTGATCTAACACCAGTTCCAATTGAAATCCATTAAAATTAACCATTCCATTGTACTTGTGGAGTGTACATACATTCGCTAACAACACATTCTGCAATACAGCCCTGGTAACCTGTGAAACAATATTTCTGCAGCAAGGATTTTGTTAATGATCGATCACTTCAAATCTCAAAAAAGAGGAACATGTATCATTGTCCAATCACATTCAGACACTCAAAACACAATAAAACTGTTTCCAAAAAAAAAAAAAGAATACATTTTTGTACAGACAATTGTTTTGGATGTTTTGGATTTAACACTTGACTGGTTGTTGAATAGACATGTGAACGCCTGGACAAGATTCAATGTCACTCAATCAGTAACTAACCTTCTGAGACATTGCATTAAATATTCACAGCGTCTTCCGGGACTTTTGGACTTCTAAGGATCAACGTTGGATAGGGAATTCAACTCATATACCACGGGACTACAAACCTGCTAATGCAGCACAGTGCGCTTCAAGTTGATTAGATGATGGATAGGCGTTGTGTATCTACCTGTGCTTCAATCAGCACCTGTAACAGAAGCAACAGAAATGAAGACTTTTCATTGAATGTTTTCTCTGTCACCCCTTACCCTCCCACCAGGCCCGACGTCGAGGTATCAGATGGGGACAAAGCTGGGGCGACTTTATTGTTTTCTGGGATTTTCTTGGGGCTGGTTGGAATAACCTTCACAGTTATGGGGTGGATAAATTTCGACACCAGCGAGAGTTTCGAATGGACGCAGCTGCTCGGCCCCATCCTTTTGTCGGTAGGAGTAACTTTTGTGTTGATCGGCGTTTGCAAATTTAAGATTCTGATCTGCCAGATTTGCAAACATTGCGATGATAGGTCACCAGACGCGGAACCAGTACAGTCCGGACAATCTATTGTCTTCACAGGCATAAATCAACCTATCACGTTTCACGGGGCAACGGTGGTTCAGTATATTCCACCTTCGTATGCTTCTGTAACCCGCGATGGAGGAGCTGCGATTAGTACTCAGCCCCGAGATATAATGCCTGGAGTATCGGCAATGACATGCCCACCTCAATATGGTTCCTTATTTCCCCTGGATAACCCATCTTTCACAGGAGATGACCACAGCACGCCACGCCTTGCGATGGACAACGGTAACTGCAGGTATATGAGGGTTATCAACTGACCGACAAATCAACCAACTAATCAAATGACCAATCAATGGATATCTTCACAGACGCAAAACAAAATATTTGATGCATTCAGCAATTTTCGAAGATTCCTCTTCCGCCTTAAAGGGGGCCTGTAAGTAAATCAACATGTATTAAGCTTGGACAGCTGGTCTTTGGACGTCATACATTGTAATGTCTAACTGCCGAAAGAGTCAATGATATATGATGGTTCGGGTCAAAATGGCATTCCCTGCCAAATGACGTAACAGCGACTCCTCTGGTCGATTGGATGCCTGCGATCTGCCTGCGCTAGATATTCCAGTTGCACTGTTCCGATCAGGTGGTGCCATAATGCATTGAGTCAAACAACATGAGCAGCAGTAATGACATATATTTATATTTATATTTATATTTATACAACCATTTATGGGCTATACAACGTGTGTGTGTGTGTGTGTGTGTGTGTGTGTGTGTGTGTGTGTGTGTGTGTGTGTGTGTGTGTGTGTGTGTGTGTCTTTTTTTTTTTTACATCACACAAAGTAAGAAAGTGTAACATTTAAAGACAAACGCCCATTTGTTTTCACTGATTCGCACACAAAATTCTTCCTGTCCAGGAATGGTGGGAATCTAGCATAAATAAAGACCATCCTCGTGCAAAGGGATTGCCATTTGCCCAATTCCATGTAAATAATCTTTCCTGTCTTGTCCATATCTGATTAAGCCTGTGGTTTATTTAACACCCTGTTGACTTAAACCTCTAAAACGGATTTATAGTCATTAAATAGCGACTGTCTCGTAATGCTGCGCCAAATCGTTCACAGGAGCCATGAGGATGAGGAGAGACCAACTGGGAAGGAGACTGCTGTTGAAACGCTGGCCGTTTCCGCTCCGCCGTCATACGATGACATCTTCCCCCTTCCGCTATCGGACGGTTCCACTTGATTCTGCTTTTAAGCTCGCTGTTTGATTATTAAATCGGTTTGATAATTTAGCCATATATAGCATTGGACAGAAAGACAAGTGACTGTCACATACAAATATCTGCTTGTTTTGTCTCAAGGTACATTATTAAAGGTGTTGTAGCTGTTGTCTGTTTAGTCTGAAAAAGGCTATTCCTTAAATTTCAACTGTTGAGCATTGTCATCAAAAAGGTAGGGAAGTCAGTTACAAAAATAATTCCAAACGCTACGCGTTAAGTTAAAGAAGATAATAAATGGAGAAGACTGAATGGCGACGTATTTAATGGCAGCAGTTAAGAGATTGAATATACCCAACAAATGTAATTAATCCTACTTGAATTTACCGTCATTATTATGTTGTAATTAACCTATTGGTCCTGTGTTGCGCTGTCCATGGTCCTGTAGAGGTGTCTGTCGCCTGTTGGACCACAAAGAACACTCCATGTTTTCCATTGAGGTTTCTCTGTGCTTCGCTGTTATACTTTCTGGGAATTTGAAAAGTGGCATTCGCTTGTATTTCCAAACATTTCGTGAGTGAGCATACAAATTGGTTGGTTCTAAGCCACGCCTAAACTGAAACGATAATTATACACATACAAACATTAAAATAAACTAATGTGCGCATAGTTAATGTACTCCATTTTGTAGCTGTTATATTTCCAGCAGAGTGAAAGGATTCTGTCCCTACTGCCACGTTTCCACACCTTATTTTGTATTTTCCTGTATTCCTGTGCACATATCGGATGAATGGTAGTAGGTGTTCCTAAAACACAACTTATTTCAACTTTACAAGTCACTAAGTTGCCATTTACAACTACGATGTAGTCGATAAAATGCAAATAATGTGTAGGAAGAGAAAAGTTACTAATACCCTACAATCAAAGCATGTATTAATGTACTCGACATGGTCTGGATGTTTTGCTACACGGACGTCTGATGCTTGAACTTCCAGTATGTGAGACATGACCACTCATCAGAAAGTTCTTAAACTATATTCTTAATCTATATAAAGGTACAAAAGTGGTATTTCCTGAAAGCTGATTTTTTTCTTTGCCAATTTTTGTTTAGGCCTAAGAGGTGCTAGACAGAGAATGATTTAAACCCACGGTTCAAGGCCTATATAAAATAATCTGAGATGAGCAAAGCATATTCAAGATGGCAGTAATGCGTAAAGTGTGCCTTGAGGACGATTCGGAGCATAGGCGGGGTTGAGAATTACAATCAGGTTGAGCATGCCTTAATGACCATATTTATTTGTTTGTATTTATTTCTGTGTGCTTATTGTGCGTGTCGTTGACATAATACCGCCAACAAAGTTAGGTGCCGAATAATTATATACATAGATTTAAGGCATTGGTTCCAAGGGCAACACTGACAAAATCGAAGAGAAATGGCAAAAGCATTCCCTCGATACCTTCTTCTACACCTAGTAGGTTTTCTGTGCAATTGCTCTCTTAGCATTATTGTCAATTTTTCTCCTCTCCTTGTCAACTGAGATCCCGTTTACATAAAAAACACCCAATGAGTTAAACGCAAGTGTAAGGAAGACCACATGGGGGCAGAAATACTATATGGAACTTCAAGAAAAGTATATACTAGTTGTACTACAGTCATCACCACCACCACCATTATGATTATTATCATTGTTATTATCATTATTATTTATGTTGCCGCTGTTGTTGGAAAAGAAGTATAAATCACAATGTTATGATGCTAATGAAGTAAAAGAGTTACTGTGTATGTCATGTTATATGTATTATTTGAAAAAAAAAAAAATATATATATATATATAAATAACATATGTACAACAGGGGTATAACACGATCTCTTGTATTATAAATCGTTTACTCCAACCATTGTACATACAGAAGTCCCTTGCCAGTTTATTTGATAATTACATAAGAAAATCATTTTTCGCAAAAGGCCCTGTGCCATTATTTTTGTTTTAATCTGTTCGATAAATGTATTTTTCTGTTCTGAAGATTGCCTTATCCAATTGCTGCCGTGAAGGCACATCACCAGCAATTACCTGCCCCAACAGAAGTGAATGATATTGTTCAAAATGCTTTAATGTAGGTAAACACCATGTCTTACAATAATACAGAAAACATATTTAACTGCAAACATTTTGGTTGAAATTCGAGCTAACACAAATGGAAGTCCGAATAAAATACTGAAGTGAAGTTTTTGTTAAATTAAGACTTTTAAAGTCATGACAAATTCACAAGGTAGGGATGAGTGATTTTGTTTATATTTCCAATGACAATGTCTTTCATTTTTAAGAGTTCCTTGCAGACGTCTTCCAAAAATGGTTTAACTACATCACTCCGTTCGTGTAATAGCAAAAACAATTATATTAATTGCATTTTAATGAAACCCTTTTCAAACAGACACCTTCATGCGCGGCGTTTTGACCATAATTGGGAACAGTGATTATTTATGCTAATACAAACCATATAACACAAATAAACTCACTGGCACCGTTCAACATTGGAACTTGAATTGAAACTCTGGCGCGTGCAAGAGAAAAATTCAGAGGACAGTTTACGCCCTTGATAATAAGTCCTGTCAAACTTTATTGCCAGCATGTAAGTGCCAGCACTGAGATAAAATACCAGTAGTATTCTAGGCTAGTACAGAATATCAGAACCATCTGTAATAAACTGTTGTACAGCCAATCAGTAAATGTGTACATATACATGTAATTTAAATATGAACTGGGTTTGCAATGCTAATACTTCACTGTACAGATCCTTTTTCGACCTCAGTGGAAGCGATCACCAAGGTCCTGAAAATGAGTAATTACAAGAAAAACTTGCCAAATTAACCCCCAAGTTCGTATCACTAAAAAAGTCATGGAAACTTTTGGAAACCATGAATTGGCTCATTCGCTTAAAGTGGTATTTTGTGTTGAATTTCAAAGGTTTTGAATGTTGTCATTTAAGTGTTGTCATTTAAGTAGGTTGCTCATCGTTAAAATGTGTTATAAACGCTTTCTTTACTGTAAGGGGTAGCCTGTAGCCTTCTCTCAGCGTTATATTTGACGTCATAGTACGCCTTTGTCCTTATATATGTAATAACCATGTATGCATATGTAACTGCGTTAATTATATATGATATCATGACCACACTGTTAAAAATAGTATATATTGTAATAATTATAGACTTATAGTTCATATTTATTTTGTTTGTGTCGTTTGATTAGTTGCATCACACAAACCACCAATTACTACCATATTAAGGAGAATATCAAATTCCCCATGAACCTCCATGCTACAGTGACTCAATTACTGTGCAGTACAATTCGAAAACAATGGACACTGCATTATGAACTATGAACACAATGTGAAATTGTGGAAACACTGGATTACTCGGTTTGTTTTTGCATTACCCCAAAATAAAACTCATTTTAAGCCTGCGTGTGGTAAAACCGACACTAGTCTTCGGATAGTTCTCTGGAATGAACAATGAATCCTACCTGAATCCACACGAAATGTCAGAAAACGTCTTTTTACCTGCATGATTAATATGATTGGGTGTTTTCACTTTCACACGTGGCCTGTGCGCTGCTATCTGGCTATCCTGTGATTCATTTCTCCCCCAGACAGTGTTTTATGTAATAAAGCGGACGACATACTGTTCACACTGACAGCAGTAACATTAATGACAAACACTCCCAAATAACAACCCTTCTCTATTTTTAACAACATAGCTGTATAGTTATTTAGTTTGTCCAATATAGACCAAACAGTTTGTTTTTTGTCCTTCATACTTTAAGAAAACTGCATTGGAAGGGATTATATAAAGTATCTGAGCTTTCAACGAAAAAGATCCCTGAAATATGGTTTCACTAAAAAGAGCGGAGTTGACAAGTGTAAATTCTTATTTCGAAAACAATTTTAAACTCTGTTCTATAAACGGGGCCTTTGTCTTTGTATTGAAACCACAGCACAATGTGATATCCATTAATTTTACTACACAATAAAATGCGGGTGGTCGACAAAGCTCATTATTTTACCATTTTGTAGCATTTGCGCCCCTTAATAAAGCATTACAGAACACGTCAAACGTTTAAACAACTGAAATGAAAGAGTGTTGGAAAAGTGTTCAGAACGATTAACCGCACGTCTCATGAGACTGCGCATTCTGACAGGCAATTAATTAGGAGATACTACTAAATAAAGCGGTTAGCTAAGCTTCACCATACATGAGGGACTGCTCGAAAGTTGCCATGGGAAAGTATTACTACTGGAATCTACTGTAGAATAATAATAATAATAATAATAATCATTATTATTATTGTGTAAGGATTGCATTGTGCTGTTTATTTTTCAAAGTTGAAGGTGACATTTGAGATTTCACCTGTTGATTTTCGTATTCTTAAAGCCACATAATGTCTCGTCCAGTTGTATTTCAAATATATTTTTTCTTTGAATCAGTGAACCAAAGAAACTAAAACACAAAAAATTGTGGAAATATGCCTAATACTAATACCTTTGAATTGTGCCTGTTTACTGAGTATATGTCTGGCGTGATACCATTTCTTTCAGTCGTATTACTTTTTAATGAATTAAATTTATTAAACTTTTTTTTCAACCGTTATCTTCTCAGTCGTTGGGAAATGTTGCTAACCATGGTATAAGGCGAGAAAACCCAAAAACAATACATATTCAATATCACTGTGTTTGATCTCCAGTTAGGCATATGTTCAAAGTTCCTGATGCTTTTCAATGCGACACGCAGGACATACCGAGCCGTACTTGAACCATGGCTCGAGTCCCTGTGCAGCATTTTGGAGTGTTTGAGTATGCCTTTATTAATGTAAGTCCGAGCCAAGAGCATCAAAGGACAACATGGTATCCATTAAATAATGCTTTTTGTATTAACAACTGTTACGTATTGGTTAGTTCAGTGAGAGTGCAAGGCCGCATGTTATTATTATAAGGAGATTTCAGACTGGATGGACCATTTTCACTTCGCTGGCTCTGGAGAAGACATGAGAGGATTAGAACCCGCAGCCGGCATGATGTCCTGAAGGCCAGCTGTGGCAAAGTTGTCCATCCTATTATGTTTCGGCCTATAAGCGGCCGTACAGTAAGCAATATTTCTGTCATAGTGCGTGTTTGTCTTATCTCAATCATTACCAGTCTCTCCAGTGGAATCATGGAATATCCATTATGTATGTGGATGCATTTTTATTTCTAAAGTGTGCGCGCGTGCGTGTGTATTGTATGTGTGTGCTGTTTCATTAAAATCAGATTGAAAGGAGGCATGAAGTAGCCATCCTACCATTTTCTGTAATTATCCTTCTTTGATTTATCAGGGAAGAAAGCAGACTTGACAGTTGACGGATATATTTTTGTCTTTGCATCAGAAGTACTTATTTTTAGCTCGGCTGCCGAAAGTTGGCCCTTTCAAGTATACTCCCGACACTGTATCAAGGATTGCCATCGCAGATGCGGGGTTTTTGCGCCGAAGCCGGTCTCTCCTACTCAACAAGCTAACTCAGAATAAATAAAGAGGAGGGGAGAGGGGGGACAAATGGATTCCACGTTTGCAGGGAAACAGGCTGGAGGCGCACGAAAACTTTGTTGTTTATGAACAACATGTGAAAACAATCAAATCCGAATTATCTTTTGGTTGTTCCAGCTACGTCGTTTGCAGCTCAGCCTTCTGCCAAGAGTATCGCCACCCAATGAGAGAGTCGATACCACTGTTAGGAAGGTTCGGCAGTAAACTGCGGGACGATCAGATCAATATGTCTCAGGTTCTCTGAACCCTTTGGCAGGAAATGATTCATAGATCTGTTGAACATTAGAACTTATTTGCATGCTGCCCCTCAGATGGAATGGAACCACAAACGATGCACAGTCACAGAGGGAGACGAGAGAGAGAGAGTTTTCTTTAGATATGGCCATAGTTCACTTTGCAGAACTACCCTCGTGGCCCTCGCGCTCACCACACTGGAAATGACATTACCATGGGACAGCCAAGACGACATGCCAAAAGTGTTTAAATTAGCATTGCCTACAAATTAGGTCACTACGAAGGTTATTTATGTCAAAGCTAGCGATATTATTTTTCGCTCTCTAGGTCTGATGGTGAAGTGCTTGCCTGATAAAATCATTTGCTCTCTGATCTGATTTCACCACCGGTTGAACGATCAGTTGTACTCTTTCTCATTACAGTTTCACCGTTTCATTTTTTGGGAAATTCATTTTCTTACTAAAATGGATAACAGGTGTTTCAGTCATTCTGTGCCCAGGGACATGGGAGGAAGCATCAGTTTCTATGTGACTAGCCTTCAAAAAAAGTAACACCCAAACGTTCTCTTTTCATGTGAATCCTTGCTAAATTTGGTGCAGAGGCCAAGTCATCCTTCACTCTATAAAAAAGTAATTAATTACTTCTCACTGGCAACTAGACCTGTGATACACACATTCATTTGATGTCTGAAAAAACTGCTCCGCTGCTGAGTTCAGGGAGCGAACCAAACATATTTTAATAGACTCGACACTTATCTGGCCGGGCAGTTGTCTAGCCTGAGTATTTCTGCTGGTAAGTTTTAACTATTTACGATGTGCAGTAAAAAAAAAATAATAAAAGTGTCCTCGGAAACTCTATGCAAAACTAACCCAACACATTTATTAAAAGTTTATTAATGAACATGTAAAAACTCATGCGAGGCTGTCTTTAAATCACGGAAAGGAAAGTCCCTGCCATAAAAAAATCATGATGTCCATCCCTCCCTTCTCAGGATTCAGTCTTTTCACAAGTCACTCTCACTCTTTGTAACCGTCATTACTTCTTAATCTGCGCTGCTTTCTTTCACCAGCATGCGGTTAAAATAGGTACTGTGTAATGGAAAGTCTAAACTCTTAACACTAGACTCAAATATTACAATATTTAAACAAACTAACTATCTGCGAAGGGAGGGCCTTCAGTATATAACCGTTGTAGTTGTAATGTTAACATACATGTGCACACTCAGTGTAATTTAGTGGTGCAATACTAAACGCGCTATAAAGATCACTATGGACTTACATACCTGTTCAATGAATAAGCTGAGCAGAAAAACCTATAATACGACATGAATGAGAAGTCATTAGATTTTTCAATTCAACAACACAGCAGTATGGTAAATCCATTTAAATTGCACAGAACTTTTCAAAATCCTGACATATCACTCTCAATATGTTTTAGTGTGCATAATGTTTATGGTTAAAGAAAATTTATGTTAAGAAAGCAAACAAGCACATTGCTTACAGCAGTGTATTTTGGAAAGTAGATCTGTGTTGGTGTTAACATCTCTTCAGGGAAAACTTGTCACTGTCAATCGACTAAGAATGTTAGCAGCATTATGTCAATTTACCGTTACATTGGTACTACTGATTTTATTGAATTAGATCACCTTATCTGTGGTAGGTCGAAGGTGGGGTGAAAAGCAGAAATTATTTTTGTTTCGAATGTGTATCCTTTAAACATGTGGTCCTTGTTTGGCCTAAAAATGGAGAATCTCATGCATGACCTCTGCCCCCCTTTTCAGACTAACATGATTTTGGTTGCCTCGTTCTGAGTTCAATTTGAACCCGGGACCCCGGGGTGAAGGGTCACAGCTATGGAGCAGCAAATTAATCCAATGCGTCAAACTTGGCATGACACCATGTTCAGCCTCATTCTTTTGTGAAATATTCTGTTTTTCAGGCCACCCGCTTTTGATGTAGATCCCTCTCCGCTCTGTTTTTTCGGCCCGTTTAAAATCCGACCCTCCTGGTACTTTATGTTGCATATCCCCTTTTTTTTCAAGCGACCCCCTCCCCCCGTGCCCCGTACCCCACCACTTTCCCCCCTTCCTCCTGCGCTCCCCTGTCTCTCTCTCTTTCTCCCTCTCTCTGCGTTCGTGTTTAAAGACGTTTCAGTTCAGCTGTCACGAATTATGTTCGCCTGCCCAGCTGTCAAAACAGGGGGTGTCTCTTTCATTCCACCTCACATACTACCAAAGGGAAGGGGGCTTTAATGCTTATGTTTGGACACAAGCAATTATCTCTAATTATTGTTTTTCTTTTCAGTTTCCCTGTCCTGATGGAGGTCCAGCAGACGAACATGCAATAATCCGCCCCAGTCGGCTGATCTCAGTGGGTTTTGCCGGAGTAGCTTGGCGAGGGACTCCGTGGCTTTCATCTCAATGTGAGTTTAGAGTTGATTCAAACTCAGGGCGATGGGTGAATTAACCCCTGAGACCCAGCTTTCAATGGGCTCAGCTAAGAGATTATACGTGTTGATGGCAGGCTTTTATTTGCAAAGTGCTTTCAAAGAAACTTCAGCTGTTAATTCAAGGCACTGTAGCTGTGACCCCCTTCGATCCCCTCTTCTACCAGGCACAAAACATTAAAGATGACACCTCTTTAGGCGCCGTGATGCTCCTACTGCCACAAGCATTGGTACCCTTGCTGATCTGCGTTCTCAATACAGAAAAGAAAAAAATGACATATCGGAGGTCACTCACCTTTTTCCCACTCGGATATGCTTGGCTGTCACGCCACCATAAAATAAAACAGTTATGGGCTTCTGAAAAGCCTGGCCGTGGTGACTTTTACTCTCCTCTGCCACGCGGGTCCTGTGTGTTTCACACACCATCTGCCAACGTACTGCACAACTGATGACCGGGCTGATTGTCTACAGAAAACGTCACTGATGAGTGTGTATTACTGAGCCCCATCCCGTCGGTGGACGGCTATTGATTTGGGGAAAAAACTTTGGAGCACATCCTTGGTGGTCTCCGCGGAACACTCCTCTAAAAGCAGGAAAAAACGGCTTTCGCGCAGACTAGTTCAAGATGTGTGGAAACGCAGGAATAGTTTGGCAGAACAAAAGGCCTCACTATCAGACGTCTCAGAAGAATGACAGATGAATTAGCTCTGTGGAACTGAGCGAAAATAAGTGTGAGCCCAGCCTTTGACACAAATATTGTGTTAATGTGCCGATCATCTGTCCTTTCCTGTTTCCCATAATTCTGACAGTCTATTCCTCATTAGTGCATACAAAATGAGTCCTGTACTACCTCAAATTCAGTTTTGGGCCATTGGAAGCCCTTTTATTTACTTTCTTATTGTTGGTTTCCAACTATGTCAATCATGTATGCCAGAAATGTTAATGCCCAGCAGTAGTCTTTTTTCACTGGAAGCAGTTCAAGAAACACCTAAGCGTCTGTTTAGGCAATGGAGAACTTCTGAGCCCTGTTTCCATGGTATGTTTTATTTAGTGAATACATCAAGTATTACATGATCATATTTCACTGGAGATGATTACATGTTGATTAACTTTAGTTTTTTCCAGTGGCTCATTTTGTGAGTGCCCCCTTATTTAAATTCTAGTCAAAGCAGAAGAAGAAGAAGAGAAGAGGAACAAGAGTGAAAGAAGAGGAGGGTAGTATAAAAGTCTGACCCACTATCTCAGGCTGAAATCTGTGCTCCAGTCAGAGCATTCCACTTAGGTCATGTGACTGTAAATCAGTTGATGTTAGACTCTCCATAATATCTAATTAACCCTTCTTGCCGAGTTAGTCTTATTTCTGGCTCACTGATTATACTTCAAGATTATCCAACAGAATCTGTGTGATTATAGTTTTTATCTGCACTAATTCAAACCATTATCAAAAGCTTGTACAACATATATTTTTGTTTGTTGTATGAGGCAATTTTATTGTTGTGTGTCTGTGTCACAGTAAAGACTACAACTCAAAAGATGGTATAGTGTATAGGGACTGTTAAATTTATGTTCAGTCCTTGTAGTCAAAAGAGTAAATCCAAATTACTCCTTACTCTCTCCAAATAGGCATTATGGGCTTTTCTAAAGAGACCATTTACTAAGGGAACAATGGATTACTGGCAGCTCAGAGGTCTCATCTCTTAAAAACAAGAATGTGTCTCTAAGACTCATTCTCTAATCTACAATGTGTATTTGTTACTCAAGTGAATGACAATATCCAGCCTAAGGCTGAGTTAAGGCAGTCAGTTTAAAAAAAAAGTCTTAAGTGCAAATAATTATGGTGTTGATGTCTTGACTAATTTTTGTAACTGGTAAAAATGGTGACTATGCTGAACAGGCGGATTTATTTGATGCATGTCCTCTTTTCAGGATGTTATAAATCTTGGCTCAGACTCCAGACTTCATAAATCCCCTTTTACAGAGCGAACACATGGACCTGTCCCATTACAGCTTTACCGTGACTGCTGTGCTCACATCGTCCTGCTCCTGGATAGAGTGGACCTGCAGAGCGGCCTGGCTTTGTCCGCTCTGCAGCTCTGACCCCGCACCATCGTCTTGTCCGAAAGGTGAGACCCTTCTGTCCCTGGCCCCCCCAGCCCCTCTGCCCTGGCACTGTCCCTTTGTCCCTCTCTGTTGGGGGACATTAGATTGTGTGTCTCTTTTGTTTGGCACCAGTTCTGTGTGTAATCTCTCCGTTCCATGGCAAACCGAAGAGATTAACTCCTTAAATGCAGGGATGATCTGTTTGTCCATCCAACCGATCCGTCAGTCTGGGATGTGCCTGGAGCCACCCACACTCTGTCACCTTCCACCTCCACCCTTGGCCCCATGCCTTGCTCTCTAACAAGGATTTTGTTTAGATTATTCAGGGGAAAAAGTGGGTCTGTCATTTGGTCTCATTGTGCTGGGTAAAAAGCTCACCCACTACTTGATCATTACCCATTTGACCAATTATAGGACAGATAGACAAGCTCTGTAACTGTGTGGTACTCTACTGGCAGAATCAGGAACACCAGCACTGTTGCTTAACACATTTTATTCCCCTGGAAATTATATTCTGAAAATCGAGGAGCTGAATGGAAATTCTGATCATACAAGGAATGTGAGACACTTCCAAAGGTTGGGAAGTAATGCTGTTACTTACCTGTCCCTGTGAAACGTGAACATGAGTATCTCTGAGGGTCTGGCATGGCCTTAACAGCCACACTCTCTATCTCATCTGAAAATAAAGAATACATGGCAGAACTGAATTAAAGGAACTGATTCTGCCGTATGAAAATAAATAACACTGCCACACACCATGGTCATGTATATTTTAGATGTTAAAGCCCTGTGTTATCCCACAGAAATAATTGAATCAGTGGCTTGATTAAATTATTTTATCAACTCATATCAATTCTACAAGCTCTTAAGTATGGCTTACATATGACCTTTAAATTCCTCTCATGAACTGATATAGATCTCCGCTTTGCTTTGTTTACACAGTGTAAACTGAAGCGATGCGAGATAACACACTTTAAGATGTCCTTGAGTAAGTTATATGGTCAGTCCACCAGATGGTGCCAGTTGCTAATTAAAATGCCGTCATTATCGCAAACAAACAAAAAATCCCACTAAGCATTTTTATTGAAATGTCAGATGACCCTGTATTTTTCCTGATTTATATCTAGTTGAGTGCTGTGTTAAAAGGAAGGTCCCAGCAATCACACAGCTGACATGTTTGCATGTGTTACGCCTGTTTGTAAAAAAATAAGGAAAACCGCCCTCAGTAGTTTTGTGACATAGAGGACCTTATGTTCTGTTATCTCAAGACCACCCATTCATAATATTGGCTGGACAAACAGAACATCTTATGGCCATAATATTTAGCAGATGGGAGTCAGACCTTAGCCCACATCAGATGTGATCCTTTATTGTGCTGGTCAGTGGTCATTTATCTGGACCTATTAACCACCTGGCCTTGGTATGTTTTGGCAGCCTTGCCAGAGTCTTGAGTTACATTTACCTTCCTTTGAAACCACACACAAGCCCAATGAGTATCTTCACACTAACACTGACACACTGGCAAGGGGGAGGTGACTGTCAGTGGGGAAGACGGGAAGAAACAACAAACGCTGCTTGTTATTTCTCCCCTGATTGAAAACGGAGAGCATGTTGAAAGACCGCTCGATATATGCTCAAGTCTGAAAAGGGGGAAAACGGAGGGGGTAAATTTGAATAAAGTTCAAACAAATGCATCCAGATGTTGGGACACAGAAACAGAAATACACTCACTATGCATAATAATAAAGACTTCTGCAAAAAGCCTTCCTTGCAGGCAAATAAAATTAAGTTCACTGTGGCTGAAAATGCTGTTTGATATCTAAAACAATGCCAAGGGAAAAAAAAAATAAAAATAAAATATTGCTGGCTTATAAATCACTGCATGTCAGGGACAGGAGGAAAGGTGAGGGAAAACCTTAGAGGACCCGCATAATGACTGGGTTTGTAGTCATTAAAGGGATTTCTTTTATGGCCGCTCCCTCCACCTTCCAGATTTGTTTCTGCTTGAGTCGGTGAAAACAACAGCAGGGGAACCCTCTCTCTCTCCCCTGCACCATGTGACCTGGGACTTCCTACTGTGGCTGGAATTTTTCGAGGGGTGGAGGCCGGCGAAGACACTGCCGAGGTTTTAAATCACAGTAGGCAGGCCTCGGGCCTCCAGATTCCTTCTCTGTTTACTCAATCGCAAATTGATTTCCACAGGTCCGTCGAGGCGACGTCAGTGTGTTTTACGCGCCTTGTGAGCCTGCTTAAGAATTATAGAGGGGTTTTTTGGATCCAGGTGCTGAAGCACCAGACATCTGTACCATGAGATCGCTCTGCTCTAAGGCATGATGGGAGCTCCTGAGAAGCAGCATATCTCAATTCCGAGTCCCAGGGAAGTTCACCAGAGGAGACTGTCCAGATTCAGAGGAAGGCGTGGTTTACCTCACCAAACCCCTGGGGGACACCACCCAAAAACACAGCTCTCCTTCTCATATGTTATAACCTTATTTCCATCCTTATAGCCATGCCACTGATCAGGGGGAAATGCAGACTCCCTGTTTATTGTGAAATCATGCATTCAAGATGTAGGTAAGTTATGCCTGAGCCTGAGATATGACAGCAAATTCTAAGTGCCATATGATACCAGATTTTAGATTAGAGAGGATGTACATTTTAACAACAGTATGATTTAAATCTTGGGGTAGCATGGAAAAGCCTGAATTCTATGAGGGAAAGAAGCTGTCCAAAAAAAAGGAAAAAAAGAGAGAGTAGCTCATTACTTATCCCTCCTTCATCAAACGGCTCTGGGTGACAAAATGACAAACTAACACAGCGCAAGATCAGGCCAGACCAATATTTCTGACTTTCACCAGCTTCCATGGCCTTAACTTTTAGGCTTTCAACACGTTCTGATGTTTATGGAGATGACTTTAAGACTATAAACAAACCGAGTGACCACAGACCCCATATGGTCCATGTATGTTTTCATGACCATCATCATCAGATCATATGACAACCAAAATGTTTTCCTCATCGGGCTTATTCCAAATAACAAGCGATTAAACAGCTGAGCAAATCTGGTTTCATATTCACTTCCTTAAAAAGTCCATGATACTCAATGGGAAGGGACTAAGAGAGCATGAATGGACACCAGCATGGGCTCATACATACACAAACAGCTGCATGCTCGTATGCACACACATTTACACACATCTGCACACATGCAACATGGGTGAAAACATGTTTTTAAAACAGCTACAACCTTATTTCTTTATTCGTTTATTTATTGACTTCCCACTCTAATTTGAAATTCCCAATAAAAATGATAAGTTCGTACCACACACTTGCATGCATGTCCTCTATAGGGCATGCGGCCAGCCACCTCTTTTCTGGGGCTTTCTGGAGGCTCAGCTGCTGCTGCTTTGCTGAATGACTGCGTGATTGATGCAGCTAACATGCAGCTGATCGCAGATAGACCAGAGGAGTCGCTATTGCGCAATGAGGCATGAGGACACCCTGCCGACTGAAACCCCCCCTCTCTGGGCGGAGCTACGACTAACTACTCATTCCCCTGCAGGACTCCTTTCCTTTCCGCAGTCAACAGTGACTAATTCCAACTTCGTTCCAAGTCATAAGATACATCACAGCACTAAGACCTTATGTTTCAATAAGATATAACAGTTAGTAGCCCTTAGGGGCACTTTATTGAGGTAACATAGTATTCTATGTAACTGATATGTCATAAATGCACTAAAAAAACAATGTCCTTATTTGGGTTAACTAAAAAGTAGCATTATACACTTTGAATGGCAAATTTAAGCAGTTGTTATGTTTTCTTGTTAAATGCATTATACCTAATTGACAGATAAATTGAATTAGGTCCTCCCTTGTATCCATTTGCTAATACACACACAAAAACATTATCTGTTTTCCCTTAGGATTGTAAATATCTCTGCTGGAAACATTTTAAGGGGAAGAAACAATCCTCTGCGGCAATAGCTGAGAACTGTGTTTGCTCTCTGCATGGCTGTGGTATTAAACCAGCAGCAAAGGACAAAGAACATGTCATAAACACTATCTGAGCTCTTGTAAAATAGCGAGCTGTGGACAGAGCAGTGGCATCATTACGCTGAGCGTGAGGCACGACGCCAGGCTTTATGTGTCCTGGACCGTTTATGTCCAAAAACAGAATGACATGGGCAAGGGTAAACTACCTACTCTGGATGGCAAACAAATGGGCTGAGCCAATGAAATGGTAATTGTCGGCTTGTAAAATGAAGACTAAAGAATGATCCAAACAATATGGGGATGGGCGCCATACTTGTGTTTGCGAGGCATTCTTCAAGCAAGGTCAAACGATGAACCTGTCAACAAATGTGGGTCTCAGCATGGCTTTCCTCCTCTTCTGTCATTAATGCGCCAAAGAGCCACATGCCCGCTCAGCTAAGTGCTTTCTTTAAAGTTTGACAACATTAGAAAAAATAAAGAAGATAAATACTGATGGGAAATTAAGCAAATGATTCTGGAGGATTTGGTAACTACTATTACAGAAAAATGCTGAGAGAATATTTGATTTGTGCCTGTTACATGTTGAAATGTTTTGAGGAAGACATACATCTGTCTGTATAAAGGATTGTTCCTTATCCTGTGATATTTTGATAAATGTTTTTTTTTACTTTTACTTTGGAAAAAATATAAAGGAACACATTATGAATAAAACTAAAGTAAAACTCTATTAACAGAATATCTTGAAATAAGTTTTTTTTTTACTGTATTATAAATGAAATATAAAATCTGTGCCTTTTAAAAGTCATATTATTGCTTTCAAGTGTAGATAATCGCTTAATAATAAATATGTGACATGATATCATTAGCAGAATGGTTTCAAATACAAAGCTGTCTAGTCTGATGCTAGAAATACAATAATAACAGTGCAGTGGCACAATTTATGAAAAGTTGAGGCTCCTCTGATGTTTTACATTATGGATATTAATTCAGCCTTTGCACCAGTCACAGAAAAACCGCCTGCTCACTTTGAGATTTTCAGGTCACATGTTTATTTGACATCCGGCTCCTGATGCTTAATGAGAGCTCCACCCAGGGTCAGACCTTCAGCCCCATTACAGACCTGTAAATGTGTGCTCACACTTTAGTTAAACAGTAAAGAAAATGGGCGTGTGCGTGACCTTGCTCTGTCTATGAAATCCATTTTAGTACTTTATTTGAAGCCGCTTGCCAACAAATGGGAGTGCTGCCTTACAGGAAATTTATGATGGGCAGAGCTAATATTTGAATTACGTAGGTAATTCCTGATCTCTACCCTGTTTGTTTCACCCGGTTACTTAAAATGGAAAATATAAAAATAATAAAGTCAAATTGATTAAATCCATTATTCATACTTATATTATTCTTTATTAGTGATCAAAGAGCAGGTGCCACACTTTTGTGTGTATTCAAACACTTGAACCAAATAAACACACAATTTGTGCTAATGGCATTTAGCAGCCCAAAGGAACTGGATAAGTTTTGAATTGTGAAGCTCATGAGATAACTATATACTTTAAAAACTATATTTATGCTTCACTACAAAGGGAATAAATAGGGTTTTGGCCATCATAATGTATTTTTCAAAACTTAAATGTAATGGAATTTTGCTTGAGGGAAAATTGTTTGTATACTCCTCACTGAGCTCCATCTCACTTATAATGATCCCTTTATTTTGTAAATGGGAGAAAATTTCGGGTGACATTCTGACTGACCTCAGCTTTGTACACATGCGTTGGGGTAAATGGGGTAATTGCTCCTCGGTCTTTACTGAAGAGAACTTTGTTAGGATAAAAGACGCAGGCCTGTTGCTCGTAGCAGACCACACCCGAAGGCCCACCCTAATTTTAACGTCTGGTCTGCTTTCTAGATAATTCCCACAAACGTTATGCAGCGATGCGACTCCCGCAGATGTAGTTTGCAGCAGCATTCTGAACCCGAAGCATTGTGGTTTAGGTAATCTAAACTTCTTATGGCTCATGTAGGCCTGAGCAAAACTCATAAAACTAATAATGATTAATCACACACATGTTGAATCTGACCCAGAGTCTACCTTCCAAGGGTTCATTTTCAAATGCAATTGTGCAGTTTATTACTCACTGGGAGTTCCTTTTAGAAGAAAGACTAAATAATACAATAGGACAACACTGTTCATTTGAACCAAATTAACCAAATTCTTAACAGTGTGACAGTACAGTATTTAAAGCAGTTAGGGATTTTGGTTCACTTGGTTTCACGCTACCATGTATAATTAATTACCTATAGTGAGGGTGATAATGAGAGAGTACAAAGTCTATAATCCCAGCTAACAAATGTTGAAGTGAAATTACTGGACTGGTTGGTTTGTCTAAACTAACATTGTGAGTTAGGCATGAATGATAGCTGATGGAAATCCTTTTTTGTTTTGATGATTTGCTAAAGTTCAGACACACACATGCAGTGTGTGTGTGGACATTCACATCACTGCTTGTGCAAATGTGAATATAACAGACACCTTTGTAAGAGAATCCTGTTTTGATGACATTTCCATGTTTTATCAACACTGCTGCAGACACATATTCCCGATCACAGAGTAAGCCTTTTTCTCCGTAATGTCTTCTGCATTACATTTGGTCCAGTTAATCTTCACTTAACTATTTAATGCATGTGTGATACAAGGCTGTTCAAACCAAGCATTTGTGTAAATTAAAAAAAAATTGTAATGTTTTGTATTGATCCATTTGACTGAAAAACAGAAGAAGAAAGGAGACCGGCATAACACAAAGCAGACAGTTATGGCTAATAGTTAACCCCCAAGCACAAGCTAATATGGGTTACGGTGCGAAGTGAAAACCTGTGTAATTCCAGCTGAAAGCCACCGTGATGTAGGGCACAAACCACAAAATGAGAGGCAGAGAGAGGGGGACCACCCATGACTGCTGCTCCAGTGTGCTTCCAGCTGCAGCCGCTTCGGAGCATGGGAATTGAATGAAGGAGACAAATAGTAGAACTTTGCTCTTTGGATACTGTTGCAGTAAAAAATCGAACAATTAAAAACAGGGCTGTTTTGCCCCGTGGCACCTCAGATCAGTTAGAAACAATTTCGGTGTGGAGATCAAATTACTTTCTGCCTCTACATGCGCCATTAAAGATACGATGGCCTCATCTTAGAGAATATTGTTGATTAACAAAGCCCTCTCTGATCAATACTGCTTATGTTAGAGGACAATATGAGGTAATTATGGACAGCAATGGATTACAGTATGCAGGTGAATAAAATTAATCCCTGTTAAGAATGTGATTATACAGCAGTATATATCAAACTGTTTTTTCACACTAGTCACTCAGATTTACACAGTACTTTTAAACAAAGCTGATATCACACAGTGTTTTAATTAGCAGTTATTTGGTAATTGAACTGATTTTTAAAATAATCAATTAAAAATTAAAAAGCACAAAAATTGTAGCGACTAGATTCAGACGGAATATTCTTACATTGGCTGTGGATGGATGCATAGTCCCATGTCACACAATAGTTGGACATTATTGGTTGAAGTTTGAAGTAAGTGGAATGTTGCATAAATGTTTCTTTGATTAACATGTCACTTATTCCATTTGTTATTTCCTACTGACAGCCGTAACGGTTTGTAAATGTGGACCATAAACTCCAACACCCTTACCACCATCAGTTTCAGCTATACATAAAGAATTTTGTTAAAAAGTCTGAAACCTAAAGCCGAAGTATTCGGCTGGGATGTTTAGTTTAAGTAACCCCGTGGGTTAATAAACTAAACAAAGGTAAACCGTGCAAAACTGCTGCAATGAAAGCCAGGCTAAGTAAACGAAGCAAAGTTTACAAGAATCATTTAGGGGGAAAAAAGAAGAAGGAAAAATGCGTGAAACTTTAATGTGAAGCAGGTGATGGCCATTGCTTCATTTTTTTAAATGCAGGGATCACAAAAAGATTAGCTGGTTAAAATGTGTTGTTCAATATAACATTCACTGAGCAAAACTGAAAATATTGTTTGCATATTTTATGTGAAGCCAGTGGCATACCCCTGTGCACATGGAGGAATGACTGAACAAAAGTACCTCTCTTTTAAAACGTGCATTGGTGGCCAGTGGATTAAATCATTGGTCTTAATAAGCGTATTGCTGTATCAACATTATTTTATGTACATAAAACCCTGAGGGCATAGCTCATTCAGTGTTTGATAGTGACCGTTTCCATCTGGGAATCATACACGATATAACTTTCAATGAAAGCAAACGTAGGGAAAGAATATGTATCCCTGAAACAGTGCAGGCTGCGGTATTTGTTTGCACAAAACATGAGTAGCCCATTGCTTTGCTGTCTTCTTTCCCTCAGAAGAGATTGCAGCGAGGAGTGAAAAAGCTGAGAGTTTCTTTTCTCAAGTTCTTGGACGTGGTTTCGGTTCTGAGAACGAACCCTGCACGTGGACGAACTCCAGAGAAAACACGAAGCCCAAAAACAACAAAAGGGTCTTTTTAACTTCTTCAAACCACATCTTCCAATAAAAGCTGAATAAACATACCCTGCCACTTGCAAGCGGCTGCTGTCCAGTGAGCTTCACAAAAAGGGCCAGGTTTCAGAAGGGGGGCTTATGGGGG
This sequence comes from Albula goreensis, assembly GCA_022829145.1. NCBI lineage: Eukaryota > Metazoa > Chordata > Actinopteri > Albuliformes > Albulidae > Albula > Albula goreensis. The sequence goes on along the minus strand of CM040741.1, from coordinate 59,806,833 downwards.
CCTAAAGAAACCTCCACCTTAACTACAATAATAAAATTTCTCAGCCACAGAATTTCATATCTCTTATAGGTGAAAAAACTGGTACCAGTCCAATAGCTGTAATTCCTCATTTAAAACTTAAATGGTACGTGAAAAACAATTAACAGAACTTCTCGATTGGTTGATTTTGTTTCTTTAAAGGGAGCATGTTTGGTTATTGGGTCATTTGAATTGGCGACATGGAACGCATCCGTTCAAGATACGCTTGGGAAATCGTTGTCGGGAACTGTGCGAAGTTTACAAAAAAAAAAAAAAAAGATGAACAGGCTTTGAAAAGGAACCTGCAAAATACTGAACATCTATCTTTAGCCCCCCTGGACAAGACAAAGACGGCTTAACGGCAGAATGAAAAGAGTGGCCTGTGAATGGTTACTATTCAATTTGTATTTCATTCCCCGCTGGTCATGGAATTGAGATCAGAAGAAAAAGTGAAACCACATGGCTGGGGTCAGCAGGATCAGAGGACCACCACACACAGCAAAGGGAAGCGAAAGGCAATGGGAACTTGAGTGAAGAAATGGATTGTATAAACAGAGCCCACCATTGCCTGCACCCTATTATCCTATAATTTACACTGCATGGGAGCTTGGAAATGTATTACACTAGTGATAGGTTTCATCACTGCATCATGGCGTCGGCTTATGCCAGTCAAAAAACCCGGTGTATACTTTGAGACAAGTTTAGAATTCTTTGGCTAATGTGTTTATTTTAAATATCCCCGGGAAATTATTACATCAGCAGCAAATAATGTTTGAGGAAACAGCCCTTCCTTTGAAGTTTGCAGCAGCGAAACATGATTTTAATTACATAATAACTTTGAAATTGTATTTATACAATAAACGTTCTGGATTAGACGAGGAAGTATAGGAGTAGGGTTAAAAATTGGCCATACCTTGACAAAACAAACTCCAGAGAGAAAGCACAAATGTCCCGCCATGAGGAATTAGCCTGTGCTTTTTGTGCGATCGTTAGCGTCGGCTTGCCTTTGCAGGGTGATGAATGGCAGCTCCTCTTAAAGCCCACCTTACTTTAATTAGCGTTTTGTGAACTCAATCGCCTCCCCTCAAATCAAACAAAGGCGATGAGCTCAACAATAGCAAAAACATTTCTCTTGGTCGGGGCTAACAGGTCTTGGCAGATAGATTTCCATGAAACTTCTGAAACTGCATCAAGTCATAGCCACATGCAACCGAGGAAACGGAAATCAATATTTCAAAAAGGTCTCAAGTGTCCCAGAAATAACCATACTCATCATATATAGATTTCACTGCACAGTGTGCCAGTTAATCTCAGACAGCAATTGAGTCAGAGGAGGAATGTTAATGTGCAGCTTGTGCAGGCAGACTGCGGGTGCCCACCTGACCAGAGGGGGCCGCCAGAGAGCAATGAGCAATGGACAACCCTGCCTGAAATCCCTTCCTCCTTCAAAGTCAGGTATGTGAAGTCAATGCATTAGCAGGGTGACCCACCTTTATGCCTTTCTAAACAGAAATGTACCAATGACATTATCAAGTTAACTGCAGCGATCATTAAATGTCAATCAAATGAAACAGACCTTAAGCAGCCATTATTTCCAATAGGGAAACTTGTAATCCAAACCACATCAAGAGCAATCAAGATTTTAAAATGTATCAATCTCAAATGTACTTCCAGATTATATCTGGGGTGTTCTCTCTTAATGAGAAAAAGATTTTTGAAAATATTCCTAAAGCCACACAAACCATAAATGAACTGTCACATGTATCCTATCAGCCAAAGTTTCAGTCTAAAAAAATGTTAACATGAGCCTTTACCAATGTTATGTACAATTCTGAGATACATTTTTCATCACACAAAATGATGTGTCTGTCAAGCCACTCTTGAATTGTCAAATGCATCATGATTTTAGGGATCCTTCCTGGCTTATCCAGCCACAGCACTTTTTCTGCTTGTTTTCTGGTTGTTCCCTGCCTGACCAAAAACCTGACACCTCTGTCTACACCTTTCTGATATTCCTTCGCCAGCTGTGCAAGACGTGCCATTCCCTAGCCTGCAGTAACTGCACAGCCCAGTTAAGCAAATGCAGAGTGAAAAGAAGAGGTAGTTAGCTGTATGAATCATGAACGACATGCATGCCTTTCATCACAGAAGAAACTTAAGTGATGGGAATGGCTAAAACTAAGACTATTTTAAAACATCAGGGCAAAGAAATTTGTTTAAAGACAAGTCGTTTTAATGACGAGGATCATTTACAACCACAGAAATGGCAGTTGAGAGCCTTTGCCCTAATAATTAAAAGCTTACACGACATTACGCCTAATCCATTACCATGAATACAAGTCTACAAGAGATCAAGAGTCAGGGGTTTGGTGTTAATCTATATGCACTTGGCTACAGTAGATCAACAAGTGTCAATGTCTATGATTTTTTTTTTAAAAAAGAAAAAATCTGATTTTTAATAATTAAAAATAAAAAATAAAAGTTTTAATAATTAAATATCCATATGTGTTATTATTATCCCTGTCTGTTTCATTGGCTATAGGATAATGCTACATCTCTGGCATCTTGGATTTTGAACCTTAAAGCAAGTCACTCCCCAATTTTCTTTCAAAGGAATTTCTAAATTTGATATAATGAACAGTCTTCAGGGAAACTAGTACATAAGTAGCATCTATGTCCTAAAAGTTTGGCATGTGACCGAAATATATAATTTTACAGTACAGGGAACAGCACACTGCCATCGATGTGTGTGGTCAAAAGTTGGAAGGGCCTATGAGTTAGAGGGAATAGAAAAAGATACTTGATAATTTTGTTCCATTTTGAGGGTTGAGGAAATATTTTTTACAAGAACAATAGGCTTCTAGCCAACAGCTTGTGAGCCTGTTAATAATAAAATATTTTACAAGAACAATCGACTTCACACTGCACTGACTCTGCAGCCTAATAATACATGTGACAGATGAAGTTTTCATGGTGTACTTTAGCATATTCCATTAGCAATGGAATGGTCACACTTTCACCATAGATATGATTACAGTTAGCATATGCATTTGAATTCTTCCACAGAAAGATAAATGTGGAAAAAAAACTAATTCTGTAACAAAAGATTATGAGCAAATCATTAAGTATTATAATCTACACATACAGATGAGGAATACGAGACCCACTCACAAATCCATCAAACATCATAGTACAACATAATTCCACATGCTCATTTATTTTAATCAATATGAAATGGTATGGTAAACACAAAGATTTGTATCAGACAAAATATGTCGCTAGGAACTTTTAAAAAATGTATTGTGGGTTTTTGTGCAGTTCAGAAATGTAAAATAAAACTATGAGGTAACTGCATGCTAATTAAACTAACTAGCATACAGTTTCCAACATTTATCTTTGGTTGGGTGGGGTTGTAATGTGACCAACAGTGCTAGCCCACACACGAAAATACAGAAAACATGATTTAGCACAAACACTACTATTTTTGTTGTTTGAGCTATCCCATCTAGCATGGAACCAAAATATTATTCATTCAACATTTTTCATTACACTCAGGACACTCCTGTGGATATTTAAAAATTCAGGTAGAACAGCTCTCTTAATGGTACAGTGCCTTATGACAGTACCTTAACTTAAATTGATTCTTCAAATTCTGAGTTACAAAGCCAGCTCCCTAACCATTATACCACGCTGCTGCCAAACAACCAACTGCTGCACATTTTGAACATTCAGTGATAAATCAGAGGTAGTAAGATACAGTAGAACAGAAAAGCAGAATTTCATGATGCATGTCATGCGTAACTGACCAGACTAGATTTAAAAGGCACATATGCACAGTACAGATTTGGCTAATCAAAACTGACACTCAGTAATATTGTACTTCTGGACATGCCACATGTGTATTACATTCAATGTATGATATATGTTGTATTTAAAAATCTATGTGTGCCCACAGTGTTATGATAAAATATTTTCATTTTCAGTAAAGTTTTATAGACTGTGAAGCTCTGTTGTTAATACTGTTTGGTAGCTACCAACTTTGTTTCAATTGCACTTCTTTAGATTTAATGACTAACAATTGATTCCCACAACCTGTCACAACGTCTGGTTTATTGGTGTGTATCTTCTGCTCCAGCTCTGTCTGTCTGGCACCTTCCCTCTTCCGTCTCCTTTATTGGATACAGTGCAGACTCTGCCCTGTGCCCCTGCCAACCTGAGGTGGATGTCCACAGGATCCTTCCTGATCCGAACAAGCTTTTTCAGCCATTTAATATTGAGCATTAACCTGAGGCATCTGCAGTGGAGAGGCAGTGTAATAGCCCTCTTTATATTTGATGCACAGCACATGTTCATTTGTTTTGCAAGCCAAAAAAAAATCTACCAGAAGTGGGAATAGTTCCTACTTAGCATTTTGCAATGCGACCTAGGTTTAGTTGCAACACATGGAAAACTTTCCACAAGCAGTGAGTAAAATTCTAATGAGAATATTGCAGATGTGCTCATATTTATTTATGTCCTCTTGCTGCCATGGTCTTCACAGGATGAGTACAGCCTATCCACAGCCAAAGGTCGTTTGTAATTAAGTCATCATCTTGTGTGAACTGTATCACTAACTTCCATTGAAAAGGTGACACTTCAATTTTGTTTGTGGTCTTGTGCTCACTATGTCCACCATATTACAGGTTGTCATGCCAAACTAAATGACAGCCACTGCTCCACTCTTGGCTAACTACTGTGAAGAAGAAAAAGCATAGCCTGTATATAGAGACATAGCCTGAATCAGTCAGCTGTATAACATAATGCAAAATATTCATGCATTCATTTAACATCACTGTTAAAAGCTACAGTATATATACAGCATTAGAATACAGGAGACTGCATTTGACCGCATGTGAACTTGAGGTCATGGTTCCTCCGAAGAAACACACATTACGCCCTTAGAAATAAAGACGTAATGTTCAAAATATGAAAAAATGGTTCCTGCAGCTTATAGCAGAGTAAATGGAAGTAGTTGGTCCCTGGAGGCCCCCTGCACAACCTGTGCTGTGATGGAGGACATGCAGAACTGGAGGACGATAAAGACGGAACACCGCTGGAGAGTGGTGATCCAGTCCCAGGGCCGGATGGCGATGGAGAGAGCCACAGACTGCTCCGCTCCACACTGACCTCCCTGTGCTTCCCCCACCCCCACCCCCCACATCATTTCTGTTTTATTTCATCCAAATACTCCCGCCACGTGGGGAATAATAAATACGCCATATCCTCCCCACCTCCGTCTCACTGCAGTCCTGCACATGTGCAGTGAGAGTGCGCTGAGGTGTGCAGTGCACCCACACCAACTAAATCAAAGGTGAGGCTCACAAGAGATATGGAGATGCAGCGCATTATAACTTCACATTGGCTGAGCAAACATGGAGATGAATGTCTCCCTTTCTGCTCAATTGGTGAGCACTGATGAGCATTATCTGGCCTTAAGAAGCTTATTTACCAACCAGCTGGGTAAATATCCTCAGCCTTTTCATATTAGGGACATTCAAACATTTAGAAATAATTGGAGCCAATGTTTATGCCCTGATCAGCTTGACATCTGTAGTTAATATTGGCTGAGGACTTCATACAGCAAAAAGGGGCCATTCCTTGTTATGACAAGATGATATTATGAACCTTTGAGGATTAATGTGTTTGCTTTCCTGTGTGCTCCTTTCAAAACAATCTAGGAACCTGGGCTGCAAGTCACAGAATCTGTGCTCACTGAACCAATACGGGTGAATAAAAAAGATATTTACGACCCATCTGCCTTTAACATTATACTCAGAATTGATGTATTTGATACAGTTCCCAGAACTATTTCTTACGAGCAAATTTCCTCAGAAGTTCAAAGGCAGCCAGATTATTGATTATTGTGTTGGCTCTCTCTTAATTCCTTGTATCTCTCATGATGATAGAATGTATTGTAAAATTACTTACGTAAAAGTAGTTTACTTTTCATGATCGTCCAATACTTCCCAAGCACATGTACATGCTAAAAAAGGATTACAATATGTAAAAAAAAAAACCTTGACTGTGAAATTAGGCCTGTATTTATTTTATGGCTCCTTAGGGAGTTTTATCAGCCTTGTGGTCCAGCTGGATCTTCTGAACGTTTGAGGATTTCATGTGCTATAATGGCTTTAGAAAGATTATTTTGATACCACTGAATAAACCACCACAGCTCTGAAAAATGTTTAAATATTTATCAAAGGACCATCGAACATCACGAAACAAAGACAGACTGACAAGACATGAGCTAAACACTTGTGGAAGGAATTTTTAACACTTGCCTTGTTTAGTAAATAAGCTCTCCACTACAGTAAGGAAGAAGTTCATAACTCCTTTCAGGAAAAATGCATGTCAAAACTGTATGAAAAGTGTATGTTGGCCCCAAGCTAACTGGGACGTCTTACACAAACTGCTTATGGAATTATTTTTTTGGAAAAAAGGTCCAGTAAGACCGCAGATTTGGCAGGAGAAATTATTGGGGAACATGCTTTATGTGTTTAATGGCCCACCATCACACAGAAATATCGGGAAAGCGTTAGTCATATCTCTGTCTTATTAACTCTAATACGTTTGATGACCTTCATAAAGCTTTTATTAACTGTTGGGCCTATATTCTTAGCACCACTTACACTGAACTTTTCTGTGTATATGAGTATGTAGATGCACTTACTAGGGATAGTTCACAAGTGGATGAAAAGTTCACAAGAGCAATGAGCTCATCAATGAGTATTTATCACCATACTGCCACAACACAGAAAACAACAGTGAGGTAAAGCGACATTTCAGATATCCAATTATCTGACCTAAATAAAGCACAGATGTGCCCTGTTTAAACTGTCTGTCTAATGGGCACTGGCAAACGGGTAGTGAGGAGTTTGTCAGACAGTACATAGTAAAATATCCCACACACAACATCATTCTAAATGATAATGAGCTATTATGCAATGTATACCACAGCGCTGGCACTGGGGGAAATTAAAACAGAAGGCACGTGCTGTGCGTCTCTCATTGTTCTTTGTCATTTAAAGGACGCTACGATTCAGACTCAGTGCAGAAGCCGGTGCACTATTGTGCACATTTTGGTGATTTCTGGATAAAGAAAGTACTTAAGGTAAGTCTGGAACTCTTATCTAAACTACTGAAATCAGACAAACCCCACTGCCAGGTTAGGATTTACTGATAGTGCTGAGTATTTGTTTTCAGGATGATAACAGGTACTGAACTTATCTCTCACCTAAATTCATATGTGACTCAGTGTCTCTATATTAATATTAATTTGTTAGGTCTTGTTTCAGTTTTTATTTGTTTGCAGCCTGGGAAATCAGTGTGGGCAGGAGCTCTAAAGGATTATGGCCAATCAGATATAGGGATGATTTAGGTGATGTCTCTCTCCATCACTTTACTGATCTTATGCTGTCAGAAGATCCCTTAAACACCCCCTCCCCCTTCTTCTTTTTTACTTGTATTTCTGTCTCCTGTTCATTTTTCTTTCCCTTCACTCTGCAGGACACAAACTCACTGTAAAATTTATCATACTGAGTTGAGTTAAAGACTGTATTTTTGTTCATTTTGAACTCTGTTTGTTTTTTGTTGAAGTAAAAAATGACCCAAATGATTGAATGAGGCTATGTTGAACACAATGCTAAATTCATTAATCTTTATGCTGCCCTCACCTTTGTTCTTGAGGTTTTTTTTTTTTTTTTGTGAGGGGGAGCAGGGGTGCAAAACAACTTACTATATGAACTCTCTCTGCCTACACTGCCTTTTGGATACATTTTTCTTATAATAACATTCATCTTAATTAAAATTACTTTGAAATTTAAATTCAAACTCATATCTGGGTAGCACAATAACTTTTCCCCTCTCTGAGGGTGACAGACTCAAATACACAGTCAGAATAAGTCGATACTTTGTATTTGTTGTCCCACATACAGTACTGAGGCCTGCACAATCTCAAGGACCTTTGCCAACTTCAGTGCAGCAATCTGGACTGAAATAGATAATTGATGGGGGTAAACACACTTCAGCCAGATTTTTAATTAGAAGAAGACATTACAACAGCCATCCTGTTATGCCATATGCGGTGATTGCAAAAACCGTTGATTGGTTCAGTTTTTTTTGCCCACATTCCTGGATTGATTTATTTGTCAGATCATTACATCATCATAACATTCCTAATTAGGCTTTACAGCATACTTAGAGGGCATGCGCTCCAACCACAAGGACAACATTGTCAGAAGGGTTTTCATTGGGCCAAACACAATCCGTAATTTTAATTATAACAAAAAAAAGAATGTTCTGTCGACAATCCTGAAGATGAGGTGATAAAAGAAAACCGCAGGCTTTGCAAAAAAAAAAAAATCAAATTACAAGCGTTTCGTGAATGAAATTATACACACAGTGCTATAAAAGAAAAAAAGGCAAGGACATATTCCTTTTCAGAGAGTGCCATTAAGCAATTATGTGGGTCACATGTGTGGTCACGTCATGCCTTTAAAACACACATCAGTAAAAAGCTGGTGGGAAAGCCAAAGTAGGGGGACATCAACCCACAGATCCTACATCAACAGAGACCCTCCTTAAAACTGAGGCGAAATGATTAGGCCGCAGAGCGAATGGCGTTTGCGTTAGTCCCGTGTGCTATGGTACGGGTGTTAATTTTATCATTGCAGACGGTGTGGTCCTGTGTGGTCTCCCCCACAACCGCAAAGCACTCTCCAGTAAGAACACTCAGACCGCACTGCTAAGGACCTGCATCCCATTGGTGGGAGACTGAATGCCTCTGGGAATAAGAGATAAAAGGAAGCAGCAATTAACTTCTTAGATCATGGATCCCTTTCTTGACTTTTCTTCTTTTTTGTACAACGATGAACTAGTTTTCAAGCATTCCTTCTCATCTTATAATATATTCAATGTGGTGTTCAACATTAGACTTGATTTTATAGGAATAAAACAAGGAAAGACAGGACATAAAAATGTAACTTCTCCATATTGTAGTTGAGTACAGCTAAACCTGAATTCCTTTTCGGGAAAAAGTACGGCTGACTCTGAACAAAGTTACCTTCATTCGGGCTAAGTACCAACATTGCAAAACAGGACAATATACCTTCTGTGATAACCAATGGTGGGGGTGTAAGTGTGTGTGCGATATGCACCCACCACAGCCCACCGACCGCCATTCTCTGAGGCAGTCCCTACAAGGCAGACAATTTAGGGTTGTGTGTGCGACTGGGTTTCAGTTCTGTGAAAAATGCCACAAGTCATCCTAGACGTCATTTTTCCCCCCATTGACTGAACAACATGTGGTCCTCATAGACATCACATGCGTCGCAGTATAATAGACGCATTTTAAATAGCTTTGTCATTGGCAGCTTTCTCCCTTTAAAACATTATAAAAAAAAGTTTTCCTCGCTCGCGGAGTTGTAGCCGTCGGGGACCACCAGCACACGCTGGCACAGTCAGATGAGAGTATCCCAGAATGCAGCAGGCATACACATTACTGGGCCACATCATAAATTACGACACCCTCTACTCCGATTGAGCCCACCACCAAGAGGGAAGAGAGGAGCCCAGTCCCCACATGGAAGTTGTCTCCCTGCTCTTTTGTGTATAATTAGAGCTCCCCACTTCTGTCAGAGGCAAGAGCCGGGGAGAAAAATGGTGAGAAACAGGAAGCAAACTGTCTCCTCAGATCTCCTATTCTGAGACTCTATCTCATGAAAAAACGTTTTTTTCTGCTTCCCTCTAGGCATTCCCCAGTGTCCTGTTTGTTCTTTTACCTCTAACTACTAACTAGATACGGTTTGAGTTTGTTAATGGCAGACTTAATTCTACAAATAGCAGTGCATGGCTGTTGAATCATTTTTGAAGTTTGAGTATTTATGAAGCATCCCATCTGTTGCAGGTTCAGTCCCTATTTCACTGGGAAGTTAGCCAATCAAAGGGGATTTGGTACCTTAATGACCATTGCTACTGTTTGTTTTAGCAAGCTACTTAACATTATATTTATAAAATATTAAGTCTCATTTCTGACTGTGGGTGCTTATTGGAATCAATCAATGACTTTGAGGTTCAGCTGAACAGGGTCACAGATATCACATTCAAAACAATATGAGTGTTTAATTCCCATTATGTATGTTGCCTTCTAATCCAGACTTTCCTGAATTTCCCTCAGTTGGAACCATAAACAGCAACAGATTGCCTTTAAATGATGCTTACGTTTTCAATTATGGATAATACAAAAAGCAACATTTCTTAAATTGGATTTAGTCTCTTCAGAAATTTTAGAGGATTCAATTAATTTTAGGCAAATGAAAGAACATTTATTTCTAGAAGCTGGACGTTCCAGGCACACAGCGAAGTGGCCTCTGTAATCAAACGAGCTGAGTGATTCATTCATTATTTTCAGCCAAAGGCTGATGAAGCCTGTTGGACGTCAACAGTGAGGCTTTGGCATTCCTTACACTTCTATTATGGTCTGTCATTTCTCCAAATTCAAAGCATACCTTGCAAGCATGCTGCTGTGCGGTTGCAATTATTCTTTTTAAAATCATTTATAATATCAAGCCCCGTTTGACAAAATGAGTTGCTCTTTGCATAGACTTACTTAATTCGTTTGCGCTAATTCAGTTCTAAAAATGTACACATCAGACAATTTTTCCAGGCTTGTAAATGGCCCTACCCAATTCATTAAGTATGTCGGTTCAATTTATCAGAGCGATTCTTTGCTTATCAAACCTATTTGGCTATGTGTGTGCATGTGCGTATGTGTGAGCATGTGTGTGTCTTAATCTCAACTGAAAAGAATTAAACTTCCTTTCCCTACTTAAGTAATGGATAACCACTTCTAAGACTGTCATCAGTGTTGTGTCGTTTTTGGAAATTGTTCCTAAGACCACATAATGACAAAAGTAGCTTGTATAAATAAACGGAATCCTTTTAGGATTTTGTGGAATTACTCCTACTCCCTTTAAATATTATGTATGAATGGCATAATGACTAATCGCAAAAATAATGTCCTGCTCTTCGTATACATCATGTTGAAAGCCACTCTTTACCTCTTCTCGCTTAATTTTGTGGCTGTACATTTTTTGATTTCTTAGAATTTATTTAAATGTTTAATGTATTTATTAACTGTGCCTGCCTTTTAATCAAACTAATTACTCATTTTAATCTGTTTGCTTTAATGGACTGCCAACATTTTGAAGGTTTCAGACTTTAGAGTACACAGCTACAAAATGTACTACTTTCTAACCTTGGTTTTTAGCTGACTTCAGAAAGACCATCGACAAAACCCACTCAAACAAACTGTCTCTTTAATTCATATGCAAATCAATCAAAACAGACTTTAGTCTTTTTATGGGCTTATGATATTCTATTTTAGAAGGAAAAGAACACGTTTCAAATGACATGATTATGTCTCTCAAATTAAATAGAAAATACTCAGAGAATGTATTGGAATGACAATTTTGTTTTGATTCTGTTGCAAACATTTACTTTACTAGGTTCTTGTGTTCTTACCAAATTAAGAGATGCAAATTGTGGGACTACAGTGACAGCCATATGTGTAAATGATGATACATTATTGTGTTCTCATTCACTGACACACAGAGAAATTCCTGGAGTGCTCATGAGATGCAGCTAAAGGAATGTTTCCTAGCCAGTTGATGGATTACAGATAAGTGGTGAGTCACCTGTTGTAAAAGCAAAAGGCATCCTTTTGCATACCAGCGCCTCTATGAATCTGGTGACACAGGAGGGGAGCATAACCTCTCCTGTTCCTTCTTAAGGATTCTCTTGTAGTCACTGGGTGTGTATTTGGATGGGGGAAGGGGGCTGCATCCTCACAAAGGCACAACAAAGAGACCTCTCCCCCTGGAGTCCCATCATTAACTAATGAGGCTGTGCAAGTGGAACACTGAGACCTGCCTACCCTTGAAACTGCGGACCACTGCATCAGAACTATGGGAGAGTTGGTGGTCTTACCTCAGCAGATGCAGCTCCGACAGAAGTTTCTGATCAATAGACAAGCTTGTTCTCACTGGTGGCAGGGCTTAAGTGGCACTTAGCAAGGCATTGATCGTATGGCATCATTGCTATTGTCCCGGCATGGCTTCCCAATGTTGTTTGAGGATATATCTGCTGAATATGGATAATATTCATATTCAGTGAAACTGATGATTAACTTGGGCTGAGAAGTGTGCATTGTTAAACAGTGTAATCTTTAAAACATCTGTTAAACTAAGACTAATTCTACATCATCTCTAATTTTCAACTATGTTGAAATGATTTCAAATTAAATGATTTTCATTCACTCTTTTAATAACATTTAATGACATTAAATATGCCAACATATTTTCACAAAATAGCTCGGTCATTTCCTCTAACGTATAATTTTAGACAAGTTCCTTTATTTTGCATGGCGAGGCAAAAAATAGCGTGACAGTCTTACCCTGAATTCCCACAGGACTCGCATACTTACAGTACAAACTCGAATCCACGTTTGTTTTACGGCCCTCGCGGCGATGCAGACGTGTTCCTGTGTGTTCCAGCCTGCAGACATTTTCAACATCTAGTTACAGATGTCGTGCATACACAGGGTAGCGCGCCCCGGCGTTCTTCAGCAGGCCTCTGGGAAGCCTGTTGTTTTCAGCAGAGGGGAAACACCGCAAAAAATTTGCACACAAGTTAAAAACACATTTTTCTGGCGGTGTAAATCTTGGTCAGGCTAATTAAGCAGCGGCGGCTGGCAGGGGGATTGTCGGAGCAGTGCGATCCCGGTGGGTAATCAGATATCTGTCACGTCACAGGCTCCCCACGCTCTCGCTGTGTGGCAGCTCGAGCCCGCTGGGGGAAATGAACTGGGCGCGGGAGTAATTAGAATGTGAGGTACATTTCATCTCAGTCACTGGACGAAATCCCACACATCTAAAATCAAAGCTAAGTAGGAGAGGGGCTTTGATGAAGGAGAAAATTTCACCTTTGACTTTTTAACGTAACACGTCAAAATAACTACAGACTGCTCAGGTAACCATTCAAAATTCGAGAGTAAAACAACATCCGTTTTAAATTTAAAATATCCAGCTGACTTGAGAAATGCCGCTAACATTACTTAACAAATATGTATCCCCAGGGTTTGAAAGGAAGAGGGCAGCCGTATGAATATAGCTACAGGTACTGACGTCCCCATTGAGGACACAGCAACGGTGAGTGGTATTAAGGGAATTTAAGCCTTGCATTTTCTTGAACTGTAGGAAATTGGATAATGGAAAAGAATATGTAAATTACAAATCATTTTAATACATGTTAACATATCTAATTAGCATGTGTGTATGCTGCATAAAAACGTCACCACTTACACACATACACATTAAGCAATGGTACCGTTAGTTAATAATAAAAAATAAAAGAGTTGTCCAATATGTAAACAGTATTTTACACAATATACAAATTCTTATATTACCTCTCAGTCATGTTTTATATTATTGTAATATTTGTGTTTAAAATGATATTTTTGCACATTTGTTATTCAGGATGGCCAAAGGCATCTGGGTTGTCCTTGCTAATTTAATGGCATCTCATGCGTATGCTTGTATACTGCTTACTGAGCTGGAAACATGCAAATCAATCTGTGTCCCAGAGGGCCTTAATGAACTGACTCTATGTATTTAACCTCTGTAACCAGAAAGTGTTAGTGATTTTAAGGTGGCATGGAATTTCCAAATTTATGAATTATGGGTCAACAGGTTAAAATTCAAAGGACACAGTCCACAGTGAGAATGCAAAGCTTTCCAAGGTCACCACAATTGTGGGTGATTACTCAGTAATTTCTTTAAGTGTTCCTGGTATTTCTCCCACACTATCTTAAGGCTAATCTGTTTTTTCCACCTCTCCTAAAAGTATGTGTTCACATTATATGGCATGAGTGCACTCCTTTTAAAAACAAAGTACCATGAACATGTTAGATTTCTGTAACTAGCCTCAAGGACAGTTGTATGAATTTCCCCCTATTACAGAGAAGAATGTCCATAAAACTAAACAAAATGGCATGTAACATCCTGCATGCTTAGCGTTTCAAGATTTTTTTTTTTTTGTAGTTCATATTAAATCTAGAAATGGATATCCTGGGAGAGTCCAGCTCTCTTGGTATAAGAAATATACACAGTTATTTTCCCTCTTGTATTTTATCAGTCACATACTCCTCTCTCAACACTGTTGAGGGTTTTTGTGACACATTACCCACACCGCTCACTTATTGAGGTTCAGACACGTGTGCCAGCCCTTTACTTTTTCAAATGGAAGCCAGCTGCTGAATATCATATTCTTAAGGCCAACGTGAGTATCATGATGCAATCTCCACTTAAGTTATTACAGTAATACTTTTATTTCATTCAGGAAATATGACCCTCTTGTATCACGTTTTTATTTATATCAAAGGAAGTCACTCGATACAAAATGCTGTGGGTATCCAGTTTAAAAATTGAATATGGAATTCATTTTTGTCTTTTATTGCATTAATGCAAGAACTGCTGAACTCAAAAGAAAATAATTGCATTTGGTTATTTCCACTGCAGGATTTGGTCAGGGTTATGTTATTTTTCCTCACCACTCAGCTTGAATATGTCATCTTTAGATCTGTATATAACAAAGTGTCGCTAGGACAGTAAGTTGTGAATTGGAAAAATATGTAGTTACATTGGATTTTAGGGGTCACAAACCGTACACAAAACAGACATGGTGTCTTGACTATCTTTGCACCTCAAAAAACACAGGCCATCCCTTCCCCTCAGATTCTCTAAATCAGACAGTCATGGTCACAATAAGAATTATTAGATGACATATGTAATTTACATCCCAGGATTATTCGATTTTCTATAGTAATTGATGTCTAGCTTAAGGGGAAAATACCTTGACCCCACAGTAATTTCCTAAATTATTTGATGTTCAAGAGCAGACATTTCACTCTAACCAAGCGTAATGCCATAGGTGCTGGCCTCAGTGAGAGTCTGAAAGCTTATACCACTCAGTGCCATTTTGTGAATGAAAAACAATTTTTTCCTGAAATATGCTTCTCATTTCCTTTTTATGGTTCAGTTTGTGACTGGATTACATTAGACATTTCAGGGAGATTCAAGCTTAAATGGTTGTTTCCGCAGTGCCCATTTTGAAATTTGTCCAGATTTGTTTTTCATCTGAATTGCACTGTTTGCCAAGGCATCTTTTGTGCCACCAGGTACAATGCCAGTGCTTGAAAAAAACAGTCACTCAATTTTGGAAAGAGAAATCTGTTTCTGAAGTCTGTCTGCAGCTGCACCACCCACAACCCCACCCCCACCCCCAACCTCTTTTCATGTCAACAAGACTTCACAGCATACTCTCTGTTCTGCAGAGAATGCATTTGTTTCCTATTGTAATATGAAACATGCGCAAGTTCCTTATGAATGTCTTAAGACAATTAAGACCACATTAGATCCTTCAAGTACTTGTAATTTCATAAGTGAGGTTTTGGAAATAAATGGGGAGGGGTGGGGGGGGAACCCACAGTCTTACAAGAGCCACTTGGGAGAGATGGGAAACAGATATTAACCCACGGTGACGATCCTTGAAGGGCCTGCCTCCCCACCAACAGTGTGGAGCCCACCCACAATGGCACCTGCTCTCTCTAAAGAGGTGCTTCTCGACCGCGCTGTGTGCCTCACACACTTCACATACAGATTGCAGTGATGGCAGGGTTCAAAAAGAAGAGGAGAGGGAGACCAGAGGCCTCACAGAAATCGCCCAAAGGGGCACAGAGGGAAGGGGGGGAAGGGGGGGCAATGCTGCCCTCGAGCCCTTTTTGGTCGGGCCACTCCCATCTCGATCCTCATAATGATGCTGGAATACGAACGGAATGGCCTAGATCATGGCTGGACCAGGGTAAAATTCCTTGGAAGAGGCGGATCATTATGATTAATCCGGGATGAGTAGTGAAAGCCTGTGCCGAAAAATGGCCATGCTAAGGCTGCTGTGAATCACTCATTTTCTCTCATAGCAACCAATCAGGATCACCCCAATTCAAATTAAATTTTAGAGGAATGTTTTGAATATATTTCCTTAAAGAAATTTTGTTGTTTAGTAAGCTGTTACTGTATATAACATTGGGTTAAGCAATTTTTTAAATTTTTTATTATTATTTTTATTATTAGTTATTATTATTTTATTATTTATTATTAGTTTTTTTAGTTCATGTCTTTATTGCAAGCAAACTAAGACATGCTGATATGAAGCACCGGATAAAGAAAACTCATGTGGTCAGATGGGATCCTGAATCAATCACTGTTGAAAAAGTTAATGGGTACCTGACTCAATTTCATTTACTTAACTGATGAGTCTGGTCCTTTACATTTCCCATGTTGACAAAAACCTGCTCCAGCCCCAGACTGTGTGAAAAAAATGATATATTGTCTTCATTAGGTGGAAAAATATGAGTAATCTCCCAGAATGCACAAGGACTGACTGGGTTTATTGTTTTAGGTGAAGGTGCTATGCTGCTTTATTTACTTTGATCATGTATATTTGCTTCTTTGCAATCAGAGTAAAGTCATTAGATTGTTATCACAACTGCTGTTCCCAGATAGTTTGAAGCAGGACTCAATTTGTAATGGAGAACACTTTCTTCTTGAAAAGACCAGTTGGGGAGATTGTTTTAAAAACATATATCAGAAGAGAAAGGCTCGTTACCAAACGGAACAATCGGAGGTACAGTCATTTCTTCAGAGAAGCCAGGGTAAATGCTTTCAAGCACAAGCAGGTTTTCCATGAATAATTCATTCTTAAAATCCATGATTTTGGAGAGAGAGAGACAGACAGACAGAGAATCCCTGGTTGGAACTGACCTGCACCTCCCCCCATACCACATTCATCCACTGCACTGTCACCAAAGCATAAGTGCTCATGTGCAAGAGCTAGCAGATGGAAGGTAATCAGGTATTAAATGGGTCCCCATCCAGCCATTGGAGGAGAGGTCCTGTGATTCACAGCAGTGTCCAGCCCCTTAAATGCCATAATCTCTCTTTAGAAGCTCAAAGTCTGCTGTGCGTCGCGTTGATCTTTCCCTCTGATATTGCGTGAGTGCCTTTGATTTCACCTTGACCCAGCAAAATGACCCCAGATGACTGTGTTAAAGGTATCACTTCTGCCAAGACTCTGTAGGGGATGGGAAGCGAGGTGGGGGATGGGGATGGGTGGTTGCAGCACTCTGCTCTTTGCCTTCCATGTTTTAATGCCATTACCTTGTGGTGTTGCATCATGTCTGCCACTCGCACACAACCGGCCCCCGCGATCGCGTGCGGAGCTCACATTCAGAAGTTCAGCGTTTTTCACTCCGGGTCTTCCGCGTGAGTAGGCCTGTTTGAGCAGGATGGAAATGGATGTGCATACGTTGGATGCGGGGGGGAAGCAGTGAGGGAATCTCCTCCTGCATTATTCAGGCCAGCAGACTGGGAGCCGAGGCGGAGACCGGGGCTCTGCGTGGAGAGTGGGGGTGGTGGGGGGGTTATGACACACTTTCTGAGGCTGTCCCTGGTGGGAGGCAAGGAGAAGCCTCACTTCACTCTCCAGTTTTCACAACACGTAGACGCCAGCCACCCATGTGTGCTGTCACTCTTTGCGGACAGACAAAGGGTTTATAGTGCCCGGGTCTGATCCTCCTCCACTCTAATGCACACGTGCAAAAACACACGCATGCACACATACGCTGACACCCAATGCATATGTCTGCACGCAAACAAACAATACACATGCACACATGCTCATGTGCGCACTTGCCACAAGCACACAAAGATCAAAGCACACACACACACGCGCACACACGCACACACACTAGCATGCACATAATACAATAAGCAAACAATAGTACACACACATACACACATGCATCTTTGCCCCGTACATTAGCCCCCATGCAAACAATAATCTGCACATTCATACACACACATTTGCATACCCCATGCATCCACATATATGCATGCACTAAAAAAACATGCATATGCACCAGCACAGACCACATGTTTGTGTTATTATATTCACACATGTTATTCTGTATCCTGACCTGATGTTACCCAGGTTTGTTTTGTTAGGAACCAACATCTTCATCTCATTCCATGCTCTGTGAAACTCAAAGACATCCGTTGCCTCCTTAATTTATTGCGTCACTTCCTCATTACACATAATGGTTAAATTTATGTCTCAGACACATAGTGCCTGAATACATTTGCAATCTGCCTCTCAGTTGCTTCAACAATTGCAAATGTAGGTGATATCTGTAGCTGAAGCAGGAGAATATTGGTAACCCACAGGCTATGTAGCTGTTTAGGTGACAACCAAAGGGCCATTTTATTTTTGGGACAAACTCAATAGACCAAAACTATTTTGTCATTTCAAACGATTCACTACGTGGCTGTGGAGATAGAGTTATCCTACAAAAAGCTTGAAGTAATACGTATTAGGATTGTTTTTAAAGTCTCACATATCCTACATTTCATAAATTTGTTCACCATCAAAAAAAAGTCAGGAGGGTAGTTTCTTTTTTACATTTTTTACATTGCAGTTCTTATCTTGAAAAAATACAACTCTCATGGTCAGTGTTCACACTGAGAGTGTCCTTGGCCAGAGCACACATGTGCGTGCAAACAAACGCTACAACAACGCTGAGCAGGGGCTGTTTCCGAAGCTGCCCAGCCAAAAGAGGTGTGCATGCAAACAAGGCCTGGGAGCGCTTCAAAACTTACGCACCGGTCCAAACCCGAACCCCCCTTTTCCCCTCCCCCCTGGCACTCCCAATCCCACTCCCCCACAGTCTCCAAAATTTACTCTCACACTGGCCAAATCATCAGGAACTTTTACTTGTCAGTTACCATGATTTAAACAGGCCCTCATAAAAGGCAGTTTCGCCAGGGCAATGCAAATGAAGTTAAACCTCATACCGATTCTCCTCAACTATATATTTAGAAATATTAATATAACATATTTCCTATATGCCTCCAGAAATCGAGGCAACCACATCACAGGGATCTGTCTCAGATTGCACCTAGTCAGGTTCCAAGTCCTGCATGACTCATTTCTCGGTGTGTAAATACACATCGCGGCTGAGAGCTTTAGCAAACTCTCTGCAGATTGGGGATTACGTGAACTTTTGTCCTTTTTTTCTGAAGCACTGCCTCGAATAACGTGACTGCAGTAATTCATTATGCATGTTTTCTTTTTCGGTTTAGTTTCAGTTGCCCCTTTGATATTTTCCGTAAAGATTCAGAGTAGCATTGAATCCTCCCGTTGTTCACACAGAAGAGAGCGAGTCATTGTAAACGCATCACCCAAAGTGTGATTTACTCTCTTTTGGGCAAAAGTGAGGTAATTTTCACCATGAGAGGTTAGAATTGGTGAGGAGCAGTATATCAAGATGAAAAGTCTTGAACATAGAAGCTTAACGGGGGAAAAATGGATTACCGTGACCCTAACGAAGCCTTCGTTTTCAAAGGAAATGTCCAGCAATCACCAATGATTAATACGCAATTTGGGGTAAAGTAGGTAGAATGTGTGGTTTGTAATGGTGTCATTTTTTTCCTTGAACATTTTTCATTTATACCACTTTCCCCACTGAACAAACATTATTATCGTTAGCGTGAAGAGGGCAGCGATCATTCACAGCCTTGCTTTTCTCAACTTAGGAAATTGCCTTGAAAATTGGCAAGGCCTGCAAAGTGTTCAGCACTTAAGACCCGCTCTGTTCTTTTGATATATGTATAAGGTTTCAGAATTCATACCAAACACCATGTCAGATCTTAGACCGTAACATAAACCAATTTCTCGAGAATGGTCCCCTTCATGGTATAACACGTAACAACAACAAACATTTGAAAAATAAGACATTTATCAATTCCAAATCAAATTAGTAAATACAATACAGTAGGCAAGCGTGTAAATACCAAAGTGTAGACCATTTCTAAACCAACCGCAGCCATGTGAAATGATTGTGTGTGAAACATTTCGAAAGCTGAGACAAATGTAATAAACACACTTAGGGGTTGTCAACAAGAACTATGCCTAAGTTATTAGAGGTATAGCACTTTAAGAGAGGCCCAATTTCAAACCGACATAAGTACGATGGCTAGCAATATATGGATTAATGCATGTCCCACTATAATAAGTTAACTTAAAATTATGTTTAGGATCCTAAATTGCATTGGGAAATTAAAATTAAAGCCAGGCAAAAAAAAAAAGTAACACAAGTCAAAAAAAATAACATAAAATGTGCTTTGATAATGCGGATATGATGTCATAACAATAAGGAAAGGAAATTTCAGCTTATGAAAGGCAAAGTCAATGTAAACAGGCATTATTGTTGACAAACCATAAAGCAAAAAGCGTTACCAAAAATGGCCAAACAGTACTGATGAATCACATTGTGCAGCCGTTTACAATCTCACAGCATCCAGGGCCCTCTGGTCCTCTCAGCTGTGTTTAGTTTTCTCTATTTGTGTTTTTTTCACTTCCTCAAAGCATCACATACAAAATGTTTTGACGTCTTCATGAAACCGAAAAAGGAAGTTGTCAGAATTGCATTGGACCACATCTTGTTTGGAGAGGCATTGGACTGGGACTGGTTGGCTGTTGGTGGATGTGCGGGCGTCTTATTCGCTTGGGGTGTACAAGGGGAAAAAAAGAAGAAGAAAGAAAAAAACTTCAGCAGGGCTCATGGTTGGGAAACCATTTGGGTTTCATTCTAGAGATTTAGTCAGACTGTTTAATCCTTCAATTAACACCAGAAGGAGAGCAATTTTGTCACGCACAGTGCCTCTTTGAACAACAAAACCCAGAAAGTATACTCCCGGCAAGTTGCTACACAGATAAACATGATGTGTAAACATTTTCTCCCAACCCTTCCTCAAAAATATCCTCCAGTAGAAATGTGTACTGCTTTAGTCAAATTGCAAGGCTCACCCAATGACCTCCTTTGGCACATACTCAACCGTAGCACAAAAATATGTAAAAGGTACCAGCAGAAGATGTCCTAAACCCAAATGTCCTTTGAAGCATGGCTTAGAAGTCACCGCTATAATAGAATTGCGTGATAATTGTAATCTCTTTGTTTCAGTGAGTATTTGTTAGATTCACAGGACTGGATATCTGTGTAAGTAGCTTTTTCGTTTAGTTGAAATGCACTTATGACTTATATCTCCGCCATCACAATAGATTTTTCGTGGTGGCCGGGGAACTGCTCCCATTAATCAGTTGTGAGGAGGGAGAAATTCTCGTTAGTGGCCGTTTTCCCTCTGGTCTGGAAGAGCCCTTCAGCAGGTTTGATTGGCTTTTCAGATGTAATGAGCTTGTGGGATCCAATTATTTGGTCACAGGCTCGGGCTTAATACTGGAAAATGAAGTTGCCAGTTCCTCTCACGAGTGCGGGACACTGGTGGCGTAATCATCGGGCTGATTTCTATGGAGAGAGCATGCCAGTTTTAAACAGCCCTCCAGTTGCATTAACTGCACTGATGAACCTGCTGACAGCATTTGAATCATCCATTCTCATCAGAACGACGAAGGCAGACAAACTGTTTTATCCACAGCTTATCATATGTACATTCAGCCTGGGAGAATGCTTTGTCCTTGCAGGGACTTGAACTGGACTGTGAAACTGACCAAAAAAAAAAAAAAAAAAATGGCATGTGATCACCATCCCATTTATCAAGCTAAAGGGCACGGCTGAAGGAGTTAGTGCAAATGGTCGTTTCAAAAGTCAGCCCATTGGAAAAATAGAGCAAGTGTTGTTCAGGCTAATTACCCCATTGTGCTTCCATAGTGTGTCATTTCTGTTCAGCTTCCTGGTCTTCATATTTAATTTCATGCACGGATTTTCCATGAATGGGAAATTGCATTAAACATACAGTACCACATTTACCAACAACACACAAAGACTATACACATAGCAGGTTCAAAAGGAAGTGTTTTTCTTTCCCCACACATCAACAAATCGGTTTTCACTTTGAGATATCCGCCACATCTCTACACGCAGCAATAGCAGGGCCTCATGCTGCCGCTGTTTGTATATCCTGTTAATGTGAAGCACATTTGTATGGTCGCTGGCTTGCAGGGCCCTCTCTGACGCAGTGTTAGCCATCGTTTGAGTGGAGTAAGACAGTGTAAGGGGTTTGGGAGAGCCAGAGATGCACGGCACTGTCACTGTGTGTGGCCCTCTGTCTGAAACCCGTTAAACACTTCAAGCTGTGACACCTGACTCAAGAGTCAAGGGGGGACAGTCCTGTGCATCTTGTAATTTCTTGACACGGTTGGTGGGTTGGCTGGGGATGGGGGGGGATTGCCGAAAATGGTGGTCCCTCGTTGATGTACATCTATTCACTCAGCAATGGATGAACTGGTCTTCCTACATGTGAAATTCAGCATTTACAACAAATCACCTTTTTGAATTTTATTCAGAATTCACAACGATTTGTTTATATTTGAGGGCTAGTTCTGATATAGCTGGTATTACACGGTGCACAATGTGTTTAACCTTATTTGCAAAGTAGTAATGTGGTTTTTGCTTCATAGTCCCTTAAGTGTTTTGCTTGCAGCTTTGCATTGCCATAGTTGCATGAGATGTCTGTGTGGTGTAAATTGTACATATATACTCAAAAATGATGTGATTACATGATGTCTTCATCAGTTCAAAGTCTCCCACACTCAGTAGTTATTAAGAATCAGCAATAAGACTTGCAAGATTCAACTGTGCAAGAGAATGTCTAATATTTCCAACCAAGGGAGGTAATGACACTAATATCTTCTACAGTGACCAGATGTGTTCAAGTACATCTTTCCCATTGCTGAGAGGGAAAGTTTCATTAATAGTAAGTGCTCACTACTAATAATAGCCTTAACTTGTGCATTTAAACACATGGAATTTCATAACCTCAATGCACAAAGTCTTCTCCTTTATTGATCTAAATGCCACTGCTGCGTAGGTAAACTGAATGGACCCCTGTGAGTCACAGACAAAAGCCACACAAAAGACAACCCTTAAACTCTTTGGACGTCTGTGACAACACCTGACATCAGTACCACGGGATTTGCACCTCGCCGTTTCAAAGAGGTCAGCTGTTTAATGTGGGATTAGGCCTCAACGGTGAAATCACAACAAAGAGAGGGGGACCCTTGAGACCCTCAGCCTCCAAGGAGCCCCCGAAACAAGGATAAGGCTCAGGACAGCTGGACCCAACCTCTAGGACCCCAAGACGCGAATCCCCCAGTAATGATTACTAACCCACTTAGACTGATTGATCCTTATCTCTCTGAAACCATGGAGGTCCTACACCAGTATAAAACCACAAGAAGAAAGCTCAATATCAGATAACTATGTAGCTTGGATCAGTAAATTTTAAAGCCATGCCGTACGGTACAAAGTGTTATACTTTGCCACTATTGTCCCAGAAGCTTTACGAATCCTGTTTTTGGCCAGTTTGCATATGAAAGGAAACATAGGCCTACCTATTGTGCAACTTCTCCAGTGCTGTGCTAATTAGCAGTGAGGTCACTGGTCACAAGTTTATTTTAAACACAAACACAAATGGATTTATTGCGGCTGGGTGCAGTGGTGGAGGTCCCAAAATGAAAATGTATAAATATGCACTCTTATTGGCAGTAAAAAATGAAAAGCCAAACAAAGCAAAGACAATATGCTGGAGTTTTGAATTTCTGATCTAATAGTAAGAAACTGCAGTACTACGTCACCCATGATGGCCATGACTAATGGATGTAATTCAGCGTTTATGGCTTGCCATCATCCTATCTCCTTGGATGTTTTTGTGTCTTGTAAGTTGTGAATCATCTCAAATTATTAGCAGTAAAATGCCACACAGTTTTACTGATGGTTTTATGAATTGGTTTCATGTTATAAACTGCGGTACTGTTTCTTGGCAGAAACCACTCCACAAATGTATTCCATGGTTTTACGATATTATTGATGAGAAAGTAAATCTTTTTGAACATCTTATGGAATGGAGGGGGGGGGGTTCGCAATTACCATGGAGGCCAATTGTATACAAAAGGCCAACACCAGGGACGCTTTTAATCAGGCCTTGTTTGCCCACCACGGACAGACCTGTTGCCCGCTGACTTGTTTGGGCCAACATCAAAAAGAGAACTTGAGTCAACTAATTAGCACTGATGGTATATTCAATGCACACAGAATGAGTGATCAGCATAGAGACACAGCCCCCTCTCTCTCTTTCTCTCTCTGGGGTGGCTTTTATTTCCCTGCCTAGGATCAAAGGCGGAGGCTGTTTTTCTTCAGGGGAAACGAAGTGTAACAGCGGGCCTGATATAATCGACACAAGTTGTGTATGTCCCAGTCCAAATTAATCACAGTGATTCTTCTGGAAGGAAAAAGAAAACAACACAAAAACACAGCTCTTTTTTAAAGATTGCTCTCATCCTTTTATCGAGCATCCTCCATTTGGCTGGACAAAATGAATACACGATATTGTCGATCCATCGAACGAGCGATTGTCAGACACTGTCCTCACAGAAAAAAAAAAGAAAAACGAGCCGGCCGAAGGCCTGTTAAGTTGCAGGCATTTGACCGGTGTAATTAGGGTGGCTTTGAGCGCCGTCTGTGGAAAGCGGGGTCAGACTGGCGTGGCACAGTGCCAGGGCAGACGACGGCCTTGGTCAGTGATGTGGCCTGAGCCGGTTAGAGCCGCCCGCACCTCTTGGTCTTCTTTGGGGGCCATGTGAAGGAGCATCTGGAACAGCAGCCTCTCCACAACCTCACAACGTGCGTCAACCCGGCCTCCTCAACCCAGAGCCATCCCCCATTTCCCCCAGGGGTATGACTTCCCAGCATTTTGACCAGGGTTTGTCTTTGTTTACCTTCACATGCCTCCATGAGTGTCTCTCGGGATTTAAAATAAAAGGAGGAAAATTGTCGTTGATTACAGTGTGCTTTATGTACAGCACATACTATAAGTGAGAGCATGCCAACTGCATTGAATAACGGAAACATCTCAATACCAAATTTACCCACCAGTTGTGCATGTTGTGTTTGTGTCATTCTTGATTTAAGTTGAAAGGGTGGTGATATTTTTGAATGATCTGTTCCATTGATGCAGCAGGCTGTTGCAGGGCCATCTAGTCTTTAATAGAAAGTGAAGAGCAGAGCATTGTAAACTGCAAGCCAGAAGAAAAATGGTAAAGATGAGTTGCAGAACAATGTGTTCTATGTGTAACTTCTTGCGGACACCTTGTGGGCATTCATGCTGTCCACAAATTGGATAGCAGTGAGGTTGTGGTCGAGCACATCACCGCTACACACAGTCAAAGTTGCTTCAAATATATGCAAGTAAACAAGAATAATGGATACTTGAAAGTACTTCATAACACTGCTTCCCATAAATAAAACAGATGTTTTGGAAAAGCAAGACATTTGGAATACCATAGGGGTTGATCTCAAAAACCAGGTCTCTAGCTACTGTGTCATTCGAAATTATCAGTCTGTTGTGTCAGGAAAAACAAACCTTCAAGCATAATATGTTCAGAATTGCAAGCATACAGTACATGTCATATTTTAGGCTCTAAATGTCTTTAAAACGTGAAATTAGTTGAAACGCAGCTGTTGGTCCTTCTGCTTCACATTCCACAAAGCATGTCATTGGTATTATGAATGTGGAACTACACATTGTATTTTGGTTGTAATTAACATGCTTTTAATCTAAATGATTTTCAGAGTCTTTCAGATTGTCTTTGGGTCAAATCTACTGTACAAGAGAACCTTTAAACGTCCTCTAAATTTCCTTTGAGGAAAAAGGATATTTTCAAAACCCTCATACTCTACAGAGAAAAGGACCTTTTACACCTCACAGAAGACCCTTCGCCTTTTCGGAGTGTGGATGACAAGGCCCTCCTCTTCTTAGGCCCATCTGTCCTTCCTCAGCCCTTCAGCGAGATGAATGAGCAAACTCCTTACCGCTCATAGAACAGCTGTGAAGTGGTCCCTGTCATACACGTAGGACATTCTTAGGTGCTATTGAAGTGCAGAAATCCCAGCCAGGTTAATGCTTTTGTACAATGAGAGAACCGTGGCGGCAGCACAAAAGGCTAATAGCTTGTATTCTGTGGATTTTTGCTCAGAAGAGGAGCAAATGAACTGCACAAGAAGAATCTGTCCAAGTTGTTCACAGGTCTAATAGACCCAGGTCTTCAGGTTTCTTTTGATCTGTGCTTGAGCAAACGCCTTCAGGGGAATTGGGAATCATAAGCTCCTAGACAGAATTAGAATAGTGTCTTTTGCAGGGGATTTATGTCGTCCATTGATCATGTTCTGTGTGTGTGTTATTTAATGATGAACGACTTAGGTATTCACATGTCTAGACTTAGGAAAACACCAATGGCTCAGAGCATCAACAATACCTTTGTACTGTTGGAGGACTGATTAGATACAGATTTTGTAATGAATCACACTCGATTTAGCATGAGAAGACCCTCTTTTGCATTTTTCCCCCTTTACTGATCTGGTTCCCGCTGTAGACAGTTTACCGGACAAACACAGGCTTTCTTTTTGAAGAGATTTACTAGTCCATTATGTTAGCCAGTGGTCCCAAAACAGCCATTGTTCTACAGTGACAAACAGCACCAGGCTGGTGTGAATATATCATGTGTGATACCAGCAAACCAACAGCCAGTAAAAGTCTTTCTGATGACAGTCCGTATATCATATATGGATGAGTGTGTGTCAGAGGGAGAGTATGTAAAACAAGATATGTTGTATCAAAGACACTGAAACTCTGGTATTCAAACACTGACAAAGATATGATAACTTAATTTGTGGAACAGATGCCCCATGCACGCAGCTGGGAAATTAATGCCTCCATCAAAAAAGAATTATAGAAAATGATGAGCATGCATTATGCTTAATTGTTGCCCGAAATGAGTGTCCCCTTTGATGTGATGAAAACAGATGCAGTTTTGCAGTAAAAGTGCAGAGTTACAGTATGATAGTGCTGTATTTTAAGTGAGACATGAGGGTGAGTCATGTTAGTCTATGCTGAGATTGACAAAATAATGTGTAACAGGTTCTCCTAGTCATTCACATTCACAGATGTTAGGTCACTCTGCACCTGGTATTTGGCTGACGGCTCTACTGTCTTTGCACACATGCTCTCTTGTTTACATTCTAGGTCTTACAATGATGGCTTATCAAAACTAATAGGTGTATCTTGAGAGTTGTTCAATTAATATGGGATGTTTATTAATGGACCTGAGTGGTTTTTCAAATTAAATTCAGTAGATGTAATTGTATAATTACTAACTGTACTATAATTAAATGAATGTAAATGATAGGGGTGTGCTGACCTTATTTTTACCCTGTCATGACACATACATAGTTTGTGTCCTCATTAAATCAGATGTAGGCATAATAGGGTCAGAAAAACCATAATTGTGTTAAATAAATTGATTTCTAGTTGTGATATCTCTGCAGGGGTACAGTTTGTTGGAGGGTTGTTGGAAGGTTGTGCTGCTCAGTTTATTGGTAGGTGATGAGATGATCTTGGGTGCATTTGTATCTGCTATTTGATTGATTAAATGAGCAACCATGTGTTGTCTGGGCATGCTCTATACCTATACCACACCAAAGTGTGCTAAAAAAGACCCCAGACTCTCAGGCCATTCAGACAACTTCTATGACAAACACAATTGTGCATAAATGGAAGAAATAGTGATTTTGCCTTATGGTATGATTTCTCAAATATTAGTATCTAAAATAAAGTAACTGGAATAACAAATCCAATCTAGTTAAAAATGTGCTACAGAACATTTTAATGTAATCCTAACACCACCATACTGTATTGGATGTATAGCAGTAGCCAATATTGCAAGTCATGCAGTTACTGTATTTTACAGTTTAAAGGCTGAACCAAGCTATTTGGCTGTATTTGTGTGTGTGTGTGTGAGTGTGTGTATGAGTGTTTGTGAGAACCAGGAGAAGAAAACTAACATAAAACCTTTGGAACCTTGCCAGTATGTATGCTCACAATACAATCTAAACAAGATTTATGCTACGGGATCAATTTTAATTTAAACAGGTTGTACTGTCAAATATAAACTTTAGTCTTGAATGTGTTAAACAGCACAATGGAGGACATCCAGTTGTTTTGTGGGCATTTGACATCAGATTAAATGACAATCAAAACATATGTTTCAAAATAAGCAATATATTACTGACACTACTGTTCTCTAAGGGCCAAATCTAGACCTGGGCATAAGTGCATTTTCTGCATAACTCATCATTGCCAGAGTGACAGACACTGTGGGAAGTGCACTTAAGCTTTTTTACCCTAAGTTTGTTGACAATAGATATAATTGGACATATATTAAAAAAAGAGCCCAAAAACAGAGCCCTGTGGAACACCATAATGTAATGCTATAAGGCAGGACAAATGACTGATTCGGAGCAGTAAAAATCCTTATATGTTTAAAAATGTAGATTTTTGCTGGACAAAAAGTTGATGATTACAAAAACAGATAAACACATCTTACATTAATACAACTGATCATATAGGGAAAGGGGGTCTTTTGTGAATCAAAGTACATCCGTTTAAAGATTTTTAAAAATTGTTTTAGAAATGTATACATTTGTAACTATCAAAACTAAACTGACAGAACTGTTTGGTGAATAGGCAAAAAGACATAACATACAGGTATACTTCATAGAAATGGTATGAATGATATTTACCTGAAAACAGAAGGACACATGGACCATATTGTGCATATAGCACACATGAGTGATGGTGGTTGTGGTGCCATAAAATACTGCCTCTAGCACTGTTAATGAATAAATGCATGCTTTAGTCTTAACAACACATACAGTGGATTTTATTGCAGAGCAGGTACTGTTGGCTTTATTTCATAATGCCAGTCTGGACCCTTACACATGAAAAATGAAAATGGTGGGTTTTTTTTCATTTTTATTATCAAAGGCGCTTCTTTTTATTTTGAAGTTCACATTAGTGGTAATAAGGATGATATAGGCCTACGTGCTTATTTTTGGATTGGATTGGATAGTCTTTATTGACCCCAAATTTGGGGCAAATTTGTCTACAAACAGTAGTGAACACAACAAATACACTTCATAAAATAAAAAATAAAAAAATAAATAACATAAATGCATATAACCATACAGTCGATGTCATCATATTGAAGTTGCAATGAGATAAAAAACACCAAGAGTCCATTAGTCCTTTGTTAAAATGTATGTGCAATAGCAAATAGACCTACAGCTTGTTTAAAAACCCAACAGCTGACGGAACAAACAATCTTAGATATCTGTTTGATTTGGCCCTCCTAGGGAAAGTGTACCTCCTCCCTGATGGCAGGAGACAAAACTCTGCATGAAGAGGGTGTTGAGTATCTGCCAGAACGGCCTTTGCCCTCTGAGTGGCTCTAACTTGATGAACATGGCCAAGATTTTTCAAGTTAGTGCCAATGGCCTGTTGGCAAAGTTTAACAGTCTTCCCCAGCCTATTTTTGTTAACCATGCTGAGGTTGCCAAACCAACCGATCATTGCAAAAGTTAAAATTGACTCAATAAAAGATGAATGAAACATTTTCAAGAGCAATCTGTCAATGTTAAAACCCCTCAACTTTCTCAAGTTATCAGCGGAAGTCAATAAGAATCTCTTTTGTCTGAAAGACATTGTGTTGCAAATATGAATCATCACACTATTGGGTAAAATTGTCCAAGACTGGACCATGGCCCACCTCATGGTCCTGCAGGAGACTGACAATCACCGAATCATCAGCAAACTTGATTATAAACTTTGACTCAAACATACTGTGGCAATCATTGGCGTAGAGCACAAAAAACAAAGGCGACAAAACGCACCCCTGGTGAGATCGTGTCGAGCACATCAGGGTCTCAGACAAAGTTTCATTAACACAGGGTCTCTGTGACCTCATTGTCAGGAAGTCGACCAGCCAACATGTAGTGCTAAAGTCAATGCCCGGTATTTCAGAAAGCCTGCAAGCTAGAATAATATTCTGTATGCAGTTGAAAACTGACGAAAAATCAGCAAAGCATAAGTGTACAAGCGTCTTCTTGCCCTCCGGGTGCCCAACAACCAAATCCAACAATATTGCTGTGGCATCCTCAACCCCTCCTTGCCTCATATGCTAATTGGGGTGGGTCAGTTATGCTCTGTCCCAAGGCTAGTAAACTCTTCTTCACGATTCGTTCAGAACCTTTCATATCTAATGAGGTAAACACCACGAGTATAATCATTCATCTTTGGTGATGGGACCTTGGCAACTGGAACAACCATGGATTATTTATAAACATGGGGACCTTATTCTGTAATAAAGAGAGCTGGAAAATAAATGTGAAAATGCCACAAAAAAACAAGGCACAATTTTTAAGGAGTCAGCTGCTAATGCAGTCTGGCCCATGACTTTTCCTCACATTTGTACAGCTAGGTTGCTTCAACTTCTTTTCATAATTTTTTTTATTGTGCTATGGTATCTTCTAGCTGGCTAGCCAATTGATTAAATCATAAAACAAATAAGTGCAGTATCTAGTTGTGAATACTTGGTATCTTGTTAATTTTTCAAATTGTGCTCTTTAGAACTCTTTAGCTGCATAGCTAAGACATACCCTTCTGTCTGGTTTTGATTACAGTTTGTTTTTCTTTTTTCATTACATTTACATGTTCGATGTAGTGAGAGCTTGTTAGTGACTTGTACCTGTTTACAATTTTAAGCACTATCCATTCATACAGCTTTATATTCACTGAAGTTGCTCTGGGTGAGGCACTTTACTTACGGCTGCAATGCCAGTGCCCTGAGTGTTAAATGATCCTACAGCCTTAAAGTTGCAAGACCCTATGCCTAACCATGCATTAACCATTTTATCAATGGAATCTGTCACAGGCCTTCTCTTCA
The DNA here is from genome assembly GCA_022829145.1 of Albula goreensis. Classification (NCBI taxonomy): domain Eukaryota; kingdom Metazoa; phylum Chordata; class Actinopteri; order Albuliformes; family Albulidae; genus Albula; species Albula goreensis. Next base: position 59,775,816 of record CM040741.1, on the reverse strand, counting down.
TTGCATGCATTTGCATCTTAAATTGAAATAAAAATTGTTATAAGAATTCTACTTCCCAGTGTTTAACCAGTTGGTTAACTGGTAACTCAATAATTCCATTTTGGTGTTCTTTTATTTATTTAATCATAAATAAATTGTTGTACTAGTAAAGATCAGGTGAAATCTTGCAAATTTAGCATTCGGCAAATTGGTTTGTAACTTATCTGGGGAGCTCATAGCCAAAGGTTTCACATCTTGCAAGCCAAAGGAATTGGTCAATAATATTCTTAAAGATGGTGAGTCATAGTGTCTCACCAGCAGCAACATGAAAGCATGCACCATTTCTGTGATTCTGCAGTCTTTCCCAATGCATCAGAAACCCAGGTCACAAAAACCTAGCATCAGCAGCTGCTACTGAGAAGCAGTCAGAGGGCAAAGGGGGTAAAAGCTGATCAACGTAAACAAAATATATGGTGGCAGCAGTACGGCAGGTAGAAACTCCAGCAATGGAGCCCAGTATGCTTCAGTGATAATGATTTTCTGGAGGCCACCTGAATGCATGACAGAATATCATTTTAAATGACTGATGAAAATCTTGACTGAAAAGTGGTACATGAATGAAATAAATCTCTCCACCTGTCATTTCTTTTGGTTCATCCTGATGTGATCATATTCAAGCAGGAACAACCTGCCTGACGTGGTTCTTGTCTGATGTGATTGTGACTGTGTTGCAAATGAGGCCATACTCAAAATAAATAAATAAATGAGCTCCATTATTTTTTTGTTTGTGAAAGAATGTGTTACATATAAGGCTCAGAACTCAGTAAGAATTGTTGTTCAAACTGCCCTGGAGAAATGAGTGCTGCAAGATTGGATCTGGGACCTCATGAACAGCATGTATGGAACATCTGAGATGTTCACCTTGCGCTGTTTCCAATGTTAGGCCTCACCATCCCCCAGCCTGTGACTCTGAACAGTTTGCCTGTTTGTCAGCAAATTAAGCAACATATTTTATAGCCATTCTATAAAATATCAGTCAACCTGCCACAATAAAATGATGGATAAAAAAGTTTTGGATAATGACTTCATGACTATGCAGTGAAAGGTGCTAACTGGCTGAGAACACCCCAAATAGCTAGTAGCTAAGTCCAGCCTCCAAAATTCCAATGTCTCAAAGGCATAGTTGTTGATAAGCCGGGTGTGTTGGTTCATTGCTACAGTTTCCTTCAGTGACATTTATCAGGCTTGACATGCAACAAGTTTAATCACCTCATCACCTGTGTCCAAACACCTGTTTGACTAATGAGGTGACACTGTGCTTATTTAACAGTCAGGGCTACTTGAGAAATCATGGATAGAGGTGAATAATCAATTAATCAAACTGACATCAGACCCATCAGTCTGCAATCTGTACGCTGTCCTAAGCACTTAGCTAATACAAAGTGTGTATTTTGTTGTCTGTCACAAAAACAATAACAAACTGAGTATTGTGATAAGCATAAAACTGACTGTGAGTACCTGACTGGGGACACTTGTGTGGAATGTCATTTTAATGACTTTGACCATGCCCTTTGACCAGGTTGAAGTCCTGTTCATGTATTGCGGAGAAATTATTTTTATTCACAAGTTACTGGCCTTCAATTTCCTTATGATTTCTACAGATACATCCTTAGCCTCCAATTTCTCTCACAACTTTCCAGACTTTATTTAATATTCTTCTTGAATACGTCTGTCATTACTTGCAAACAATGAAGTAAAAGCTCTTACATATCACACTATGAAATCTGCCAACATTAAATAACAAAACTCAAAATAGCTTTATTTTTAGACAATAGACAATGAATTCATAATAGCATTGTAGCCTTAGAAAAATGAAACCACTTTTTGCAGTTTTTGAACAGCAGTAAAAGTATTATGTGGTTAGGTGATTTGGGTGTGTGTAGGTCTAGATTTAGTAATTGGCTTAATTTTTTTGTATAATTTACAAATTCAGCAGTACTTTTTATTATTTTCCCCCATTTAATGCTTAGCCAAAGTTACAAAAAAATATTGATCAAATCCAGGCCCCAGTTCCAGTTCTATTCATCTGAGGGGAATTAAGCATAGTATGTTTTAATTTTGTTAGAATTTAATTTTAAGTGCATATATTTTATTAGGTATAGATTGCAGTAAGACATGGCATAATGGCACACAAGAAAGATTTTTTTTAGTGAGCCAATTGCTTTACATCTATTTTTCTTATTTTTAGAAAGAATGTTTTTCTTACACAACAGTTCATCAATTTGTCCATGGCATTGCTGTCCCTCTGTTATCAGCTGAAAGATTGCAGTCTAAATTGATCTCCTGGTGGGAATGAACATAAACAAAATATTTTATATTTTATCAGTTCTCTCACATCAAAACAGCAAAATACGTCTGCAAGGAAAGACTTACCTTTGAATTATTCCTTCGACATTCCTTCTGGAGTGCAATTTTTTAGTTTCCCCTATTAACAATGTCAACTCAAGTCTGTTGTTTTTTCCTAAAACATTTTATTGTTAAGAAACCAATACAGAATTGAGACATTTATGATGAAATCATTGCATTAGATAAATAAACCAGACATCATTCAAATTACAGCTCTGGGAACACAGAAAGCAAATAATTTCTGTCTGCGCTCTACAAAATTGACTGGAAATCTGGAAGAAAAATATTATTTTTGCTCCATTGTGTGAAATATTGTTTAGGGGAACCTGTCTTTTTGAACGTTTGAATAATTTTTGCTGGCAGAGTTCCTTTGCCTCATGGGTCAAACTTACGCGATGGGTTCTCTGCTTTAATAAACTTTGCATGATGTGTTCTAACTTCCAAGCTATGTTTGCTAAGATAACAGTAGTTGTCAGAACAAAATTTGGACATTTTTGGACAAACGATTTGTAGGTACTGTATTTCGGTGTACACTATTCCCTGTAAGTGAATTACAAGTTTTAGAAAAAAAAAAAAACTACATTCAAAATATTAGATAGTTGAACAGTGTTTTGCCAAAATCGTTTTCGTATTAGGTTTGTCAAATTACACAAAAAAGATTTTCTCAACTCGTCGGTAACGATTACTCCTTTTGCCGTACCAGTTGGTTTTTGTGGAGTAAGAATTAAATAGAAGCATTTGTAATTCACAGCTGTATATTATGCTTAAATATCCCCCAGTTTGGGTCGTGTACATAGGCACACATACATAAACGCACATACACTATGTAAGATGTTCAGGACCTTAAAAATCCAGTTATGTTTATGTTTGAAAACTTAGAACGAGTTTTGGGTCTATACATATGAACAGAGTGAAATTCTCAGCTTGGCTGAAGCAGATCTTGTTTATTTATTTGTAATTCTATAAATAGATGAGAGCTGGGGCAAACATCTGATGTGGACCACACAAGTATGGTCTCTGTAAGAGCTATTAAAATCCTTTAGTTAAGCAGTAGCTAATACTGCAATCACGTTTTAAATTTGTTTCTGTACCAGGAATTAGAAAAGTAGAGAATAACAATCAAACTGAATGTTCACAATGGTTTAGATATGCGATTTTTGTATTGACATCTGCTGTTAACATTATCTGCTCTGGTTTACATCTATAATTAAAAGACGCGATGTTATGAAGGCTATTTATGTTGTATGCTGCAATTAGTGTTTTTGGTGTTTCATTTGCCTTACCATGTGCAAATCACATTAGTTCGTAGCTAAACATGTACTTAAAGAAAAGTGATAAAACTAGGTTTGCAATCTTAACTGGCGGAGAGAGGTGGTAATTGTCAAAATGTGACTTTTTATTTTATCTTATAAAGAAAATATCTTTCCCTCACTCGTGTTGCATTGTTAAACGACCTAACTCTGGCATTGGTAAGGCTCGTTGCTTGGGGTAAACCACTGCCTTTATGCTAACAAGTAACTCATTTTGCACTGCATATAAGTTTACTCAGTTCCAGCTACATGACTGCCGCTCAACGCTGTATATTTAGATTGTATAATAATTTGCCAAGTAGACATGGGGCAAATGCCGACTTTTCCTTCCTCTACAGAAGAATCGGTGGGCTGCTGTTTTAAGTCAAATAAGTGAAGCGGACCCCTGCCGCTTAATTTCTTCTTTTTTCTTCCAGTCGGAAACTAGACATTTAAAAACGTATTTTCATGACGGGTTAAATCGGTGCTTCTCTGTTCTTGTATGCGTCCTCCAGGGAATTCCGGGCAAGTTCTCTGTTCCTTCTTAGCGACTCTCTGAACTTGACCAGTAAGCCCCACGGAAAACATTACACAGTAGGGCACGAGAGCCTGGAGCAACAAACTTCCCCGTTTGACGTGGATCTACTTCAGCAGTGAGGCACTGAATGAAACGAATGCACACTAGTTATTTCAAACGGCAGCACTTTGAGTGGAACTGAGGATATATGAGCATTTTGAAATAAATTTGTATGAATGAAACTCAAAAAGTTATAGTTAACTCCACAGTAATATCAGCAATAATTTTAAAAAATCACCAAAGGAAATTGATACACTTAAGAAATCGTTCTATAAAAATACTGCCTTCGGCCTCTAACTAAAAATTAAGGGCAGTGCTTAATGTGGTCTAACTGTTGATGAATTGAATGAATGCAATTGAAGGTTTGACGAATAATAATAATAATTATTATGATTATTAGTAGTAGTATAATTATAACACGCCAATCGTGTGAACCGTTGAATTAACTTACATTTTAAATTTTGTTCTGTTAATCGTCCTGCAGGTTTTGGGAATATTGGCCGTATTGGGCTGTTCAAGCGAGTTCTGTTATTCGCCATAGAGCATGGTTTATTCGTGTATTTATTTGTTTATTTATTTGGGATGGGGTTTAAATCAATTGCTTTCAAAAGCGGTCTCCATACCATCACTGAAAGTACTCTTAAAACAAAGATTAAGAAGTTCAAAACAGTCGGAATCCTCTACGTTTTCCGTTTATTTTCTTTCTCAACAAGGAAGAAAATGACCTGAAGACCTATGGCAAGACCATTGACACGCAGTGACATTTATTAATTGAAAAGGCGCTTAGGCCAACTTCACTGGATAATCTGCACTCTTCATTGTCACTTTAGGCTTGATTCTTAAGTCCCAAAGCTTTATAAACTACGTGTGTGCGCTACTCCAACTTCGCATAAAAGTAAATAGGGTAGTTAGCTGATAAATAAATTCATAAATAAATACATACATACCAAATAAATTAAAAAATAAAGATAATAATAAAACCACTACAGAATTCATGAAATGCAAACCTCCACTCATATTCAACCAACATTTACCTTCACTCAGAAGGAGGTTTGTTTTTATTTGTGCTGATTGTGCATCTCTCAGTAAATACCTTGAAAATCTCTGATTCTGCCAGTGTGAGCTGTCTGAATTATTCAACAGGAGTAACATTTGTGCCACATTTTCACAACACTGAATTTATCTTAAGCATGTACACTCCTGCTGGTCAGCTGGCTTTTCGAATCATCTCTACTGAATTTATGCCTGTAGGACAATAGTCAGTTCACCCCCCCCACCCCCACCCCAACCCAAAACCCCCTTCCTACATATGTGTGCCTATCTTTCTGTTGGTCTAGAGAATTTTACCAAAATATTCCCTTGGTTCATTCAAGATTTAGAAGTATCAATTGACTAAATTTGCATTTAATGCTGGAATGAACTTTAATTTAAATAAATATGATAAAATTTTATATTGAGAATGCCCTTTTCCATAAATAAATTACCATCAGGTAAACATGTTGTGAAATTTGAGGGCATTCAGTCATGTATGTCAAACATACAGTGGTGACACCATATGCATTTGTGTGAAGATGTAACATCTTTTGGAAACAGCACTTAATGGGGCCATCACTGTTTGACTCAATGAGATGTAATAGACAAATATGTGCATCCTAGCATACTCAATCAATATTTCATGAAATTATATGTTTCACTGATTATCATTTGAAACCACAGGATGCCCCAGAAATGCAATAAATTGGGTCTACATAAATGTATTTAATCTATGGGTAGGACAGTACAGAAAGGGCTATACATTTTGCAATGAATGCACACCATATATATATATATACACACACACGCATGCACGCACACACACACACAAAGTATGTCAGATGTATTAAATTACCACATTTGCATCTTATTATGAAATAATGTGAAATGTCTGCTCCAGGTACTCCCACTGACCTGTGCTGCATTCATGTTTGCACATCTGACTGATTTATCATTGATCATGATGATGAACTTGACAAGAAAACAAAGATATGCTGGATAATCTATTCACTATAGATCCATTAACTTTCTGTAACATGGTTCTACGTGAGTTTTTGACAATGTGTTTAATTTGCACAAAAGAAAGTTTAAAAGTTATTATAGTGTTTAGTGCATATTTACTTGTTTTTTTAAATTGCAAAAGCAACAAATCAATATAAATATGAAGTCAAAATGTATTTAGTCGTTTAGTCATTAGTGCTGCTATTTCAGGTTAGAACAGCGTCTTTAAGATGGAAATTCCAACCGCCAGTATCTTTCTTCTGCAACTGGAAATCGTACAAATACACAGTTTGCACTTCATATAACTTCATATTTATATCAGTACTATATATTTTAATGCTAATTATTTATTTAGAGTTTATGTAACTCCAGCCGACATAAATCCGCAATTTTGCTCAGACTACAATCTTTAAATGTGGCTACATGGTGAAACCAAGAAAATTCTTAAGAGGCCTAACAGAAGATAAATGAAAGGGCAGAATCCATGACTCAAGTGAAGTCTACGGTTCTAGACAGCAGGGAATGTTGGTATCGAGGATGTGATCTTGTACATAATTTGAACATGTTGTTTTATTCTCTGTCTTATCGTGAAAGTAATACCGACATTGCCTATGGCCCCAACATTCGTAATAGATGTTTTAACGTTAAGGTGAGATCAATTAGGTCGTGATAACAGTGAACCAGACCGTAAATCCGTAAATCCACAACAAACGAGTTCACTTTATCTGTGGGGGAGTAACGAGGCGTGCTATCTACAGTATCAGCTCTAACAGGTGCCACAAAAGCCAGACGAGGTACATTCTGAGAGGGCAAATGGAAAGTAGAGTCCACTGGCAACACGAATTTAACTTGGAAATCTTTTAAGCCACATCAAGTTGGAGTTAAATCCCGTTGATTGTCCTCGAATGCGAATACAAATACAAAATGGAATACAATGTTATCATTAATCCAAAATTTGAGCTTTCAAATTCATTGGACTTTTTGGCTAAATTAACTACATATACTGAGCTATGTATCACTTGGATTTGGCTTGCCATGCTCTTTTAAGTCACACACAAAAGTTCGTTTCCTCACAATGAAATAAATCAACAGTATATCAGAATTAACCATTGTAATACATAAGCACATTTACCTTATAAACAGTGAAATACTTTGTGTATTTTGAGAAATATTGTTGGATTTACTAAATATATAATATTTAAACTATACAAATCAACTGTATATCCAGATATGCCTGAATACGAACATTTGAATATGAAACTGTAATGAAATCAGTTGATGAAATAGCATTGACCATTGTGAACAATACACTAATGTGTCAAAGGTGTAAGGATAAATGAGTACGTTTTAAATACTTTCATTTTCTATACACATTTTTACAATTTACTCAACTTATTTCCTGAAAGGCATTTAGGTACAGACCAGCCGTCTCTCCTCTCTCCCATTTCAGTTACAAAAATGAGAACTGTGCTTACAGCTGATGGTAAAACTTCCATGAGTGTCTGGGGAAATAAAGAATTCATCAGAAAAATATTGTCATAATAACATTCGTAAAAAAGGACTGCACGCAAGTATTCTAATACTCCACGCCTGGACTATAGGACACACTGTTGACTTTCGCTTTAAATAAAATGCTTAATCCCACCTTTGATCCGACTCTTACACGTGAATCACACATCCTGAAAGAGTGCAAAGCAGACCAGAGGCAACTTATTCAAACTTCAGCGAAGAAAAAAAGGGAAAGAATTTCCTTGGCTTCAGGCAAAACAGACGCGTCTGTTCTCTTCAATCGCCTCCCACAATATATATTTTTTATGTTGCATGCGCCAAACAACAGATATTTTCTCTTTACAGAAGAAAACAACTACTCATATTTGAACCGCGTGGCGGCTGTTGTTCGTTAATATTTAACATTAAGCAGTACAACAGCAAACCATATGTTTTGCCATAGGAGTCAAATAACACGTCTAAAGAATGAATTGCATCAACGCCAAGAACTCGAGCAACATTTTATACACTACAGGGAGGCGATTTGCACCAATTTCACCAATAACAAACTCTTGTGTTCTTGTGGACCGTCCCCCAGTGTTACCAAATGAATCGCTTCTCTGCCTTCGCACAGTTATTAGAGAAATAGAGTTCAGTACTACGAATCCAATGATTATATCGGTGTGCGTACACCTCATGCTGCAGAAATGAACAGATGTAACGTTAACACTTTAGTAATAAAATTATTGCCACCATAACACCGTCTGAAACTAATAATCATTTATTTACCCAATTTAGAAGAAGAATTGATATGAAAGGGTGTACTTTTACTTTCCCTATTCTTTTTGACCTGCAAACATAGCCCTACCTGTATCTCACATCTGATCACCACATGCTCGCGCTCTTTGACTGTCTCTTATCCCAAATGCAGTGCAGTGACCTCACACGTGCATCTTCAAGCATTACCATTTGACCGCAAAAATGTATCGAAAACGCAACATCTGTACTTGTCTTCAAATTAAATCCCTGTTGTTTTACAATATATATTGCTTGCACCCTTGACATCTATAGTAGTTATATATATGGAAAACAAGGGGAAAATTCCGGCGTTTCCCAACGGGACTTAACGGGTGCCTGCAACACAAAACTGATTTGCTTTAGTTTACAAGAAGAAATTCCCAAGATTTTTATCAGTGAAATTATCCATTCAGCTTCACCAGAGTTAACAGATGAATATCTGTTTGCTATCATATAATGTACTGAAATGGCATGTCATTGTGATCAGTTTAAAGATACCGTTTTTTCTTAAAGTGTTTGTTTCTGTACAAAGTATAATCTAATCTTGACACACATAATGAATAGTCATTAGCAGTACAAAGATCGTCAAATAGTGCGCATTAGTTCAAGGGAATAGTTTGGTGTCATATCAAAATTGCTGTACATGTAAACCAATTTTCTCGACAGAATAGTAAACACAGACTCGATTGAACGGCGAGATGAAAAAAACGCACGGGGTATCACAAACATTTTTCCCAAACTGCAACAGACTTCTTGGCCAATTAAGAATGGTTTGCTTTGAATGGCAAAGGAAATAGCTTTCCTTGCTGCTAAATGTCACAAAAATGCACCCAGGGCAGAAAATGACCACTTTGTTTTGTTATGTTTACTTAAACCTGTTTCAGTTACCTTAATCGTAGTTTCCCAGAAGAGTGTAGACATTTATCATGTAAAACGACGACTAAATAAAGTAGTTTTATGTACATATTATTATATATTTAAACATTATAACGTAGAAAATGTAGAAAAGATCGGTGTACTTAAGTATTTCTCACTGCTCATTGCAGGCCTGGAAACTAGAATGTGTGTGTGTTTCGAAAGTAATGGTCGAAATGAAAGCAGGATTTTAAATGACAACTTACATGACAAATTAAATGATAAGAACTTGATAACATTAAACATTATCATATCGAAATGATAATGCAAGAACCCTCGCCCAACAGAGTAATAAACTCGGAGCATTTACTAGATCCCGAAGTTCCTTCATTAGAGCGATTTAAATTGTGGCAATAACAGAGATGTTTCTGCTTTGCACGAGAAAAGAAAACATTTCAGAAATTCAGTTAATCTATCCCAGTAGACGAGGTCGTGACAGGACCACGTGCATAAATATTGAGGGTATTATTCTCAGATTTAGATGTCAGCCCAAGAAATGCCTGAGACGGGAGGGGAGGTCTGCTCTGCTTGTCTCTTCTGATGCCAAGGTTTTGGTAAGCTCCATTTGGAACAAAGGAGAAGAAACGGGGGAGTTTGGGGTGCGTTTCTGGATCAATAAGGGGACAGGAGGAGGCAGGAATGATAAGTTCACACCTAATAGTACGCCGTTCCTTTCGTACAAATAGGCCTACGTGCTAAAATGATTCAAAAAAGAAAAGTAAACACTGCAAATACCCAGCGTGCACATTAGCTGCAGCAGTGGGATCGCTGCCTGCCTGTCCAAATTAGCTAATTCTAGTAACAGAGTACCAGGAAAAGGGCAAGGAAAGAAAAAAAAACGCGCAGCCCTTATGAATTTCAGATTCACACACTCATTTAAATGCATTTATGGCATGCTCCACCCGTTTCACCTTACTCACTTTCAGAGTTTTCCATTTCTTTAGTCATGTTCTTCCCCTCCTCTTCCCTCTGAATTACATCAACCACCATATTAAAGAATGAAGGGTACAGTGTCAAATTACATTTTGATCACTACTGTTAAATATCCCAGTTCTGCTTTTGTGTTGGCAGAATGTAATGTTTCTTGTTGTGAGCCATTGTTCTGGTGTCAGAATTAGAAGCAGTGTCTCACGGACCACCGGACCCCTGTGAGGCTGGAAAAATACACGCATTGCCAAAAACCACACTGTTATTTTCAAATCCATCTTTTTAATTCCCATTGTCTCGGTTTGTACTGAAAAACTGCAGGAGGCTAAGTTATTGTGAATGGAATTCTGTTTCTATAGGGTGTTATTAGTTTATATACCGATGTGTGATCCCATTTAAAGCAAATATTTATCAGATGTTGAGCCAGAACAGATAATCCATTTTATGATACTGTCATTTTTGAGGCCAGTTAAGGCTCAGTGCTCAGGGGGAGGAGGCTTGAGGACAGTCATGCTGGGGCTAATAACCATCTTTAATTTTTTCAGACTGCATGTACATTTAAATATTCAGTGAGTAGACAAAATAATGGAAAAACCAAACAATATATGGAAATTATATCTCATTACTAATAAGGAGTTGGACAATACTTAGCTTTCACAACAGCTCGAGTCCTGCTTGGTATTCATACATTTTGTTTCTAGTGGAATATTGGACCATTCTTCAGGAAGGAAATTCTCCGGTTCTGGAAAAAAAGTAAAATATGACTCATCAGAACATATTACCTTATTCCAATGCTTAGAAGTCCAGGTTTTGTGATTTCTATGTCAGATTAAGTCTTATTGTGTGTTGCCCTTGGTTATAAGTGGTTTTCAAACAGCAGTTTTACCTGAAATTATTAAATGTTTCTCGGATAACTGTGTTGAAAACCATAAGGGCATAATCAAAATAAGGAAAAACTGCATCAGGGAATAGCAGCAGTGGCCACAATCAAGGCTCATCGACAGGGTTTGACGGACACTTAACAGGGCAGTTGCTAAAAACCACAAAACAATAACTTCAGAATTACCACAGAGCTGAATCTACACCTCCCTGACAGTATCAACAAAAACTGTGTGTCATGAGCTTCGCAAAACTGCTCTTTATGGTAGGGCTGCCATTCAGAAACCGCTTGTAACCAAGGACATTGCACAATGCAGTGTATTTCCACCTCTTTCATCTCTAAACTGGAGAACCGGAGGCTTTTTCCTCTTGAAGAATGGTCCAATATTCTACTAGAAGCAGTTCAAAACTTGTATTAAAAAGGATTGCAAGACCGAGTGAAGCTGTGTTGAAGGAAAAGGACATCCCGACTCTTTATTAGTTAGTACGTTTTCATCTAGTGTTTGATTTTTCAATTGTTCTGTTTATATTTCCTCATTTTTCCACTATAACAAATAATATCACATATAATAATTAATTGCACATGTAGGACTGTTTCATGTAATAAGCAGTCAAGAAAATTAAACCTGCTGAAATTTTAATAAATACACACATCATTTACAATCCTGTTTTTGGTTACTGCAGTACAATAATGCTAAAACAATTCAACATTGGTTATGCTCTAGTTAATCATATATATTTGACCATACATGTCTCCCTCGTTCTGCTCTTTCCAGAGCAATAAAGACCGCATGAGTTGTTGTTAATATCTGAGCTAACAGCATGTTTATGCACACCTGAGCTGCATTTTGACTTTAATAAAAAAAAAAATAATAGAAATTAATAATCTGTGTTTTGGATTTTGAGTATTAAGATATTGGGAATTCACTTTATGTCACTCTCTTTCTGTTTAGTCATGCCATTCCCTGAGAGCTTGAGTATGAAGGATGCATGATACAGGATCTGTCAGTATTACACAAATCTTTCAGGAAGAGGGAAAAGCTATTGATTTGTTTTCCATTTAGCAACATATGATTAAGGTTTATTCATATGGATTTTTGAAACAATTTTATTATTTGTGGAGTGAGTGCAAATTTACATCAATAAACAGGTTAAGTATAAAGTCCAGTTTGTCTAAACAGGTTTCAGCATTTACCCTGATGGGTAGTTGGTACCATTTCTTGTCTATGAGTTGTTGTTTCATTAATGTCTATTGTAATACAGTTTTAATTTGAAGCCAGACAATGCACACCTAAAACACAATTCACCAAATTTGTGCAGATTCAATTTCCTTATAAAGCGTCATATGATCTCTTTGTACACCAGACTTGCTTATTTGGAGACATAATGTACCTTGGAAATCTGTTGCACATCAGGCATTCTGCTAATGGTTTATAACAGCTGGAGTTTCATTGGCTTAAATTAGGTAAATTAACTTCCTCACGCCTCGCAGTTTCCTACAAGTCTATGGTCCAAGTAACTGAACAAACCCCAGCCTTCCTACAGTACCATGCAAAAGTTTAATTCCCCTCAAGAAAATGATCTGGGCAGCATGTGTTTATTTGCTTGGAAAAAAACTCTGTATAACATGTTGTTTTTTTACTAAATTTATTGAAAACTTGTAAGATGGATAGAAGAACACGGGTTAGTTCTCAAACATCTCAGGGTCGGAAATGGTTAAGTCGAAGCTAACACAGTTAGGCAGACATAAAACTAATAGTTCTGCATCAACAAGGCAATTGTCATTGACAAATAGCGCACCTAACTGGATTTTACAGATCCCATATTCAAGCTCTCATAAAGAAATTTGAGAAAATTGGGCAAGTTGACGAAAGAATACAGTTGAGGACCAAAAAAGCTGTCTACACCTGGCAGTGAACACTGAACAGTACTTAAGGGTCACTTCCTTGAAGGACAGAGGGAAATCCAGTGAAGTGCTTCCTAAGCATCTGGCAGAGTCATCTGGCATCAAAGTGCACAGTTTGACTGTGAGAAAAAGTCTGACATGGAATAGTCATGTAGGGTGTGTTGCATCTAAGAAATCATTCTTGTGGAAAGGCAACAAGCAGAATATTGCAGTACATGAAAGACCATAAAGAATGGAAAAACAATTCTTTGCAGTCACTGCTCTAATTGAAAATAACTGCTCTAATAGAGCAGTGACTGCAAATGCTATGTCAGAAGAAGAGTTGGCAAGAAATGCATTGGTGTTTGAAGCACAGTGGGGGCTCTGTCACGATAAATATAATTCAGTAGGCTACAATAATGACCCCAAACACTCTGCAAACATGATTAGGACGTACTTGGAGTGAAGTGTGTAGATGGAACACTGTCAGTATTGGACTGGCCGCCTCAGACCCCAAGCTCAACATAACTGAAGCTGTGTGGGATCACTTGGACAGGGAAAAGAGCACAAACCAGGCAAAGTGAAGAGACGATCTATGCACCAAGGGAAACGCTACTTCCCTACTCAGTTGCACCTTCTCTGGATGATCTGGTGCCTGGAATCTGCCAGCGTCAGCTACAGTAATGATGCCAACCCAGCTGGCAGATTGCAGAGTAAAAACAAGCAGTCAGCTCACCGCATGTGGCTCTTATGGGCATGTGTGCCAGTTTGTGCCCTCATGAGCTGGTTGAGGACAGTGCTTTGAGGGAACAGGCCTTCCATTTTCAATCAAATGGAGGGAAAAAAAAGAGGGACATTTGGTCTATGTAGTTTTCTGTAAAGGCATGTCCCAAAGAAAACCACTGAATACACATTGCCACGTGTCTTTAAAATATGTTTCTGTGTTTACATGCATTGCACAGTTGAAATAATTATGTATGCACATAACCATAATGTTTTGAAATCAATTAAAAAACATTTTCTTTATTATAATGACTACTACTACTACTACTACTATGATGATGATGATGACAATAATAATAGTAATAATAATAATAATAATAACAACAATTATCATCATCATCATCATAAACCTTCCATTTATTGAGGCCCTAGTCCCTGTCCTAACAGAGGCTCATAACAGATGAAGGGCTATTCTGACATGTATTTTTATGAATTTTATTTTTAGAGTATGCTCTATATTTCCAGTTAACACATTAATTCCAAGGTTTTAATTATTCTTAAAATGTTGAGTAATATATGCTTGAATATGAGAATGTTAATCCTCTAAAAAGGTGTTCTTTAAACTTAAATTACACAAAAACAGCACTATGTCTATGTCATAAATGAGATAAGGCCACATTTCAAGACAAAAGATTTATTTTATGGCTGTGTTTTGAGTACACCATAGCTACAAGGCTCACTGAATTTCAAAAGTTCATCAATATTTTTGTAGACCTTTGACATGACCCTACATTAAACAATGGCTTTCTGGGTACACTAAATGACCACATCTTGCTGTCGTTGCCAAGTTAATGAGACCATGTCATCTTTAGTTTACAGTTCAGTCATGAAGCACTCAAGTGGAAAAATGAGCCAAGGGCCGTTGAGTAGCCTCACGCGAAGTTTCAGAGAAGGGGTGTTCTCAATACAGTGGGCTTTCTACTCTCATTTACCTTTCCATATCACTTCTCTCTATCTCTTTCTGGTGATCTACCTCCTTGGATTTAACACAAGTAGCTCCACAAAGTCACTTTATGAAGGTAGTAGAAATTCAAAAGTTGCATGATTATTACTTCTAACCTTTTCACAGATGAAACAAATGGTTTTCTTCCCATCCTGTTATCATAATTCATTCAAAATGTATTCTCTGCAGTTTTAAATGTACTTCATTTTTTATCATTCAATCAAATTTGGGAATGTAAATTTTCATCTGATATCAAAAAGAATTACAGTAAATAATGGATTTACATACAAATGTAACTATGTCTAGGCAGATGTGAGATATCACCTTTAAAATATTTTCAACTCCATATCCCATCGCACAAGCTCTAGAATTTTTGGGAACATTCCATGCAGTGAACATGAGCTCTCTTTGGGGGGGAATAAAGCAACATTTACAAAGACACCAGCCACCAGGAGACTGCAAGACATAATGAAAAGCTACATAGACCTTAATGGTTTTTCCATCTAGAAAAACAGTGCTTCCGTTTCTTAAGAAAACAAACCGGGATATATACCTCTGTGGTAAGTACCCTAGAGGCCTCCAAATATCTCCACCAAGCTTTTCAGACTCTGCTTACTCACCTCAATGACCCCACCACCCCACTCACAGAATAACTTCCACCCCAAGTTCATTCGCTAGAATTCAAATCGCAGTTCACTGGCAAATGTTTTTAATGCATGTTTTAGATTTGTTTGCTTTTCTGTCATCAAAAAAGAAATTGCACTTCAATGTCTTTCAAGCTTGTTTGTTTTGCCTGCACATACCACTTTTGAAGAGGTTTTGCTGTAGCATACTATAGATAAACATTTTTATAAACCACTCTCTTTCAGCATGTTACCACTGTTTGATGTGGATAACATTCAAGTCGCATGTGTGGAAATGCTGATGTTGATCTGCTGTTCATACTGGACTCTGGCCCCAGGACATAATCCGTATTTCATTTTGGAGTTTACATTGGAGGTCAGTCCATATATACGGTACAATGAACATTTTGGCCAGTCATGTCACAAAGTACATGCAAAATTTCATCTAAACTTGGGTGGGGTACAGTATTGTCAAGTGTTGTGAAACAGTTTGTGCAACATACATACATATCATCATAATATTTTTGTATTTAGAAAATCCTTAACAATTCCATCAACTTGAACAATACATTCATTACACAATGCTTTATGCATCTCTGAATATTTACAGTTCTTCTTTCACTTCCTCACCCAGTCATGTACCATGTGGTTTGTTCCTGTACCTGGGTCTGTGGATAGGACAGACTGTGGAGTTTGGCAGGGCAACGTATAATTGGTTACAGCATTATCCAATGAGGGGCAGGTTGTCTGGGTATTCTCTGTCTGACTGATAAACTTGCAACTTCTCTACTCTATCAAAAACCTGAGCTGCCTCCATTCTTATACAATTTCATTTATCAGGAAACTCATAACAATGTATACTCATTTTAAAATGCTGGCCTAATGCACAGCACTAAAAAAAATAACTTATAGTGCAGTGAAATTTCAACCAGACACACACTTCAGAGTTACGCTTCTTTCATAAAATGATTTGGCAGTTCCACAGAACATAAAATAAATGCCACCTTAACCATGTTTGTTCAGCTCAGTCATAGCCATGAGCCAAACAAACTTTTCTAGTGTGGAATGACACATATGCTATATCATAGACCGAGATTCTGGGATGGAGGCTGCATATCTGTAGACAGAGGGACAAACATAATTGGTCATTTGAGCAACTCCTATGTTAAATAAATAAAAAATAGAACAATTATAGCCAGAGATGACAAGATAATCTGTGAGTATATATGAATTCATACACAAGTATAAATGAGGATTTCCCCAAATTATATTTGCTTGCCATTTTAGTTTGCCAGCAGTTTGCTAAACTTGTATGGAAGACTAGGAAAGTTATAGTGTAACTAGTGGTTTGTTTTCAGTGGTGGTCCTTTCACATCTGGTAGACTTTATCGAACTTGCCTAGTTAATACACACTTGGAAGAGAAATTACCTCTGAACTTGCTTGCCACCTCATCTACTGGAGGTTGCTTTTCATGTATTTTAAGAAAGTAAATAGAGAATTCGGAGGAATAAGTCAAAATAAACTACTGCAAGACAACGATTTCAGTAGTGGATGTTAGTCGTGGGTACCAGACAGGGTTTTTGTCTTCACGGGAAAGTCATTGATTTGTCTGCAGACTCTTATCTCCTGTCTCTTGTCTTTCCCGTGTGTCTGGCTGTAGAATTGTCTGGGTTTAGATAAGAGGGGCTGTAATTACATGACATTTGTGCATGAACTTTGGGAAGTGGCTCCCAGGAGCTCTGTCTTACTTATAGCTCTGTCACTCCTGCAGATGTTAACTGCCAAGTGCCTGAGGCAACCTGAGACACGTTGCATAGAAATTAAGTAAAATCTAACAGCACAGTATGATTCATGATAATACTGCTGTCTAAAATACTCAACTTGTGATAATTAAAAGCATTCTTCTTTCTTATATGTACAATTTAACCATACAGATCCTTGAACAACATGTGTTTATGTGGAAGATGTATATATGTGTGTGTTTGTGTGTGTGTGGGGTAGTATATGTTTGGATGTACAATTTATCCTGCCAGTGTTGGTTTTCATCTGCCCAGCTGGAGAAACAAACGCCACTGCAGTACTTCCTGTTAACAGGCCAGATTGGCAGCTCCGCTTGACCTCTGACCCCTGGGGTGCAGCGTATGTTTCTCTCTATCCCAGATCAAGGAGTTTCTCCCCTCACAAATTCTCAGCTGTGTTATAGTCACGAATGTTTTGCTCGCTCAAAAAATGCTGGGGAATTATTTTAAAAACAAGTCTAATATTAGCACAAAGTAAAAAAAAATGGAAGGTAAGATTACATGCACATGTATAACGGCAGCATTGTTATATTGCAGATATGTGACTTAAGATCTTCTAAGTTGCTTGGTGCTAACAATATGAAAGTTGGGTGTCCATTTCCTAATGGGACTCCTCAGGTGGCCATGCTTCACAGTTGTTTTTAAAGTTCTATGGAGAATTTTGCTGTACAATCGTTTTCTTTTGATACCAAGGTTTTAACCCCAAATCACTTGAGGCCTGGCTGCTTCCCAAGGCAACTCGAATGTTTTGGGATTTACAAAGCAGCTATACACTATAAAAACTCTGCTTCCTCACTTCTGTTCTGTATCACTTACGCGTGTGCTTGACCTAGGCCAGTTGAGGGAATATCATGTTTTGCCTGCACACTCCTACAGTATAATTTGTTTTCAGTGGGCATAGTCTATAATAATGAGCCATAAACCTGGATATTATTTTTATTAGAAGTGTCTGTTGTGATGATCTTTTGAAAAAGCTGTCTGCTTTTGGAGAAAAACAGCATTTCATAAGGAATGATCAACTAAGTGGGGACCTACCTAGAAGATATAGAGGTGTTTGTGTGTCAGTTTTGTGGTGAAAACTAGAGGAAGGATTGCTTGTTGACTTACTGAAGTGAAGAGACAACCATTTTAATCTCCATTTCAGTTATACTTTTTCAGGGCTGATTTGTCACTTGATTAATAAAAGATGTGCTCTTGTGAGATGATTTCAATCAAGATTTGAACCAAAAAGGGGTTTGGAATGAGATGGTCAATCTTAAAAATTGTACTTGTAATGTTTTGGAATACCTCCAAATGCTGCTCTCAAGTTTCAACAGTTTCAAGGCACTTTTCAGCTCTTATGAACTAGTCTGGGATGCTTAAGAACTTGTCTGTATATTGGTTAACCAAAAAGTTCATTTGTGCAATAGGTATTAGTGCTGTAATTACATGAGTCAATACAATGTAATTACAAGGTGAATTTTAATCTTTTAGGCAATGAAACCACACAAAGAGATTTTTCCTTGTATGTCCATGAGAAATTATGCTATTCTTTTCATTTTTAAAACTACTTTCTTTTCTCAGTTTGAAAGAAAGTTACATTACATTTTTATTTGACATACACCAACAAAAAGCATTACCCCACATTCTGTAAAGACATACAAGGGCTCACCATGTAACATTTGTACACAGTGCCATGCTGACGATTTAACTGCTTAATGACTAAATATCATTGAATTGTGAGAATTGTCTTTTAGGCTCTGAGACGATTGGGTTTCTTACTAAGCTAATTGCTTTAATTCACTGCCATGAACAATTCATCTGTGAGACTTCGAGCACATGTATCTTTCTTTCTATCATTAGATAAACCCTGTGATCTTTCCTTGCTGCATGTTAAATCATGCAATGCCAAAAACAAGCTTTTACCTCACCTGGTTTTCTTATGCAGTGGCTCAAAAATCTCAAGACCACAACAGAGAAAAATACAGGCTTCCGACAGCAACAAGTAATGGCAAATAAACATTTCCAGAAAAAAAGTTTAATTTCCGTGAAAGATGCTTGCAGCCACACTTTGCAAAATTCTGAGCAACCACTAGTTCTGCCTTCAAGAAAGCCAAAAGGAATAAATAATTCTTTAATTATGATAAATATGTTCGTACTCCCAATGAATTCATCTCCAAGGGTGGGACATCTTGCATTGAGGTATTGTAGGTCTGCTGGTTTAGTGAACCCTGCTGTTGTTTCCTCCCACACTTTCTCTAAACCTAATTAGCCCAGTGGCAATCTGGCTCTGAAATTAACCTGTTTGGCAAAACTAATGGGTTTAGATTTGCAACAGATGTAGGACTGGGCATACTCTTAGAGACAAATGTATGTTAATGACAAGGTAAAAGATGTTGTTTTCCTCTGTGAGAATTTGGAGCAAAGGCCAGAGGAAGGATGGCAAGAAATGACTGAAAGAATAGGGCAATTCAGGAAACATTTTCTTCCCCTAACAATAAATTGAGAACTTGTGCCTTTAATGGGGCATAATATGATATGCACAATGATGTTTTTGGCTGCTTTTGAAGAGTTGTATCTCTTTAAATGTGCAAGAGGTGAGAGACCAGAATGGTATTTCCTGTGACTGTCATCTGGACCGTCAAAGTAAATACACATACTTTTTTTTTTTTTTTTTATTTCAAAAGTTAAGAATAAATTACATCTGATGATTTAACATGCCTGACTTCCTTGGTGCTAAAAAGTTGTTCATTTCAGATGGTTTGATCATTGTGGAGATCATTGGCTTGTAAGAAACGTGCAGAAAAATGACAGTGTTGGTTCCACTCCAGGCAGTAACGTTGTACAAGGGGCAGAGGGGTGCTTCTGGGAGTTGACATTGGGAGGGGAGGAGAGCAGGGCAGGACGAGGAGGAGGAGGGAGGAGGAGGAGAAAATGTGAGGAAGAGAGATGAGAGCATCTGACCTCAGCTTTGTGCGGATTCACACCCAGGCACCGACACACCAGGGTGGCGCCGATCTGGACGACGTGGACGGTCCAAGGGGCCACAAGGAGATGGATGGATTCATCCCTTAAAAAAACAGCGTACAGTTTTTCTGCTGCTCTGTCTCCTAGAACCACATTAAAATCAGATCATTCATGTATGACAGCAGTGCTGGAGGTGGCACACAGCTTTCACTCAGTGTGTCTTTCATCAGAGGGTGTGTTAGTTTTGCTCTCCTTGATAACTCTGTTTGGTCTGCTCATAAGGTACGGTTTCTTCATATTAGCCATTACTTTCAAATTTAATTACATTTCTTCAATTTTTGTCACCACATCCACAACTTCTGTAAATTCAGAATATTCAACACCTTAGTTGTGCAGCACTGCTGTAGTATTAGGAGCCAGCAGACTGCATGCACCTGATTGACCAGAGGAGTCACTATTGTGCAGTGAAGCAGAGGACATACAGCTGACTGAGACAGTCCCTCCCTGGCCAATAATGTGCTTCCCTGCAGGAATCCAAGATGTAACTTGCACTGCCATAGTCATGCTTCAGTCCAGACCACAGGATGCACCACTGCACTGAAAGCATACGCTTCAGCTGGATACGCCACCTGGGAGCCCCCAGATGCAGTTTTTCATTGAATGCAAAATGTAATCAACTGCCCAGTCCACAGACCAATGTTGTGCGACACACTAAACAAAGTAACACTTGGTGAATATGCATGACTCACTGCTAAAGACAAAGCAGATTGCTACTTCAATTAACTGAGGCCCAGAGACACAGATTCCTGGAACAGAAGCTTACAGAGCAGCGTTGCTCCCCTTCCCCACTGTAAAATTCCAGGCTTCCAACATGTACTCCAGCCTGACCCGCCTCTCCTCAGACCACTGTTTGAACATCAGCGCTCAAATCAATCTTTCAAGTGTTTGTTTGCTTAACTGGCTGACCCATAGGAAGAGCTCACCAGGAGAGTTGTGGAAAAACTTTTATTGTTCAGGGCCCGCTATCACTCAAAAGGGCAACAAATCTGCATGACAAATGGCAGGAAAAAAATCCAGCGTCCCCCATCTTGTTGCAAATATTACAATTTACGTCTTTACTGCGTCAATGCTAAAATTTCTTGTGTTTGCAAATAAGGTTCAGTGAACAGGACTAGTGATTACCAGCTCCCCAGGTTCAAGACCGGACATGTAATAAAACAACAATGAGCTTGAGCAACCAGGATTGTTTGGCTCTTAATGGGTATCCAGTCAATATACTGTTGAATCTAAGGTCTATTTTGGAGAATGAATCACTAGTAAACCATACTATGTTTTTGTTTCATTCTTATATCCGTAGGATGTTGAAATGGCTTTCTGGAACATTTTAATTAAAAATTAGAAAATGGAAAAAGTGTTTCCTTGGACATGCCAGACTCACACAAAATAAATTACTTTTATGGGGCTAATTTATTGATGCTCAATGTGTCCAACCAAACATACTTCCTTTATTTCTTTACAGAAAAGACCCAAAGACGCCATTTAAAATAACATGCTGGGATTTAAAACTCAACATCTTCCAGCTGATTTTGTTGCTTTTTGTTTGTTTTCTTTTGTTTTATTTTCAGCCACTCACATGTTATACTGTGAGTTGCCAGTAGAGAAGATCAGGTAGCACAAAGTGGTAATCATTGGAAGGAAGGATTTCCAAGGCTTGCCGCTTTCCTGTCTTTACTTCTTCTTAACCAAGTGTAGGACCCTCATGTAGGAGGGATCCGGACAGCTGTGGGATGTGGTGTGGCAATGGAGGCTTGGGGAATCTCTGTGAACTATGCTATACTGCCATTGCAAGGTTAATATGCTGAACAAATTGTTGCAGTAACTATCACATTCAATATTAAGTGATTTATATGTGACATAATTGTCCTTTCCCATGGCTTTGAGGCAGACCTTGTTCATTGCTACAACCTGAGGAAGCCCACCTAACAGAACAATTACCTGACAAGTGCAGTCCCCAATTTTCTACACTAACATACAATAAGCTCATAAGCGAAAACATGTGCAAGCCAGTGGAATTGAAAGTTAAAATGATTGAGTACCACTATTAGAACAGGAAATAACACAGGTCAAAAAGTGATGCTGATTTTTTTCTCTCGTCTGTTGCTCTATTGTTTTCCACTAGTAATGCCTTTAATCTTTTCTGTGGAATTCTTGTCTGCTCTCTTCAGTATTTGGCCAAGTAAAACCAAACTATGATACTCAAATTTGATCATTTTTCTTGTATAATTTACTAAAAGCCAGAGCAAAAGTAAGGTTATTAAGGAATGTCCAGTTTAATAATTATTGATACAATGTGTTCCCAGGGAACCGTGCTTACGTAGAACTCTGGCCTCTATTTTCAGATATCTTTAGCCCAACAAAACAAGATTTTCCACAAACACATAATAGATTCCTGTAGGTAACTATGGGCTGCTCTGGAATGAAAACCAGAAGCATTCAAGCCCTTCAGCAGAGTAGTTAGGAAAAATACTCCAGCTCGTTTGCACATGCATCGCCTGATTCACAGTGCTGTGGTCAACCCCTGCATGGGCTGTGGTATTTACATGGCACACCATATCTGTTTACTGCAATTCATATTACACTGTCCCCTCAGGATGTATCTCTTAAAGCAGAAGTTTTACATTTTCCTCACCTTCTTCATTTTCCTGCTTTTCAATGTAGATGACTGCCTAGAGGTTATCCAGCTTGTGTATCTGTAAAAAAGTGCTGTCTTGAAGGTTGTAGCCAATCAGTTGAAGGTTGTAGCCAATCCAATTTTGAGGAATCTTGCATTCCACCACTGGAACAAAATAAAGAGATGTGATTGGTAATTCCTTCCAATTTACATGGTTTCCAAAAGCCAAGGCATGGTTTTACTCAGCTAGACTTAAGACAAAAATGAAAAAGTATGACTGGTCCAAGAGATACCCTTAGAAGGTTAGGTTGAATCAGGTTGCATTGTTTGCCCCTATATCAACATATTTAAACTTATTGGTGAAGTTATTGGAAAAGCTACATGTTTCAACTACATCTCAACATATTCTAGTATATATTATATTGTCTTTCTTAACCAAGTATACTAAATTAGAATGTTGCTTATCACAATGTAAATACATGTTTCACAGTATTGTTGAAATTACACAAGGTTCTCCATGCCTGAAGGACAATAAAGGAGTGGTTAGGCAGTTGACATTGGCTTGGTGGTGGTTCCCAGGGCTTCAGGGTTTCTGTGATGGAAAGCAGTTGTGTGTTCACTCAGACTTCTCGTGTGACTGTGCAAGTTAGAGATAAGCACTGTTCACCTCTGGCCCAGTTCAAAGTTCAACCTGTCCTCCTCAACTTGGACATTTCTATTATCAGGCGACACCAAATTGTCTCATACAGATATTGCTTTAGAGTGAAAATAGCAGTTTCTTCAATCTTTTTCTTGGCTTCCTCCTCTGCAGCAGCACTTCCACCCACCATTTTTACCATTCATAGTAATTAAGAGCACATATACAGCAGTCCACTGCTAAATGCATCCAGGGTCTGTCCCCAGATAATGTTCTACTACCTGGTCTCATCTCACTGAGAGGCTATGTAGTGTGTATCCCATAATAAATGAGACACACTGAGTGTACAGAGAATAATATCACCAAATGAAAATATAGCTGCAAGCAGCGATGAGGGGGCCAAGCAGTCCAGCAGTTGTCATGGCAACCTGATCTGATCATGTTAAAGGTGTGGCTGTAAGCACTGATAGGAAGTTTTATGTCAGTTGACCAAAGATTGGAAGTAACACCTCCAACTTTGACCCATTGGTGGTGCTAGAGTGCTCGAAGCACAGACATGAAACTTGGAGAAAAGAATCGGGACTGAACCCAATCAGTGTGCCAAATTTTGAAACTTTTTACCATACGGTTCCAGGGGCCTCCATAGACTTCAGTAGCAGAAGATGATTATGCACAATAATAATAAGAAGAAGAAGAAGAAGAAGAAGAAGCTGGCAATGTCTGTTTTCATGTAATCTACATCAGATTTCATGTAATCTGAAGTCACACAAAAAGGATGTTACATGTGCCTTATGCAACAAATTATGTTACCTAAAAAACATATTTAACTAATTGCTGTCCACCACGAGCAACCACAACTAAATCATGCTTTATTTCACCAAGGATCATGCTGAACTCAAAATCACAAACTAGCAAAGGTAATTAAAACAGCTAAATCAGGGCAAACATTGTGACTGTGTGCATTAGGCACTAGGCAGATCTTTAAGGAGTCTATTCTCAGCAAAATGAAAAGGGTACTTCATGCATGATGAGCTGTGGGTACTGATGGATTAATTCTGTCTATTTCTCCACATTAGGGACTGCTCCTTAACCCCAACTGTCACCTTTACCCTAACAAGCCCAAACTAGATGCTTTGCTTACTGCCAATTTGCTTGTCCTCCCTTAAAGAAAACCTTTTCTTGTGTTTCTGAGCCTCTGTGTTGATGTCAGACAATGACCAAATCAATAAGTGCTCTAACGGCATTAAGTGTGTCACTTGTTTGCAAACATTCCTTGCATACATTGCAAACACTATTACTACAATTATTTGTTCTGCACTGGAATTTTTCAAGTGAAAATGTAGAGTACATTACATGTCTGAAATAGTATTTGGCACTTTGAGTATGTAATTCATGTCTGCATTTGTCAGCATTTGTTATAAAAGCACTCCCTTTATAATTCAAAGTCAACTTGTAGATTTGGAAAAAATTGCATTTTACAACATCATACAGTTACTTGCAAACATATGATGAGCTAAACATTTTTTGCATATTTTTTTCTAGTTTTACCCCTAATTTGGATACTATATTCATCACTGTACTGAACTATATTCATCACTGTAACGTTCTCTGTAAATTTAGGAGGGTCCCATCAAGTAATTTCCACCAAAACATGTAATGACAGCCATTTCATATTGATACTGCACAATTCAGTAACTGCAAATTCATACAGGCATTGAGTTAGAGGAGGACACTCAAGGTGCAGTTGGTGCTAGCAGGAAGACTATGGGCCCCTGATTGGCTTCTGCCAACTGCAAGCCCTTTCTCATAGTGTTAATACAGTAAATTATATTCCAACCTGCAGGGCTACCAGCCAAAGCTGATACTGGCACAGTGTGGTGGACCCTATCCACTCTCCAGAGCAATATCTAAGCAGAATGAGACACCAAGCTTCCCTAGTCTTCTGTAAAGTCTGATATGTCATAGGTCCATACTTCTTGGAAGACAAGCTAAAAATAAATTGTGGAGTAAAATGTAAAACACACTTGTGAAGATTTTACCATTTTAAGCCTTTATGATGTACTTTTAGCGATTTTCAAAATTCGTTCACAAACTTTGGTTTTTCACTTTTTCATTTTATGCCTCCCAAAAACACCTACCTCCATATTTTTTCAGTGGCACACACAGAGTTTATACCCATTTTTTTAAATACAAGGGGCTTAATCTTTTTCCACATACCTGATGTTAAAGAGATTTTAAGACACTGCAAACAAATGAATGCATTTTACTTTGCTATTAATGCCCATAATTTTACCAATTTTACAAGTTCAGAAAACATCCCTCTCAATCGACCACAACCTGTGTACAGTTATAGTGTTTTGTTTGCAGAGAGTTAGAATGATCATACATCTTTAAAATGACTCTCAAGTCCTTCCATTCACATTAAATTGTCCTTATAATTTGGACATATCCAGTGGTAGCTGATTTAATGCCTCCTCCAGCCTTGTGCTGTTTACTGTTTCTCCATTTTTTATTTGTGGTGCTTGTTGGCTTTACAGTTGGAGAAAATGTAAAAACAAACACAAATTCATGCAATGTGCTTTTCTGTCACTTTGGGCAGAGTTTTGTTTTTTAAAAAGATACTGCTTGCTATCTCTAAAATATTTGCCCTTGGGATAGGTTTTAATGTGAGGATCCCATGTTTACATGACATTTGGAAAAAAAAAATATTCAAGGTTGTAATTGAAAACCTACTGAGTGGTTGACACCTCTTGTGTTCATACCCAAAATGCAGTTATGAGCACCCAAATATTTACCAAGAATTCTACCAACAAGCAAAAACAATTTCAGTCTCATGTTCTTCACCTTCATCACATGAAGTCCTGCTCTCCACAACTCCTCCTCTTCCTCTTCCTCCAGGCTAGGCCACACCAAATATCTTCTGGAAAAGGAAGAGTTTGTGTGTAGAATTATCACATTTTGTGTGTGTCTATGTGTGTGTTAGACCCCTCACCACAATTTAAAAAATAACTCATAGAAGTGACACTTAATTTGTTTTGACTTATCAGTCTATGTCTTTCCCATTCGTGCATTAAAAATGTTTGCTACACAACAAATCAAGGTAGTATTGTCAATTTTCTTCAAACCTCCTCTCAACCAAACGTTGACTGATAAGTGCAGTAGCATGCTGAATCTATCTTTCAGAAGTACAGTTGTTTTGCCAGTGATGGAGTGAGGCCAACAACACCACCGTAGTAAATCTGCAGCCAATTCACACAATCAAGTCAAAAAACTGTAACTTATGATCTTGATCATTAAATAAATCTAAGTCATCATAAACAAAAAATAAAAAAATAAAAAAAAAAGGTTTATACAATTATGGCCTGTGTTTCTCTGGGACATCAATATTTTCCATAGGATGTGTTGCTTTATGCATACAGTTATGCTTAGTCACAGACATTACCAATCTCATTTACAAACAATATCCACTGTATCCATTAAGTCATTTTTAGGAGTAACACTATACCTAAATATAAAGTTAATGCTCTTGTGACAATGCAAAAAACAGTTATGCTTAGTCACAGACATTACCAATCTCATTTACAAACAATATCCACTGTATCCATTAAGTCATTTTTAGGAGTAACACTATACCTAAATATAAAAGTTAATGCTCTTGTGACAATGCAAAAACATGGTAACAATATAAAAAAAAAATAAAAAAAAAACAGGGTAATACAGAACATGGCAGGAAAACAAAAAAGGAGGGAATCATATCCCAAAGGCAGAACAAGGGTTAAAAAGAGTTCAGCAATAGAGTAATATTCTCAATGTCTTGATTTCTATTCAAAGGTCATGAGCGCAGATTTGCCACACAATCTGATGAGCCCGTGTCTGTTCCAGTGACTTACCGTATCCAGGGAGTGAACGGCAGTGACAGGATTCATTAGCAGTGTTATCTTACAGTCGACTGTGTGAGAAGGAAGGCACCTCTGCCCACACGGGGGTCCAGAGGGCAATAAATAACCTGCTCTGAGGGTTTGTGGAGCCTTGTCTCCCAGTGAGCTTAATTGATGGGGAGATGGACAGATTCGCAGAATACCTTACTTCCTCAGAGAAACACAGATAATTTCCATCTGAAGGGAAAGAAAACAATTATGCTGATAGATTTCTCAGATGATCTAACCTTCTGGCAGTAGCAACTGATGTCATGCCAGCTAAACACGAAAAATGAAAGTATGATGATTAGAGTTAGATCAACAACCTGACAAAAAAGTATGCAAGTAAGCAGTTTATATGTGTGTGTGTGTGTGTGTGCGAATTGAACATTATCATAATTATTGCATGTGTGTGTCTGTGTATTACTACCTTGATCCCAGTTAAACTGAATCAGATTTTAATGTATTAGCATATCTATATTTTTTGTATTATGCATCTCAGATGGCTACACCTTTTATTTACGAGCACAGTAGGAACACGCCAAGAAAGCCAGGCAAAAAGCTATGAAAGATATCAAAAGCCAGCGGTTGTGTTTCCTTGGCATGTTCTTGGTCCAAATACCCCCTGAAGATACTGGAGAACATTGCCTCGCCCAGCAACCCAGCAGCCCAGTCACCCAGTGCAGACCTACAGAGACGCTGTTCTACTTTTATTTACTCATGTTGTACACGGCTGCCCAGGCAGCTGTGCTTGTTCTCTGGGTGCTAGACTGTGCGCTGGACTGCGGCCAAGATACACACATAATTGAGTTACTTTTTCTGTCATCCTTGGGCTTCAGCTCACTGAAATTTTGCTTATGGCCAAAATTTGTGTTATACTTTTCTCATTCTTATGTGACATGTCCAAGAAACTTTTTGCTGTAGATACTTTACAGTCAATTGGATGATTCACAACAACACTGTTTCTAGTAAATGAGCACTCAGCTTCTATAAAATATGAAACTGTCTAGATTTAGAAATGGGTGGGGGCAGGAGTAAAACACTTACAGGGGACATGTGGGAAAATTTTAACTTTTCAACATCTAGTTTTGTTTTTTGTTGGAAAAAAAAAAGATTTAAAGTGTAAAGCATTACAACAAGGATGGAGTTGGAGAGTTTGGACGTTTGTTTCAGCCGCATTTTAAATTATCACCGCCTTACATTGACATTGTGCCTGCTGTCTCTGGAGGTCCACTGATTCTCTGGTGCTCTGAGCATGCTTGTGAGAGCCGGCCTTCAGCTGCGCTCTGTGGAGCTGTGGGAAGGTATTTCATCAACCCACTGCTCCCAGACATGTGAACCCAGCCGTCAGGAAGGATTTCTGCCTCTTTATTAATGACCTGAACCTTCAAAGTAACCTTTATTTCAGCCTGTGTTAAATCACCACATATGAGAGAGATCTGGCCACAGGGATACCCCCTAGAGTGGGCAAAGAGCGGAGTCTGGAGGAAAAAAAACATTTAGCACTGATTTCCAAGCCTTGTGTGAAAAATATATCCATTAAGGTAAGCCCAATTTAGAAGCCTGATATGGAGAAAGAGCTAAACAAACTGTGTGAAACATTTAATGGAAGCACAATGCTTCCCCTACTGATCAGAATCAACAGAATTTAGGCAATGGAGACACATATAAGAGGCTGCAGAAAGGAAAAGGTCAATTGCAAAAGACCTTTGGGTTGTTATGTTATGTTGGCACATGATAAACTGCAGTTGTGATTCTGCCTGTTATCCAGGGATGAGGCCAGAGGACCACATTACTTTTCAGGTTACCATTATATACTCTGTAAAATACTGTAGCGTGTTAACCCTGCAGTGTGTTAATTCAGCTCTGTCAGTTTATATGAGTCCAAAAGGGAAAAAATAAACTTCATTCGAGTTGATTAGCCACTTAATATTTTGTCATGTAGTGTGAAGGTGTGGGGAAATTTTCTGACTATTTCACACATTAAGCCAATTTAGAACCTTTAGAACCATTAGTCAAGAAACTAAATAAAAACATAACCACTGACATAATGGTTTAAAGATTTAAGTGCATGGATCTAATATGGTAAGATTATGAAGGGGTCAGTGTAGACAAAGAAACAGAATGTATCTCATAAATTTAAAAAATTAAAAATAAAAACATGATCTTTGCTTTAGGGAGTTAAGAAAAGTATGGACCAACAGATACACTATGCCTGGCATGCTGTCAGATCTCCACACCTAGTCTGGAGAGTTTAAATGACTTCAGATGAAGTGTTGGGTAAAGAAAGCGGGATCACACCCAGGGCTCCATTGCCTTTTATGTATTTATGCAATATCTTAAACTGAAATGATATTGTGCAAAAAAAAAAGAAAGCTAAGAACAGTTACAAGACCTGTAGATTTCTTGTTTGGTTTCAGACAAATGGCTGTATAGATTGTTTGTTATCCTTTGACAGCCATCCAGGAGATGTATATTTAACCAGGGATCAGACCTCTGAGGGGGAATTGCCTCAGGTGTAAGGCATTTTACTGCATTATTTCAAATAAAAAATTATGCAAGTAAAAGCAAACAGTGCTTAGGGTACCATACACCCTATTGAACAGATTGCATATACTTCAAATATTATAAACGGGATATTTAAGATGAGAGAAAAATAATCTTAGGATGGTGTTCCTCACTTTTAGCACCGTGCAAGAGATGATGCAGAAGTTTATTAAAGGTGATGCAATAATGCGTAATATAACAGAGACCGTAAAATGAGAATTCTTCAAAACGAAATGATGACCTGTTTGAAAAAGTGATTAAAGAGCTATTGCTGAGACAACGATAAAAATATGTCAAGTAAATACTAATTATTTAGTCAGCTTTAAGATTAGCTGTCATCAATGTAAAAAAGAAAACGTCAACCGTTACGTTGTTATGCAATGTAATGTCACTTTGCTTTTTTTGAAAACTAAATATAAATATGAAATGTATGCAAATGCAAATTACTAAAATAATTTATCAAGGTAATTCACTAAGATTGCTATTGTTATCGAATGTATGTATATATGTATGTTTATTGTTATTATTATTATTATTACTATTATTATTATTATTATTGCCAGTAGCGATAGTAAGTGAAATCGAGCATTTTTCTGTGTGTTTTTGACAAAAACAATGGTTGATGTAAGATTACACGTGTTGCATGTCTTGCCTATACATTTTTTTGGTTGCTTGTAAAAAATATAACATTAAGATCTATAGCATGTAATAAGCAGAGTAACAATTTTCCAACGAATGCTGCTTCACTACTTTGTAAGGCGGGTGCGCGAGGCCAGAGGGGAGCTAGTTAAAACTCTGACTTCCCATTCGCATCCTCGAGCCGCCGGGAAGCTCGAGCTGTAACAGCTTCCTCTTTCACTCCAGGTCCATAAAATTGCAGTTGATAGCAGTTGTCCCAGTAGAGGATGCTAAGAAAAACAAAAGAATGAATAGCTCACATTGATTTCAGCAAAGAGGGAATTGCAGGGTCATAGCCATGCCCCTCCTTATAGAAAAGGTCACTTCACTGAACAACTATTCAGGGGTTGCTGGAGAAAGTCCAAGAGAACTAATATAAATTCCCTTGTATCTTTTCCTGCTTCTTATGTACAGCATTTGATATCTCCATGAATCTTTACTCAGCTACAGAACAGATTGACTGCATTTACATATTTATGAAGATCTATGATACAAAATAAGTACTTGTTTGGACGAAAAAATTATACATACAGATTATTTTCCTCATTTTCACGTGCCAAGTATTTATTTCATTAATTTGTAAAAATACATTTGAGAACATGTTTTTCAATTTGTAGCCTACCTTATCATATATGCTAAGTAACATTTAAAAATCGGTGTACGGTAAAATTATGGCAAACACTATTAATCACGCATAACAAGGAAGGAAAATGCTAAGACTCAATAAAGGATGCCAATAATTGTATTGTAAGATACAGGATAACACTGCGATTATGCAATCTATTTAGTTTGTTTAAAAGTTTTATTTGACTGCAAGGATAATTGTAAATACTTAGGTTGACTTAGTCTGCAAAATCATTGATTTACATATTTTTATGGCCTTTTTATTTTTCCCAATTGACTGTAAATCGAATGTGTCTTTCAAATCATACAAAACAGTAAATTGTATAGAGTTCACGTAGTCAACCAAAAAAGCCAAAACTAACAAAGCGTGTATTTGGATGTGTAGATTTATGACTGCGATCTGTTACATCCTATTTCCATTTGACCAGGGCTACATTTCGCTTAATTTCCTCGTGGACTCGGAGAAATTCTATCCCTAGTTTGCGCAGAGTGGGTCAGCCAAAACATGATAATCTGTGTAGCATATGTGCTGAAGATAGACCACCACGGTGCACTTCCCTGGCGTTCCAACTAGAGGAGAGGTGTCAGGGATGGGGACATTGAGTTCGAGAAAAGGGGAAAGAAAAGCATACATATATCAATTACTGATAGTTAGCACTAGGACACGTCGACAATCGGAAAGTTTAAAATATTTGAGGCTGAGTTTGTTTTGTGCTGTTCATTCCATGGGTCACTACTGCAACAACAAAGACGCTACTACACTAATTATAATTATAATAATACCTATTCATTTTAATCATTGTGTCCCACATATAAATAACAGGCATATGGTGTACTTTTCATATTTTTCTTATTTTTAAATAAAAGAAAAACGCTTATACACAAAATTCAGGTTAACGTTTTTGTTGCTCAGTAAGTCTACTGAAAAGAAATAATCTTTTTCTGTTTAATTAATGTCTTGCTACTGAGACTCTACTGATTTTATCTCACGCTATTTCTACATACTCTATAACTTAATACACTGAAAGGAAAAAGACACGTCTGAAATACAACTTTACATATGCATGGTTGGTTAAGTTTAGAGATGCTCAAGCGATCATGGACTAATTGCATGTATTATAACTTATCTGACTTGATATTTTAAAGACGGTTGAAAAAGAGACAAAACTGTCGCTCGCATGGACTGTCCTAAAATCGCAAGCTAAATCAGGGCCTAGAGTCCTCTGAGAGACACGCAGCCCTCGAGACTGAGCCCACAATTCAACGTATGCAGCGTGGGTCTTTTCAAAAACAAATAAACCCGCGCGACGCTGGAGCGGGAATAACCGAGGGCTGAGGAGGCCGCTATTCATCTACAGCAGCCTTTGGGAAGCGGTGGAATATGCGTCTTGTGAGGGTCTGGAGACGGATTTGAGCTAATGAGTAGGATGCACGGCAGTCCTCATCTGTACTGCTCTTTTATAACACGGGTAACCACAAGTACCTGGGCCTTTATTGTCATTCTGTTAGGCTTTGAAAGTGCACGTGTTAAGTACCTTTGGCATACATTTCTTTCCAAGATAATTATTTTGTAAGGGCTTCCTTTGTGGTCTAGTTTTACTTCCTAAATCTGGACAACATGTTGCAGTTTTATAAGTCTTCAGCCTCTTTTATATCTGTGTGTGTGTGTGTGTGTGTGTGTGTGTGTGTGTGTGTATGGGAGTGAGAGAGCACTTGCAAGCTGTGTATGTGCCTGTGTGTTGTGTATGGTTTTGGGTTATGCTCCAAATTACAATCTAAAAATAGAGAACTCAATCCATGCAACTTTAAAACCAAAATCAAACACATTATTTATTCAATGCATTTGTTTAATATTTTTAGGCGATTATCCCATCTGTTTCATTTGGCTACTTCTCAGGATACTCAAAGGGAAGTGAAAACAGCCATCCAGGTCACCCCCAGAACTCTATGTTTTATTCAAAGATTAACCGAATCTCTCACTAAACTAACAAATATAATGTAAAAGCACACCCAGTGACTGTTATTTTAGGATTCAAGAACACTAAAATAAAGTGAGGCAAAGCATATGTTGTGTGAAAGCTGTCTGAGGAATTAATGAAACAAACATTGCGAATGAATGGTAAATGCAAAATGGACATTACCTCCTACAGAGACACTGAGCACCTGCATTCATCTCAAACAAATTTTTTCATTGGTCTGAAAAAAGTTCAAATTTATGTGCAAAGCAAAGCAACAGATCAGGACTCCTAAATGGCTGCATGTGTAAGCTTGTACAAACAAAACCCAGGGAATAAAAAGCCCAGGCCACTGTATCTATCAAAATGTTCTGAAAGCCAGACTGGAATAGATTCATCCAGAAAGTCAATGGGCCTAATCTTTGGCCTTCACACATACATTTGGCCTAGGATACACTTTGTTGTCAGTGTTAGCCAAAGTAATGGCTCAATTCTTTACAACGAATTCATGTACAGGTCAAATAATATGGTATGCAGAAAAACCTTAATCAAAATCTGCACTGTAAAAAAAACCAATCCACAGCACTGACCACAGTGCAACAGCAATAGAAACACACATTTGCAGAATCAATATTTGTTCAGTTTCATAAACCTACATATTTACATGAAGCCATTTTATAGGAGAATGGAACTTTGTCAGGTGCATATGTATACACACCTGAACTCTAAAAGTAAATATGAGCCTTTTTATTGTTGGAACATGCATTACTCTGGAAAATTATTATAGTTCTTTGTTTTTATCTGTTTAATTTTCCTTAAATGATATATTGAATTGGCTTGGTCAGAGGCACCCTACAATATGAAACATGTGGCAGTAAAACAAACCTCATTAGAAACATATTTTCTCTGTGTTTTTTTCTGATTACTTGACTATATATGGATATCTGCTTGTTAATCTATTTTTTCAAGCAGTTCATCACATTCAATTGGGTCAGTTAAATATCTGTTTGTGGTTGAAAGCTCAAAGCCTGCACATTTTGTACAAGCAGAGATATGCAGCTCCATCAAGTAGCTACAAAGCAAACATATTTCTTGTGGTTGCAAAACAATTGGTGAGCGAATGAAAATTTGCTGTGGTGGCCATCCAGCTGGAGACAACCCTGTTAAGGCAGTTCAAAGAATCATACTCTTATGAAACCCTTATTATCAGGCACTGCTTCATTCATAAGAATGTGACCTTGGGCTAATGATGTATTTTGTGTTTTACTGGCCATACAATTGCCTTGTTTCACAATTCTCTTGTGATCAAGACATTAAAACATTACATTCTTGGTCCATGAAGGAGTGAGTTTCAAGCTTCCGCAAGGTAACAGCGGTGACTGTTGTAGCCGTGTACTCAGCGATTGGCAGTGGACATATTGTGTTTTCTCACTGAAAGATGCAAAGCTAGAGAACAGTGTCATTAACATAAGAGAAGCTAGATAAATTATCTTGCAAACCATGCAAGCAGTACATCAGAAGCCAGAGTAACTGTGCACAGCTCTGAAGGGAAATGAAAAGGTATCAAACTGAGAGCCGTTCAGCAACAGACCAATGCATTAAATTAACCAGCCAGAGTAATTAGTGGCTTCCAGCTCCTCAAATTAAAGCACAGCTGAAAATAACTAGGAGTGAGTGCTATGTACCACAGGAGAAAGGTGTCCCAGAGATGCAAGCCTAAATGGCTGCACGCCTGTGAAAAAAGCCACTACGCTGAGCTGAAAGTGAGGCTAAAAAGCTTCCAGTGGGAAAATTAAATGATAAGTGAACCACTAGAGACAGGGGAAAAAAACACATGCTGTGGACGGTGAGATGAGATGGAATGGAATCTTTTCGGTTAATAACAGTTTGTTCCAGGTAAGATTTGTGAGCGCTTGACTGATAGCTGTGTTAAGCTACAGTTAAACATTAGGGCAGTATGTGATGACAGATCATATTCAATATCTGCCCTAACCCCCAATCTTACCACGAAAAGGGAAACCTGCTGTCATTGAGCCTCTCAGACGTGGGTCTATCTATCCTTAAAATGGTGTTAGTCTACAGCAGCTCTCTGAAAGATGCATAATTAATTAAAGAGTTGGTCTGTAGGATTCATCGCTGAATCTTCAACTTCTCCTCAACAGTTTACATTATGCACATGAAAAAAATGAAACATATCAGTTTGGACCACTGGACTCTAGTTTTACTCAATACAGTATGTGTTACAAAATCGATGAGCTAAACATTTTAATTTAGAATTAATTTGTACTGTTGTACTGAAATTATAGCTGTGTGCTTTAATGACTGACTTTCAATATTTTCCACTGACATATACTGGTAGAATAAAATATGTTTGCAATCCGGATCACTCTTTTCTGAAATGCTCTGAATAAACTGATGTTCATCTTCACTTGCAGACTTAGGCCTGAGAGTCTAGTTATGAACCCAGCTACAGAAACACCTTGATCTCCAGCTGAGACCAGTTCCACATCTCCTTTCCTGACCACCCTGAAGGACAGACCTCCAAACTAACAGCAAAAACCCAAACTAGGCTTGACTCCAAAAATTTGCGACTGGACAGAGGAACTTCTTGCTGCTAAGGGAGGAAGTATCAAATAAAAGTGCATCTTTTTCCACTTTGTTGAAGTTCCTCTGGTTAAACACACCGACTGACATTCATTGCTCCCCCTTAATATCAGGGACGAGTTGCATGCTCACAACAAAGGTTTTATTCATTCACTGTACCATTGGAAAACAGCAGTATTATTTCAGTATCTCTTTTTTTCACCCTTTGAAATAGTCAATGTTGACGTTGCACAATGAGTGAAAGATTTTTCTCCCCAAACCACTTGTGTGCTGCCTTGGATTTAATGAGCCTCTGGATCCCAGCTCATGGCCACATAGCTGTCGGCCACATGATTCTCTGTCACTGTGAGGCCACACGCACATGCAGGCACACACACACACACACACGCACAATGTCGAGTGGAACTTTATGTCACCCACACGGGACACAGTGGATATCAATTCCACAGTATGCTGAAAATCTCTCCATTTGTGCTTAATGAACAGGCTTTGTGACCACTCTGCCACCTTCCATTTTTTTAATCACAGGCATTGTTTTATTTCCACCGGTTTCCAGATGTAATTGTATTTAATGAGTTTCTGGTTTTACTAATAAAAGTATCATTCTGAAGTCCTAATATTCTCAAAAGCAAAAAAATAAACATGAGCATGCTGGCATGCATTTAGCTTGCCCATTTACCAAGTTAAAGTTTATGGTTATAACACTCATATTAGTATCAAAGCTTTCCTCACACTCAGATAATTAATAACTAGAATTTAGTGAAAAAACTGTAAACCAAAATTATGGAAAATGTATCAATGGAAAAAGTCGTTTTAACATCTAGAGTGGATTTTATTATGAGACTGGCTTAAAGTGATATGAAATGGTAAAAACACACAGGCATAAAACAGATTACGAGCCTTCAAGACTAACATCTTTGCTTCCAAGTTAATTCTTTTGACATATTCATTTTTATATTAGAATTTTTTGATGTTTTGAGTTGGGAAACATATCTGAAAGTTCTAAATGATATTACAGTTATAGTTTCTAAAAATTACAATATCTTTCTGTCCCCATTTAATTATACATAACATATAATTTTCTAAAAATGTAATTCTAAAAGCATCACTTCATACATTACATTACACTTCCAAAATGTAATATGCATGTTGTAAAGCTAAATCAGGTATAATATCCAATACATTATTAGCATGGACTAAAGCACTCTAAAATAATTTCCACATTACAGTTTGTTACTGTACACTTTTGAAACAAACCTAGCTTCAGGGAACATGCAGTACAGTGTACCGTATGTTTCCTGAACCTTGGCTTATTGCAACCCTTTGGACATATACTATAATCTGACTGTACGACCACCAGTTCATTTATTATCATATACCCAGTAGGGATATGGTCTGTGAGCGCCTCAGCTTCCTGTCACTCTCAGGCACATAAATATTCAGATTCCATTCATTAACTAGCCAACAGGCCACAATGTAAATCAATGCTATCATTGCTATTATAACTTTTCAAAAATTAGTATTTAAAGTAAGTTTTTTTTTCCTCTACATCTGACTAGACTCTGAAAAATTAAATATTCATGCATTTGCATAAGGCTGGTTTACATTTTAAATTTAGTTACCACTCTTATG
Organism: Albula goreensis; assembly: GCA_022829145.1. Classification (NCBI taxonomy): domain Eukaryota; kingdom Metazoa; phylum Chordata; class Actinopteri; order Albuliformes; family Albulidae; genus Albula; species Albula goreensis. The sequence continues at coordinate 59,738,279 of CM040741.1, read as the reverse complement.
CGCTACGATTTTGTGTTGCAATGATAAGTAAAAACATGTAAGCATGTAGGTTAAAACGGTGCCACTCACTCTAGAATATATATCTATAAATATAACCTCTGAAATGAAAAGCACTTTATAAGAAATCAAAGCCTGAACGTAAGTGTATTACAGAAAATAGCAGCAGCTCTGTGATGTGGCATACATTTGCTATGACAACGACAGGGCTGGTGTGGATCACCATTTCTGGATCTCATTTAGGCAAGATCTGTGGTGTATGAACTCAGTGTCAGTCACAATATGATTTGAGGGTGCTTTTCCGAGGGGCCTGGTAATATTTTCAGACATTGAGGGAAACGTCAGCTCCTTTGAGGGGTGCATGCTTTGGGATTCCATTCATAAGATAAATGTTTGATTTTGGAGTTACGATGTCTGAAACCGACACTTGCGGCGATGTCTGCAGAGGGATCGTCTTCCTGGGTGGCTTTAGTGCTTTCATGTGATTGACAGGGGCGTCGTCATCCCTAAAGCACAAACGGATGACATCGTTCACAGCGCCTCCTGGTTCACATTTCCAGGACACGGAGGGGAGCTGCTAATCTGCCCTGACCAGCTCAAGTTGTGCAGTACACTGGATCTCAGTAACACTGAGGGAATTGCTTGCTCAGGGTTTGGTGGAGCACGTTCAGTTCTGTTAGCCACTGTCTACAGTATTTCAACTCAATCATCAAAGCTGCAAAGAGTCATTAATGTCATTATTTCCAGGGGATTTATTTTGAGACATTTTTTATCCAGGGCTAGTTGAAAATGAAATAGGTTTTAGTTGCTGATTAAAGGGTTTATTCCCCCCAAAAATGTCCTAAACTGAGACACTAGTCTTACCTTTAAAATCCTCTGTTTATATGTGCTCACCTGAAATGATCGGATTCTGTATTGTGGTACAAATGGTTAAAGAACCTTCTGGAACCTTATACAATGATTTCTAGCATTTAATAAAGTGTAGGTGACCTTACTGCCACTTGCAGCTCAATATTCACGTTTGTTCATTTTGAAGATCCACAAATATTGAAGGTACTATCACACAATAGCTTTTCTTCACACTGTACTCCTATGGATACTTTGATGAATGGTAGGAAGATCAGAATTTGAAGACCAAAGAGACAAATCTAAACTAAATGCATAAAGTCACCTTTCGTGACTCTATAAAAAACAGAAGGCTTATTGTTTGAGAACAGGATAGTCAGCTATGGACATGGTATGTGATTGGCTCATCAAACCGTTCTTTTCAAAGTCAGTTTTCAAATCCTCATGGACCTTTTCAAGAGTACTTAAGGTTATTCAAAGTTAATCTAAAAACGCATGTCAAATGACAATTACTGGCATTATTCAAGGGAATAGTCCAAGGATCTCTAGAGCAATGGGACCCTGGACCACATTTCAAGTGAACATGATCATCTAGGTTCTTCCTAAAGCAGACGATGACACACACACATAGAGATCACAGAAGCAGATGTTACTCACAACACAAACCTTTGCAGACCGGTCAAAAATGCTGGTGGAGGAAAACTGTGATGTGTGCAAAGGAAAGCATGAGGCCGTCACTGGAAATATAGCTGGATGACAAGTTTATGCCAAAGTCAATAAAACCCTCAAACCCCTGTATTTAGTTAGTGTTTTAGAATTCTTTAAAAAATATATGGTATTTTCTTTTTCATGAGTACTTGCAGTGATAACAGATAAAAGAGTTGCTGCCAAAAAGAAATCACACCCCGTTCATTATCCTAATGGCAATTGTGGATGTTTTTACCATTACCATATAGTTCAAAGCAAACACAAACTCTGAGGTCCCCTAAACCCATTACTTTTCTAGCGAGTTTGCTGGCAAAATATTGTGTGCTCATACCAATGCAAAGTATTTTGGGTGAAAACATGATTTTTAGATACATCCAAATTACAGACTTGATGATACAAACCTATTTGCATTCATAAAACCATACGGTAGTTGGTCCTTTTTCTCTTTCTTCTGCCAGATAACAAAAATGAACAAAAATAAATGTTAATTGCATGTCACAAAATATAGTATGGCTTCCTATAAATGCTGTACTGTAATAACAATTTTACATTACGTATGTGCACCAAACATCCTTATGAGGGCCAGTTGCACAGTTCATGTTCAAAATACAACCCAGTCATCCACATGGATAACTACTGAGGCAGCTGAGACTAAGTACCTTGCGCTGGGGGGTCCAAAGACCATGTCACACATAGGAGTCAAACCTGGAATGTGCTTCTTTCAAGTATGGCTCCACTATGTCACCCTTTCACACCTTTTAACATAAAGATATATTTGTCTTTAAAAAAGGTGAACTTTTGGCACTAAAAACATTCCCTCCAAGGTGACATAGTCTAAAGAACTGTAAGGGTTTCTGAGACCAGGAAAAATATATATGTTAGGCTTAGATGTCTCAGTCTCAGAGTCTGGGTAAATCAGTCAAAGTAGAAGCTAATTTTTACCCTAGTAGTACATAATTTAAGATTTTATTTATGCTAATGTTTTTGCTTATTATGTTGTGTCAGGAATTTTACTGTGGTAATAAAGAGGATATATTTACATCTCTGTTTAATAACAGTGCAACCTTAATGTTGCAATATATCACTGTAAATCATCTCTGCATCCTAACGATTCTCAGTTTTGTGTTTCTGACAGCTGATGGAAATCATTTCTATCTAAAGGAAATGGCTTCAGTACATAGGCGCTGTCTCTAAAGTGAATCACAGCTTTTACTGCATTGATCAGCTTTTCTGAAAGAAAATCAAACCATTTTGAATTTGCCTGTGCTGCTTTATGCATTCCACGATGTCAGCGCGGATCATCCACCAGTGTCACAAAGACAAATGGGCTGATTATAGTTGATGAAGGGTTTATGAGTCATGGATGTTGTTGCATGTAAGTGACTAGATGGACTGGAAGCTGTTCATGCAAGTGTTGGAGCCGTTTTGGAATGATGCTGTTGAGTTCTTTTTGATTTAGGCCTAACTAGGATTTGTAGGTTTAAAAACACCAGAGAGCATGGCTACATAAGCTGTCTGCTAAAATGAGCATTTGGACTCAAATCTTAGACACCGCCACAAGTGGCTTTTGGTGTAAGTTTACTTTTCTCTATTTATTATTTTAGCTCAAGTGGAAGATGCGGCGGTAAACCTCTACTCACCCTTTCAAGTGGACGGAACAATAAATCTTCGGCTATAACAAATGGTTTGTTTCAATCGGGTTGTTGTTTTATCATCACATTCTACGTATTGCTATTTGGGCGTGAGCATGATTGATAACTCCAGGGGCCAATTGTTTGCAGGGGCAGTGAACATGCCAAAGCAAACAAGCGGAAAGGAAAAGTGTGGCAAGAGCGGCCTGCCTGGGTCTGCAGAGGATCTGGGTTTGGGGAGTTCACCCTGAGGTGAGACAGCTCACTGCAGAACAAATAAAAACACCCTGAACACTTCATCTAAATAAATTATGGCAAAAAATGGCTGTTTGGATGACGTGAGTTTCGGGGTGGTTTAGCCTCTGTACCTCCTTCATGAACTTGGCCCCACTCCAGGGGTTTTCAACCCACGAAGCAAACATTTTTGTGGATGTTACAACAATAACTTAATTTCATACATATATAATACTGTTTTATTGTCTGAACTGAATTTTTTGTGTAGCTGTAGAGGAGAAGACCCCCCCCCCCCCGCCCCCCCAGCACTGTGGGATTCCATGGGGATTCTCTGACTCAACATATGCAATATTTCAGTATATCCCCTTTTAAATTTTCCTTTACTCCTTGGTTTCCACTGTATTTTGTATTATTGTTTGGAAGAAAATGGAAATTGACTTCATCAGAAAAAAAAAATATTTTACTGGGGGAATATTGTGGGAATATTTATTACAACAAAGTAAAAAGTGTAAAGGATTAGCCTTACAATGTTTGTGCCTGTCTGGATGTGCATATCATCATCACATAAAATTGATTTATGCTTAATTTTGTGTAATGTGTAGCAAGAATCCATAGAACAGATGAAGCTTTTTTCTTTAATGTTAGTCTGTCTCCCTCCTTTTGAACCCAAATTAAACCCCAGCTCAACCCCCCTACTAAATGTTAAACCTGTGATGATAGCGTAGGACCCAGTGGCTGCTGGTTAAGTACTGTAATTTGTGATTAGAAGTAAGGTCAAAGCCCAGCTCAAAACTGAACATGGACCAAGCTGACTTACAAAGAACACAACCATTGCAAATCCTGGAAGAGAAACTGTTTGTAAGTAATTTTGCCGCAGATCAGAGGGATACTTCGATCCCGGTTGCAACCTTCGGGAGATCCAGAGTGAAGACCAACCACTTCAAATTTCCCTTCCAACACAAACATCTGTGCAGCTACAGAAACTCCAGAGTTTAGGGTATAATTGCTATCCAGATAAGGCTCCAAATTTATTTTTAAAATAATTAGCCTTTCTATATTTAGGTCTTATTCCTTCCTGTGGCTACAATAAAACTCCATAAAAAAATTCAGAATGCTTGTTCTTGGTATCTTAGTCATTTACATCACCTCAGTCCATGGTGCGCTTAAAATGCACAATTTTGTGAGCAGAAGGACACATGGTTTGAGACTCTGATCCTCTGTACCTTCCAGCAATGTAAAGTTGAATAACTGTCATATGTCCTGAGCTGTGAAAAAAAAATCAATAATTGTACAGGAAATGATGTAACCAGAGTGATAGCAAATGCTTGTAAACAAAGCCAGACGCCTTACACTTTCTCTTCTTCTGCTTTTGCTGTTTCACTTTCCGCTCAGCCCTTTCACAAAAGGAGAGCTTCTGTTGGCCCGGACTCTGGTTATAGATAATGGCTGTATCAGGTGGCACAAAGTGGCCCTGGTGCTGTTCATATTTTCTCAGCCTACTCTTGCATGTCTGCCAGATCAAAAACCATCCCAGGTTGAAAAATCTGTTGAACTGTGGCCGAGATCTGTGCTTTCCAAAAAAAGGAGACGGAGAAGAAAGAAGAAACCCATCCACAAAGGGAATCGCTGAATGCATCATGCCGCCTTTTCTTATGTGCAGCCCAACGATTTTCGTGGTTCTCTAATTAGAGTTGCATTCAGGGTGGCATTAGTTCCCAAACTTTTAATGGAGCGTAAAGCTCAGTTCTTTTTAGAGGGAGAGGATAAGTGTAGCAACTGCAACACAGAGTGAATAGCAGATGTAAGGATTCTGCACCTCCCATGAAGGGTATTCACTGGGCTTTTTTCCCCTTCTTTTTTCCCTTACTTACAAAAATCCAAGCAAATTCAGTGCAAACGGTCCCCAGACATAGCAACACTCCACATTTCTTCTAATTAGTCTAATTAGGACTGGGATTGAGATATGTTAAGGAGTGCAAATATATGTTAGGAAGATGCCCAGTGCTGCCAATCCAAACTGAGTAATTGCTTATTCTCTGTGAATGAGGGGGCAAGAGAGGTCTTCTCACCGTAGGAGTGTTCATACTCGCTGGATGGACCATAAATAAAGGATTTGTATTAGCATTATAGCATAGCTGTGGCATTTTTCAGAGATGGATTAAAACTCATTTCAGACATGAATATAATGTGTGCCATGGAGTACGTCTCTCTAGTGTCAAACAGTTGGGAGATTTTTTTCCACAGGTTTTTTTCTTTTTAAAAAAAAAAAAAAATGAATCATGACTATTCCACAACAAAGAAGAGAGTCCAGACAGCTACAAAGACAGCACTGACACAGCACTGACACCAGAAGAGGCATGCTCTCATTCGTCACCCTGCACATCTGATGTTGGAAATTTCATTTGTTGTTAAAATAGATTCATTTGGAATGAATTCAATCCTTTGACCCATCCATCAATGAATTCTTAAAAAGGTACAATTAATAGATGTGTGCCTAATCAAAATACTGCTAGATTTATGCAAATCGGTGACCATTGTTTTTAGTGACGGCTGGAAAAAAACATCTCTATCTCTGTTTATTTAACTATGTCCTAAATATCAAATTGGGTCACATACAGCCTTTCAAATGTTAACATGATACTTGAGAAACAAACTGAGATGTTGTTTGTTTAGAGTTGTCAGAATCACCATTGATACAATCATTCCTCAGAGTTTATCAGATACTGATTATTACAAATGGTCTTGCCTTGTTGTATATACTATTTTATCATGATCTGTAGTACCTTTTCTTGTACAATATAATCTATTGCATCACGTAAAATGTATTTTACAAATTTATTTCATTGGTTGCCTTTAGACATCAGGTAATATAATTGAAGGCCAAAAAAGGCTATTACTAAAAAGTTTCATTATGCGAATGAATACTAATGAGTAAAGATTAACACAGAAAACAAATAAGACGTGCCCTTTCATCAGACACTGTAACTACCATGTTTGGTTTTCATCTGGGTAGATCTGTGGTTAAAGCTATAGACATCCTGCTTCCTGAAATTAACAAACTACGCCTATTTAACCTAAATATGTGTGATTTTAACCAATTGCCAATTATATTTATTGCTTTAAATATATCTGTAGGCATTCTGGACAGGAATGGGTGTAGCTAGGGTACCCATTTCTCACTACTGTTGTAATTGTCAGGAGTGAGGCTTTTGCTGAAAGTAAGATTAGCTTGGAACATCCATGGGAAACTCAGAAGACAACCTCAGACTCAAAGACTCAGAAAAAATTGTCTGTGAAACTCTATCCATGGTGTCTGAAGAGATCTCCATCCATATATTGTGTATTTCATATTAAAAACCATAAGAGTATTATGTACCGTACTGTTTTATTGCATTAATACAATTTCATGTTTTTATAACATCATACTTCTTGTCTATATTTGTAATAATAATAATAATAATAATAATAATAACTGAAATGCAAAGTCATCACTCATTTTCTATGTCCTCCATATTGATGTTGTCAGCTGTATGTTATCTGCTATGCTGTGTTTTGGCCCCATTTCTGCCAACCCATTTTGTTTTCTAGGCAATTTCCAGGTCATGGCATCAACAGCCCAATGCTTATATAATTATATAAAATACGCTGGACAAAGAAATGTGTGTTCCAACACCTTTTAAATGCATGCATTAGTACTAAATATGGATATTTATAACTGCATAAATTAAATGCAGCGAACATAAAAACAAAACAAAAAACAAAACCAATAAATACAAATGTGATTTAGTGGCTGTGTATGAATTTTCATATGTATGCTTCTGTACCTACACACATTGATTTGCAACAACACAAAATCATCTAAATAACCACACAAAACATACTCGCGTAATTGCACATATTTTAGTGAGAGAAGACACCACAAATAGAAATCCCATTATTTAACTTAATAAATAAAGGGATCTTCCATGAAACCATTTCAGATAATCAGTCAGTGAGTCATTCAGGGCACACTGCCTAGGGTTTTTCAAGTTTTATTTTTATAAATACATTGTAAGCAATAATAGTTTTAGTTCATGCACAAATAACTAAAGCACGTTATCATCCAAAAGGACAGAGCCAAGAGTCCAGAGGGGAGTTATCTGAGGGCATACTGTTTAATGGGGAAATAAATTATTAAAAGTGAGTCTGATAGTGTGTGCAGGTGTACAAACAATACTGGGGTTTGCAGCAGGCCATGGACATATGAAAGCAGGCCAAAGAGTCGATGAACTGTCACCTAGTAAGGTCAGCCTCTAAGCCACAAGACTATGGGTACAGACCTATACAGATCCACTTTACAGACTATGTGCAAATGATAATTCTATTCATGAACTCTTTTCTAAAAGGGACTCCACTGAAACTTTACAAATCCCTAATGTTATCAAGGAAAAACATATTAACGACAGCTCATTGTAATCAGGATATGGGAATTAATATGATATGCACTTACCTTTTGTCACCACGAACATTGTGAAATAAAATATTGGGAGTATTTTGAAATATAAGAGTGAGAAAAAAAGAGACATTTGATGGGGCAAGGCAGTGTAACGTAATGCCAATAAAGCACCTTGAAATGTAAAAGTGTTTGTTTTTGAGAGAGAGAGAGAGACAGAGAGAGAGTGTGTGAGAGAGAGAGAGAGAGAGAGAGAGAGAGAGAGAAAGAGAGAGAGCTTGTGATATAACGCGCAGATTTCTAAACAACTCGAATTAAGTGGGAATAAAACGAACATAAACTCACACAAAAAAAGTCGTTTTCTTATTTTCTGGAAAATGCAAATGGCTGCACCAAGATTAAGCGTAGGCCATACTGCCTTAGGGCCCAATTCAGCCGGCGCTATTCGTCCTTTATTTTCTGTCACAGACTGAAGCTGAGGCTGTAAAACTTTGCTTACCAGCTTAAAATTTAGATAATAGAGTAAAAGCCATACTTGCTGAGAGCTGTTACACTTGAAGGCGATCGGCAAAAGCTGAGGCATAAATAAGCCTTATGTGTAAGTCTAAAGTTTGCCCTAAACTATTACATGGCTATAAGCAATTTTCCGTTGACTGTTGCCGATCATTCTACCCATAAAATGTATACGGTAGGTGACCTTTAAAATGTATTTGCTTGTGTAAAGACAAAACATTATTTTTGTTAAAAATGTATAAAATTGCAAATAATGCTATGAATTAGGTGGTACTTAGAACGTTTGAAAAATGGCGATTGTAGGCCAGACTACGTAGCTCGGGCTGTGCAGAAAAATAAACTTTTACAAATTGTGTTCGTGATGCCTAATAGTTCAGTCCCTTCGCCTCCTGATCGTAATGCACGTATGGATCATGTGATAGGCCTACGGTCAATAATTTTATTCTCCTTAACTGAAAAAAACAACAACATTATTTAAGACTGGCTTCGAGGTGATGTAGGATATAAACAGGGCATCTTTGAATCACTAAACAATGCACCTGTTTTCCCGTCCAGCACAACGAATAGCTTACCTTTTTTTTTTTTTTTTTTAAAAAAACGAGCTCAATTTAAGGTTAACTTCAATGTATTAATAAATTAACAAAGTAATTATTGATTTTAGTGACTTACTGATTTTAAAAGTTTTAGGTAATAATGCTACTGGAATATTTCTCTGGAATGATTCTGTTTGGCCAAATACATACATATTTCTATGTAGCTCGCTGAGCTTCATGGGCCATATGAAACATACTCATGTTGCCATCCAGAATGGCTATGCACATACTCGTGTTTGTTTGAAAGAGAACAAATTACATCACCATGTCTGGAAAAGAAAATGTCTTGGTCACGTCACTTGCAAGCACCCCCTTAAAGCGGAACAATATCCCTAACATAATACAGTGTCGCAACGGTTAGCCTACGGCAGTGGCAAACAGATGATTTTTAGCAAGATAATCTAAAGTTCACTTTTTAAAATTCTGAAAACGAGATCCCATGTGGAGTGCAGCTAATTTGTTTAATTTTCAATAGATTAAACGCCACTAAATTCTTGTAGATTTTTGTTTGGAATCTATCCCTAACATGTCTTGTAATTTGTAAAATTCTACTTTTCATTTGACAATGCGCACCTATTATTATTATTATTATTATTATTATTGTTGTTGTTGTCAAATGTGCTTCATCTGATTTGGAATAATAGGAAACACTGATTGTGGAAAATACGAATAGCATGCGCAAAAAGAGGATAAACTGCTTCATTTGATTAATTCCTTTGTGTAAGACTAATAATATGTAAAAACGATCCCCTCTTCCCCCAAAGTATTCAGATACTTAACAGAAAAGGAAACATGGGGCTTAGATTAAAATCAAGATTTATCCCGTCGCACTTTAAACAGTGCTGCTGAGACCTGCGGGCATAATCACACCCAATCACACACTGTATCAGCCAGTGGCCCTTCACGAGCCCGCAGATGGCGCAAAAGCATCTCTTACTCACAAGGTATTGTATTCCAAACATATACTAAAACTTAACTGGCAGGTGCGCATTAAGATAGTGCGAGAGGTTGTGATAACAATGCGCCTGAACGCTGAACGCTCAGGTCATTAATTTCAGTTTGTTGCTAAATGTGGATCCAGATATATGAGATGGAAGGAGACATTCCATACTTATCACTAATGGCTAATGTTTATTAATAAGGCCACATACAATTTCTGGAGTTTAAATATGTATATTTGTAATACCATAATCATAATACAAAGCAATGACCAGCCCTGCACTTATACTAAAATTGGTGTACCACTTCGCATTAAGGCGTCCCGTTGAATGCTGCAGAAGGCAACTTCTCTGAAATGTTAATAGGTAGGAGTCCCCCTGCTTGAACCTTTTTGTATTTTTTTTTTCTTACACTGGCAAAATTTTTGACCCTGATGGTCAATAAGGGGGTCGCGACCCGAGACGAAGTGCCAGTGTGAAAGAGACTTGTGCACTGACAATAGGACCGCTTTCCTCTAGGTTGAGAGTTACATCATCGCTGTCCTCCTCTGGCCTAGTGAACTGTCTGCTGGAGTTTACGCATTTCCTCAGCACCAGGGGAGTCACGCTGTAACGGGCGTTCACTGAGATATAAGCCACTCAGCATACAACCGCCATTCCTCTCCGAAGCACTAGCGATTCAGTTCCCCAGTTTCAGAAGGTTATTCTTTTCATGTTTGGGATCTGCCACTGTCGGCTGCTTTGGAAATATTTGATTTAATGTTACAATGTATATCTCAAACATAAATGTTACATCTGCTTACTGTAAGATGAGACAAAGCAGAAATTTCAGATCGATGAAAATTGTACGGGCTCGTCCAATTAGTTTTACTAAATAAAGTAACGCAGACATCAGACACATTCATGTCTGATTCAGGACAATTTGATCTCAAAAACAGAATTAAAACACACATGCTGATGTTATTCTCAAAGTAGCTGAACAATTTAGTCTTTTCTGACACATTAATACATTTATTTGTTATAGGGATATGCACATACACACACAGACATGCATATGTACATACACTTACTGTTAGCAGAAAGGGTGTGACCTCCTGATTAATACAGGCTATATATTTCTTGTATGACAAATGTGACAAATAAGTATGTGAGAAACTGTGCAATGGAGTACTGCTTTTTCAAGAGCCAACCCAGCTGGTTTAGATCAACCAGTTAATCACAAACCTGCAGACAGTGAAATAAAGTCCATGTCACCTTTCTGACACTTTCTGTCAGCCATCCTAAATTTAAAGAACGAATGAGGGAGGCAGTAGATGTCATTAAGGGCCTAGTGTACAGTTCATTTGACCAGGTTCTGTTTAATTGCTGAAAACAATAAGTTAGACACATGCACAAACATTGTTTTATAAGCTTACAAAATATGCACTTAGCCTACTCTTTCAAAGGGACAGCAGAGCTGTTATGAAAATCTGTTTGACACTACGCACTTTTAAAAGTGTTGAATTCAATATCAGTTTGAAGTACCTTCCTCGGCCCCAATGGATGCACATGGAGAGCACTAACCGACACTGGGGCAAAAAAACAATGTAGCAATGTTCACAATTTTCTGTGAAATAATAGCATTAAGGCACTCTTTTCTCCAACACACACTGACAGTAACACTGTGAATTTTCCCAAGTAGAAGTAGAGCGAAACTTTGCCCAAAGCATGTGTGCAGGCCTGAGGTGACTGCACCAGGCCTTCATTAAATGCATGATAAATTACATCCAGGAACATGATCCAAAGATTTCAACCCTGCCTAATAATGGCATAAGTGGTCTAATTAAGCTATTTGTGTGGCCTTCTTCCTTTCAACTGATGCTATGGTCTTTGAGGATAACTGCGAAAATCAATCTAATCACCCTACTTGGTAAATAAATATACTTTTATTTAATTTTTAGCAGTCATACCAAACTTGCCCTGTCATTTACTACTCCAGCATATAACTATTGGATTTTTTGTGCATTTTGTCTTGATTTTTGTTACTTTTCAGCTAAATATGTATCATTTTTTGACCTCCTGAATAACTTGCTTACTATTGGCTTTGATTTGTTTTTGTTGCTGTGTCATAGTTTCTCAAGCTGGCATATGCTATAATGTGTCAACGATTCATTCCATTCGATTCATATTTGTATATTAGATTTAGGTTTCAAACAGCGTGGATAAAAGAGTGTATTCCAAGAGCACACTATGTGTGATTTGAAGTATGAAAGTTGTTTTCCTTCATGAAAATTGCTTACTGTCAAATAGGCCTTCTGCACATTCGTTTAAACATTTCTTTATTTAACATTCAGACGCCTGGTTTGCGATAGTCATATATGCCATTTACGCTGACAGATTTTTAAACGGGTAGAAGTCGACAAAAGTAGGCGAAAATAATAACCTGCATAATAATAGACCATCCTCTCTGTTAGGCGACTTGAAAATGTTATCATTTAAACAATAAACATGACATATGCCTGCAAACAAAACTTTTACACGAATTTGGCGTAAGTCGCAACTGCAAACATGTTGGCTAACAGTAAGAAAACATACAAGGGTATACTATTTGAAACCAAAAGCTGCACTTTCGTCACCTTACATAAAGGTTACCATATAAGCTGGCAATTTAAATGTCGAAGTTCAAAATCCTTTGTCTTAAATTTTTTGGGAGTGTTAGGGAATTTACAATTTATCAAATAATACACAAACCAAGCAAAATCATACGATTAGCTTAAATTCAACGTTTTATAAACCAAATATTATGACAAGCCTACTACTGCCACTACAACTTTTGAGTTTTGAAAGCACTACTTCACGCGGCTATAGACATGCGTGACTAGTTGTAGCCTACATGATACCGATTGTACATGACGTAGCCTACTTAGAGGTCCCTCGATGCTACCAGTCACGATAATATTCATAATTAATTTGAGACTGCAAAAATGCCTTTTGTAAGATCTCGGATAAACTCCATTAAAAACAAGCTTTATGGAATACTGTAACACACAGCAGTGCCTCAAAATGGGCTTTTGATAATCCTCAGATGATTATCTTATCTTTGCCTCGCTACTTAACCAATAATATCATATCCAAGCAAATTATTTTTTTTGTAAAACAATATTTATTCTTATTGAAAAACAAAACGTGTAAAAATATCACACTCCGATTATACAATACTTGCCAAAGAATTTACAATGTTTTATTACTGAAACCACACACTGCATATAAATGTATTACTTTCACTTTAGTGTCTCTTCAATACAAAGCACAAATTAAAACAATAAAAATGTTTCAATTTGTTAACCTAAAAAACAATAGTGTTTTGACACACAAAAAAAAGAAATACATTGTTTTAGACACGTGACACAGTTTATATAACCTGTTAATAAAGTCGTTATCCTGAGACGTCCTAAACAGTGACTTTACGGATCACTTCTTTATAACGAACAAAATGTGGGGAAAAATTAGATTCACACTAAAATGTATACATAAATATATTCTTATATATTTCACAGCATGAATATAGGCACAATTTGTGTTAATGTCCATCATTCTGCTGCGCGTAACAAAAACATACAAAAATAATCCTACCTTCAGTGAGGAGCGTTTGTATTTTATTTTTTTATTTTATTTTTAAGCATCTAACAGCCATTAGTACCGTTGACAATCCTGTTAGGAAAGTTCTCGACAGTGTGTAAAGCAGTTCCTTGGTGTATGCTTGGCGGTAGTGAAGGCGACTGAGGAGTAAGCGACGAGGGCAAAATTGGTACGACTGAAGAAGTCCGAGAGGAACAATTAGCAGGACTCAAGGATCCCCCAATGATACTCTCTATGGAAAAGGGAGACCGCTGCGCCGGAGAAGTTGATTTGGAAACAGTCTGTATCGACGAGGGCAGATTGGGGCTGAGCTGTGGGTAAAAGCGGGTTCTCGCCAGGTCAGTGGTTGTGGGCATTAGAGAAGGTGCAGGGATAATGGTTCCAGTATGCGAATGCCTGGACTGCTGCTGCTGAAACGCGAAAAGCGCTGAATGCGTGTGGTAGGACTGCAGCTGAATCCCATATCCGCACCCGTAGGGTCCATAGCCATATGCAGCAGCCGGGATAAAACTGCTGTGATCCCGCAGCAGGTCTGGTGTCTGCTGGCGTTTGAAGCGTTTCCGTCTCCTCAGAAAGCTACCGTTGTCGAACATATCTGCAGATTCCGGGTCTAAGGTCCAGTAGTTGCCCTTACCGGGGTTCCCGGGTTCCCTCGGTATCTTCACGAAGCAGTCGTTCAAAGACAAGTTGTGCCTGATGGAGTTCTGCCAAGCTGGGAACTTCTCCCTGTAGTAAGGGAAGCGGTTGCTGATAAAATCGCAGATCTCACTCAGTGTGAGTCTCTTTTTTGGACTTTGGAGGATGGCCATAGTAATTAAGGCAATGTATGAATAAGGGGGTTTAACTAAGGTGTTTTTGCTTGCTGGTTTGTACGGATCCCGGGATGAAGAGCTATCCACGCATTGCGGGGACCCAGCCAAGAGGATATCGTCATGCATCTGGGCCACCTCGTCTACGTATGACCGCGTCTGGCTGTCCCCATCCTCTCCTTCGCCGACCACATCGATGTCAGTTTCTTCCGAAAGGATGGATGCATCGGACATCTCTGAGCTTAGAGTCATGGCTCACTGCTGTCAGATCCCGGAGCTACGGAGTAGGTACAATTTATATTGCCTTCTTTTTAAAGAACTCATAAGGATTCGCGGGTGAAAAGGCAGAGACGCGACGAGCAGCCCTTTTTCGCCAGTGCCATGTGTTTCTGGTGTTTTTCGAAGATCAGCAACACATCATTACGCACTATCCGAAAGCAAACGTTTATTTTAAGTATGAAAAGACCTTAAAAAGGCCAGGTCTGAATCCCAAAGAGGGCGGATCTTTCCTCGCTCTATATACCAGCACGATGATCACATGGGCATGGAACGTCACTGGGGCAATTGTGGAGAGGAAAAAAATAATAAAGAAAATAGGTCTTTGAAAAATAACCAGAGAACTGTGGAAGATGAAAAAAATGTTCCCTTTATGGTGGTCATTTTGGTACATTCATATGGTTAGAATAAACCGGTCGTCCCAAAATGGTCCTTTAAAAATACTGCACTTAATATAGAAGGAAAAGCATCCAGAACAAAGCAAATGTTTACTGGCAGGAGTCTGGTAAGCTTCTAATTTATAAAGGTTAACATTAGAACCGAGGAAATTTAAGTTTGTGCAACTAATGAGAAAGAGACGACATAATTCGCTTCTTTAATTTTAGAATTCATAGGATGTAAGAACAGAAACTTTGATTGATTAGACACCATAAGTATTAATTTTGCGCTTTTAAGGATTGTGTAGCCTGCATTTCCAAGTCGCGTGATGTGTAGTTATCAAGATTATCCGCAAGCCATTTATGATGGAAAATTGTCGGTTGTTAATTCACATAAATCAAGAAGGGAATACACAACTTATGCATACTACAGAATGAGGGCCCTCGCATGCAAAGATTTATGCAAAAAAATTAAAATACATTACCTTTTAACAGAATTTTACAATATTTATGTATCTTCTGTAACTTGATGCTCAAGTTGATCAGTTTGACCATAGTTCTGAATTTAAAATTATATATAATTTTTGTGAACTATATTTTATTGCCTTATAAAGAGAAAATAATACTTTAATTATTCTATTTGTGTAGAAAATACAAGACGCTGCATGCGTTTAATTGCACATACTACCAAAATTAAAACACTCTATTACGAACGTGACTGCAAAGTTTCATTTTGTGTTTCGTATTACTTTTAAGATTGTTTGTAGACTTGGAAAATATTAAAATGACGGCTTTGTGGGCAATTACTATAAGCCTACATAGCCTACATTGAGTTTATATTTAAGTCAGGCAGATAGGTGTATACATATTCAGCATTTGCAAAACTCAAAACCGTATAAACCCTTGCTTTTTCTTAATACTCAGCATCCTCCAGATGCAGACACAAACGTTACATCATATATCAAAACAGAAGTGAGTTTTACATACTCCAGCAATTATTTTTTTATAAACGCAAGACAATGATTATGGTATAGCAGCTACATTTTAAAATCCAGTAATTTTTAAAAATTTTACCTAATACATACTGAATTGTCTTGTCTGCCCTCTTAATAACTTAAAACCGGAGTGCCGCAGTTTGTGGTTTCCATCTTTTTTCATGCCTTGACAAGGAACTTCAATAACCACTTTTAAACTGAATCCTACCTGTTAAAAGAAAAAAAGATTGTTTTCTTCAAGAATGTTGGTTTTCTGGCCGGTGTAATTAATAACCACAAAACAATATTCAGACTGCAAATGTATTCTCCAGATAAAATTTGGTGACTTTGGTATTTATACCCGATATGTTTTTTTGTCAGGATAATATTTTATTTATTTTTTTATTTATTTTTTTTAGCAGGGCAGAAAGTTAAGAGATTCTGAAGCAAGGAAAGTGAATAACGAAAAACTAAACATTTATGATCAGAACTGCTAAAAATAATTTTCTGCAAACTAATTGTACAGCCTTGTCGAACAAAAAAATATAGAAAGAGATGTTTAAGAATAAATTAAGTGAAACACGTGCCTTTTTGTGCCTTTTACGATAAATGAGAGATGCTTTTAAAACCCACTTTTCAAAAACTTGAGGCTTATTCATGCCCATTACCGGGGCTGTACTGCATAGTTAGCTGTATCAACGAGGGCATACCATAAGCTACAGTTGTTTTGGCCTTACTGTACATATACATTCCTTGATTGTGTTAAAGACTAATGGAAAAGGCAAGAGGGTGCAAGCTATGGGTTTTTTTTTAAGGATGAAACATTCTGTTGATTTTATTTCATGTTGGACGTCCAACTGTAAATCATGTACGAAAACTCATTTTCTCAAGTTTGATTTATTTTATTTTAACAACGCTGGCAAGGTTTCCGTTTGGAGAGCACCATCTGGTGGTAAATCATAGCTTTGCTACTTAAGCCTCCTCTCCGGTGTGCGTCCAGCTCGCAATACACTATCGTATATAGGACAGAGTTCTCACCCGCTCAAATGATGCATGAGAATGTGTAGGCGGTTTGATTTCTGTCGAGCAAGCTGAAATTCATCGAAAAATTCCTAATGGTCAAATGACACCTAGCAAGTGTTTTAGGGTGTCGGAGGTAAATTATTCAAACAGAGCAAATTGTTGAGGAACTTACTCCAGGGCAACAAACCATACGTTATGGGTAACCAAATGACGTTACGTTATTCCGATATGTACTGCCTGTCTTATGCAAGATAATAAACACCAGCATTTAATGAGTAAAATTTAGTAAACGTCTAGAATAAACACTTTTAAAATTGGTTAGAGTTTTCTCCTTCCTCAAAATGTGTAATAATAATAATAATAATAATAATAATAATAATAATAATAATAATAATAATAATAATAGTCTATTTCCATAGTTTTCTTTCACAATATTCCTCATTAATTAACTGACAATTACACTTTTTCCAAACAATGTTTAATAAAACAATATTACATTACCTATGCTATCACAATACATTATGTTTTCATTCACTCAGTTAATTTAATAATTTAATTTAATAAATGAAATTATTTGCAGTATGCGTTGAGGTTCTACAGGAAGAGACCTTCAAGTAAATTATTCAACCAATACAATAAATCACTTTTGTTGCTGACTTTTCCTAAATATTGCACTATGGTTGTTTTTATACAGTTTTACATTACTTTGGAGATAATCAAAGTCCAAAGCATGTACACTAATAACACTTTTAAAAGTGGCTACACATCAGGGTTCTGAAGTAGAACTGGTACTGTGACATGTGCAGCCTAGGAAAACACAATTTTTCATAGCACAATCAATAAATGTCATGGCAAATGTAATTTTGATAAATCTGTTAATTCATTTTACTATAATCCTCACACTTTTGTGAGTTTAAACAAATGAATTAGAAATATGACTTACTCCAACCAGAGGATATATCTCAAACTATAAATGTTTGAGACTTTTAAGTAAATGAAAAACATTTTCATGGGTGGCCTTTTTTGATATTCAGTATGATGCTCTTCTGTATGTACCACAACATAGTGCAGTAAGAAGCCTATATATAGCAACAGTGGTCTCACTTCCAAATGTTTTGTCCTTATCTAGAGCTAATGACTGAAAATATAATCTTAAGGAGGAGGAAGAAGAAAATGTAAAAACAAACAAAAAATAATTTAATATTTTGTTATATTTATGTAAAAGTGTAGCTAAGTTGCACTGAAGTCTCAGTTGTAAATCAGAAGTTAGTCTGTAGTGGAACAGAATAAAAAAACATCTCCTGCAAACCAATACCTCACAGACTGTAAGCCACAGCTTCGCCCGACAAGCACAACCCTCTAAATAACACACTCTAAGCTCAAACCAGCTACAATAATAAATTACTGAATTAAAGAGAAAAACAAATCACTGCATATTTCCTGTTAAGTAAAAGAGAACCACTTCCCAAATGTAAGGGGATTTATCAAAAAGGTTAAAAGAATGCTTTTTGTTACCGTACCATTGAAATATAGGACAATACAAATATAAAAACAATACATTAATATGTGTATTTAAAAGCTGTTATTAAAAAACCAACACTGTTTAAAAGGTGGCTAAATTCTTTTAAGAGAGTTGACATTGTATATTTATATCTGATTTTCCAATAATGTATGCAATTAATGCCAACTGAAACAAATTTGACATTAGCAAATTTTTTTGGGAAAAAAAACATAAAAAGTCTACCCACTATCCTTGCTGTCATTGCACTACAGCAGAATCTGGGGTGTACTATTCTCAGCTGTTTACAAAAATACTAAACTAAATATTTATATATAAGTCTTCGCTTGTCCAACAAAGTTTCACTGACTGATACTTAGCATGAGGTTGTGACTTCTATGTGTGGTAAACCAGGTCTAAGTGTTTCTAAATTCCGCATGTACAATCTAAAGGGTGTCTCAGTGCCACAGGGTACCATGAAAGCTATTAGCCCTCCTTTTAGCCATGACAAATCCTGTGAATATCACACACACACTCTATGGTCTGGGGTCTTGAGCATGTGATTAATATATATCACATGCATTAGAGGCACCCACTACCTTGCTCTTTGTCATATAGAAATATTTCCAGATTTGGGGGGAGGGGTGATTTCATAATCTGGGGCATTTACACTGAACGTTCAAATGTGATGAGGTCACATTACAATGAAGTGGCATATGTGCGTGTGTGTGTTTTCACCAAAAACAACAGCCATTATACCATGCAGCTGGGTGGCTTATAAGAGGCAATGTTCTGGTTTCATTGCAAAACATTGCAAAAATGACGTCTTCTTTTGTTAACCAGATTCCTGCAGTACTGATGCCAATGTCAGCTATACATGAAATATACTCCTCCGATACAATGACTGCATAACTCAGCAGGTGGACTGCAGACCAAGAAAGAGTTGTGGCTGGTAGGTTGAGTTTTACAGGAGTTTGCATGTTTCGGTAATGGAGTGTGATAGAATGGACCCATGGATAAGACTGTGTATTCTAAATTTGGAGGAAAGGAAAGAATAGCAATATAAAGGTAACAATTTACCCTTATTTAATGAGCTGTTGAAAATTCAAGTATCTCAGGCATCACATCTGTGTGATATTATGGGTCTTTGACTTGATGATTTATTGGACAATAAGCATCTACATTACAAGCATTTAGCAGACGCTCTTATCCAGAGCAACTCACCGTTTATATAAAATACTGTTTAAGGAGCTATATATTTTCCTGATCAAGTCATGTTATGTGCCTTGCTCAAGACTACAGAGACAGTGCCCTGAGATTTTATGTTGTAACTTTGGAATTACAGGCCCAGTTCCCAAACCATCACACAGTGCTTCCACCCACAAATGAACCATGTTTAACTTCCTGCCTGCATTATATTACCTTATTAGAACCTCAATTCTGAGTCAAATTCTAAGACTGATTGGTCTTTTTGAATTGTCAGTCCAGGTCTGTGATTAGGACTACTGAGAGAGGTGGGGCCCTTGGAAGCAAATGGAGTCTGAGGGTTTGTTTTGTTTTTTTTTTTAAGTACATTAAAACCACCAGATTTGGGTAGGTGAACAAACACTGGGCTATCTAAAGCTCAGGCTGCTAAGAATTTACTAACAACCAGTCTGAACAGACGAGTGAGTTCAGACAATAAGGTATATAAATCCTTTTCTCTTCTAAATAAGCTGATACTGGCGAAGAGAGACTAAAAGACATACACTTGATGTAAACAAGTGCATGCTTTGGAAAGACGTTCTGTATACCATTCGCTCGAACACTACTTTGTGAATGAATACTGCATAACAAACCAAAGCCCTACCTGTTAGAGTCCGGGATTCAGTTCGGGTTGCATGTGGCTCAAGGCAAATGAAACCGAGAAGACAATCTTGGCGACTGCGACTAACATGAATATGTAACTGCGCGTCACTTCCGATCCTCCCTCTGGCTTCCATCTTTCCTCCGCGTGTGTTCGCTCCCAGTGTGCAGGTCAGTGTGGAACGCTAAAATACAACTTTTCCAGCATTAACACACCCAGCTCGGACGACGCAAGGTAAATAAGACGATGATAACCGTTACTGCCAATAATAATGGATTTTAAACGGGAGGGAAAGGGTGGATGAGAGTCTCATTTAGCGGTAAAGGCCGGCCTTGGATGACAGGCCGCTAACAGCTATCTAGGCGTGCGGCTTGGCACTAGCGGAACCGGTTTCTTTTAACATGAACGTTAGCTGCTGACAGTTGATAGGGTTAGTTTTGGCAAAAGAGGTACCAAACTGAAACATGGATTACTGGCAAGGTAACTTAAACGGGCTGTTAGCTTTAGGTTGTAAATGAACCTCGCTGCTGCGCTGTCCTCAGTTAACCCTGCCACTAAATAATTGGGGGAAAAACTCACTAGTTGGCTGCTGAACTAGCTAAACTGTTAGCTCAGCTAGATATCTCAAAAGCTGAGGTCCGATTTGAGAACGTTACCTAGCGAACGATAGCAAGCTGGAGTAAATATCCTAAACAAAAAACAATCGGATGCAACGTTAGCTAACCTAGTTTGTCGTCTGTATTCAGTTTTCCAGTTAATTTTAGTGGTTAACTAGCTAACTATCGCCTGCGTCCCACCCAAGTTACCATCATCAGACTGTGTCCCAGCTAGCACGCTTGGTAAATGTATTTGTTGGTAAACGATATTTAGCTAGTAACCGTAGATAACTCGAATGCCAAATGCTACGCATAGCTAGCTGTCATCGATAGTTCTTCGCTGTGGTATATTGTAAAATGGTATGAATAAAAAGTGCACCTTTTTTTAAAGGTATACATGATCAAGCCATCCACCTAACACGGGTTATTCACTGTTTCCATCCCAGATGAAAGAGACAATTATGAATCAGGAAAAACTTGCCAAACTGCAGGCACAGGTCCGCATTGGTGGAAAGGTAAGCGTAATGTTTATTCTCATTAATTGTTAATACAGTTTGTAGTATATGGTCTACATGTGCATTTTTTTAGTTTTCAAATGGTTGTGCACTTTGTGTTTAGGTTGTTTTAATTTTGTGGATAAAAAAGGAACATTGTCATGGCTGTTTCTACAAGACATATTAAACCCAAAGAAGGGTGTGGTTTGTCCTACAAAACAACAGCCTATCAGCTTTTCGTATACCGTGGGATTTCCGTTATGAGTGCACTTGTGGTTTCCAAAACAATGTTAAATTATTTCATGAATTATATGAATTAAAATAGTAATTACTTACATGGCCTTTTCTGTAGGGCACAGCACGAAGAAAGAAGAAGGTGGTGCACAGGACAGCAACTGCAGATGACAAGAAGCTTCAGTTCTCCTTGAAGAAGCTTGGCGTCAACAACATCTCTGGCATTGAGGAGGTAGCAGCTCATTAAATTATGTAGTGATTTTCCTTTTTGTCCTGGACGTTCAGTTTAATACTGCAACACCACCTAGAAATGATGAAATAAAGTTAAAACTGTAGAAATGGCTTTTTTGTTCCATTCAAGAATATATATATATATATGTTTTTGCTTAATGCTACAGATCTATGTCTGCAATATGTAGTTCTAATGCAAGCTTGAGCTGTTTCAAAGGAGTCGACCTGTGTTGACAAATTATTTAAGAAATCATTGTCTTCCAGGTGTTTTTGTTTTGACATTGTGTTGAATGAATTTTGTATACATGTAATATTTGTTTTAGACTACATTATGCAGTTATATTAACAATATGCTATTTATCATCAGTTAATGTGGTGATACACAGAACTCACATATAGCCACTCAAGACTGGTCCCTGTGTAGTGATGTTCTCTCTCTCTCTCTTGCCCTAGGTGAACATGTTCACAAACCAGGGCACAGTGATCCACTTTAACAACCCTAAAGTGCAGGCATCCCTAGCTGCCAACACCTTCACCATCACAGGGCATGCAGAGACCAAACAGCTGACAGAGATGCTCCCCAGCATTCTCAACCAGCTGGGGGCTGACAGCCTGACCAGCCTCAGGAGACTCGCGGAGGCCCTGCCAAAGCAGTGTGAGTTTTGGGCAAAGTCCTGAATCTGCACCCCATGCTCATACATAGAAAGCATCTCAGAGTAGGATTGCTGATCTAGGATCAGGTTTCCCTTCCATATCATGAACTTAACCTTTGTGAATTAAAATTCAGAATGTTCTCAGATCAGAACTTTTACTCAGAAGAGCCTTTCCCCACCTAAGGATTTAATCTCATATCAAAGTTCAGTTTATTGGAGCTGACGTAACTGCATGGCGATCTGGATCAAAGAAAATGAAGATAGATCTCTAGGGAGAAGTGGTTTCGATCCATTTGCTAGGGAGCTCTATTGCATTAGTTATGTGGTCTCTTTAATGTATGTTGGGTTGGCAAGCAAACGTTTAATGAGTAACATACCCCTCCAAATGACCAGACACCACCAGAAATTGACAGGGAAACACAATTTACTGTCAGTGGCTCATTTGGAGCCATACTGAAAGCACCTTCTCATGGGTTAATGTAGACTGCAACTGTAATGCTGGCATTCATTGAAGTTTGTGAGAGATGTGGACGTCCAAGAGCAACTGGGAAACACACATGATTCAGTTTCAATTTATGTATACAAGCAGAGAAAATGCAGCAAAAATGAATGGGAAAACGACAACAAAACATTTTAACTAAACATCAGTTGGGCTGTACTGACAACTATCATTGTTAAAATTGAGAAGGTATAAAAAGGGAGTGTTTTGGAGTGGCATGATATGAAAACCTGTAATCCAGATCCTGAGAATCATTACCTTGAATGTAAATTTGGGAGTGAGTTGAAATGGGATTTTACTGTGATGGGGTATTTAATAGAATGAGAACTAAATTAAAATTATTTGCAATAGATGTAATTTTTAAAACAAAGCAACCTATATGAGAGAGTGCCCTAAGATGCGTTGCAGATTTGGGCCCTGATCTCATACTGGGATAGCATGGTGGACGGCAGGGTCATGTTTTGAATGAGCCGTTCAGATCGGGAGTAAATGATTTCCTGAGCTCTTTGACAAAATGGAAAATTTTTTTGATGGACAGGCACCTCTTTTTGAACCCAAAGAATGAATGGGTGAACACTTTGATCTAGTGTGAAATAAATTACATGTAGCAGTTTTTTTAACTCCTGGGACAGCTGTGACCACATCTGAAAAAGGATATGAAATGTCTTAGAAAAATGATCCTGCTTGAATGTGCCTGCTTAGCATTTGGATCTGTGTGTTTCATAGAGAATCATGGTTGCACATGCCTCATAGGATTTTCTCATTGAAAAATTCCAGAGTCCTAGTCTGTCCTGCCTCTTCTCCATTGTAGTGCTGGAATCTGGTTAGCAGGACATTGAGTCAATGCTGGCTGTAAAAAGTCAAAGTCAGAAAGAACAGCATGACTGCTTGTCCACAACATTTCCTACTACTAGAGCTATAGCACATGATGCCACATTGAATGCTGGCATCTGCTTAGGTCAGGAAGGTCTTGAGGTTTTCCCTCCATTTCATGATATTTAATTGGCTTCTGTTTTTAAGCTGGTCATATGTTTATTTACTTGGTTTTTAGACGAATTCCTGATGTTAGGCGCATAGATGTCTTGATTGCTATTTCATATCTTTGCAATGTATTAATTAGTAAATGATATATGAAAATTATACCCTTAAGCCACTGCAATGTAAAGATTTTGTTAGGTAATATTTCAAGGCAGGTGCTCTCTTTGGTTAATAAAACAATTTCAGAAATTGCATGAGACTGGTATGAAACTTATAGAGATGGCTTTCTAACAGGGACACATTGGCTTGAACTATAAAGCAGCAATTGGTCTTGGCAGTTTAAATAGTTTTTTTTTCCCTCATTTTTTTCTGCATCAGCTGGTGATGGAAAGGCACCAGTTGCAACTGGCGAGGAGGATGATGATGAAGTTCCAGGTAAGATGCTTCCCATATCTTGTTTTTGTGTGTTTGTATTCTGTTAAAGAGAACCATGTTCTCACAGGAATTTTGTTTTTTTTGCAGACTTTCATGGTCATAAATAGGTGGTCTTTGTTCTGCAATTCTTAGGCAGTACAAACCAAAATGTGTAAATTATATATTCAGTATAATCACAACTTAATCTAAAATTCATTCAAAACATGTTGAATCATGTTTACATAAGTGTGCAATGTATGCTCACAGTCGTTGCCAAACCAACAGTATTTATAAAGCAGATTCTTAACTGTAACCACAGACAAAACAAAATTCTGCATTCGGTAGCTGTTAGCGTGGGCAGACCTGAATATAACTGTGATTTTTGGCACTTCTTGTGGGCCTCACTTTCTAAGTTGTACATTTCTCATGGTGTATTAATCTTTAATGTGTTCCCCATATGCATAGCTTGGTAGTTAGGTGATATAAAACCTGGACAGGTTTTGTAATGAGCAATATAAGCTTCGGGTAGTGTTTAACTTTGTAAACAATATAGTTTTGCATTGATTTGTGTGGAAAAACCATCCAAAATATAACAAATGTACCAGCTTATTGTACCAAGCACTCTATGTTTTAAAACATCTCAGTGGTTTAATTTTTTACCTGTGGTTTTGGGTATAACATCCTGTGGAGGAAAAAAAACGATTTTGACTTATAATCCTGTCAGCTCTGGAAGTGAAGTTTTCTCACCGTTCATTCTATGGTGAAAGGCAAAGCGCTGAACACATGAGGTTACCATTACAATTACTTTGCATCTCCAGAGGATCTGCTTTTGTGTTTTTGCGTAGCTTCATGGTTGTAACCGTGAAACAGGAGACTTCTGTTTTCCCATCAGACAAGTATTACAGCTGTAGGGGGTTTGGGGATGGGGGGTTAATAATCAATGCCACCCTCGTCGTTAATTGAGGTAATGGTTTTTCCCAGAAATTCAGTTCAGACTTCTGAAGTTTGAGTTTCAGTGTCTTCTATTTCCATATTAAAGCCCCCTTTAAGCCAATTGCAGAAGGTACAGACTTATCACAGGGAAATTTCATCAAACAAATCTTCCCCCTTTGATGCTCATTGGTACAATTTGTACAGCTGTAAAGTTTTAAATTCTGTGGTCATCTCTAACAAAATTAGGAAATTAATCCCCTTGTTAAATGAAAGGGGAGAGGGGGCCATAAGAGAAATAACACAACTTGATACTGTTACAGATAAATGCTTACATTTCTGCTCAACCATGATCTCAAACTGAAAAAGAGGTCTGCAAGAGTTCATGGGAAAGATGGCTGCTCCAAAATGGAATTCTAACATGCGTTGTTTTCTTACAGATCTTGTGGAGAATTTCGACGAGGCTTCAAAGGATGAGGCAAACTAAAAATCGGATTCAGATCTAAAATGGAGGTTCTCAACTTGGCAGTGTGGAGCTACTGTTTTGTATGTGCCACTTTTCTCCGTGAATGTTTTTTTTTTTAATGTACTGTACCAACGCCCGTTTGGTGTATGCAAAATATATATTATGCACTGTTCTGGGATCCTGCCTGTTTGCTGCTATAACTGCATTACTGAATCCAACGTCCTTGCAGCCTGGTTGAAATGAACACATCTGGAATAAAGTTTGCATTTGAAGAATGCCTATTAAAAATTATTTTTCCTTCAATTTTTCCTCATTCAGTTTTCAGTGTGAATTAAATTGAGAATGTCCCAGACAATAACTTTCCAAAATTGCTGCAATTTTTTTGGGGGGCTTTTTCAATTATAGAGTTATGTTCTAATATTATTACTGGATCATACTGTGCAATGATCAGTATCTGTGGTCCACCTAAAACAAATATTGGCAATGGTGGAGAACAGCATGATCTTACATCCTGATAAATTCATGTTTGATGTAAATTCACTGGAAACCAGTAGGAATATGAACTTGGTCTTAATAAATGGTGGAAGTCTTTAAAATACATACAGATTCATGTTGAGCATCAACCTGAAAAGTGCTGGGTTTATTGCCTAAAACAATATGACAGGACCATTGAAAATGTTCTGTGTACCTTGGTGTTGTGACAAAAACCTAAGTCAATTTTGAGGTTACACCATACGCTAAAGCCTCTTAAATTACCTCTCTGTGGAAAACACACGGAGTCCTTGTTTAACAGTTCAAGTTACTTTTCGTGTCAACAGCAATGGCCCTGGCAAGGCTCAAGCGTTTGTACAGAAGCATGTGGTGGCATGAAAGACCAGAGGGAATCATAAAGCTCTTCAGTGAAAAAACAAAACTGTTCTTATGGATTATATCAAAATGGTTTATAAGACCAAAATAACACACAAGTGGCAATTTCAGCAAAGTGATGGGAAAGCCATAAAAGAGACTGGGTAAGCGACAGATTTCTGCATTCTTACTTTTACTGACAACAAAAAAAAAAAAATAAGGGGAAGTATGTTATTGTCCTTACAAATTCAGATCTTGTGTAAAACCAACCACTATATTTTTTGTTATTCATTAAGTGAAATGTTTGGTTTGCCACAAAAGCAAGAATGGGTGAAGTGATCTCAGAGACAAACTGAATACAAAATTACAACAAAACCCCCTTGCAATGCCAAATGGCTGCAGGAATTCTCAATGCCCAAGATATATTCAGCTCCAACTGCTGGTTTGGGAGAAAAAAAAATACAATTTTGACAAAATCCTTTTATTACCAAAAAATGAAGTTTGCACCAGACTGGTATAGAATCCAATTAATGTTTTACCATGTCCTTTTTTCCTTTGTTTACAAAATGGATTGTCAATTCCCTAAATAAACAGTGCAAAACCAGGGAGATGTTTATTCACAAACACACCATTGAAAGGTTCCTAAATAAATAAACTGTACATATAATCCATAACATTAATGACCATTAACCAAAATAATACATACATGCCAATTACTCAACTCACAATATGACATTATACTTTCTATGTTGACAATTGAACAATTACCATTTCTACTGTATTGTAGGGCATCCACAAAATAAAGCTTTCACACATCAAAATTTCTTTGTGGATGTACTGACTCAAAAATCTGCACTTTGTTCTGCATTTTGTCAAAAGTCAAACAAGTTATAAAATGATGCATTGGGTTGTTTGTGTGAAAATGAAAAATGACTTCAGGTATATACATCCCGAGATGTACCAGTAACATGCAACTAGTCCTTCAGTGTCCAAATGTCTTGCACGCAGCACGCAGTCGCATACATAGGATTGAGTCATTCTTTAATCCCTTGTAGAAGCTTTAGCAGATGTGCTTCCATGACCTGTTGAACTGAAAGAAACAAGAAAAAAGACTGGAAATTAAACATTACTAATCACTTCTAAGTCTAGTTACATTGTATTTACATGGGATCATGTCAGCTTTACTGAAGAATATGCCATGCACACTTGCCAAAACAGTGAACTGTTTAGACATGATGCCTTAAAAACAGAGATACTGTATGTCCCATAATACTACGATCCCACTGTAATATCTCCATATTTTCATACAAAATCTAGGGAGTCATAGATACTGACTGCTACATATTTAAGAAAAAAACATGAAGTAAAAAAACTCATTTTTTGGAGATGGTAATCCAGGAAAGATAAATGATCACTATTTACACCCATTTAAAAAGATTAATTTGAGTGCTGCACATCGCTGTGCAGTCCTTTGGTGAAGTGCATCTTGAAAAGCGGAAAAACTTTTTCCACATTGCTCTGCGTACGTTCACCAGTAAGATAAATGCAGTTAACCACACAGTATCAAGTTATGAAATCTTTAAAAACATCCTGGATGTCAAAATGCAGCGATTAATGTAAACACGGCCGGTTCCTTTATGAATTGGATTCCACAGCGTATTACATCATGTCTGGGCTGCCGGCACCATGGTGGGCCCAGTATATTTTTGATCTTTGGCAGGTATTACAAAACTGACATCTGTGTCTCATGACATAAAAGAGGAAATCCTTCAGTTTGCTTTATTTTAATAATTTTATTATTAAAAAGCCCAGACAGACGCAACACATCTGGGGAGGTCTGTGCTGAATGCAAGCCTCTTGCTCCAAACATAATTATCAAGAGTCCCAAATTCCTTTACAGCAAAACTGATATTTATTACACGAAGTGAATGTGTAGTGCCTAGTGCTTATGATGCAAGTAAGACATATTTACCATTCCTGTGGCCCATTGCTACTGCCATATCCATAGCATTAAAGCCAGAGTCAGACTCAATGGTGGGATCAGCTCCACTCTCTGCAGTGAATGGAGTGAAAACCTTTAAGGGTCAAATACTCTACACAAGATCATACAAAATCACTATGTGCAAATGCCAAACAATATCTACAGGCATGTCATGTTTTTTTAAAAAAAGCAGTCTTTCCTATAACATTGCTACACCTTCTCCATTTACAATCTGCTATATAACACAAGTATATGCAGTATTTAATCATTCTGAGGTTCATGGTCCATACCTAGAAGAATTTCCACACATCGGACGTGATTACCATGAACTGCATACAGCAAAGGGGCTCCTCCATTCTGAAATGCAGAAACACCATATCTTGGCAATAACACAATGCTCTTTCCCAATAACGCTGAACACTGAAATTTATTGGTTTTTAACATACTTTTCATAATTTTCTACCATTAAATGCAACTGTAGCTGGAATCTTTATCTTTCCTACTGTTGGTAGTTCAGTGAAGTGGTGCCAGAGTTGTCCATAATCCACTGTATGAATATACATTAGATCTAAGAGGTCAGCAGGTACTCTGAAGATAATAAATGAGTACTAATCAGTGACTGAGGGAGGAATTAATCCTGTGAAATACTTGCTACTAGTCAGAGTCTGCGCTTAATGGCATCAAAAGAGCAGATGTCTTACCCAGTCATATTCATTGACATCCACACCACAGTCAATGAGCATCTTCACAATGTCGGTATAGCCCTTACTGCAGGCCAGGGAAAGAGCACTCTCTCTGCCCTTTGCCAGGATATTGGGATCTGCCCCCTTCAGGGAAAGACAAAAAGTCATCACTACAGTAGCATCACTTTTATTTGTCAAGCACAGACCTGGTGTGAGTGGGAAATTGGTTAAATATACTCCGTTCTGTGGTAAGATGTACCATGTTGAGCAACAATGAGCAATCTAAATCTCAAGAAACAATAAAGTAAAAAGGGGAATCTTGGTCATAACAGCAGAGTATCAATGGTTAAGTTGGTGTTGTGTATATGTAAAAAATATGTATTTCTCACATTCTGCAGCAGGAACTCCACTACAGCAATCTGCCCGTGTGCAGCAGCCCACATAAGGGGAGTGAATCCTTCCTCGTCTTGCAAGTTTATCACAGTCTCTGTTCAGGGACACACAAGATGTGTTTCACTCATGGACTTACACACATGGTGTGAAATCAACTTTTTCCTCAACAGGCTGAAAACTAAAAATTAAAATCACATGGCAGATATTGTAACCATCCAAGGGAGAAATATACCAGCATTTAGTTCATGAATAGTGTCAATTTTGGGTCCTGCTTACACAGTGAGTGCAGGATATGGAATCACCTTTCAACTCAGTACAAATTTACAGCTCATAAACACAGGGTATTCTGAGTTTCTCTCCAAGTTACTAAATACTCTAAAATAAATTCTGTCCTCTCGAGCGCCAGTGTGGAAATCCTCACCTTGCTCAATCCTGCTTGCCAGGAACACCATCTCTCCTTGAGCTGCAAGCTGATGAATGGAGAGAGCTGGAATTACAGAAAAAGGCAAATAAATTAACCAAGATCACACATGTAAATCTGACATTTACGTCTGACAAAGCCTCCTCAATATAGAGCAATCGTATCCAGAGGAGTCAATAACTTCAGCTGTCACTGCTGGTTCAGGACCCAGATACTCACAGTGCACCAGGAGTGGAGTTGAGGACACCTCATTGCCACGGTGCTTATTGGTGAGGGTAGTGGACTGTTTAATGGGGGAGAAGTGTTTGGTGGTGGACGGCGTGTATACATGTCGCACTTGGATGCCCGGAGAAGGGGATGTCTGAATGTTGCACTCCGCTGAAATTAAGAGGAAAGGAAGCCTTGTTGTCACTTTATGACATGCAATGCTTTAAGTAAGCTCAGATGACTATACAGACAAAGAGAGCAAAATTTGCAGTCTGCAGTGGTATGGATGGAAAGGTTCATTTTACTGTTGTACAGCAGTGAATCCCACTAACTTGAACAATGAAGGACAAAACATTCAATAATCTGTACATAACATTAATGAAATATTTCAGTTTCAAGCTTAATTGTGTTGAGCTTAACTACATTTTGTGCACCTAAGTAAATGAAGGCATATGCATAATGCACAAAAACCCATAATAGCTGTCATGAAAATACTGCTTGCAATAGAGGGATATTCTTTTCAGGGTAAATGTACCTTTAAACAACACAGACGCCACCTCCAAATCAGAGTTGACCTGGTCTTGAATGTTCTTGCTGTCCTCCTCATTGAGTGACTTGACAAAGCGCGAGCAGACATTCATGTCAAAGCGGTTGGGCAGGATGAATTTGATCCCCATGGCGACATTCTGGGATCCTCCTTCCTCCCCGCTCACTGCACCCACTTGGTGCTCAGCTTTGATGGCTGCCATGTCTGGAAGCACGCAGATACCTTCCATCTCCTCAGAGGCCAGCTGGCACTCTGTGCTCCTGTCACCTGCTGAGGTCACGTCCATCCCAATGGGCCGATGCCTCCGGTGTATAAGGGCAGTTACTCAGTGTCTCCTCACCACAACAAGGAGCCCATGGAGTGTGCCAGTGCAATCCTTTCAACGCAACAAACCCTGTTAATATTATTTCGAGAAAACATACCAAATGCTTAGCCATGGGCATATTGCAAAGCAAGGACTACTGTATCCAAAGGAACTGTAAAAATCAAAACCTATGCGTAAATTTAATGTGTATAAAAATTCAGAGCATGTACATCTCGTTCGGAACAAAACTGAACAGTCATTGTAAAGAAAACTAAAAAGCTATTCTATATAATTCAAAAGGTTGGTTAGTAAATAGCTAGTTTACCGCTGTCAATGACCAGAGCACATTGGTAAATATTCACCATGACTGGTGAAAAATAACTTTATTTGATCCTCAAACTCATCATCTTGTTAAAATGTCAACAATAAAATGTCCAGTGAACACTAGACAACAAGCTAGTCGTCTGTTGCTTACTTTCGTGTTCAAAAATATATCTGGCAACTCATTATCCAACAGGATACCATGCGATTTAGCAACGTCCAGCTTAGACAACGTTATTTGATAGTCCTAACGTGTTCGTTTACGATAGTTAGTTAACTCAGTTTTAACTTTAATTACAAAGCCAGCTGAAATAGGTAATTGCTGTTAGCTAGTGATACAGCAATTCATCCCCCTGTTGATAAGCATGTAAATACGACAACCAATGGAAACGTCAGACAGCAAGCTACGCTAAAGGTTCTCTATAGCCTGTCATTAGCTAAGCTATCCGAAAAGACCTAACGCGTAAACGAAATTGTATCTCAGCACCACACAATTTGAAAAGTTAACTAACAATTCATTTGTAGAGCAAGTTTAGCTTGTAAGAATATGTCCAAAAACGTGAGCAGCAGACTTGAACAATGGTTTGAGTGAGTTAAGAGAAGGCTACCGTTAGCAAGCCGGTTCACAAATCAAAACAACAGAAATAGCTGCCTTGCTCATTCTTTACGTGTGTGTAAAATTCAAAGCAGACCTTCAGTTCAGACTCAAGACAAAGGGAATCATACTAACCCAAATGCTGTTTAATGTGACACGTTGTGCTGCATTGTTTCTGGCCTTTGTTGTTGTTGTTGTTGTTATATTATTTTGAATCCGCTTGCCTGCGAATAAGCCCCACCTGCTGTATGAATAAAGTTTATTGAAACATGAACAATAAAGTATTTGAAAACGGAAGTACCGTCCAACAAAAATGGCTGCCCTCTCAAATGTGTGAGAAACCCTTTCGGAAGACCAAGCAAGAGCAATATCTGCCATTTCGTGAACGTGCAACCTATAACCGAAGCAGATCAATATAATCACGAAAGAAATGTATGGTGGCCAAATGCCGTTTTTCAATATCTGCGGTGTAGCTAGCTACTGTCTCTTTACCATAGAGTTCGCTGTTAGCTATCACGAGCTAGCCTAAATAGTGAACACAATTGAATTGATAGCAAGCACAGTAAGGGGATAGTGATTACATTAATTTGTGAGGGTTGCTTGGAAATGGGGATGGGCGCGGTTAAACGTGTAACCTGTAAAAAAAAAAAAAAATCAGTGTAAGATACATGAACCAAAAATCATTATTCCCCCATGCAATATTAATATATTTTGGAGACACGTATTGGAAAATAGCCTTTACTATTGGAAGGAATGACATTACTGTTTATGTATATTAAGTTAATGTTTGGACACATCTAAATCTTATTGAAGGTATGGCCAAATGCAGATTGTATCCAAGCCTTTGCCATGAAATCAATTAACTAAATGCATAGTGATCAGGTTGCTGGTCATTTACAATGGTAAGACACAGTTGTAGTGTATACAGTAGTTAGATCCCATGGTCTGATATTGATGTCATTGATGGTTGTAACTGGTCACCCTGCAGGCCCTTTTGTAATCGTTCATAGCACAGCCTGACAGGGAAGTATCTCTTAGCATTCAGGTCTTGAAATGCACCAGCAACCTTTCACACACAGTCAACCTGCACAAGTTAGTTGTAAGCTGCACAAGAGGACACACAAACACACGCATACACAAAATTGTGTGAAAATATACATAAGAATACAGAGAATACATCATGGTCAACAATGGTGTTCCGTGTGCAAGATTTTTTCCTATAAAAGCCATTTCTCAAATGCTTCAAGACTTATTTCTGGCCTGAATAATCTGCAGTTATAATTTCATGTTGGCAGTTGGTTTTCCCTTCACTTGCCAAAATTGCAACATGCTAATCTGATTTAATAGGGTAGCCCAAATATTTCTTTGTAATTTGTCCTGTCTTTGGAAGGAATGGGCCCCATTCACTTTTGGTTTTCCTTGTAAATTGTTTCACAAACTCCTGTCCAGAATTAAGAATTTAATAACATTTACAAAAATATACTTCCTTCTGATCTCTCCAAACAATTACACAGTGCCTGTAATGGCATTACAGGCCATACAATTAAGTGGTATTAGAATGTATCCCTCTTTTAAGGAACATAATCCATATCAGCATTTTTAGATTACATTTTCAAAACATTTTTCATACAAAATACAGTGGCTACATTATTCAGGACATACTGTATGTGTTTGCCGTAGCTGACAGTTCACTGGAGCCATTTAAAGTTTTGCTGGAGTCAAAAACATTGCCAACAGTAGCATGGTTCCTTTTGCTGTTTATATGGGCAGCTCTTGTTGGCAGCATGCACAGATATAGCAGCACAGCTTTTAAAGTGCACATGTTAATACCTGCATGGCTTGGGATAGTAATAATTATGAGCTGGATTTATTTAGCACCTTCAGAGTGATGAACTCCAACTTGTCTCAGAGTTTATTGCTTATATGGTGGCTTACTGCCCAGTAATTGGTTTGCTGAGATGTCAGCTACATTTTAGACAGTGAAATTGGTAAAACAGCTGAGCTGAGCATTCAGGTAATGATGCCCATTGTTGGAAGGCTTGAATGTTTGCAGTGTGTTGTACTTAACAAGGTTCTTGAAGCTTAGTCATAGGATATGAAGCCATTCATGAAATCCCTTAGTTTCTCTGGCTTTGCTTCATTGTTTATTTTTGAGTGACTGCAATGAGGTTAATTAACACACGCTTGCTCATTTGAAAAGTGAATGTTTCTTAAATACCTCATTAGACTTTCACTGTTCGCTAGATGAAAGCTGCTTGGAATCTGGGGGAATTTAGCCACTGTGTTAGTCCCATAATCACTTGGCAGTATTTAGTAGTTTCTAGGGCCAACGTGACAAGACTTCCTTGTCCACTGAACCTTTTTTCTATATGTATGTATGTGTGTTAATATAGATGTGTTTACATGATTGTGTCCATACGGAGCTGAGCAGATAAGGAACCAAATATCATTTGTGTCTGATGGGTATATGATCCATTGTGAGCTCACTGGATTGACTGGTTTTAAATAGACACCATGTCCTGCATGAAGAGATTGGTTTAATCAACATACTGCTTCAGCTGCAGCCACCTTCCACAGAAAATGAAAAGCCTGAATAGGTGAGATCCAAAAACAGAAGTTCAGGAGGTCTCAACAATTGACACACACAGCAACACTACATTTAAGACAGTGAAGGAATGCCTATGGCAATGCTATCAAACCTGTTCCACAGGATACCTCTGGGCCATATATTCTATGCTGGTCAGTTTAGATCACTGTCTTCTCAGGTTCTCATGGCCATGGGATGAGAATGGTTAATATGAGGACAAACAAGAATATGATGACCATTTATCATAGCCAGCTGGTGGAAAGTATCCTGCTTTTCCCACAAACTCCACTTCCAGTGTTGGCAAGTGAATATAGTGGTTTGCTGGCCACAACCTGCAGTGACCAGCTGTTGAGTTCTATACACGTGTCTTGTTTAAAGTGACTAAGGCTGAACTTTGATGGTTCATGGAGGAGAGAGCTCCTCTGTTTCAGTTTTCATATGGAATGCAGTGGAATATAATAGCTCAAGATGATGTCATAAATGTTTTTAAAATTGAAATGGCTAAATTCACAGAAATTAAGTGAAATGTGGTTTTCTGAGTCGGGTATGTCAGCTGCATATGTTGCAGATTTTTCAAAGTTGCTCTGAATTTTTTGACTACCCATGTTTCTGTGCTACAACAGGCATCTAGTGGAACAGAAATAAGAGCTGGATCAGTGCACCTCCTCTATGTCAAGGGGAAGAATGATCGTCCAGAGCAAGCAAACATGCATATCTAATTTTTTGTGTGTGTGAAATAATCATTTACCTCTTTGTACATGGGTTATTATACCTAAATTGTGCTTATTCTATCTAAATTGTTATTATCACTGTTGTTGTAATTTATGTTACTGTTATTATTTCAATTATCATTCAAGTCATTGAGATTCATGTCAGCCATCTCCACTCTTCTGTTTACCCATTGTTCACCCTGCGATGGCCAGAAGTAGATGGGCTTTCTCTCTGAGCCAGGATGTTGTCCACTCTATGATTAGAAATGGCAGTGAACTTCAAAGCAATAAACCTGCTAACTTTCAGGAAGTAACAAATATTTTCATACTAATCACATCAAGTATGAAAATCTGTTCAATGTCTAAGCTTCCACGTCCCTGATGTTGCAACTGGTGCTATAAGAAATGCTGCTCAAATTCATTTTGAGATCAATCAAAATCCGGCAGCGTGGGACCTGAATGGAACCTGCAAGTAAACA
The DNA here is from genome assembly GCA_022829145.1 of Albula goreensis. Lineage (NCBI taxonomy): Eukaryota > Metazoa > Chordata > Actinopteri > Albuliformes > Albulidae > Albula > Albula goreensis. The sequence continues at coordinate 59,702,397 of CM040741.1, read as the reverse complement.
TTAGATTTTCCTCCACTTTGGCTTACAACATGACTCCCTCACCAGAACACACCTGCAAGTGGACAACAAGCAGATCCAGAGTATCTGGGTCTCCTGGTTGTTAATCTGGCTCTATTCCTCATTTGAATATGACTATTTGGGTCATCCCTGACGTAGATGAACTATGCTTGTGAGTGCCTTTCTCCACAGTGACCTACATTGGCCCTGCTTCAGGTACAGGGGCTTAATCAGGAACAAAGGGAATGATGTTAGATGTTGTTGGATGATCTCCATGGTTCTTACGGTTCATAAACCTCCCCAAACAGCACAGTTGGCCAGCATGGGCCAAGAGACCATGGTCTGGGTCCCGGCCCATTGTCTGCTCTGCTTTTGTGGTGAAGCCTCCTGCTGCTTGGTAGCGGGGAGCGTGCAATTCGTGGTATAACCCCACAAAAAAGACAAGCTGGATGTGTCTGTGTGGGACACTGCCATCCTCTTGTTTTCAGGTCTCTAATGAGGCAGTAGCTGCAGTGGTGGGCACCCTGAGCCCAGGCAACAGTCTGCTCACTAAAGGGGAAAAAATGGACTCCTGTGGCTCAGATATGTGCTTATGGGAAAATGCCCACTGCTTTCCAGGCCAATATAGTCAGTTTGCTTCAAAATGATCTGTTCCTTTTCATGGGTAAATCCAGTTTGTCAGAATTCCAGCATTTCTGTGTCCTGTTCCAGTGGTCCCCAGCCCTGGTACTGGAGAGTCAGGGTATTGCTGGTTTGTCTTGTTACTCAACACAGTGGCTGCACATAGTTACCCTACCTGTTTTTTGTTGTTGTTGATGTTAATTGGTTGTTTATTGGTTATTATATTACTCTGAGACATTTACACTATTCACTACCTGCACTTGTTTCTCATTCTGTTTTGAGAAACATTTCAGTGAACAGAAACAAAGAAAAAATTGGAAAATGGAACTATGGCCTTTTATCTCATGGAAATAACATAGGCACTTCCTGATTTTGGACTGAGAGTTGTTTAACTGCTCTATTTGGCAATGTAGGGTTTCATGCGTTAATGTAGTCTTGTTCAATTTAGATCAATGACTGACATGAAGAACACAAGGGGGCAGTATTACTGTATTTGATGTGAACCTGCAGTTGTAATTACTGCATGATTGAAATGATTTTGAAAAATGATGGCCAGAGTAAAGAAGATACTTATTTTATCAAGTTAAATAATTCTCAAAATGTGTGATGAAAAATTAAGTGTTAGAAAACATTTGAATAACTTTTATTACCAGTATGCACTTTCACATTTAAGTTTTTCCTTAATTTTCTCTGCAACACAAAAAACCTACAACTTGAATGCTTTGTGTGTATCACTATATCAGAATTGTCTAATTGATAATTATTTAAATAATTACATGAATTGTATGCATAGTATAGTATATTATATTCATAGCAATTACATTCATGCTTTATACATTAAAATATGTGCAATCCTGTGAGTTTCCAACAGGTGGCACTCTAAACGTATTAAGTACTTTGGATCCTCCTTTTTACATTCTGTATTGTATTCTAAGATATGGTCATTCTTGTTGAAACATTGTATCCACTCATATACAGATTGTTAACTTGCATATTATATTATACATTAAATGAAATTATTATAATGCTACAGGATGTTTTTAAAAGAGTTCATTAAACTGAAGATAGGCATGAATCATCAGCCCCTAGACTGGAGGTTCACTGACAGCCTGGCCGAATGAAACAGAATTTCTTCAAAGCATAACATGCACAGGCAGTGATCCTTCCAGAAGCTTCTGCTGAGGAACAATTGTGACCTTAGCACCATGCTACACTCTGTGACCAAGCACCCAGTTCCACATGACTGTATTATTCAGGTGCAAAGTATATTGTTAATATTACAGTTTATGAATGACAATATGTTGCAGGCTAAAGAGGTTTTAATGACCATATCTTGCTTCTAAAAAATTCAAGTTAATAGCTCCAAAATGTCTCCCCTGTGCCTGCCTGTCCATCCTGAAATTATGCAATCACAGCTGGGCAGCAGTGTTAAACAAGATGCTCCTCTTAAAATATAATAATCCCAGCCACATATACCATTGTAGGACATATCAAAGTGAGATGTGTGTGTTACTTACAATTCTACTTGCTGTTCTATTTTCAATTTCAATTGTATTATGTTTTGGAAAAAAAATATATATCACAAAACATTTGTTTAGAATGCCTGTTATAACATAGCTTCATTGAAAGTTCTGCTTGGCACATGCATTTACTCACTCAAAGAAGCAGGAAGGGTGGGCACGTAATTTGGCCATTCTGTTACTTCCTGTCTCGCCATGATTGCTCTGGATATTTGACCTTGTATGGGTATGAGAGCAGTGAGCATTGAGCTTTACAACCCACATGTCCCATATCGCTCATATATATTCAAAGTGCTAACACAGAAGTTCAGATTGTCTTGACATGGCAGATATTTTGTATACACTGATACATCTAATATTCATATTATTTAGCTTCTTTGCCAGTGTAGAAGTTAGTACTGTAAACTGTTTGGATTTTGATTACATTAGCTTTTTATAGTGTTCAGAAATTATGATAACAAGGATCAAATGTTGACACCAACAAAATAAAACTTTTGGTAACAGCTCATGCCATTAGGAGATTACATAACTCGCAAACCAAACCTCTTCGATATATGACCATTCGTAGCTTTCCTTCAGGAGATACATATAACAATGAGGCTGTGTCCATCCTCTGTCAGATGTTTCCTCATTTCATGCTGTTTAGCGATATTCATAATTAAAATCTTAGCAATGGTAATGCCAGTTACACAAACTGTGTTTTATAAACAGAGTCTTGTGTACAGTGTATACAAAGTACAGGCATTAATTCAATCTTCATGCCAAAATAGATTAAAATGACATGACACTCGATCGGAATCCCAAAAATCATCACAAACTAGCTGGCGTTAAAACAAACTTGTCATATGGGTTTTCACACAGCTTGTCTTGAATGATCTCTATAGATCTTTAATGGTACGTAAATCTCAAAGTACTGGATTCAAGTAACAACTTGTTGCATATTAAATGATAAAGTGCCTGAGTAACACTTTTTTCTGTAATGGTTACAGTTGATCACATGCAATAGCACTGACAGTTAAGCAGTCACCAGCCAGTAAACAATGCAAAATTAAAATTCTTAAAATTAAAAATACCTTGCTATTTGGTCAAAGATATGGTCCACAGTATAGATTTTTACAAAACAATCTCAACAATGCAGTACAGGTATCAGGCCTATACAAATTCAATATCACATAAATCATGTTGTAGAGATGAATGAAGATATTTGAAATATAAGATATATAAGCTGTCACTAAAAATACTTTGAAAAAAGTAAATTAAGTGTTGTCTGATTTTGTTAAATCATGTTGGCTAAATACTGGTGTCTGAGTCATTTGACTGATTGGTTCTTTAATGATTCATGTTGCAACTAAGTCCACATTTATATTTGAAATGTACTTATTTGGAACATAATTGTTTGCTAACACACAGAACAGATGTGTAGAGCAATGAATAAGGTATGTGATATTGTAAATGGAAAAGAACTAAGTAAAAAGGTCATATATACAATGTCAACAAGGTAAGTTGCTCTTTGATGTGGGCATAGTAGGACTGCTTAGCAAAAAAGGAATGTAAGAACATTATAACACCACTTAAGTTCCCCCAACCTTCGCCTTGTTCCATTTTAATCAATACATTAATCACAAATACCCATTATATTCAGACTGAATAAAGATTATCATTGTAATTTTCCTCATGCCAGTGCAGAGACTTATTTTACTCCTATTTTAACTTAGTAAGTTCTTGATTGTTTGCTGAGGACAGAAAATGACTTATACTATTTTAAATGTGATTCAGAGAGAAAAAAGTAGGTATTTTATGTATTGTTATTCAACTTGTGATTGTCAGGACCACAGCTTCTCTGAATGGATGGAAAGTTTTGTGAATGTACATGCTTGCAAGTAATTTTAGCTGGAAGCAGTCTGATGGCTTTCAAGAACAAATCAAGAATAGCATGGCCCATGCCAGAGCAGCTGCTTCCCTATATGTGCCCTGAGGAAGTCCACGCTTTCTACTGTGCACACTTCCAGTTGCTGAAAGGCTCATTCTTCCCTCTAGGCAGCCTCTCTGATATAATAGGTGACTCATACACATGCAGCCACACAACAACAACAACAAAAATCAAAACGGATGCACTGACATTATTAAAAATGCCTGGAATGTTTCACTCAGCATTACGTGAGAACAAGGCTTCTGAAGGAATTTCCATAACAGGAACCTTTGCAGCAGCGCTATTATGAAAGAAGAGATGGAAACAAAGCATAATATGCATAACAAGGCAAGCTAAGAGAATTACAGAAATCAAGGTGTGAAATGACCAGAGACAAACAAGCTATTCATTTGCAAAAGAGGGGAAATATTAATACTGTATAATCAGTGTCAAAATTGAATGTAAGAAGATGCAAGCTGTTGCCTCTATTTAATTAGAGACAAGAAGAGGGAGAAGTCCATTATCTCCTCAAATGAAATTGTACTGAGAATAAAATATAATTCATTTAACACAAAAATGCAGAGTAGTGCTTATTTAGCAGTACACAATTGTGGATAACCATTGGCAGGACAGGTTTTCTAATTGTTCCAGTAATCCATGTGAACAAACAGATTTTTATGTCTTAAATTACAACAAGGCCTCTGGCTTGTTATTATATAGTTTATTCATCTGAGGATTATACCTGAGGCAAATATAATCCCTATAGGTGTAGACCTCTGACATCCAACGAGATGATACAGTGCAATAATCATCTGAACAAGGCACAGTATTTCCAGAATGCATTATTAAATTATTTTGGTTTTTGCCTTGCCACCTTTCACCACTTCAAATACATGTCTCTGAACATGGTTGCCCTGGTAGCAGCAAGAAACCATTCTAAAGGGATGGGACCACAGTGCACTGCTAGTACCAAAAAGCTCTACGCATTAAATTAGTACACATTTGCAATTAACATTTCGCATAGTCCTGACTACATAAATGAAGTGTGTACGTACAGAATGTACGCTATCCACTGCAATATTGAATTGTTAACACTTCTTAAAATGTTATTAGATCACTGTATTTTAAATTCGCCTAAGGCGTTCCAGAACAGCAAACTGACGTTTCTCAAGTGAGTTTTGTCACAGCGTGCACAAAGCACATTGTATGGAGATACTGTCCAAAGCAAACACCAGATAATACAATTAAGTGGTTTGCTTTTGGTCTGGAACTCCTGCTGACAACTTCCGTGCTGGCCGAGGGGATCGCTCTTATTCGTAAGTGTGCGAACAGTGAGGACTTTGTTAAAGAAGGACGACCTAGCAGCTTGTGATTAGCCTGGAAGCTACACACCAATGTTAAACACTTAATTTCTCATCAAATGTATTTGTAAATGAATGTCTTATCCAAAGCTTGTCGTGCTGATTGATTTAAGATTATAGGGGGGAATAAAAGGTCTTCTTCCTGGTATAGCTCATGAAAAGCCTCAACTCTTTGTGAAAGCCTTTGGCCAGTTGAAGCTGACATCTGTTGCTCCGGCACAGACATACACCGTGATGTGTTGAGATCTCAAAGTACAAAAATTAATTAACTGGTCAGGATAGCTTTTCAGGGACTTCATTAGTCTTTGTCAAAATATTTGTCAAAAATGTGGCATTATTTGTCAAAGTGTACTCACCCATGTTATAGGACTATACACTATTGATTGCGTTTATATACATGTCATGTACGTACATATTTACAATATATTTACAAACTCTTAAATAACTGAATTTTGTACTAAAACGCTGATCGTTACTGTTCTGCTGAAGGCATTAAGGAATGACTACTATTTCATTTCCGTAGTAACCAGTAATTAAACTGTATATTTGATTCGCTTACTTTTTAACAATAGTGTTTTTGGGAAAATGCACCTGTAGAAGTCAACGGGTTAAACAGCCTGTCGTTGTACCCTCAGCCAGGTTGTGTCTCTGAACACGTGACACTGTTATTGTGTGTTTTTCCGTGTGACCTGCCTGGATCCCGGGGAGGCGAGGCTGGCTCCTCTCCCTCAGTAAAAGAAGTGAGAAAGCCGCCGTGCTCAGCCACTCCTAAAATACCGGCGCTTCTGGAAACCCGAAACCTATGGGTTAACTCTGACTTTGCAGGCTGTCACCTAACTTAATGTGAAATGCATTAATTTATGGAATTGTTTGAATGGTATGTACTTTGACAGAACCAATGCAGATTTATTTTCTTCCTTTTGCTTTATTCTACCTGAACGTGGACATGTCATCTACTGCCAAAGTTGCAAAGATGCGGGAATACTGACTGCTTATTTGCAGAGTCAGCTTGGACAAGTTCTGCGATGCGTGGATTGAGGTAACGTGCAATTTCAACGTAAACCGATGTTATTACTGTAATCTGATACTGGGCTTGTTTCTTTTCTGGAAATATCATCAAAAGAGCAAGGATGGTGTGAGCCAGCTTGCCATATCGTGTGTACGTTAAAACAGGTCGATTCATCAATAGCGACAACGATAATTGCTCTTTTGTGGCAAACTAATTCTGCAAGTACATGTCAGAAGGATTTTTTTATTATTATGGACAACCTTACCTGCAATGTAAAACATCCGCTGCTGCTTTTTCTAGCTCCTTACTTAAACTTAGAAAAGGCAGCAGCGTCCTTCCTTTTACCGAAATATAACGAAGAACCTGCTTTGGGTACCATTTGATTACCGTTTTGGAGTAATATTTCTTACCTTTTCGATTTTACATGTGTATGTGAGAGTGACAGAATTATAATTTATACAACTTCACAACGCACTGTATCCCAAATGTATTACATCATACCAGCATTTTTATTGTATCGCTGTTAGTAAGTCGAATGGATTTGATTTATTTGTGTTAATTGATTGCGCAAACACAGTTTGCATACTCAGTGCGGTCCAATCATTCATAGCAAACACAAATGAATGAATAAAATACATAACAACGCTGCAAAAAGTTTTGCACAAACCATGCGGCTGAATCAGTGCTATCTATCATAGCTGCCTTCAAAAGACTTTTTGAGTCTGTATGGGCTATTGTGCCTTTGAGCATACAGAACAAACCAACCATGCCTCGAAGAAACCTTGCCAACAAACATTCCCAAATTCACCATTACTGGTTTTCTTGAACCAGGAGAATGCCAACATATATAATAACAATATTATGTTAAATTAGGTTTTGTGCCAATTCATTGACATTGCACGTCAGGACATGGTTTTAATCTGGATTAGCTATTCCTCACCGTTGCACCACCGAGTTTACTGACATAAGCATTCACTTACATGCATGAATAACACAAAACACAGTGCCATTATATTACGTATAATGTACTTTAAAGTTTATTAAAATGTAAAGCAATGGAACAAGCTGCTATTATTGAAGAAAATGAACTCTGCTCCCTGTGGCGGTGTTACGAGAGACCACAGGGCAGAGACCAAAAAGCTTCCACATGCAGGCTTTTACGTTTGACCTGTGTCAGGGTTTACAAAGTACAGTCTACTGTGGTGAGGCCTCGCATATCGGCATGCTTCATTGCAGGAGTGGCAGAACACAGATTGAGTTCAAATGTTAGGTAACTTGTTAAGAATGAAATACAAATAAATTGTTTTAGCCTATGCTTAAAAGATACTTCAGATAACTCTATGCACAGGAAATTCCAATATTTATTAAAATACAATTTTCATTAAAGGAAATAATTTGGTACTGAAGCCTGGATTGTAGATACAAATTAATACATTTGAAATAATTTCACTGTTACAAGACACTCTTTTTGAATTTCATGAAGTAAACTGAAAACACTTTATGAGCTTGCATATAAGAGCTAGCATTTAGTTCTGAAGAACTGAAGTGTGCGATTATTTTGTAAAATCATTTCAGACTGAGAGGAGTGGGGTAATATGGGGCACTGGTCATGTCCATTGTCCCATTTACGTAGTGAAATGTTGCCTTTGTTGCTACATACACAGAGCTTCTTTGTACTGAGCCACAGTCTGACTTGCATTGCAGCAGCCACAGCACTGAGGACATGAATTTCAGTTTGTGCAAGCCTAGCTTCACAGCAAATGAAATATTACTGACTATTGATTAACACTCTCTTGGTTGGCAGCCTACCTTTGAACTCATTGCAAGAGAGGTGGATGAGAGATGGGATTGTGAAAATGTTTTACACAGGCCAGCACAATGGACATGGATCATGGGTATGTCAGGAAAAGTAAGACAGATATGATGAGCTGTAGACTGAACTGAGCTACACAGTGTCACACAAACCATCTCAGTGCTGACTGCACTCTCTGGACTATGATACCAGCATGCATGGTTCACGGTAGGCTTGACTAGATAAAGACAGAAAAAAATCAGCATATAGCTGATGTGAAGCAAATGGTGAATATGTGTAGAACTTTGGGTTGCTGACCCATAGAGCAGAGGCTTCAGCACAAACTGGGTCAGACCCAGATTCTGACACATCCTGCTGGATATCACAGAGTAATGTGAGTGTCTGCTGTTCTGCGCAGTTGAGTCCGTCTGAAAACTTTCAGCATTACTCAGACGGTTGACTCAGTGCGCTCTTGATTTTTGCAATGAATACCAAAGGGCTGAAAAGTTTTCCTTCTGGCAGACCACACGTTACACCCACACTGTCAGAAAGCACACTCGGAGCCTGCTTGTTATGGCAGTCTGCAACCGATTTGACCAATGAGAGTCTAAGTCTGAATTCAAGCAGCTTAGTGAGCAAAGTGAATGAGAGTTGTCTGTAAAATGAAAGTTCAATTGTTTAGACTAAGAGATAATGCCTTGTTGATCTACATTTGGGGTAGTCAAAAAACTCCAGATTTTCAATGTCTGACTACAGGCTCCCTGCAAGCTTATCGGTGCCCACAGGTTTCTGGGACGCATATGCATTTATTCACAGAGGAACACCAGAATAATTTCTGATTTTGAGTAGGTGCTAAAAATTGTATTCCTCCAAGTTAGAGGCAGTAACTGACCATTGGTTAAGTAGCAAAGAACATCACTGGTCATCAAGTTGGACAGTGTTATGATAAAGAGGAGAAAATAGTTTGTTAAGCACACAGCCTGACAAGTGAGACAGCTGCCAGGGCAGACAAATTTCTGAGGATCAGTTTGTGGAGACGAGGTGCTGACCAAAAATTTGATCCAGCCAAACTGAGAGAACACATCATATTTATTGGAAGAGAAACATCAACACCAGTGCACATGCTGGTCTTTAGGAGCTTTGATTTCTTGCAGGCAAAAAAGAGATTTTGTATATGTGACAGAAGGGCTGTAGACCTTTTCAGGGATAGATCCAGAATTCTTGGGATGTACTATATGGCATGTCCTTTGCACCAAGCATCACATCACTAAGTTTCCTGCTTAACAAGGCTACAGATGTTAGTGGTGAATAATGGGAGTGGAATGTTATGTGTCCTGTTCTAAGGCATGACAGAGGTTCCCTCTCAGTATACTAGGGCACAGGTTAACAGCTTGCTCAGCAGTAGATTGAGCATCGCCTGAAGCTTGTTCCTGCAGATGATTTATCTCAAATACTATCAGGATTCCCTTTTTTCTTTATATAATGCTACCATTAAGGTAACAGTCAAATCTGCGACTGTGCATCATGTAGCCTGGTCTTTTCTACACGTATATACTATGCAGGCAATCTCTTATGAACATAACAAGTTGATAATGCCATGAACAGAAGAAGTTTACATTTTTATATTGACTTAAGCATGAGATATATTATTTTCAAGAGACACCTTATATGACTGTGTTGGACTTACATTCACCATGACATATTGACCCACATTGTGAGAGAATTATTAGAGTGGAAGTTTAGTAGTCCCTCTGATTAAGAAGATATCATTCAACTTTGTGGTGCTTGTGTTTTTTCCCTGCTTGCTCTATCCATGTGTTGACTGATGTGTAATAAGAGCGAGGTCCTGAACATTTCCTCCTGCGTTATCAGTTCTGGCAGCGGCCAATGTGAGACAAAGCTTGAGCTGGATCTGGGATGCAGGAGAGAGACTGGGCCCCTCCTTAGAGTATCCATGCCGGCTGTGTGTGGTGAAGACATGACCTGGGGTTTGCTCAGGAAGCCAGCGTGGAGTGGCGTTGGACAGGAAGGCTGCACTTACTGATGGCGGAGCTTGTGTTTACAGACAAACGCAGACAATTTGTTTTCCTCTGTGCATCCGGCTTTCTCCTCATGGCACACGAAACAAAGAAGTTTAGACTGTGAGCTTCTGCATTGTACTGAATGTATTCACAGTGTGCTGGTCCTTCCTACCTGATTGTGGACAGAAGATAATGGATTTGATTCCCAGTAATATGTCTCAGTAATCCTTGAACATTCCAGTTAGTTCTGATGAGGAACTGAGTTCTTAGATGTATTGCACTATTATATTGTTTGAGTATTGTAGTGAATATAGAAAGACTTGCTGCAAAAATACGTATCTTTTGTCTGTACTGTTTGAAGGACCCATTCTGGCCAGTCAGTCAGTGACATTGTGTTTACTTGTTGTGCACTGAACAATGAAATTATCACTGTGCACTGTGGAGACGATAACACTGAGAAGTGACTGTGATAAAATAGTTATTAGTATCACATTTGAAACTAGATGAGTGACATAATTCAAATCAAACAGACAATATGGATATATAACTGAAACAATTCAGTTATTCAGAATAACAACTGAAACAATTATGTAACAACTACAAAATAAGTTATTCTTAAATGTTGCAATCATTGTGATGGTCACAAATACACACATCTTGCAATATGTAGATCATTCTCTGTATAAATCGATGCTGATATAGAAACTGAGGAGATATAGAATATTCCACTGAAATTCCTGAAGAATATACTGGGCATTTCCCCCTTTGCTTTTCTAAAGCAGACTTTTATGACTATGTAGATTTAGATAAGAGAGTGTTTTCCATATCAGCTTGTTCTGTGTACAGTATGCTGTAAAATACTGTCTTGATGCTTTTAAATGCTTTTATTGCATCCTGCTCACAACAAATTAAGTGTTCATAAAAGTGGAAAGAGATCAAAGTCTCTCTGGAAGGTCAATGAGAATAAGAAGCAAACAGAGGGACATGAGAACGGACCAAAGCATTTGAGTTACATAGACAAACAATATTTCACACCTATGTTTACTGCAATAACGCAGAATTATTTTTGTTTTTTCTTGTTTAATTTAATACCATTTTTACTCAAGGTGCATGCATAAAATGACAGTGCAACTGGCTTTCTTTGTTGTGACATAAAACTCCTTAGCTGCTAGGTGTGGTTACTGTAGTTTAAATGAATCATGAAGTATCAGGTTTGCCAGTTCATGAAAAAAGGCCATTGGTGGATCAGTTCTTATCATCATGCAAATGACGTTAGGCTGAGCCTTGCTGTTCGTACAGTTTGCCTGTGTCTTCCATTGATACAGAGAGTAGGGCTGTAAACTGAAACTGATGTTTCACATGAAAATGTTCAGGAAAAGATGGTCTCATTAAGATGCTTTGTCCCAACGTGCAGCGGATCAAAAGATTAAGTTGTCTCTCATCGTAAAGGCTTTGTGATATTTGTTCCCAATTACAGGGCAGGGTTTTGTTCAACACTTAAAAAAGTTGCTGGCCAAGCAAAACTGCAGACATTTTCAGGGTGGTGTGAACATTTGCTGCCAATTTACACCAAAGGAGGCAAACTGTGATTAAAGCACTTTCCCCACCCCAGACCGCCATGGGATTTTGAGAAGTAAAATAGTTAATGACACAGTGAGTAGGGCCTCTTGACTGGCATTGCAGATTCCACAAGCAGAAAGACAGCATTGAGGTCAGTACACACATCTTGCTGAAAATAACTGCTGTAAATCCTCAGTATGGAATTGAATGTCTAACCAGCATGTACTGTACACTAACTAACCGTCTGTTTGTAATAGTTTGTTGATTATTTCGCTCATATAATTCCTTTAGTTGTGGTTTTTGTCTACATCATAAAACTAAAGACTAACAAACATGATTCTGTCTTGTGTCTCTGCAGATGCTGAGGAGATGGAACTAACCAGAAGAGAAGTTCCTCTGTATGTAAGTACTGAAGCCCCCCTCCCTCCTTAACTGTGACTCAAGGGACTGCAACATCACTGAGTCACAGGTGAAGCCAGACTCTCACTGCTCTGTGTCCTTATTCTCCAGAGATCATACGCTTAGTCTCCCTGTTCCCCTCTTCTTAGTCTCCCAGGGTCCCTGAAACCCAAAGCAAAACAACTCAGGTGCAAAAGAAACTCAAGTGCAAAAATCTGGTCCAGCATCATTATAACTTGAAAGCAGTCTTCACAATTATAATAGGACAAGTCTAAAAAGCTCATCATGACTAATTTTATATCTAAACAAGTACATAAATAATTACTGGGATTCAGTCTTTTTTTCAGTCACTTTTGTTTAAATTAGAGTGTTATGCTTTCTCTCTGCAAGAATATTTTGGCGAGTTAATTTTCATGATAGCTTAACTGTCAGTGAAGGTAAATATGAACACTTGCACTCAATCCTGAGCAAATGTAAGGAGAAATGTTTATTGAATCCCAACCAATGCCTTGCCTTGCTCTTGTGCTGTTGTGGTTGAACTTTTTGGAATGATTCATTGAATCATATTATTTTCTGTCAAGACTTTGCTGTGCAGCTAGTCCTCTTTGACTCTGTAACCAGTTCTGGAGATAACTGAGTTTGTGTTTCAGGCATGTATGGCAATATATGTCAAGATTAATCACATAAACTATTTTAGACATTTAGATAAGAACAGCATGTTGATTTTTAGGTATGTCATTGCATTTGAATCACTTTGTTTCTACAGTACACATGATGCATATAATGCAAAGTTAATTCTTTTTTTTAAGTTTTTCTTTTCAAAGTTAACTTTACAATATAATGTAAAGTTAGATTCTACACAGCTTCAAAAATTCATTGCGAGGACAGCACAGACATCACTATAGCATTTCTTGCAGGCATCCACAGAGCATTGTCGTTGCTTGCTGTATAAAAGGGCATGCATCCTGTGTGGAGGGGCTAACGTTCTGGCCAGCGTTCAGGTTCTGGAGTGCGTGTGATGTCTGGACTGTCCACATGTGTCCGTGAGGTGAATGTGTTTGGCTTCCGCTCAGGAACTGCCCTGAGAACAGCCTGATCTGTCCAGCACAAGAGCTCCCTGCTTGTCAGTGCAATGTTCATTGGGAGTGTTTGGGTAATGTGCTACTGTTGGCCAGCCATAAGTCATCACCTGGTTGCGGACTGCATGCCAGTTAGCAGATAAAATGAAAGGAATGCAGAGGTACTTAAGCCTCAGGCCTTATTGTTACTGAACTGAGAAAGTCAAAGCCTGGCCAAGACATAGCACATTTTGGTTGTGCTTGTGCAAAAGCAAGGTTTGATTTAACAGTGTCTAAATCATCCAAATCAGGGGTGCATGCCTCCATGTCTGGAGGGCAGCTGTGTACCGTGGTCTTTCCACCTATTCTTCTTGCCTAATTTTATAAACAGCTGTACACTACGATGTTGGTTCACTCCTAAAAAATATAAAACATTCTCACAAAGAATACATCAGCTATCTGCAGCTTCAGCTCAGCTCATGATTTTATTACAAATAAAATCAATAAATGAATTTTATTGATTGTTAAATAAATGATCAGGCTGATTAAATGAGTCAAGTTGGAATAAAATCCTGAAATGGATAGTGCCTTGTTGTACACCCTCGATGTAAATGGCCATAGTCACTGTCATGTTAGTTGTTCATATCATGTACCAAGATTGTTTATGAAGTATTTATAACCAAATAACCAACTACTTGACCTTTGTAAACATAGATTTATCATTCTAAAGGTTGCAGGTGGACAAAAATCAATCAGTATTACTGAATCTTTACATATTTTCATGTTATTGTAGTAATCAGAAAATGGTACTAATGTGGTTGGAGTCTAAATGAACTGTGAGCATTTGGTAATGCTGTAGTCCCTGGAAGTTTACCCAGGTGACAGTGTTTCCTGTGGAAATAAGTTTACAGTTATCTTTTAATGAGAAACAAAACCTATGTGGAGGTCATATCCATATCAAATGTCAGAGAGGAAGGAAAGTTTGTGTGTAAAATTAAGCAATTAATCAAAACCTATTTTTTTAGAATGTAGAAAAAGACTCAATTTAAGGCAGGCTATTTTTAAACAATCTCTGATCAAAGCAGAGCCAACAAAATTCATGATTTATTTTAATAAGAGCAATTATTAGCAGTCTTATTTTTATTTCTTAAGAAGATTATATGGTGCAAGTGCAGTTCAGAATCTTCAATGGGCTTTACTGTTAACAGTATCTGAAAGGTTCCCTTGCTGTTTGTAAAATTCTTTTCACGAAGGAACATTTTGTACCTGTAAACAGAAATTGTGACTGACTAAGTAATGCACTGACATTATGCAAAAGTTTAATAGCAAAAAAAAAGTTTCTCTGTACAAGCATGTTAGTTGCTAGGATACTGTGTAAACAAATTGATGTGTATGTGGCCTGAAATTGCCAGCGCTGTTGTTGGTGTGTTTGCACATTCATAATTTGTTTGGTTGTAATTTGCATTTGGAGCGGCTGCTTTGCTTTAATTGTGTACAGTATATGTCAGTGCCTTGTAGAGGGCCATTATTCTCTAGGCCACACCTTTGGCTAATTACAGAAAATTCCATACCAAGGAAACGGTGTGATGGCCAATTCCCAGAGTGCCACCTCCTTTGCGATGCAGGAAATGACACGGGTGTGCTGCAGTGTGTAGCTGCCCCCATGAGACATACCCTGCTCTAACACATGTGCAGTACTTCTGCCCTCTTGGAGTATTTTATATTTTATTGGAGACAATTGAACATGTCCATTGCTATATTATTCTCGTTCTAAAATCAGAATAGTGTGTGTCCTAAAAAAGAAAACATTCCGGATTGATTGAATTGCATATGCTCTTAAAGAGACCAGGCTTGTTTAACTGGGGCTGGGCCTCACTCCTGTTTTGTTACTACAGTGTATGTGTCAAAATGGGTGCCAACGTGCATGTTTGTTTCTGTTTTTTGAACCAATTGAGAGATTCTTAAAGTAAACAGCAAAAGCATGTAAAATGTTGTCACTTCAGGATCTGTCTTTTTGCTGTCATGTTTGTCTTGGGTCGGCTGTGTATTGTTGGTTCACTGCCTGTTGAGAGTTGCATATGGAGCCACATTTTATTGCTACACAGGGAAATTATAAACCACAAAACCAGCTGTCGGCTATAATGACACCTGATCTACAACTCATGTTTTAATAATGTTTCAATACTTCAATATGAAACAATTAATCAAAGATTCACAGTTTTGACAATGGTTTTGCCATGTTCATGAATGTCATTTTGGTACATGCAATTTGCAGGCTTCCTATTTTTTAACTTAACTGTGGTGAACAAATGAAAATAATGTTTCTGTAAAGGAGAAAAGTCAAGGCATTGTTTTACATTTTATATCTAATATATTTCAAAAATCAGGACAGAGAATATTGTGTTTTTTAGACTGAAGATTTGCCATAGTTAGTGTTGGAGTTTAGCAAATTTTTCATCCCTGCTCCTCCCTCTGCACCCATGGCCTGAGCTAGAAGTTTCTGTCTGATTGAATATGGGCCATAGTTACTGCAGTAACCACAAAGCTCAGTAAATTATTCAGTGTGACACTATCCCACAAGTTCTGGACATCTGAGGGTGAAGATCAGAGATCGGCTTGACTTAAGGTCTTTTGTACCCTTTCCACTCTCCACATCTGCATTCACGCCTTGCCAACTTTTAAATCATGTCCTTGGCCATCTTCAGAGCCAAAGAAATACTAAAAAGAATCAGTCTGTTTCCCATTTAATGGATGAGCCCCAAGTGCTTTCCTCTGTCATCCTGAAAATAGTGGTCAACACAGCGCTAAGCCGTTGATACCAGTTGATACCCATTTCTGTTGTTTACTCGAGTATTGTTGCCATCCTTGAAACTGCTCCAGTTTTCTGTTAGCTGTGTTAGGGTCAGGCCGAGGTGCTGCCAAAATAAACCAAGGCCGTCAATAATGACAGCACAAGCCCTGTATTTCCCTCTGAGGCTGTGACATAATGCAAGGCCAATTATGTGTCTCTCTGACCAGCCTCAGCCACTTTTGGACAGTGCGAATGATTTTCTTTCATGTTGGGCTTGAATTCCGGCTGTAATTTCTGCCCGCCCTTCTTGGTTTTTAGCAGCCTCTGCAGACTAATTATGGGAAGAAACTAAACACCCATTGTTGGGGCCTCTCTTCAAACGGGGGAGAATCACAGACGTTCATTCAGAATCCTGAGAAACAGCTCAAGAGGCAGATGGGAGAGCGACGTGTTGATCCCACATGAAAGGTCTTTCAGGAGGATTTTCCTGTCAGGGTTTCTGAAGGGTTTGGAAGCACCGGATGTTCAAGCACGTTGTTCAAATGACTGAAAATAATCATCCAGTTCTCACATGAATACAAGTAAAACACATTTTTCAGAATGTGTTTCTCTTATTGCTGTGATTATCTGTTTCCTCTGTGTTAAAAAATCATTCATTCAGTGAATAATTTTCAGAATATTTCATCGCTGCTGGCATCAATAGATAAGCTTTCAATATTATACTGATGTGGGTTTTATATCAAGAAGTATGATAGGTATCTTCTGTTTTTCCAGTCCTTCATAAGTTTTCCATTGGTTATACTTAATTGACACAGTCCTGCATTTTGAATGCATTTTCCAGTGGCTGAGGTTTCTGTCATTATGCAGAGTATAGAAATTAACATATTTGGAAATCTTTTCAATGGATTGTTTGTATAATATCAGGAAAGAAGACATTCCATCGCTTCTGGGGTTTTGGATTACCAAAAAGAGTCTTTTGTTTCTACCCACAGATACATTTTGCCCACAGTTTAGTTTAGTGTTTCTTTCCTCTTCACCAAAACTGCTGTCTCTTCAACCCATATTGCTGCTGCTGAAACCACTACTACCACTATCATTACCTTTACTACCACTGGAACTACTGCTGCTGCTTTTCCTTATAATATTTTTATGATGACCGTTATGACTAATTTTCTACTTACTGTCTGCATTTCTGAACCAGGTGTCTTATACTTTACAACAGTATTTGTACCATTGGTAAGGCAGTCCCATTCAGGAAGTCGGGTTCCTCCTATGGTTTCTTCCTGTCTGTTTCACACAGGGAGTTTTCTCTTATATGTAGTTTGTTTTATATATGACTGTGTAAGTCTGAAACATGCAGCCTGTTGCAGGCCTGTTTTTACAAGCGTATCTCTATCTCTGCAGCCGCATGGAGAAACGTGCCAAGAATAACCAGTAGTACAAGGTCATCCAAAAGGAACAGAAAGATATGCTGACTGATATTAGACATGTTAGCACCCTCACAGAACAGAGCCCCTGTTTCTCTTCACAAGCCACAGCTTTTCCTGGTCTACTTTAGTTGCCACAGTAACTAGTTAACCCTTTAGTACTGAGATCTTCTAAGTGGTGACACTAATATCTATATATTACTGTGCAATTTCATCATCAATTTTTAAGATGTAAACAAACTTAAGAATCATCTAGCAACATGTATCCATGCTTTACTAATGCCATATAGGCATATGAAATCATATCTCTCCAGACTAGTATGCTCATTGGAGACTGAATGTAATTTTTTACAGTTTACAGTTTATTTGTACATACCTCAAAGGATCTTTGAAATCATACTCCAGACTAGTATGCTCATTGGAGACTAATGTCAGTTTATTTGAGTATACATACCTCAAAGGATCTTTGAAATCATATCTCTCCAGACTAGTATGCTCATTGGAGACTGAATGTAATTTTTTACAGTTTATTTGCAGTATACTATAGTGGGGTATTGTCAGTATTTGAGTACATACCTCAAAGGATCTTTCTTGAAAATCAGAGAGCACGTTTGAATTGTCTCATTATTCATACAGCTTAACAGTCCTCAAAGTTCTGGTTCCGATTGCCAGAGGTTCTTATTGGCTCAACATGTCATTACTGGAGATCCACAATGGGATGCGCTGTTTTTATTGCATCCAAAGCCACTTGGTACGTGTAGGATTTCAGACATTTTCTTGATAAATTAAAGCTTATGTCAGTATAGCCTGATGTGGATAGTGGAATGGGTGTTTTCATCATGTAGCTTATCATCCAAAAATAATGGATGATAAGCTACAGAAGCTCAAATAAAACAGGAAAATGATGTATATGCTTCACTAGATCAATATAAAAGAAACATATTTGGCAAAACAGTCTACTTATATGGGTTTGAGTTTTTGAACTTTTCTGGGACTGTCATGATCTCACAACCCCTGTAACATTTTCTGCAAAATATATTTTCTTCACATTCTGCTCTGCAAATGCAGGTGTTTGGCAATGTCCGAAGTCACCAAACAGAACTTGAATAAAAAATAAACTGTTGCATTATTATTTGTAAGTCATGCATATAAGACATGTGGATTCAGTCCATAGTTTGAAAATTGAAATAAATATAAAAGCTGAAGCCTTTAGAATCAAAAATATATCCTGAAAGTATTTTCATAGTTATTTTAAATTTGAAATTGAAGTCACCATGATTATGGGATTTTCCATAACACAGACCTGTATCTCCATCACAAGAACTTTTTCTCTAGTACTGCTCAACAGTACCCATACAAACTGTATTGTACCGTGTCTTGAATAAACACATTGACCAAAAAATATGAAGACATCTTTTGTTGGAGGTATTGGTACACAATTGGATTGTGATTCCTTTGTGATTGTAAAGCATGAACAAATGATCCCTGGAAAATGTGTGTGGAATTGAGAAAGACCTAGCAATATCTTTAAATCACAGGAATTTAAGCAATATGCAATTACAGTTCAATTATCGTGAACCTACCCCCACAAGCTTTACAATCAAAGCCAATATATAGTCTCCTTTGTGCTTGAAATGTTTATTTTGTGCAGGAATTGACTGAGTGTGGAGATAACAATGCGCAATTGTTATCTCCTGTAACTGTTTTGTAACTGTTCATTACTAAATGTGTTTGTGTGTGTGTGTGTGTGTGTGTGTGTGTGTGTGTGTGTGTGCGTGTGTGTGGGCGTGCATGCATATTTGTGTGTCAGAGGGAAGTGTATGAGGTGAGAAGGACACAACATATAGGCTTGGCTTAGAGCAATTTGAATGCCAACATTTAGTTTTTGTTTAGAAGAATAAATACCCTGCATCTTTACACACCCTGTGATGGATTCATTTTATCTGCTCTTGACTAATGCAGGAGCCTGTCACAGTAGGGTAATTTATCAAAGACTTTTGGCAGTGTGCAGAAGAGCGAGGGTAATTGAATGATATTTTGAATGCTAAATATTACAACGCAAGTTTGAGGTTGTCAAACAACTCAATTGCCTGACATTTCTTATTAACAGTGTTCAATATTTTTATGTGCTTTTTCAAATAAAAATACATCCATAACTGGACATTGCAGACAGAGGCCTGGGCTCTGTCTGTATACAATATTATGACAAAAGCAAACAGGCCTACAGATAATTTTCAACAATCTACTGACTGAAATATGCTGAACATGTAATGAGAGCTGAAAATAAGCACAGACACATTGTAATTTGTGGTTATTAATTATATCCTAAATGTATGTTTTACATTTGATTTTGGATTATGTGAATTAAGTGACTCCATTTTGCTGTCTGTTTTTAAGTAAGCAGTATATGTGTCTACTGTTTACTCCTTGACACTCCTTACCTGTAACCAGGAAGTATTGAGTATAAGCACACTCAGTATAAATAAGGGGTGAGGGGCATGGCTGGTAAAATGAACGAATCAGAATGTACTGTCACTCCCACTCACTCCCTTTTCTGTTTCTCACTGTGTCTGTGTGTGTGTGTGTGTGTGTGTGTGTGTGTGTGTGTGTGTGTGTGTGTGTGTGTGCTCCAGGGGCAGTTGAAAGCCTGTGCCATACTGCAGACCCCTGAGCCCTTCCCAGAGGAGGCTGAAGTCTATGTGGTAGTGGAGGGGTCCACACTGGACCACATCACTGAAGCTCAGAGATGTGAAGATGAGCGCACCCTGCACTTTACAGTCCCTGGTGAGTCTAACACACGGCACAGAAGTTATTACTGTCACTCCACTCTGGGAACCAGAAATGCACCTTAGCATTACCTGTGCCCTGCCTTTCCACAAGGCCTAAAAGCCATGGCCTTAGCATCGGCTCTCGCTACATTATTTTTTCAACATGTGCTGCATTGTAGCTCACTTTTATCATGCATTAGGTATGTAAGATTCTTTCAGCCAAAGACTAATTATGTATTGTTTAATGCTGGCACTCTTTTTGGGTTATTTTTATACTTATGTTGTGTCAGTAATAGTGAATTTGAACTAATTCACATATTTAAACATTCTGTTTAACAAGTGAATAGTACATTTATTTGTCCAATGACAGTGAAATGTAGTTTTGTTGCTATGTAATGTACTCTGTTCATCTTTTGTGGTTGGCACAATTAACAGAAGTCTGGCTGCCTCCCTCTAACCTAAACTTGGATCTGAAGTAAAAAGGTCCAGACTTGCAGAGGAAGGCCTCAGGGTTCAGTGCAGAATCTAACAGGTGTGGCCCCATCGTCTCCATGCGTCTCCTCCTGCCATCTGATATGAGCAGTGGAGAAAGACTCTGAGACGCGTACATAGGCGTGTAGAGTTGCTGTGGGTAACACAACTCCCAGCCAGCTAATTGGATACTTTGAAAAGATACTTCTGGCAAATGGAATTACTGTTCGGCAGAGAGGTAATTTCAATAATAAAGAGGAAAGCACAGGGCTTTGAACAAACATGTTGCTCTTGCTGTGCGTGAGCTGGGGAAAAATCCCCCAAATCTGGGAAGACATGAGATGCAAAGGAGCTTGCCTCCTCAGAAGCATGATCCAGCTCCTAAGCCATTATGTAACTGCATGCAGCTTTCGCCTTTAATTTTTAATCAGTAACAGGTATACTAATACAGCACCTGCATTTTGGCATTTGGCAAGAACACTCAACCTGATTTCCCAATGCACCACGAGACAGCCAGCACTTATGCTGTTGGTTCCTGTCAGTTCATAGTGAAAATGTGCAATGAGCAGTGTTTTATTTTAATGAAATATTCAGTCACTAAATACAATAGGGCAGGATTCATTTAATTTCTGTCAGTGGTTTCCAGTAGTCTCTGCAGAATTGTATTAGTGGCATATCATGTCACTTATCTATTAAATGTTAAAATGCTAAGATGACTGTCACAATTGAGCACTGTTTTACTTTTATTTTTACATATTTTCAGGCCTTCTCTCACATACTGTGGGGGAACTGTGCTCGTGCACACTTGTGTCCTTTTACTTCAATAACTTGTGTCTAACCATTCTGTAGATATATATGGAGGATGCCATGTGATAGCATGCTAATGTGGTTTGTGTTATTTCCAGGTCATAACCTCTTGGAGGTGGTCTCTGTCACAGCTTACCTCTATACTGAGGGAAAGCCCGTCTCCTGCCTGGACAAAGCCTCCATGGAATATGTGCTTGATGAAGCTCAAGAGCTGGCTGAGCTGCTGGTTTCCTACTCTCAGTCCCCAAACACCAGCAGCAATGAGACCATCTTCAGTAAAGTCAGACTGGGGGGCAAAGACACCCTCAAGAAGATGGATGAAAATGTCACAAAGGCCATGGCCAACTTAGGGTATCCAGGTGCTTGGAACATCCTTGGAAACCAACCTGGAGAAGGTATTTTTTTCTGTCTCTGAGCTTTGAATGCATATGCAATCAAATGTTTAATGTTGTATCAGTGCCATACAGAAGAGTCAGATGAACATTTGTCTCTCAGAACTGGTGTCAAACTCAGCCAAACTTTGTTTTTACTTTCATTTGATATCATAATCAGATACAATACTTAATTTGAATATTGTAGTGACCATGCTTATGTCAGACATTTTTTTAAGCTGGAGCATGACAGAATGTTATTTTGAAAAGCTTTCCTGATATAAGCCTTCACAATAATATTTTGATTTAGGTTGGTTTCATTATAAGCTATAAATAAAACTTCTCAGTAAACTAATTAAACCAAGACTACACCTGCTTGCTTGCAAAAACTAGTTAAAACTTGCTAAAACTAGCTAATTAATCATTTATATCAGTTATGATGATATATGATATGTAACTGACAAGAAGGATGCACCAGTTCACTCATCGTGTTGACAAAGATGACTTATCTATTTTGATGACTCACGTTTGAAGCATGATAGCCAAAAGATTTGAGCTTGTTGGATCTTGATACCAAGTCCAAATGAAGTTGTCTGACATACGTTAAGCTAACTTGGACAACTCACCCCTGAATGGTGAAAGTTTATGCCACATCTTTGTCAGACTTTGATATACAGTTCCTTCCATAATGTTTGGATATGTTTGCATGTACCATGTATGCAATGGCTTCTTGAAGTCTGTGACCCATTGACATCATTAGGTGCTGAATATGTTCTCTGGTGATGCTCAGCTTGGCCTGTACCGCAGCTATGTCTGATTCCTGCTTGTTTCACGGGCTAGCTGATTAAGTTTTCTTTTTGGCATATGAGACACGTTTTCTGCCAGATTCAGATTGGGTAACTGACTTGGTCGGTCATGAATTTTCCAGTGTTTTGCTTTGAAAAACTCCTTTGTTGCTTTAGAAGTATGTTTGGGATCATTGTCTTATTGTAGAATGTAGCACTGTCCAGTGAGTTTGCAAGCAGTTGCTTGGACTTGAACAAATATGTTTCTGTATATTTTAATATTCATTATACTTCTGCTATCAACAGTT
Source organism: Albula goreensis (assembly GCA_022829145.1). Taxonomy (NCBI): domain Eukaryota; kingdom Metazoa; phylum Chordata; class Actinopteri; order Albuliformes; family Albulidae; genus Albula; species Albula goreensis. The sequence continues at coordinate 59,679,422 of CM040741.1, read as the reverse complement.
ACAGTAACGTTGAGAATTCTCTGGTCATCAACTATAGAAGTCTTCCATGGACTACCAGGCCCTTTACAATTCCTGAGCTCACCAGTTCTCTCTTTCCTCTTAATGATGTTCCAAACAGTTGATTTTGGCAAGCCAAAGGTTTTACCTATGTCTCTAAATGTTTTTCTTGTTTCTCAGCCTCAAAATGGCTTCCTTGACTTTCACTGGCACAGCTCTAGTCCTCATGTTAACATACACCAATATCTGACCCTAGAGGCAATCAAAAGTCCAGAATCAAGACTAGATATTGAAAGCATTGAAAAGGGTGGGGCTAAGCATAACATCCTACATGGTGAAAAATTACCCTTAATAATGAATAAATATAATTATTTTATCTAAAATTGTAGAGTAAATGAAGAAAAGATGTTCCAGATAATATGGAACCCCTTTCTTTGCTGAGTGCATGTGCTGATGTTCAGTGCAAGTTATTGGGTCAGTGCGTAGCCAAGCCATACCATAGAGAATTAATAGAGTATCCTAAGCACTCAGAATTAAGAAAGATAAATTTGGGTCATGGACCGATAGAACACTACCAGTCCTTCCAGGCCATGTAATTACAGTACATCATGCTGTTTCATGTCACAGAAATCGAGATTAGCCCCGATGATCCATCCCGGCTTAGACATTGCTTCCAATATGACAAGGCTTAATTAGAACGTATTTTTGAAGGTTTTAGCAAGGTTCCTGTTCTTTGACTGGCAATCAGTGCTGCAAGGATAGCACATGAAAGATGGTTACTGAGATTTTAGATTTTTTTAGAGTATACATTGTTCTAGCTGGAATGAAATGGTTAGCTTATATTGAATTTCCTTTGCTCTGTTTTGGAACTGTGTCAGATTATATTAAGCTTCCTGCGATTGCTTCTGACATTTACACTTTTAAAAGATTCGATAAATATTTTTGCCTTGACCATGTCATATAGATTACAATTAGCAAAGCACAGCATAGATACCTTGGGGCAATTACAAGTTCCTCACAAGATCTCCTTCATTAGATAATTCACACTTATGTCAAGAGTAACTAAATAAAGTTATTTTGTATTTTGATAGTTATATTGTCAGTCTATACTGATTGTATACATTCACATATTAGTATTTAGTATAATGTTTGTTTTCAGAACTGTAAGCCATAACATAATCATTTCATGTCTGTGTAGTGGCCAGACATGGTCATTTCTCTTAGCTCTGGCTATATTGGAGAGTTTCATTAACTTGAATAAATGAAATGACATTTGTAGTATGAAGTTTGTGTCTATATATCCTACAGGCCACCCCAAGTTCGCACTGTGCAGAGCACAGGGAAACAGTAGATTTTCCTGGAGGAGGGAGAAATGAAAAGGGCACTGTGGTATAAAATAAAAACATCAGATGACATGCTTTCAAGGCGCAACAGAGCAAAGAAAATGTGTTCTTGAAGATGGGGCAATTACAGCCATTAGTGTAAAGAAGATCAGGAGAACAGAGGTTTGCTGCAGGCTTTGTTAATTGTGATCCCATACGTTTTTCTCTGCAATCAAAATAATCACGCTGTTCACATCTAAGTGCCTAATCTTCGCAACCAAGGTAAAAACCCTTGGCTAATACCATATATATTTTTCATAGGAGAGATTATGATTTTTTGGATAGTGCCCTCCATTTAAAGAGAAAAGTACCTCTTGTTTTTGTCTTCATGTTTGCTGATGGCCATACAGGCCCAGACACTGTGAAAGAGAGGGGAAAGAGGTGGAGCAGGATTATGTCTGAGCAGGATAAGATTACCAAAGGACTCCACTGGCGTGCTGCATCCCAAGGGTATTTACCGGGCTGAATAAGTGAGTGTGTGTTTGCCTTTTTAATCCATACAACAAATCTCATTTACCTTTTAATTCAATTACAGTGGCCTGTTTTCTAGCAAGACAAATCAAATGTCTCTTTAAAGATGTCAGCCTAAATGCTGTAAAGATGTTGGAAAATTAAATTTTAGGGATCATACGACTATTCTTTGTGCTCTTTAAGGTCTTTTGAAAAAATGACAAATTTGATCATATTGTTGTTTTTGCCTTCAAGATAGATTAACCATGAATTGGCAAGATGTTTTTAGTTTAGCAACTACCTAGCTTCTCAATTCAGATCAGAGTGTCACATCTGTGGTTCTAGAGACTAGTAATGGTTTTTGTTTCACTCAAAACATTGTTGTCATAAATAGAACAGGGACTGAATATTGTGGTATTACTTTTCTTGTTTTTCTTACGTATCATTGTGAGTTTGCTGGTTCCTTAAATTAAAGAGAGACATTGTGTCCAAACTAAAAAAGCACAGCACTTACTCAGATTTGTTATTCAGTGTTAAGGACAGTGCACCTTGGGGGTTCAGCTGTAATGAGTGACCCAAAACTGAGCTTTTACTGTTATCTCCATGACCTGATGAGTTTACCTTTGCTTACTGTGATCATTGCAGTTTATCCCTGTCATGAGTTCAGCCTTTTTACTGTTGGAACATTGGTAGAACACTCTGTAGTCAATGCTGAGACTCGGGATTATGATATGTTACACCACGGCTTGGTTTCATACTCGATTGTGATTGGTTGAGAGGGTATTCATAACTTTTCAATAACCTTTGTAAGCACACAGTGCAATGCTCAGTTATGAAGGTGTTCCAGCAGCAGTGGCCATATCACAAATTAGTACACTCGTTTGAATTACCCTATTGACTAAAATATTTTCCAAACTTTTGTTTTCCCTTCATGGCAAGATTAGATCATTCATGTATTCCTAATAATAAATATTATTCTACAGTTTTACTTAGTAGCTGAATAGAGTGAAACCAGCCCATTTTGATGTTCATAGAATGTAATGTTTTAAGTCATGTTATCAATCATGTATATTTTCTCAGTTGAAATGTGTTGAGGGTTCTGATGAGATCTGTGAAGGAGCGGCCCTTCCCAAACATCGGCACATTGGTAATTATGTGTTAATTGGCAAATTGGTTTCTGTTAAGTAAATCAATAGTTTGACTGAAACCTTGAGTGATCAGCTTTGCCTATAAAGGTGGCCATTCCACTCAGGGGAAGGAATGGGAAGGTGAGCTGTCTATGCCTTTTTGTGTGTCTTAAAATAAATTATTGATTTTTACCAAGTCTATTTTCTCAGTAGATATACAGCCTTTTTACAAGGTGATAGGGGTTTATTATCAAAACATCAAATATAAATGAATGCAAGTCCATTGCACATTTGAAACCGTTACAAAGAATGCCTCTCAAAGTGCAGTCCAAACTGCTGAGTGCTAGCTGTTTTTGCTCTGAAAATGAAAGATGTCACTGTGATTACAGAATAGATGCAATAAAATAAGCCTTGGTGATCATCAGAATCACTGAGAATAATGGAGCTCACCAAAAAGAAAGTCCAGTTTATAGTTTTGGACAGAATCTTATCTATTGGAGTGGATGAAAAATATAAATAAAAAGGTTAATTAGAATAAGAAAAAACTATGTTACAGAAACAGAATCCAGAAATTACTGGAAGAAGAGTTCATTTCAGTCGAGCTGACTTTGAGCACAGGGTGAGTCATCAATCTAAGCTTCGTTAGCAGGAGCTTACCCTTTAAGACAGTGTATCTGGAAGATTAAGGTCCCACTGTTGTCTTCTCATTCCTGATTTTGTCATAAATGGAAGGAAGTCTTTTCTCAGACAGCTCTTTATGATATGAATATCTGATGTGTCCGTCCTGGCAGCTCAGACCTTCACTGCTGGCATATATTTGCCGCAAGATGAAATGTGGGATTACGATTAGCGCTCAGCGGTGGCCTTTGGTAACCTTCCATGGTGTAGTATTTAAGAGTTTGAAGGGGTTCAACATCTCAACGAAGAGGGAGCCCATCTGAGGGGAGAGTACTGCACTGAGTGACCAAGGCTGCTCTCTGCTGTGACAACGTGAATGCCTGTCATCTCCATCTCTTGTGTCTGCACAGAAAGCCTACTGTGTTCGGCACCACTGTCCTCCTTTGAGCAACCAAAGCAGGGAGCCATGCAGTATGAATAAGAATTAGCATAACCTGGCCTCACTGTACCAATGTCAATGTGACCAATAACTGACACTCCTCCAAACCGTCTTATGTAACAGATTGTCTGGGGTAAACTATGCAGCTTAAATCGTCCCAGTCACTGAGATTACGTATTCTTGGCACAATTTTCAGTCAGTATGAATTAGCAGAAGGATGCCCTGTTTGTCGTTTTTGATCTGAGAAAAATTGTCAGGAATTTTCTCCATTTGCAGATACTTTGAATGAGAGAACTACTTTGCAATAGGCCCACAGATTCTGAAAACTCAGGTTACCGATATTTATTTAATAAAATAATGCCATAAACATAAAAAGTTGTTGGGGCATTATATCCATTAATATTTGGGAAGTTTGAACAAAAAAGATCCACTCAATCATGAATACCATGTTCAGTCAAAGAAATGTCTAAGATTCTGCCCCTAGTGGCACATTCTGTAAAATTCTAGAATATTTTTATTTAGAAGAATTCTTCATTATTTAAGTTTTCACAAAGCCATGAAGAATGAAGAGTGGACTCTGGATTACAGAGTTCAGAGCAGGACACACATACCTTGTTTTTAATGTTAGTATTAGTGTTTACTTCCCCAGTGTTAGTTTGGTGACCAGAATTGGCAGCTCTGCAGTTATTTTCAGCAGTATATATTCCAGGCATTTGAGTCAGTATGATTACTATATCCCCCATCAGTCAGTGACACCATACTGAGAACTAGAGCAATAACTACCAAGAATTCAGGCTTTATAAGGACAAATTAGTCACAAAAATGTTATCCCAAAATAGTTGCAGTAATTCAAACAGATTACTTGACGAGATTTACTGAGAAAAGAGCCATTATTCAACTGTGACAAATGATGTCACAATGAGACAGAAGGAAGTATTATTGGCTATGACGTTGTAAAATGCCATGTGTGTCATATTGAGGTACAGTAAGATTTCACCCTGGCTGTCACCCCATCACATTTTTACAAATGTTGTTCTCATTGGTATCCTCTCTCCCCCTGTCATGCAGTGAAATTATAAGAATGCACACAGGCTTGTTCATGTGTGGAGCTGATCTGTTTGTGTCCCTGTGTAATTAAGCAGCATCTTGAGCAGCAGGGATCATTGTGTGTGCCCTCACAAACAGACGGATGCTTTCTGAAGAGGGATGTGTAAGCGGCCCTCGACCTTTTCACTCATGCTTATTTTCAGATGTAAAAAGAATCAGCGCGAATCCGAAGGACTGGATGACCTTTTAGTTTCCCCTGCTCTGTTTCTGCCGAGGGCTGAAGACGACACCGTTCACGTGACGTCTCTCTGTGATTTGTGGGCGGTGGATGGAGAGTGCTGGCCTGTGTCTGTGTTTGATGCTGGCTCGAGGCCTGTTCACCAGATGCCTTCTCCCTTCTCCTGGGCTTTGGGATTGAAGTCATATCTACGTTTGCATTTTGAATAACTTAATTGTGAAAAACCATGTCTTTTTTTTCTTTGGAGACAACATTCACAGCTCTGCATATACAGCTACATGGATGTAAAGATGTGAAAATTGAGCATTGCAATGTTTTGTTTCACATCACATATGATATTAATCTTGTAATGTAGAATAGTAATTTAATGTTCTGCATTAAAGCATCTGCTCCATGCTATATATATTATATCTCAAATTCCTGTCAAGTATTTAACAGGAATACAAGAGAGTTATATATTATCTTAAAATGAAACTACTATGGTGTGACTATGCCATCATTTCTTTCCCCTTCTCTGTCTCCCCCAGAGCCCCAACCTAGAGAGACCCTCCTCCACCTGGCTGTGCGTTTGGGCCTGCCGCACCTCTCTCAGCTCCTCCTGTCTCACCCCAAGGGCTCTGCGGCTGTGGCCCTGCCCAACGAGGAGGGGGAAACGCCCCTGCAGCTGGCCAGACAGTCCGGCATGCAGGCCCTGTTGGACCTGCTAGCGGGGTGAGTCATTACTGCAGCAGAATAAATACGGAGCACTCGCTGATACTCCAGTATTTACAGACCCTCTCTCATGACCAGTCTCCACATGGTCAAACAAGACACACCAGGATTTCATCAGAATAACGTTTATGTTTTCACATTTCCATTACTGTTCCCTGGGAAACGGCTGCGAAAAACAGTTTTTTTCTTATTCTAGTGTGGGAGTTTGAGAGAGAGAAATAAGCACAATGTGTTACTGAAACTGACACTTTTATTTGATATGGTGGGACATTTCTATTCCTGCAAACCAAAAGCCATTAAAATATATACATTGCTTTTCAATAAGTACTCATAAACAATCCCATTCATATACATTATGTAGTGCTCCCTCTGGTGGTGCATTTCTCAATTCATCTGTTTACTTTGTAGAATAGAGCAGTCCAACCCTTGAAGTAGTAGATGTTTTCACATACATATTGTCACATATATACAATATTCAAATATCACAATATTCAAAAAATGTTGGTGGCCTTCATAGCTAATTAGTTTGGTAAATCGCATACTAAATTACATTTGAAATAAAACATGATAAGGAAAGATTGAATATGCTCTGCTTCGTTGTAAAGCTAAGAAAAGTAATATGAATGGGCATGCATACCATATAGATTTTCAATAATAATCTATTTCACAGATATATTACTGAGTCGAGTTCTGTGGAAGAGAGGGTGAGTCATGGCAGCATACATATCCATGACAAAATTGTTTTGTAAAAAATCAATATTGGTCTGTTGAACCAAGTGCTACCTCCGAGGCATAGCTCTTTTCATTCACAACAACTTTTTTGTTTACCAGTGATTTTTAAAGTAACACTCTACCAAAAAAAACCTTAATTTGGTGTTTGATTATAAAAACACAGCTGCAATTATTTTACAAAAAGTTTTAGTTTTAATGACCTAAATCTTAGTTGAACCCTAAAGCTGAGTTGAAGTGAAATAAGCTAGTATCTATGTTGCTTGGAGACAAAATGCCTTCTCTGGTTTTTGTCTAAAAATAATTTGAAATTCAAATATCAGAACCTCTCTTCAGATATAGCAAGAGGGGAAGCCACTGCTTCCTTCAGCATGAAATTAAGATGGAGAGGCAAGTGAACTCTTTTATTCTAGCCTCCATCAGACTGTATAACATGTCAGTCTAATTACTTGATTATGCACTTTACACTGTAAAAACCTCTACTTAATGTTCTATTTAGGGTGTTTTCCAAGTGTTTATTCTTTTGTCATGCTTGTCTTTTACAAACACATTTATAAAGGTCTAATCATGCATCTTTTCTGCATTAGGTGACTAAAAATGCTTTGATTAGGCCCTAATGCCTGAATTTCTGCCTGTCCGGCTCTCAAAAAGAGTGCAGGGATATCCAGCCTTAATCCTGCTTCATAATTATATGGAAGTATGGATTTTCTCACTAATGAAACTGCTGATAAATGTTGGAGTTACTGCATTTTCAGTTCCACCAATTCAGGAAATGACTTGAAATGCAGTCAATTAGTTGAAAAATCCCTACAATAATTTATCAGGATTTTTCAACTAATTGACTGAATTTCAAGTCATTTCCTGAATTGTTAGTTTCAACCAGATTAACTTTTTGTTGATACTTATAAAAGTACATGTAGATACTCATAAAAATGAGTATTCCAACAGTCTTTGGGCTCAGCATTTGAAAGAAAACAGTGCCAGAATAATTCAGTGTTGTTGTCCACTGCTCTGAAACCAAGCAAAAACAACCAGAAGGTTTGGATCCTTGCAGCTGTTCACAGAGATATCAGATATATTTGTTTTCATCCAGTTGAGCCACAGCATGTGTTTTGACAGGCCATTGCAAACCTGATTTAAAAAAAAGGACTTGAGACTTCCAAGGCAACAGTATGCCATCATAGTGCAACCATGACGACCAAGGTCGCGGAGGAAGCAAAATCAAAGCTTGCTGTTCGAACCACAAGGAACCAAGAATACTGTCGTACTTGTACAATGATATATTCTGTAAATTGAACAACTCATTAGAAACTGCAATGTTTTTTAAAAAAGGGGAAAGGTTGGAAAGTGGCCATTAGGCTTGTCTGGAGATATCACAATGGCTCTTGAAACTGAGAGGAGGAACAGAGGTCACATACTCACAACCGCACAATATTTTCAAAGGAAACATGCAAATGACGATCGCACCAAGCTCATGTTTTGAAAAAGAGAGAGAGTGCTCTATTGTTCCAAAGAGGAAGAAGTCATTTTAATTTGAATTATGAGGCAATAAAGAAACCAGTGAACGTATCCAACAAATAAGAGCATTTTGGATAATCGTCTGTAGTGTAAGAGATGTTTATCTTGCACTGGACTAATGAAGTAGAAATAGAGATACTGATAATAATCTGAAGGAAATAATTGCTTTTTTCATATGCTGCTGTAGTGTTACAACTAATTAAATTGTCTGCTGGATGTGTCATTAAATTGAAAGTAAATCTGATACTTCATGCCACAGTTGTATGTTTGAACCTGTGCGGCACATTTAGATGTAGTTTTAACTGTATCATATGAGGCATACTTATATATTTGTTTTTTAATCCTTGCAATGGAGTCATTTTTAAATTTTTCATGTTTTTTTTTTTACTGAAGATCATAATATTACTTATATTTTGATATAGATATATTATTTTGTTACATATATTTGTACTCAATTTTTTGGGTATAATCAATATTTTGCACACAGTAAATAATTTATTTCTTGTAATCTCAAAAATATTTCAAGGCCTTTCTGTGTTTGATTTTATATCAACACATCGTCATTATCCTGGCCACAGAATCCCAAAATGGCTTTCCTCTGGTTCATTTTACAGCCCTTCTGATCCTTCAGTCCCTACCCAGTCTTTGATGTCCCAAGTTTGGGCTGAAGGCTCCAGCTCGCTGCAGTTCTGCCACCACACAGAGACCCTGACGCTAACAGTCCAGCGGACCTCGGACCAGAACCAGGAGGCCAATATTCTGCTCTTAAGGAAACACTTAAGGAATGATGGCTTGCTGAGAGAGGTGAGCATTGGGTCCAACATAACACAAACAAACTGTGCAGCTTTCTAAGTCCAAAACATTGAACTGCAGTAAGTTTTGTTTGCTGTTGTTAATAAATTATTTTTTGTAAATATCCACTTGCATTGGATTTAGTGTGGGTTTTCAGCTTGAAAATGGCCAATGTGCAAGCTGCATATTGTGACAAAAACACATGTGTAATGGCATATACGTCCTTACATTTTCTAATTGAATTTAAAGAATCTAAATTTGGTTAAACAAATACTGCTGGGACTTTAAAGGTCTATCACATTATTTTATATTTAGCTGCTATCACAAGATAGATACTATAGCTTTGATGTAGAATATTTATCACTTCCAAAACTTTAGGCTATAATCATTATTGATCATTTTTTTTCTGACAGAAGTTGCATCACATACATATTTCAATATGTAGTGTGGTGCTGGATTAGGTTGACTTTAATGCCTTCATCAGTGTGTAAAAACTCAAATGTAACTTAAGTTTAAACAATTCACTCCTCAAGCAATAGTCTGTTGCAGATTCAAACCATGTCTTATTTTAGTATGAACTATTTCATGAATGCATTTTTCTTTAAATGTCTTTTCTAGATAAAAGCACTTAAAGGAAACAGTCTGAAAAATCAGTATGGAAGAGAAGACAGTGAAGGAGATACAAACAAAGGTTGGTTTTTATATGTGTTTTCCCCAGTTTTTTCAAGTTCTGAATATGCGATTGTCATGTTCATTGCTGAAAACATAAACCTTGACTTCAGAACTAGACCAGACATATATATTCTTCTCTTAAATGCATATGGCTGCTGGCCTATCAATTGAGCTTGCATGCATGGCTAAAGCTAAAGTGCTTGGCTCATCCTAATGTTTTTAGCTATATATAATTGAAATGGTAAATGTAATGAATGTGACAAATTTTGATAGACTATAAACATTAATTTTCTGACATTCTCCTAAAAGTTTCATGCATAGCATGTATGTATGTTTTTACATACAGTATATTACAGATGTGATGTAGCCATTCCTTTGTTTTGGTTACTGAGAAAGTGAAATACTTCAACTATTTGGTTGTATTTTGTATGTCATATGTCATCAAGAGCAATCAGGACTTACATTTGGCTGGACTGGGCCTTTCATCTGCAGCCCAGCAATGGGAGCCTTAACTTCCAAATCAGCCCATGTGTTTGTAAAACCATCAAACAATCAGTGCGGCTGAGAACAAACCTCTCCTGAAGCATGTGGAGAGATGGCACCAATAAGAGCAGAGTCTCTCATCATTTTAAATGGACTGAAAAACTTGCTCTTGTGGAAACTCTGTGTAGAGCTTGACATCGGCCCAGCTTTACAAGGTTAAGAAAACAAACACTGGCCAAGGCTTACATTGTTTGAGCCTGCATCACATACACTTGTAAAAAAAACACGAGTCTGGTATATCTGCTATATTTTCTTACTTGTTTTTTCATGTCAACTCTTGGTTGAATTTTCATAAATATGACATCACCATTGCTGTTCAGTGTTATTACATCCATTCTGTAACAATGTGGAATTTAGGTTAACTGAAAGGGATCTTTTGGTTTGTCCCTCTGCTGCCCATTGTGGGAATGACAATATATTAGTCATTTCCTTAGCACCTGACAGTGAAATCACTGAGCTCACCGTGTCCTCGCTGAAGCGTACGGTCTGTTTGTTGTTTTCACACAGGCTGTAAGGTCGACCGCTATCTATGTGGGACATCACAGGCTCTCTGTCTTTGATTTAGGGACAAACAGACCACGTACATATTTACTGCTGTTTTGGCATGTCTGAAAGTCATGACACATTTCCTGTTTCCATGATCGTCTGTTAGGGCAGCGCGGTGTAAGAGCTACCAAAGGATCCTCTTTAGACTGACAATGGTTTGTGTCAATCCTTCCTGTTGTTTGTATGGAAAGGCACAATTTTTTCAAAGGCAAGGAAAATTTTAAGCCAATAGGAAGAGCTGAAAGCTTAAGCCGACATTGTGGACGGTATTAATCGGCTCTATATATGCATTCTCTGCTCCATGCACTTGATGTTAATGGCCGAATTACAGCTTATCAGGTTTCTTGGGTTTGAGCATGAGCTATGAATTTGAGTGACATAGTCTGAATGGGTTCAAGCTGAATTCAAGGAGAGTGGCAGGACCCTATTTTTCTCAGATTCCTTTGGCAAAGTTAGGCATAATTTTCAAGCCCTCCACAAATATTAAATTATGAAAAATATAAGGGGGCTGCAATAAAACAATACAATCACGTCTTGTTTGGCTTGGCCAGGGCCTCCGAGGTTCTGGCTGGCAGAAAATCTCCCAATGCGCAGTGTCTCAGGAATGTTTTGCTAGCTGTTTTCCAGAAAAAAAACCCTGCCTCATTTGTCTGGATGCCTCCTTGGGTAAACAGTAGAGCTGAAGTGTTGTCTGTGTCTGAACCTGGAAAACTGCCCTTGTGACTTCACCTAACAAAGCGAAGATAAAAAAAATATACTGGCCACTACATTCTACTGCTATGTATGTTTCTGGCATTGGAGATAGCAAGTGCCCATATTTCTGTCTTATGTTTAGACAGCATTTTCAAGGAAAGAGAGTTTACACAGATGCTTTTAAAACATATCTCTTTAATTCATTTACAAAACGGATACTGCTCACATACAAATTTTTATGTGTAATGGTGCCCATATTTCTCATATTAGTTTACATTGATTTTCCTGGAAGGAGAGTTTATACAGATGCTTTTAAAAGCATAGTTTTATCATTCCTATTCAAAACAGCTTTTTAAACATTTTTCATGAAGGGTTCTACATAAGCACTACATGAGGCCAGTTTTATGACACATCCATAAGCATAGCAAAAACATTTATGAAAACATAATTGACTTTGCCTGTCATAGGTCCCTCTCGAATGACATTATCACAACATAATGAATCAAAAGACCATGGGCATTTCAGTCAGCATGATTAAGTTGAAGTACTTGTGTTTATTAAATTTACCACACAGCCCTTGTGATTGCTGCTAGAAGTTCATATGGATAGCTTTTACACAGAACCTTTAAGAGCAAGAGCTATTTATAAAGAGGTATTTGAAATCATATGATTGTAATAACTGTAATAGAAGTAATTGTGACTGTCAGCATATAATTGCAATGAAGCAAAGTAGGACTTTTTCCCCTATGCAGAAAATCAGTCTTTGCTGTAAAAATGAACCATTGTTATTGAGGCCAGGACACTGCTGTGCTGTCCTGTACGTCATGGTAGTCTGATTTTGATGTCTGATTCACTAATCGTTCCTCGCTGAAAGTAGGAACCCCCCACCTAAACCCCACCTCTGACTGTATGTACATTATCGATACAGCCTGTGGTGATTGGCCCTCATGGCACATAAACCCCGTCCCCTCTGTGTGAGCTAAGGAATCTGGCAGATTGGGCATTGAATTGATTTGTTTATTACATTATATGGAGCACACAAACAGACCTTTGTGAAATCTCAGTAGCCCTTTCCCTGTCGTCTCAAAGCGGAGGAGGGGGGAAAAAAAACACATTCAGCCTCTCTCCTGGGTGGGCCAGAGCTCAGTATCTCAGCGGTAGCGCCACACAAAGATGCAGTCGCCTCCCTCTGTCGCAGATCCCTGTTCCTGTGGCAGGTAACCATAGTGACCAGAGGCGTGATTGCAGGCCCCATTAGCTGGGTTGTTGGGGGCTGCGGTAAGTCGATACCATGTCTTCTGTGTCTTCTGAGTTCTCACTTAGCAGAAAATAATTCAACTCACCATTTTTTTGTAATTTGGACACCGAGGGGTAAATGGCTTGTGTTACTGTTACTGAGGACATCATACACATGACAGGAAAGGCTTTGAAGAGCGTCTGCTTTGACTCAGTGTTTGTATCATTTAGCATGTTATACAGTGTTTGTGGATTGGAATATTACCCTTGATATTGAAAAATTATATCCTTGATTTAAATCTGCTTTCTCTGTATATTGCCAGGGAAAAGAGGTTAGTATTTTTGTATCATGTCCTGAAAGCCATTAATTTGAACTGAATTACAGCTGAATTAGTTATTAACATGTTCCTAGACCAGGACGTCTGCTCTGAAATTTTTGCTATACAACACAATTCATAATATTTTAAGTACAGCCAGGGTAAACTACTGAGCAATTTTCGAAATCACAGCTAAATAACTGCATTAATGAGCCACTTGACAAATTGTAGAATAGTGTTGATTCAGCTGCACAATTCAGTTTGAATGTCAGTTTGGATGAACCCAGCACAGTTGGAAGAGGTGACTATTCAGAAGGTGATTGGCTGTTCTAGGGGTGATGACTGGTTTATACCACCACTGAGGGGCCCTTGTTGTGAGGTCACAAAGGCTAGGGGCCGGCAGCCTGCCAAGGAGTGCAGTGGAGTAACACTGCATGTAGTAAGCTTTTGCCAGCATAGACAACGTGCATTGCAACTCTTTCAGACCAGCCTGCTGAATGAGGTGATGTGCCAGTGATTGGTTTGCAATGTGTACTCATGAACTTTCACTCCTCTCTCCTTGCAGATTTTTTTCCCAAACCTCTGTGGAGGGAATCCTGCGCTGGTAGATAGTGTAAGTACGACCACCTTTGTTAAAAAACTGTGACCTGCTGTAGAGCCAGTTCATTGCCACAGCTGCAGCAATTGTAGCACTTAATCTTTCACAATCCATTCATCTTTGGGCAAAGATATAACAAGTTAGCTTTTGTCTGGTGCTAGTAAATTTTCTTTCACCTGTTATAGAGAATGTCAAAACAGAATTTTATTTTTGGACTTATCTTAGTGTTACAGAAAGATTACAACAACAGTGGGCATTATTCCAAATCCATGGTGCTTGTATATATAACAAAACTAATTTTGAAAAAATACATTTCACTTTCATTTCACTCAGGCATTTGAGTAGTGAAACGTCTGCTCTCTTCGGGCTTCCTGGCCCAGCCAGCTAACTGCTATTTACAAACTGAAATGATTGATGATTCAGCAGATTGAGTATGCTTCCTGGAATACGTTGCCACTGATAATCACTGGTGAGGTTTTGGGTGTTGAGTTTATGTTCTGCTAAATAGTGCCCGACTCTTGACTTGAGGAATCAAATTCTGACCCAAGAACCTGAGGATGTTGCCGGTGTTTCAGCAGAAATGGTACTGATCCTGAAAAAAGACCAAAGCCAGAACACTAATACCCCCACCAAATGGTGTAGTGAAGCATTCTACTCTCTATTTCCTGAGGGTAATGAAAGACATTGAAATATACCAAAACATATTTTGAAATCTCTCACAATATATGAGCAAATATACAAATAACCATTAAGGTATTTGTAATATATAGCTTTTAAACATATTCTTATTAAATTCTATAATACATTGTACTTCCACATAACTAACCTGAATGGGACCAGATATGAAGCGGAACAGGTTAAATAATATAAGAAGGATAGCTAAGGCAATTTCAAAATGAGCAAAAATTAACATCTTTCAACAAACCATTTTAATACTTTTATTTATTATCAAAATATGTATTTCAGTGATTACTATAAATGAAAATATATCAAATAATATTTTATATACAATTGAGAAGAGAACAGAAATTAGTGAGCATGCAGAGCACTGGTATGGACACACTGTCAGTGTACTGCTGTTGTGTATAAGCTGGGACCTCACCTGACTGTCACTTTTCATGACTAAGTGGCATCAGCATTTTGATTTGAATAAATTCATGACTACAACTGCTTTGAAATTAGCAAAGACCTGGTTGACTTTCCTGTTTCTACCTTCAGTTCACTATTGTGAGAACTGAATCCATGTTAGGAAATGTAACCTTTGTTTTGGTCCAGTTCTGTTAAATGAAAAGATAGTGTTTGAACTGACATTGCTTATAGATGCAGTCATTAGCCATCAGCACTTATGCCATGAACTGGTGCCTCTGTTGATTGTTGAGCTGGGCAACAATGTGTTCTCAGGAAAAGGTTTTCTGAGAAGCAGGTGCTCTGCTAATGGACTACTACACCCTCACTTCACACCACTCTCATTTATTGCTGTAAGAGGTGCTATTACTTTGTGTGTGTGTGTTTGTGTGTGTCTGTCTAGGTGAGTGCGTGTGTGTTTGTGTGCATCTGTCTTGGGTGTGTGTGTGTGTGTGTGTGTGCGTGCGTGCGTGCACATGTGGTTTTCAGTGTGTGTGTGTGTGTGTGTGTTTGTGTGTGTGCATGTGCTGGTGTGTGTCTGCTTGTGTGTGTGTGTTTGTGTGTGTGTGCGTGTGTGTCTGTGTAGATGTTTGTTTATGTGTGTGTGTGTCTGTGTGCATGTGTGAATTTGTATGTTTTGTAGTTAGGTTTCTCCCTCTGTGACGTCCTGTACTGTCAAATGTGACCACGCCCCTCTGTCCCAGGTTTTTGAAGAACAGCTCGTGCTTTCCCTGGATGAAGAAGAGGAAGAAGCTACACCGTCTCACTCTGGTAAGATTTTTATTTGATATAGACACATATTTTCTGTGCAACGCTGTGGACTCTGATGTTCATAATGTAATCATAAGGAAAACATTTTAAACCCATTGCTCTTTCTGAATCATTTGTAACTCAGAAAACTCGGATGTAGCCAGCAAAATGGGGGCCTAGTGAAAAATGGGTAGTAACCGTCTAACACAGTGATATCTTTTACTCCTCAGCATCTGCACCTGGCACCTATATATTACAAGTGACTAACCTCTGTATATTAATTACAACAATAATTAAGTGCAAATGTATAATGATCAGAAAGTATTAATTATAATAATGTTTGTAATACTACTACAGCTGTACTATACTACTACTACAACTAGAACTAATACTACTACTACTGCTACTACTACTACATTTAATAATAATAATAATAATAATAATAATAAACATTTCCATTTTACATATTTTATACAATACATTGTATTTTACAGTGAATACAATGTATTGTGAAAGGTATACTCAACAGAACAGAGAGGAAGAATTGATGATGCTGTTGAATTGTAATTGTGGTCCACAGCTGGCTTCCACTACCATCTGTCATCCCACTGCTACCTCCAAGTGGCCTAACCGGCAGAATAGGGCTGATAGTGAAACATTTTCTCACTCATTCATCTGTGTGGCACTTCGAATGGCTTACTCATGTGTGTAATTCAATTAGGATCAATCTGAGATTTGCAGTTTCTCATCTGCTCGTGTGGAAATGGCTGTGGGCAGGCTGGACCCTCTGCTGTGCCTTTCTGCATGGCCTACACTTTAAGGAGAGAGATTCAGGATATTTTGATAAGAGGCATGAGACATGATAGCTAAGTATACCACCGTATGTTGGCCTCTTTTAATTTATCATATACTCATTGACAAATTTCTTTTTGATGTATCTGACAGATACCCATAGCATTCAGATCCGTCAGACAAATGCTCTGGGGCTCAAACAAGGGTTTAAATAAGATTAGGCATAATGAGGAACTAGAAAAGTATAAAGCAAGTCCAACACGCAAACAGTCTATATTTAATTATTCTTACTGAAACTGTGTAACAGGATTAGAGGATTCTGGCCAGTGCTGCTATTTTCCCAGTTGTTTTGGGTTCTCAGTTTGAGAGACCTTGCTCCTCTGGCTGTTGAACAGTAGGTGGAACTCTGTGTCCAGTCCTGTCTCACACTGACAAGTCAGAACGTCTCTGAACAGACACTGAGGCGCCATGTTGGCCTTTATAAATTGCTTCGTAATGCCGGCATGTTTTCTGTCAATTCCATTTTATTACTTAAACTGCTCTTTGAAAGGCTTTTCCAGCTATGGTAACATGTTTAAAGGAGTGTTCCATTGATGATTCTGGCAAATAGGCTGAAGTTTTTCATTTTAATCTTGCTTGCTAATTGATTTTTCTTTGTATGGTGTATTGGGTCAAAAGATATGAAAAGTGACTGAAGATGCTTTGTTTGTACACCAAGATATCAAATGGTGAATTTAATTGTCTTTGAAAAGAGGAAAAAAAACATTTGGGCATTTAAGTGTAAAGTCAGCAGTCATATGGTTCACTGTGTTTCAGTGTTATTGAAGTAGTTTTTTACTGTATTTACTAGTTTGAAAATATGCGTGGCGTAAGGGCTGAGGACAGACATTGGGTTTGTTTTTGAGGTAATGCTGCTCCCTGGCTGGTCAGACAGGTATTGCTAGAGAGAGGGTGAGTTGGCAGGATAATTACTGTTATTAGCTTTGGTTTGGGGTTATGGCTTGTGGGTCATTGCTTGCAAATCAGCTCTGTCATATATGACAGAGGAGAACGAATGTGAGGAACTTGTCAGGAAAGTTGCCATGGCAATATTTTAGGACATCCTCATCCCTTGATTTCTGCCTGGCTCCTCTCTTCTGCATTCTCCTCTCCTCTCTGCCCTTCCTATACTCCCTCCTTCCTCTCACTCATTCCTTCTCTTTTTCATACATTTTGTGCAATGTCAGACGTTAACAATCTAACCAAGAAGCTGACTTCCGCCTTTGCCTTAATCGTGCACGTTGATTTCCTTGTCTCACACAAGGATCTCCATGCATAATGATGTGGCTGTTATGTGGACCAATGATAGCAAAATCTATATTTAGCAATTGTTTTAGAAGCACAGATTTAGCGGTCTTGGGACTGAAATCCCATGTGGGACACTGCCTCTGTTGTCTTGAGTCATTTGAAGAGCATGAAGACAATGCAGTATTGTATAATGAGTCTGGTTCTGCCCGCACAAACACATGGTCCATTTGTGTTTTTTACTGCTCCACATAATAAGACAGCAATTTTAAATTTAAGCCAAATTTGCCTTAGCCACAGGGGTCAGAGATTGCATAATGTGTTACGCAATTGGGAAAAGCATCCAGTCTACAATGTGACCAGCCTTTGCACGAGCAGTGTTGAAACAGCAGAATTGGTTAGGCCCGTCATCGCGAGCCGTTTGATCCTGAGGCGTGCCTCACCGATGTTTCCCCAAGTCAGTTCACTTATCAATGCACCAGTCTGCATTACTGTGCCCCATTAAGTCCCCCGCTGTGAGGAACCTTCACAGTGTGTAACCCTGCAGCTTGGCTCTGGCCGCTTAGGGTCACTGTACTCAATGCTGGCCCACTGCTCACAAACATCTCAGGCATTTACATTACTCATTTACATTACATTACCACTGCATCACAGTCAGGCAACCAGCATCCCTAACCAAAGGGAAGTCAATCCCACATGCCGTGCAGGTTAGGTCTGTAGCGATAGAAATATAGTTTATTTCCAACGCCAATGGCCTGGCTTATGCTGGTAATAGGCTCCTCTGGAAAGTAGGATTTGGCATTTACATGCAAAATTCATATAAAAATCCTTCATGAATGTACCGTCTTACTGCCAGAATAGTTGATGTTATATTCTTTTCATCTTCATGTGTTTATGCAGTAGTTTGACAGCTATTTTTTCGTTTGAATTGTATGGTCTGTCTTGAATTACCTCACATTCTGTTACTATGTAACTTCTTGTATTACATTTTCTGAATAATTGTTTTTAGCAGCAGATGTAAAATCATAAATGAATGATTTAAGAGGGCTACATCCATTCCTTGGAACTCCTCAATTGCTTCAAAGCAAAAAATAGAACTTGTTTATTTGTGGTTTCTCATATTTTCAGTGGTTATAAAGTTCATACAGTTGGTTTATTCCCAACTCAGGGAGCACTCAATACCCAGCGATCTGGCTATTGCTCAGCCATTATGGGTTAATCATATTGTACTTCGGCACAGCGGAGCAGGAGTGCATGCTATTACACAGTGCGGTGATTAAAGGGATGGTATACATCATGTAAAAGTGCATGCTGTCAGCCCTGTATGTAATTACACGAGTTAAGTAAAGCGTTTCCCACGCTATGTGGTTTTTGTCATTGGGAAGTCGTATACTCTTGGAGCGTATTTCACAGAGGACGATGAAAGCAATTTTCATCACAACATTAAATCACGCTAATAAGCCTTGCACACTATGTGATTAAGACTTTAACTCTGACAAACCATTGCAGCAGAAAAGCCTAGGCTTACTGATAATCTATTGAGGTGGATGGAGTTTTTTTTTCTGTCACTTGCACAAAACTGTGCAAAGAATGGAAAAGGCCAGAGAGGATGAGAAAATAAATGATTAGACGAGTCTTCCAGGTGATATGTGAGTACGAAGGATTTTTATTATGAAAGAACCCTCTTCCAACGCATCAGGTATGTTTCATGTGGTTGAAAATTTTCAGTATGTTATAGCAATTTAATTGGAGTAATGATCATGAGAGATGATCATACTAGTCTGTGTAGACAAAATAATGGCCATAAAGAAAACAAGCTTCAACTGGGAAGGGGACCAGCAGTCACGAGTCAAAGCTGTCTTTCCGGAATAGACAGGTACTTAACCGGATAGCTGCTAAAAAGCATGAAACAAAGGCCTCAAAATGACAACAGAAAATCAATCTGTGTTACCCAGTGTCAATAAAAACTTGTGAGTTGTGAGCTTCACAAAATGAATCTTAATGATAGGGCAGCCTTCAGGAAGCTGGTTGTAGTGAATAATGTCTGATGAGTTGCCTTTTACTCTTTTTGTGCATATGTACAGACTTGTTTTTTGGGGAAAGCTAAAGGAAGTCTTCAACTCACATTGGATAGTCCAACTGTTAATCACAGTGGTAAATGTATCATGGTCTGGGAAGCCATTTTGTGGGAGTCATTGGGGTTGATTATTCCTTTTCATGGTAGAATTATGGCCAAGGAATACAAAGCCATTGTAGGAAACCATGTGCACCATATGGTGCAAACATTATTTCTTAAGCATGGTCTGATATGCCAATACAACAGCCCCAAATGAAATCCTAAACAGATTCAAGAGTGGTTTCATCAATACCAGACTGAAGTCACCCTCCATGGCCTCTCCAATGACAAAATCTAAACATCAGGTTTCCTGCTCCTTCATCTCTCCTCTTCATATCAGAACTTGAAGAACAGTCTAATAACTTGAATCAGTCTAAGGTTTATTTAACAGCTTTGCATATATTTATGTATTAGAAATTTTCTAGAAAGTCTAGTTATGTTAGTTGAAAGGTTAAATCATATACATTAACTCAAAATCATCTATTTTAGGGAAACTAAGAAACCATAGCTTCCCTTTAGCTGGAGTCTGTACACAGCTCACATAGGGTGCAATTATTCAATATGACTAATTGTAAAAGACTGGGCACCACTTGTGTTTGGCTGTGTTTTTTATGTAGACTCTTTTCAAGCTTATAATGAAGAGCTTGACTTTTTACGATTCTCCTTGTAAAATTAAATATGGACACTGTGCAAAAAGGCCTAAGTTTATTGTACTGACTTAGAAAGTAGACAGAGGCTTGTGGGCAGGGGCATATTGTTTGAATACATTGTAAAACATTGTGTTGTACATCACACATTGTAGTCATTTTATAGTATCTGTGTTTGTGGCTCGCTTCATGGTAGCAGTTTCAGCCTTGTGGACTCTGTAATGCACTAGCTTCAAATGGCTTACATAATCACATACATTTTCAGTGATTACCCAGCATCCCACCCATAGGCCACTCTTCTTGAACAAGGACAAAGGAAGTCCCTAGATCAGTAACAGCTTGCTCAAATCTGCTGGACAGACTTCAGATTACATATCGTGGGAAAACAAAAGGGGCCATCATCTGAAAGATACAGCATCTGTATTCCAGTGTGCAAATGAAATTCTGTCTCCATGGTGAAGTGATGTAAGCAGTGGATTTCTAGGGGGTGGAGTATTTGAATGAAAAGACACTCCTGGCCTAGAAGATTCGTTCCTTTCAGATATCACCTGATAATTCACACATTTGGCAGCACTCACAGTGGGCTTTACACTCCATTAAGTTTGTTTGAAAATGACCTTTGTAGTGATTAGAATTAGCTATTCATCTCACTAGCAATCAGTGCAAATGTATTTGTTATAGTGCAGGGTTTACAATGAAATCTTCACATGATCAGTAAGCAAAGAGACTTGAAAACCCAGCTCAGGTCTGGGAAGAGAATAACCAGAAAAACCACCAAAGTCTTGGGAAAATACAGTCAAGAAGCACTCCTGGAAAATGGCACAGGTGTAAATGTTATGTTGATATATAATATCCTTGTGTCCCGAGCATGAATCCGGAGGCAGTGAAAGGATGCTGAAAGCATGCACATTAATCAGGTGAACCTCAGGACAAAAATTTGCATGAGTGTTATATTTCATGGCCACCTAACATACATCAGTGTTTGAACACTTTCCAGCCTGTGGTTTCTCTCTTTAGCATATACACAGCACAAACCACAGGCCTGCTCTTTGGCAATGACAGTCGCAAATTATTGATTATAATACAGGATCCATGAATATTGTACTGTGTTTGCAGTATTAAAAAATACACTTCAGCTTTTCCATCAAAACCTGAGTTTACAGATTGTTTTCCCCAGTAAAATCTGAGGTTCATGTGGTTAAATAGTTTAGGAGTGAGTCCATTGTATGGATTTCACTTAGGGACCATTCAAATCCTGCGCAGGGGCCCACTGGTGTTGTTTCCAAGGTAGCATTTACTTAGCAATTTTACACGTCTTTATTACCCTGGAGGACTCTTGCTCATATTTCTATACAGTAACCAGATTCCATGCTTGTCATTCCATTTCAGGGGGAAATCACAATGAATGAATTGGAACATTTACTGGTTAATTATTCACTTACAGACGTTTAGCGAGACCCGTTCTCCTCGAAACGGAATGCTGTGGCGGCCAGCTCGGTTAGAGACTTTTTTTGCATTTGGCAGATAGTGGCTGCAATTTCAGCACTGCGCGGTTGGGACTCAGTCCGGCCTGTTGTACACATTCTTGTAACTAACCTCTTTTCCAGTTCTGTTTCTTCATCTAATGCCCGTGACCTCAATCAGATCCCCCTGCTTAAACCTCAGTTCTGAAACTGGGGGTGTGGAGGGATTCATCTGAGCGGAGTTTACTGCTCGTCTGCTTTCACTCGAACAGTAATTGAAAGTGAAGAAACCTAAAAGAAATGGAGCTGAATAACTTGGACTTCTGTACAGGGGTTTTAAATCTGCTTTCCCGGTTATAGAATAACTTCACAGTGAGGCCATCTGCTGAGGTTGGGGAGTCATGAAGTGTTGTGTCCTATTCGCGTGAGGAAACATAGAAACGAGATACAGTGGTTCTAACCTATGGAGGATGAATGACTTTAGCGGTTGGAGCATGGAGAAGAGTGTGCAGCTCAGTTGCCTGTGATTGTTTATAGCTCTGGGATGTACGGTAGCGTAATCACTCCTAACCAGCTCACAGCTAAATTACCCTGTAAACAACATTTTTCCTTTTTTATTTTAGCTGTGGAATTTATGTGGCCGCTGCTTACCATTATACTTTTTTCAGTGTCACTGTAGCACAAATAACAGCAAGTAACAGTTTCCTGAGACAGTACAGACACAGATGTCTCTACTGGATGAATATTTTGTGCTTAAGCCTTCATTGTGCATGTTTTACACAACCTAAACTCCTGCAGTACAACCTGGAGCAACGGTTTTCACATTATGTCGATGACACAAATCCCTTTGAGCGACATGTGGTAATGGTTTGGAAAGTGGCATGGTGGTCCAAGGTACCAACTGTACTTTTGGGAACCTATGAAGGTGACGAGACACATACTATACTGTAAAAACAAGATTTATAGAAGAGGCCTTTCTATGAACACTGCCAACATTGCCATGAGTTTGGCCATCAGTGCAGCATGGCTTCTCTGGGACACATTGAGTGTTCCCAGGTTACCCAGTATGCCTTTCACTGGTTTTATAAGCACATCAGTTTGGGTTTCCAATAGCAACACATTTAGGTGCTCACAAAACATCTTTAGACTCAAGTCATCTGAGTGAGCCAGCCAGCACAGAAGTAAACGTTGCCTGTGTGGATGAGATTGTAATGAATTATGTGCCTTTTAGGTACACTGTTTGCTTTTCTTTGCAGGTGCTTACCTCTCAGTAATGGTCTTAATATCTTTAGTCTTGCTTGACTGGATTTGTAAGCATACAGATGAATTTCAAGGATATTTACTATTTATGTGTATTTATGTGGCTGATTCACCATAGCATTGTACAAAATAGAATCTTCCCTGGCAGGGATGAGGATGAGAAAGCAATTACAATACCTGAGACAGAACATCTTTTATTAACATGGTTTATATTTTAATACACCAAGCCTGCCTTTGCAGAGCTGCTGTGGTGCAAATGCGTTCCTAACAGGTTCATAATTCAAAGACGCAGGAGCATCTGAAAGTAAATAAGATAACATTTTGTTCCCAACGCTCCATATAATTATGGGATGAACGCAAATGATGGAGCACTTCCTGGAAAGTGTTTGCATGGCAGAGTGGTGTGTGAGCTGCACGGATGCAAACGGGTGGGCGGGCAGGCGGGAGGGAGGGAGGGAGGGAGGGAGGGTGTGGTGTGGCTGCTGGGCTCTGAGGCAGGTGCTGAATGTGTCATGTGTCTGAGAGAAGTCTTCCTCTGCTCCTCCGCTGGTGAGACATTCTACATCCCTCTCTGGTGATCCCCTCTCCTCCATTCCACCAGCTGGGGAAACTCCCTCTGCCTGACAACCTGGGAACATAGTGGGCACACAGCTAAATGTTCTGTGTTCATTTACCTGTAACACAGTTTATGTGACTCAGTAGGGATCACTTTTTGGAAAATAAAGTTTATACTTTATCGAAAGAAATCTGTCAAGCATGATATAACATTAACGATTTTACTGTGTGACTATGAGTATTCGGTGACCAAGACATTCTGTATCATTATAGATGCAGGGATTCATTTAGTTTCAGGAAGGTGTGGATATAATGCCATTTGAACTTTGGATAGATTTTTTTATCTTGCATAATTTTACATATGATAGATTTTAAACTCATGAATTGTATTTAATGAATTGCTTCAGTACAATTGAATACCAAATTTGCTGAAGTTCTCTGCTGTTGGCTTCACGAGTTCACGTCTGACAGGGTGAAATTCAGTATGCGAATCATTGGATTAAGTATAAGAGAGTGGTGCTATTTTAGGTTTTGAAAAGCAGTCACACAAAGACTTGAGGTTTATTCCTGGAAATAGTAATTACAGAGCTCTTTTTGTATGAGTAGTGAACATCTGTGGTCACTATAGACTTGAAGACACTGATTAAAGATTTAGATGAGAATACAGAATGGATGGATCAAACATTTGCGAAGAGACTTGTTTACTTTTCCAAGCAGTACAATGCATGCGGTATTATATCTTGTCTTGACTTATAGCTGTTCTGGTTTTACAAATTCATAATGACCAACGATTCTATAAACAGAAAATCATGATCAAAGATGCAGTCCTAGCTTTCCATCCTGGAAGAGGACTTTGACTGCAGACTCTTTCATTTGCATTGTGGTTGACCCTTGGTGAGAAGCGTTGCCCTCTGGCTTTTGGGAATGACTTCTGCATTTGTTTGGACATGTGTGAAATATATGGCCCTGAACATAGTCCCTCCTTGTTTGTGTTTTCATGGGGCTGAGGGGTACAGCTTCTGCTCTTAAAGTACAACAAAAGGAAATGTAAACTTTAAGTTCTGTCAAGATCTACTCTAAGAGGACAGTAAGCGCATTCAAAGAAAGACCACTCTAAATACACTCAATGATTATATAAGCACTGCATTATGTAACTGCAAGTAGTAGGTAAATGCTATTCACTATAAGTACATAACTACAGAGCCATTGTAGAACCAGTGAGAGTTTTGTTTAGAGTTGCTATAGGACCGAGGATGTGAAGGGGAGTACTTATGGAAATATTGGAAACATGTCATATACATGATCATATACATTACATGAACTGATATTATGCTACGAATGTGGAAATGACTATGAGAATCTAGCATGTTGCTGCTGGATTACACTTAAGAAGAATTTCTTAAATTTTCTCAGACTGCACTATGTTTCATTACACTGGAAGGGTACATTTTCAAAATGTATTGCCATTATGATCATAATTTTAGGTGATATGTTACGGATAAGTGCCTCATCACTTATACTGCTGAAATTCTTGCAGTCAGGTCCGGGTGTAACTATGGTTTCAACTGGTACACAGATTTGTTGTTCCTCATGGAGCAAGATCCTATAAATTGGGCATTATGATCAATCAACAGAGAAAGTCGAAGCATGACTAGTGAGATTAGTGAACATCTGTAGTCATTTTACAGTTGAAGACAGATCTGCTTTGTCAGCAGGACACAGCTGAGGTGGGAACTGACCCCATCTCCTGAGCTGAAAAACAGGAGCCACCATGGGCTTCAGCAGTACTTGATGTGAACTCAGAAAACAAGCTCAATGTCTTAGACTCACAAAAGATGAGCCACATTTTCGTTATTTCTGATCTTTTCCCTCACTTCCTCACGCATTCATTTCCAGTGTTCCCCTCGCCCTTGTCCCCCTGCTCCAACCTGCTGCTGCAGCTCCATCCACACACCCCCTCTGCACCCCAGAGGCCCCACAGGCACATGGCGCTGCAGTAGCCTGTGGGGGGGGGGAGAGGGAAGTTTAATGTGAGTTTAGTGAACAGGCGGCAAAGGCAGCCTCTTTCTTCACGGGGCTCGCTCTCCTGCAAGCACGTATGGGGCGCGCAAAGAAAGGAGTTTTGTGCAGCCCGAGAAGACGCGGGGGGGAGGGGTTGCCAAGGCCATGCTGAATGCTAATTGCGTAGCGAGTCGTTCTGGGAGACTGTATAAGAATGGAGGACTTGTTGTAAAAAGCTGCCGCTGGGGCTGTTGTTGCTGAGAGCAGAGGTTGTAAAACTGCCAGACCCCAACACCGCTGAAATCGGGGGTGTGGGGGGATGCTTACAAGCTTCCCCGATGCAGCCTGACCAATCTTAGGAGCAATGGAAACAGTCAGAAACATATTCGGCTCTACTGACTCCAGAGGACGATTCCCCACCCCCACCCCCCCACCCCCTTTTCCACCCACTCCTCCTAAAGACCCACGACTGTTTCCAAATCCCCTTTTCACTCTCCTCTTTCCTCTCTGCCTTTTGCGCGTCTGCAGTCTGCCTGTGGGTTCAGCAAGCGCTGAGGTCGGACAATGCGTGGTTTGACATTTGTGGAGAGGGTTATCTCGCCCCCTCAGCTGCCAAACTCTGCCGGCTGCCAGTGGTGAGGGGTGAGGGCCGGGGGGCGTGGAGGGGAAGGGGGGAGGTTTGGTGGTGACGCAGCGTGAGGTTAAAGAGGGAAAGACCATGGAAAGAAACCTGTGGATCTCCGTTCTCCTTCCAGCCTCCGAGTCTCTCCCGTCGGTGTTTGCACATGGAAAAAGTCGGCTGTAGCTCTGTGGGAAAGAAGCCAAAGACAACAGGAGCTGTGTCACAACACTAACACATACTGCGTCCAGCGTGGCGGAGGAGCCATGCAATGCAGCGGCGCAGCTGTTAGCCTGGAGACGTCGACCTCGCCACTGCAGAAGTCCCACTTCTGGCGGCTCCTTAAGACTCTCTGCGTGACGTAAAGGGGTGGCGCCCCCTGTAAGCCACCCCACCCCCTCTCACCCTCACCCCCCCACCTTGCGAACCCGGCTGAACCCCCGCGGCTCACATTTGCATGGAAATTGAAAAGGTGAGTTAATGATTCATCGGCCTTGGCTGACCTTCTGAATTCTTCTGGACACCTCGTCTCGCATCGGCTCCTATTTGTCTCCTGGGAGGATTTGAGGACTGTCGTCTGGCCGGACTGCCCTGTTCTCGGTGTGTCTTTCGTTCCCCCCTTACACACACACACACACACACACACACACACACACACATACATACACACAAACACACACACACACACCACCCCCTCTCATGTCTGGGTTACAGCTCTCTGTGCAGCCAGTCCCGGAACATGAACCCAGTGCTGCAGAAAGGATAATCTAGAATCGGACCCCCGAATCGGACACCATCCGGAGAACTGTTGTTCTGTTCTGAAAGCATGCTGGGTTTCACCTCACCAGCTGAACTGCTTGTGTGAAACACACTGGGAAGAGAAATGGATTCCGACTCGGATTCCCCCTTTAATTATTCCTGGCCCTCATTCCCGAAAATGAGGATCCGTCCGAGGACGTCAAAACAAGGTAAAGAAAGGAATGAGCAAGCTCAGACAGACTATTTCATGGGAGGGATTTTTAACTGTTATGACAGCTGTATTCTTTAGCATGAAAGTTGAAGAGAAATTAAACCGAAGTTGTGGCTTGTGAAGTGCACTAGCGTACTTTGCTGCCCTGCAAGGAAACTTATTTAGAGCCAGATTTGTTTGCAAAACAGTTTTCAGTTGATGTACATTTAAATAGGAAAGAACACTGCTTACTAGAGCAAGTAGTAATAAGTAAAATGTTGTGAATAATAGACTGCACAGTGGTTTTAATTGCAAACTGGCCATATTTTGTCTGTAACACCCCCCCATGCTACCTTTGTAGTTACTTTTGTTGTAGTTACCTCACATATCACCGCTGTGATTTGCATTGTCCCATATTGTATAGATGTGTCTGAAATTTTGTCTCATAGATATAGTGCTTTGTCTCTGCTTGCATGTTTAAGATGCAAATGTGGAAGGATACAAGTGACAAACTAAAGATGTAATTGACCTTTTTAAAGTGAATGCAGTCGTTACCGGACATCTGATGAGTTTCATGCCTGCTAAATGTTTCTCATTAAGGGCTGCGTTTTTTTCATGGCTGACAGCAAGTCCGTTTCTGTTCAGCCGCAGAAAAACAAAATGTTCTCTGATGTGTTTACTAGGGGCTACTCACGAATTGTTAAGTCCCTAAGAATTGCACCACGCAAATCGAGCACTCTCATCGTTGGCAGAACCCCCAGAGAAACAAACGGCAGGACGTCTCGAACTTTTCATCGTATGTCATATTTCTCAAGGATCATGGAGCTGTTGACTTCTGGGGTTCAGCCAGTTCAGGCTTTTGTGTATTCTCCTGAAAGTGAATATTATCAGGTTACGGCCATGTTTGTGTCACCGGCATAGCGCCAGTGATCTGGATATTATTGTGGGTGGATGGTAACAGTGACCAAATGACCCGGGATAACTTTAATTCTGTTCTGTGTGATGTTCACTGTAGAAGTTCTTCATTTCATGACAGTTTCAGTAAAGGAAACGGGATAGCCTTGTTCCTGGTGATTATTAATAATTATTGTTGGTATGCACTCAAATGCGATCTGGCATGATTCTAGACAAGTGATAGTGATCCCATCTGGAAAATATATTACAGTGAAGACAAGACTAAATATATAGACAAGGAAGAGAAATGATAGACAGATGGGGAATGTTTTATAAACTATATCCTACAGACTGCTCATTTTATCCTCTAAGGTTACCAGATTCAATCAAGATCAAGTCAACACCCCAGCTTCACCACCTTAGTTATATGAATTATTATGTTTTTTAAAGTTCACTATTGCAGTTACTGATGTTTTATCAGCAGAATTTAACACCTGGGTCTTGTTAGCTCATTCTCTGGTTTCTTGTGAATGTTTTCTTCTCTGTTGTTTTCATTTCTTTGTACAGTAAATGGGCTAAGAATATAAAAGATATGGACTGTATATACTATAAGGCTATGATAAGTCTTTGTGGCTTTGGTCAAACAATTTTTTGCTTACCCAAATAACTTGAATATTGTGAAATGGATGTGATGTTTGTTGCCTCATCAAAAGAATGAATTTCATTAGCACAGTGAATAAAGACAGCTGTAAGCACTTGTAAATGTGCTCTAAGAACAGAGCTCTCTTTTAGCTAGCCAGAGGAATATCAACTGAATATTTTACTAATCTGTATTTGGAAGGGTTTTTGTAGTTGTTTGTTTAGTATTCTGATATTGAGCTAAATCCAACACATGGCATTGTCCAGACATCTTCAAGCAGCCACTCTGGTTGCGCATAAGAGTGTCGTGTCTGTGTGAAGTGGCCAGCACACCTACAGTAAAAGCTCCATTCAGTTGACGATCTCTCTGCACTGACAGAGATGAACAGTCACAGATGTGCCACCTCACCCTGCTGCAGTCTGCTGGACTGCCCACACACACACAGATCAGCCTGACAGGAGCGGTATTTAAGAAGACAGTCTGAGGTCAGAGAGTGAAGATAGAGACTCCCACAGTGTGTCAGAAAGCTAAAAACCTAACACTGCCACGCAATTAATCTGAGCAACCATTAATTGGATGTGGAGTAGCATTAAATTACAATACAATATGCCTCTCTGCAACACTTATTTCACACCTACTTAATCTTTTGGGAAATTTGCCTTTGACTTGGAGTGGAATAAACTACTGTATTTGTAAAGATTATTTGTAAAAGCCAGCAAAATAATTAAAAACAAGATTTTGCAACTCTGTTTAGTTTCTGAAAGGATTATTTCAAATTTAAGTAGGTTTAGTTGACATTGTAAAATCTAAATGTAATGACTTATGTAAGTAGAGCAAGAGCAGTCATTATTATTGTTGCTGGAAAATGTTTGTCGAGCTCTCAGCTGTTGTCTTTCTTTGAAAGCTGCACTTACAATCTGTAGAGTTAAGACCATGGCAACGCAAAAAGAGAAGACAGAGTCATTACAACTAATCTCCAAAGCGTTAGGAGAAAACATCCTGCGTCATCCAGTTCCTATAAAGTACTTACTCTTTTGTTACATACCATGGTCATTTCTGGAAACTGAATGATGAATTTCCTTGAACTCAAAAGTACAGTTGGTACAAAGTGGCCACCCAACTTAACAATATTTCCGCTCTGGTTTGTCTTTTGGGGGGCCATATTCTGCGAGCATTCAGGGTTTCCCCCATAATGAGAAATCAGCCCCAGAAAAAAAGCAACTGTTCAAATTTCCCCTTTTTTCCAGGCTTTTGTAAGGAACAACAGTGGGAGCTTGGCGCGGGCCAAGTTTTGAGTGCGGCTCTCGTCTCAGAGCTGGGTGCTTTAAGCTGATTTGAGGGCTTGTTTCATTTTAAACGCCCTTGTTCTACGACCCTGGCTGTGAGTGGGGCCTTTGTCTCCCTTTGTCAAACTGGCTTACGAGTGGAGCTGGAGACCGTAGATTGGTTTCCACCAAGAGGCCGTTTCTAAATACAGATTGCACTCTGCGAGGGTTCTCAAAACACTGGAAAGTTGAGCGGTTTGGTGCAGCTGTTTGTGGCTTGATGATGGCACGAAACGGGCACAACAACTCAGGGGGCCAAACGGCCTCTTGGCATGATTACTCCAGCCCTGGTGGTGTGCGTTACCCTGACTGAAATCTTTCAGACGGAGTATAAACGAAACATGTCATGAATAAAGTCTTGTGTTTATTCAAATGCGAAGTGATATTATCAGGACAGCATGATGTGTCTCGTACAATTCATCAAACGTTGAATGTATCCTTTTGCATGGAGACAAATATTCTCATCAAGCAATTTTCAAGACGAGATTTACATTTCAATATATGTAAAATGATAGTCTGTATAAAATATGCAGATGCCAATCAGAGCTGATTTATCGTCCCCTCAGGGTGGGTGAGTCTCAAGTACAGAACACGACAGAGAGAGGTTTCCTATGAAGAAACTACAGTTCACATGTCTGATTATGGCCATTATTATTTTTGCATTTTCTTTGTATTGCATGTTCTCATATTACTGCAGACAGCATCTTGTCTTTTCTCAGTTAGTGATTAGAGAGCTGCAGTTCTTTTGGCTGCTTTTTGATCTTTGTGAGCAGTGACATTCCTTTTATGTCTTACGAATAAACACATGTGCTGCATTACTTAACTCAGGATGGATTAATTTTAATATAATACTGTAAGTGTAATACACATAGTATGCTTTTGGGTGTTTTAATCATTACCTAACAAGTTTCAAAACTGTCCATTTACCACCTGGGTTTTTATTATTGATTGTCACATTAGACATCTATGCTGATTTGCAAATGAAGTGTAACAAGATTCACTGGTTTTGAATGAGTCAATTTAAGGAAAATTATCCAGTCTGTATCTTTTTACATGTCTTGCAGATCCATCACTGTTTTTGTGTAAATTACTTTTATTTTATGCTGATTTTGAAACCCATAACACCATAACTGCAGAAAAATCTTGTAGTTTTCAGAGGAAAAACCTTAAGAAAAAAAGTAAGGAAGTAATTCAATAGACTGTGCTTGGCACCCCTGTGATTCATTTTTATTTGCACACATAAACACAAATGGACAATGTTTTGAACCTCCAGGAACTTCAGGACTTAATTTTATTGTGTTTGCAGTCCAACAATTTACTGGGCAGCCACTGCTAACTTGTTTTGTTGCTGATAAGTGGATTTAATTCCATAGGAAAGATATTTATTTACTTTCTAAAGCATGGTATTGAAACCAAGCTAGCACAGAGACCTTCCAGATAAAAGCTGCTGGTCTGCTCGTCCATGTTCACCTTTTTTAGGAATCCTTTTACAAGTTCAGGGCACTTATGGCTTGGCAATGAAATACAAAACCAAATATTGTTCCATACATGTGGCGAGCAGCTGTTGTCTTTTTACTTTAATCTGGCATTGCTTTTAGATACTCCTCTCCCGTAAGCCCTGGCAGACATCAGTGGACTGGCCCCAGTATGCTCTCAGTATGTTGCCACCCTCACCCAGCGATAGCAAAGGGGGAAAAGTGAAACAGACAGAGTGCTGTGAAATAGGTTTGGCTCGATTTCATCTGTGCATTCTGTGCTGCTAATGCCCCCCTAGAATAGAGACCCCCCTCCGCCTAATTCAATCCGGAAGCTCCGACAGCCCCAGGGAGGGAGTGCAGAAAGTGTGAAATTCACAGGGTGCCGCTTAGCAGCATCACTTTGGTACATGTTCCCATTCAGTGCAGGCCTGATGGGCTCCTTCCCATGGAGGACGGCTGTGACATACAGGCACTGAGGGAAATCTACTGCAGCTTTCAGCTTTCAGAAACATCCGAAACTCAGATTGCAAAACCAATCTTTGTATAGACAATTCCAGGTGTGATAAATCAAACTGATATGGACTAAGAACCTGTGTCCTGTCATGGACAGCATATGATTAAGTATCAGAAATACTAAAAATGAAAAGTGCTGTAAAGTCCAATGCAGACTTCATTATATAACATGGGCATGTCACTTTCATGAAATGTATCTGTTGACAGATGGCCTAGACTCAGGTATGGAAGATGAGATCATTTCAAATATGAAACATAAAAGGATGATCTTGTGGTTTTTTCACTTGCTGATTTTTATTTACTGTTTTTTTACAAGTTTTATTGGAAAAGTTTGACTGGCTGGAATTTTTGACTGTACAATCAACATCCTCAAACATAACTATCCATTTCATACAACATAATAATACAAACAAAATAACAATTATACAGAATAGATATGTGATTATCATAAAGTATTATTTATACAAAGGCATTATCCTCTCCAGGCACCAGCAAGGGAATTTGCAGGAATGTCAGCAACCTCTCTTAAGCTTATTGAAACATTTAGATTTTATGTGTGTCTGGGGAAGTGTCATTGCGTGTGTGTGTGTGTGTGTGTGTGTGTGTGTGTGTGTGTGTGTGTGTGTGTGCAGATCTACACTTCTTGTAGGGGAGACATATCACATATGCTTCATGAATCATTTCAAAAGCCATAAGAGCATGCTTTCTTTGAAAGGTAGCAATAGACTAGGTTCCATTAACCTTATAACCTCATAGACATTAGTTGTGATCTACTGTAATTATGTGCCAAACAGTTTGCCACTGCTTTTTGTATCATCCTCTGGAAACCTTCACCATCCACTAGCAGAAAACATTTAGGTCCTACAGGCTTGTTGTCAATAGCATGTGTAATACAGCTTTTACGATGGCCTTTTTGTGTTGGTACCTCATACTAGGAACTGTTTGTATCCTCATCATTAATGCTGTGTACTGAGAAATGGCACTTCGAGCCATGATGTCATGTCTCTCCAGACTGCTTTTATTAAATGAACTTTGACCTTTGTGGATAAGAGTGCCTCACACCTTTACTTAGCTGAATGCACTCATTCTTGACTGTTTCAGTGCGTTGTTGATTTATAGTTTCCAAGAATCTGCTTCAACGTTAACTTTGATTTACACAGTCATAATGTCTTGGAATTGGTAGCACATAAATCTCTGCCATTTATATCTGTAGAGAGAGTGATTTCTTGTACATCAGCTTATCACAATTTATTTTGATTAATATGTTTTTTGCGTGTGTTATTGGTCCTCTCACATGTTCATGAACTTGTGTAAGCAATGTGGTCTCTTTGTACAGGCATGGTCTGAGACTCATTCAGGGCTGAAGAATTTGTGGATATGTGTGTGTGGGGGGGTTTCCCATTGGTGATCTCACTGTCTGAGTGTGGTCTGCCGTGGGTGTGTATAGACGAAATTCCACTTGGATTTATATGATTATCATTTTCGTCACATGGGGTGAGGTTAGATGAGACATCAAGCAGAGCGCTCAAATGGTATTCTCCTTCAGAGGATCAGTCAAGCCCCGCTTTTCATAATGAATGTATTATATGGGTAGAGTATGTTTTCACAGCTGTGCACAGTAATAGGATTTTAATAGCTTCATGACAAAAATCAACATGCAGCTACATTTAAATAGTGAAATGTCAATTTGTAATAGTTGGTATACTCATTTTACATTGCAGAACTGCATACTGTATATTGTCTTTAAACAAACAGATAATTCATGTTGGAATGTTTAGAAAGATTTTTAAAAAAAAGTAATAAACACATCCCGTTAATGGTAATAATCAAGCTGTCATGCAGGTTTTGCATCATTTGCTAGCTTTGTCAGTGTGCATGGAGTTTAAGCAGTATAAAAGACACCAAAAGCATTGTCAAAAACAATGTCTGGCTCGGAGTTGGATAGCCCTTGTTTGTCCCTGTAAAACAAACAAAAACCGTAGCATGAGAACTGGTCCTAGATATCCCGGTTAATTGTGTTTCTTCCTCAGCTTTATAAATGCACGTTATCCCTGGGAAAGGTAAATATTGGCTGCTGTTCTATGACAATTTACAAGTAAAATCTGTCCCTCCCCAGAGAAATAACAATGATCAAACCATTATAGACTGTCTGTTGTTTAAATGTTTGTGCAATGTTATTACTTTTCTTATTACTTTTAATTTTTAATGATAGGTATAATGGCAGGATGATATGTAGCTTGTAAAGTGAATACTGATAAAATATACCATTGTTCACTGAACCAGGGTTGTGATGTATCTGCCTGTTGTAGAATTGTAAGAAACAACTGAAGTAATAAATTCATTATGTTGACAATATAGATACATTTCAGAGCTGCAACCCACAAAAGTATTTTTTTTTCTTTAAACACTAGTACCATACAGTTTTAAACATTCATTTTCTCAAATTGAAAAGTAAAATCAAGGTAGATATAATAATGCATTAACCCTTCCACTGTCTTAAAATAAAAAATGAAATCACACAGATAGGTGGACAGACAGACGGACGGACAGACAGACAGCTAGATAAATGTTAAACTGTAAATGTCCGTGAAGTGTGTATAAGTTTTTGCTTGTATCCTTTTTAATTTCAGAGAAAAGCCAGTCTGCGTCTCTGAGCAGACACCCAGGCCGGTCCACGTTCTCAGCGGCAGCCAGGCTCTCCGCCATGATCAATGGGAAAGACCATGTCTACGCCAACAGCATGCTGGTGGATCAGGTAGGGAGGGATTCACTCCGCCCCTGATGTATTTTGTAGGGACATGAGCTCGCAACATGCTCCTGCTAGCTCTCCCCTGTAGAGCTGTGTGATAATGAGGGCATAAAACACTTACTGGCTCACAAACAAGATTGCTGTTGTTTTAAGTGCTGTGATTCTGATATATGAGAGAGGATAGAAAGAAAAACAGAGGGAAATTATTGTCTTTCAGAAACCCTTTAATCCTTTAAGGTTTTCACAGAAAATATTGCTAAAAATGTTTTCAGTTTGGAAAGTCATTGAAAAGCCATGGAAATCAGTCAAATATGGACTCCACACTTGAAAGGTTGTGGCAGATTGACACACTTTGGCATCACGCTACCTTGATGGCATTTACTGATTAGTTGAGCAATGTTAGTTTTGTGCTAATATTGTTTACATAGAGATGAGCTTCCAAGGTTGCAGAATAAGTTTGCTTGCAGAAGTAATATGTGCCTGGTTTTCACTTCCAAGGATATCCACAAGTGTGTGTCCATGTTTTGAAAGTAATGTATCACATAAAGTATTTCTGGCCACAATCTTCAAACTTGTCCAATTTCACGGCAATTTGACTACTGCTGTAGTAAAAATGATCCTCGAAAATCTGACATTAATCCTTAAAACGTCATTGAAATTTATGGAAAATATAAATCATTTGCCAGTGCCTAATGCGCCAGACTTCAAGGATGCAATCATACCATACCGCACTATCCACAAGGTCAGTCTGAAGGGACTAGGTCAAAAGTTAGTGGAAGGAAACCTGTATATAACATTCCTGGAATAAGCCACAGCCTCTGGTTGAATCCTGAAGCACTTCTGGCAAGATCCCTGATATAAAAATGCCTTTACTCAGCATGTGGAACATAAAAACGTCTGTAGGAACCTTCAACCGAAACAAGTCTGTCAGTGTTACTCTTTTTCTCTGCATATTTATATGCAAACCGACTTCTGTAATGTAAAAGTGGGTGACAGCTGATACACGAAAATAGTACAGTGTTTCTGGATGAAATGTATGAGTGAATAAAGCCTAAGTCCTAGTTTTTAGTTTAAATCTGAAAGACTCACAGCTCTGGTCTTAGATGTCATCTGTGGCTCATAACACTGATGCATGGTATGAATCAACATTTGTCTGTACTTTTGACCTTCAAAGGAGTTTCCACACAAAGACATTCTGATATTCAGTTATTGTTATTTTGATGAACTTTCCAGGCTGCGTTTGTGATGGAAATAGAATGCAAACTTCTATTTAAAGGGAAGTCAAAGCTGGGGACAAATGTTGATCGTGTCTGGACCTTTATTTTGGTCATTTGGTTTCATTGATCAGCCATGAATTAGCCTCACAATCTACTTTCTGTAATCTGTACTGTCTGTACCATAAGACCTTCTATGTAGATGACATTTTCTAACTCCAGTCAGTGGCAGTTATTAAGAGTTGTAAACTGCCACAGCCAATCAAATCTACCCTGACCCTTAGGGTCAATCAGGCAGCCCATGCCAAAGAAATCAGTTTGTGTATGCTGTAGCAGAGACTGGCCATCAGACGCATTGAGTGCCTGAGGCTGGTCACATTATAGAAATGTATATCTGTAGATATACATTAGAAATGTTTAAATGTATATGATTATGTGGACCTTTCTCAGTATCTGCAAATGCAATGGAAAGAAGATGGCCCAAGTTTTCTTTGTTATCCTGATTTTTTAAATCAAAATCTATATCACTATATGAAAAGGTCATCACTGTATGATCAAAATGAAATGAATTAAACAATAATATTGCTTTATCATCCAGTCCTGATCGTGAGTCTTGGTTCCATCACCAGTGCTTCCACTCATCAGCATATATTAGCTGAGTGAAGCTGAATCAGAAGCTCTGGTGCAATAGTCAGTGCTGCCCAGCCTGTCTTATATGTGAGATCCAAGAAGTAGTTTTGGAACTGTGACTCTAATTGCTCTCCTCCATCCTGGAGCAGGTGAATGATCTGGATATAAAGTACAGCATTGCGGGGGTGACTGGGGACAGCACTCTGACAGACAGCGAGGGATGGGATGCCGCAGGGAGCCCCCCCAGGCCAGCGCCCCATTTCCAGGAAGCTGGAGCGTCCTGCACCCACTCCCCCTCCTCACACCACCCTCCCTCTCCTGCCACTCACCGCCCCCATCCCTCTCCCTTTCCCTCTCCCTCTCCCCCTCCCCCGCTGACCTGGCGCTGGCACGGATGGGCCGGACCCCACGGACTAGCACGTCCAGCCGGAGGGCCAGCCCACATCGAGACACCTGTTCTCTGAGGTCAGAGGCTGGATGCTTGATCTCTTCCTCTCTCACTCCTCCAGTCATACTTGAAAACTGTGACCTTTCTTGCTGTAATCTCATCTTATTACTGATTTGTTTTGGCTTCTGTAGACTGTATTTGTTGTTTTTTTCCCAAATTATATTTTTGGAAATTTTCCAGTAAGGTTATTATCAAGATTACATGGCTTTTTTGATGTGGTTATGTGTTCGGCCTGTGTCTGTAGTCATGTATCAAAGAATACACAGATGAACTTATGTCAGTGTAAATCAGTACCAGTAACTCAACACCTTGTTTTTTTTTACATTTCTACGTTCCTCTTTCAGAAGCTGACTATGTGAAAAATATCAGATGATATTTTATCAGTAGCTCAGAAAAGAATGCTATAGTCTTGTGAAATTTATGATACCGTTTGATTCTATCCACGAAAATAATATTTAAGCCAGTGGTTGTACGTCAATGCTAAAAATGCCAGAAACAGAGTTCTGAGTGAATTTCCAAAACATTCTTTTTTAGATTAATTACATGGTATTAAAATAAATAATTATAAATTGATATTGAGACGTTATAAAATATCACTGTGCAGTTGTGTATGAGGCGGCTTGTTCTTCCCACAGTCCCAGCCTGGTGGCTCTGGAGGTGGACAGCGAGGAGGATGAATTATTGGAGAAATCACCCTTCTCCCAGCCCTCCACCTCCCCTCAGTCGAGCAGCGCCCTGCAGGCCAGCAGTGGAGATGAGCGTGACTCCTTTGACACCTCCCCTGACCTCAGCTGCAGCCACACCCATTCCTCCGCCTCCTACAGCCACACCCCTGCAATGGTACCTACCTGTGTGTGTGTGTGTGTGTGTATTCATGTGTATGTGTGTGTGAAAGCGCACACATATTTAGCTCTCCTCACATCTTTACAGTAATTTGACTTTACACTTTCCAGATTATCGTGTGTATTCAGTCAACAGTGACAAAATCAAAATTTTGTTCTGCTGTGGGAGAAAACAGTGCTGTACGACTCTTGGCCTTGTCCTCATGGCTTCAAAAACGGTACCTCCTCAGGATTCTGGGGACTCTGGGATTCGCCTGCGCTCCTACTCCTACTCCTCTCCCAAGATCAGCCTGGTGCGGCCCCGCTTCACCCGAGACACCGCCATCTCCGACCTCAGCGAAGGTCTGTGTGTCTCAAGTGCTCCTCCCCTCAGAGAGATCCAGACTCACCTCTGTGTCCATCTCATGACAGTTCAGCCATTAAGACAGAGATACAAATTATTATTTGAAAAGCATTTCGATAAGCTTCCTACATCAGTTTCCAATGTCATAATCGGTCTGTTTCTCTGTCAGAAATGCTCAATGTCATGGCTAAGAGCTAAGATTTGTGTGCTAAAAGAAAAAGGATTTGACCATGAAATTCTCTTTTGCTCTCTCCTTTCTGAAATAATATTAAATGCATTCTCAAGTATTTAATTCCGTTTCTTAAAGCTGTTAGTGTAAAAGCAGTGTGTGCATGAGAAGATGACTAACTCTTCAGAGCATGCTGTATATCTATTAGATATAACATTCTAGAGAAGGTGAATGAATGCCTTGCTTTTTTCCACAATGATTTCTTTATGTGTAATGCATGAGAGACCATTTGTGTAGCCAGCATCACTGCTGAAAGGAACTTTGACCACCTTCACAAAGCATCTGTTACTTCAAATGATTGAGCAGTCAGTCCATCTTTTGCAGAAATGTCTGATCATAACTGCATAAAATATAGCTTGTCTTTCTTCATAATAATTAATATACATTGTTCATATGTATCACTGATGGGTGGTGCAAAAGCATTATCAGTATGTGCGCTATAAGAAAACTGTTGTATTTGTAACTGTCAATTTGGTGCTGTTTTTTTAAGATTACGCAATTTGAGACACAGTTATCGTGTGTATGTGCCAATGTGTCAAGTTGTATGATGTATGTGGGAGACACATGTATGTACAGGACTTGTGTCTGTGTATATAGATATGTGTCAGTGTGTTCGTTGGTGTGCAGTGTGTGTATGTTTGTGTCTGTAACAGTGACCCTCATTATATCATTTTAAATGTGATATGGATGTCAGTCATGACCGCAGTCTTGGCATTAGCATATGAGATGTGAGAGTGGCCTATTAGCTGTTAGCTCTCTGGAACTGTGGGACAGATGGCTGCAGTGAGCACTGTGTCCTTGCCCTGTAGATGGCGTGTTCAGCAGCAGTGGCCGCTCCCTCCTTCAGGCTCTCTCTCTGTCTAAATCACTGTCTCTGCTCAATCCAGTTAGTAAGTACACCTCGCTCAACCCAGCGCTGACGCCGCCCAATTAACAGCATGTAGCTCTTAGATTACACATCAATGTGGGGGCGGGGTAACAACTGCAGTAACCAACCGGGCTTGCTTCGCTTTGCTTTTGGGTGCGACTCTAGTCAGCGGCATTATTCGCTCTGTTATCGTCTTGTGGTGACATCATAACATTCTGCGGTGACATCATAAAAGCAATGGTGGGGTAACGTTGAGATGTTGTGCTGATGTGTATCAGAAGACTACAAAATGCACAACCATAATTCTATTCTCAGCTAACAGATTTCTCTGAGAAGCCAAACTGTGGTAGCTGGCACAAAGAAGCAAGGCCTTCAGTGAAAAGCAGCAGGCTTGCTTTTGGTACCTTAAGGCATTTTTGTGGTCCTCATGGTCAGCTTTCGTTAGCCAAAGACGTCATTGTTCCCATGTTTGTTTTCCCTCTTATGTCTGGCTTTTTTTGATCTTTTGCAAGCATCTTTTCTCATTGCTTCTCTACCCCTGGGATGCTCTGCAAGTGTTAATGAATTTTTGTTTGCCTTGTTTTTCCATGTTATAGTGACATGATTCCTGTGTCAGACCTCATTTTCACTTTGCATTGCTATTGCGGTTTATTGATTTTGTGATGTGTTCATCTATTCTGTTGTATGTTTTACTTATAGTGAGAGTAACATTTGCAGAATCATGAAAACATATAGTAAACATACATTTCAAATGAATTTTAATTTGTCTTAAATACTTTTATGGTTATGCAAATGAAAACCATGTGCTTTTGTAGTGATGTTATATTTACCGTCTTACTTTCTGCAGAGCAGCGTGCTTTCAGTTTGCCAGAACCTCCACCAGAGAAAAGGTATTTACAGACATCGATGACCATGTGCCTGTTTTGCTGTGTGACAGTGTACTCTTTCTGTGTTACATAAACATTGTGCTTCATGTTTGCTCTAGCCTGTACTTACGTATTGCAGTGTGTTTTGTAATGGCTGTAAATCTGGGTCTACTTTGTATGACTGAGTGCTCTTGAATGTCACAAAGGTTATTGTTATTGTTCCAAGTCACTGGGAATCATTTCTGCTAAATGTCTGTATATGTCTAGTACACTGACCTGTGTTTTCATGGTATGATGAGCTATAGGTAACTGCATCTAAATTCTCAATGTCTGTGTTTTGGACTTTCAGGCATGCTTTTAATTAAATTGTTAGAAACCAAAAAAGTTAAGCAATATAATGTTGAAGAAGTAAACATATATTGAAGTGATTTGAATTTTCTATATACATAAAGAGGACTAGAAGGAAGCTTTGTACAGTGCTGCAAATACAAGAGAAAAAGGTATCCAGGTATAAGAGGTCATTGTTGAGGTATTTCTGAGTACTTCAACACGGCAACCACCCATGGGGGAGTGGGTTGGCCTTCAGTGTGTTCATACTTTAAAAACATTAGGGATTGTACTTTTTTGGTGATAAGAGCAGCAAACAGACACTGGCCTTCTGATGGGGCCCCCTGTGCCCCCACAGAGCTCCTGCTTTCCTGTCTGTAGCCCCCTGTCCAGCCGTGCCATTTGGAAAAGCAGTCTGCTCTTTTTTTTCTCTCTCCCTATGTTTGATTGCTGAGTAACATCAGTCTGCATCATTAAAGCTTCCTCGAGAATGGTGTGGGAATATTAAGCTGCATTGCTTCCTACAGACATAGAGCTCTCATTTTGCAGCCATTTTGCAATGAGCTGCCAATCATATAAAATTCCTTATGCCTTTAATAACACTTTATATATTATTAAATAGATATGTTATTGTACATAGAAAGATGATATACATTTGTATTTATATTATAATTCTTAATTGTTAAAAGTAAAAACTATTGTCCTGATCTGGATTCAGTCAACATTTGTCCTTAACCTTGGCTCACAAACTTATTTGCAGGTTGGCTTTTTTCTTTTTTTAAGGTATCTTGCCAAAAGTAACTTGGTGAATTGTTTGTGAAAGAAAAACCTAACACATGTCAAACAAGTAGTCAAAGTTAAGGACAAAAATCTACAAAAATCTAAGCCATTGTCATATTATTTGTAGCATATTAAAGTAATTGCTTGTTTATTGACAAAGTGTTAACAGTTAACATAAATGTACTAACGGTTTAAACACATTTTCATGTTTAACTCTTAATTGAAGTTATCAACATGTCAGTGTTCATCTCACTAACAGGTTTGAAGTGTAACACATTCACTGTTTCCAACATTTTAATTAAGCAGTTTAATTGACACAAGATAGATTACATGACAGACCAGTCAAATTGTAGATACATTAATAATATTCATGAGATAATTTATGTTAAAAAGGAAACATTATTTTGTTATATTGTCATCTGATTTACGTTTTTCACAGTTCAGGTCAAATTTCATATCTTGATATGAGGATTTAATTAGTTTATCATTTGTACTGCTACTACTCATAATTGCAACTGTTGCATTAAAATTCATTTTATGCAAGTCCTTGTATCGGTATAATTTTGAAGCCAGCTAATGTTGCTTTAATGTTATGAGAGGACCGAAAGCATCCCAGGAAATACATTTCACTGTCCCAAGAACAAATCCTGTCATTTTTAGTTGAGCATTGGCTAACACATCAACATCTAATTCATTTTCAGTTTTTATCTAAATTCAGTTTAAAAGATTAGGCTTATTTTGGCTTTGCTGTCTCTTAATTTCATTGTATATATCTTAGTTTGGAACAATGGGTACAGTCAGATAAAATCAAGCTTTTTTCCTTGGGAATGGAAATTTCAGTATGCAGACTGTCCCAATTATGCACAGATATTGCATGTCTACCCCAGCTGTTCGCTGAAACGGCCACTTTGTAAGATTTCCGTTTTTCACGGCGGCCAAGTCCAATCACAAAAAAAAGGGCGGCCTTGGCTCACACACCAGCCGTTTGTGCGAGATGAACATCAAAGCTGGAGCAACATTAGCGGTGCCGTCAGAAGCCGATGTCAAGGCGTGCAAAGACGTGTGCCTCCCCCTTCGCTCCCCCCTTCCCTCCCCGGCACTGGCATGTTGGCCCAGAACTGTGTTGTTTCCTGTAGGGAGATAAGTTTCCGCAAAAGGGCACAGTCAGCTGAGGACGAGGGCAGCGTGGCATTGGCAGACTCCCTCCAACACCTCACCCTCTCCGAGTTCCTCAAAGAGTATGTGGGAAGCCCCCTGTCTCACGTGCCAAGCATGTGTAGGGCCAGCCTGGCATGACATATTAACCAATAACGCATCCTGCCAGCTTGTCCCATAACCTCACTTATTCCCTGCAACCGTGCTAGCTCCCTGTAACAGACATCCCATTGCCAGCATCAGTAATTATCAACTACTCATAACAGCCCTTAAAATCCCACCATCACAGCACCATAGTGCTAATAACCAAAAGAGCAGCTATACCACCCTTAGATGAACATGTGATGTCTGATCCCTTTTGGGCAAGAAAAAAAAATGTCTGTCTTAAAGACTGAAAGAGATAAGACTGGATGGTTTGTTATAGTTCAGTGGGAGTTTTTGTTTTGTGTTGCATGTTATGTTTTGTTTTGAGGTTTTTGTTTTGTGCTGCATGTTTTGTATTATCTGTCACATTGTGTATCTTCACTATTCAAAGGTTGTAGTAATCAGGAAAGCTAACAGTCTGAACTAACCAACGGCTATGCTGA
The DNA here is from genome assembly GCA_022829145.1 of Albula goreensis. NCBI lineage: Eukaryota > Metazoa > Chordata > Actinopteri > Albuliformes > Albulidae > Albula > Albula goreensis. Next base: position 59,636,320 of record CM040741.1, on the reverse strand, counting down.
CTGTAGTATTAGTGTTAGACAGAGGTGATGTAGACAGACAAATGGAGAATGTGTTTCTTAAACACTGAATGAACAAGTGTGGAACATTACATTGCCACTATCACTAAAAAATGTCCTTTTGCTCTCAAATGAATGATTTAATGAGACATCGGGACACAGACTAACAATAAAATCAAACATAGACACAATCAGTTGCAAGCAGACTGATTATTTTAAATAGATGTTATCTTAATACGCACAAAAAGATGCAAGGGCTGGTCTGAGCCTCAGAGTTTGAGAATTGCATTTATCTTTAAACAGAATTGAAGAAGAAGAGTGGGATAGGTATATTATCCCCTCAAAGGCAGAGTCAGAGAAGTACAAAGTGAGCCGCACCTTCAGCTTCCTGAAGAGCAGGATGTCCAGCACTCGCAACAAGAACAAGGTAAAGCTTGATGTCACACCCTACCATCACTGTTTCGAACCATTTTCTGTGAGTTAATACAAATGATTGTGTTTCTTCATGTCATATGGCTAGATGTTGTGATATTATTCTGAGTTTAGAAAAACAACCCTGTATGAAAAAGTATTCATTTTAGATTTCATACTGTGTTTACATGGTAGAAAAACATACAATAACAGCTTAGCAAGCAGAAATTCTCCTTCAATCATTAACTCCTATGAGCCTGTTAATGGTAAGCAGACATAAAGCACGAATGATCCTGTGGTGGACTTTAACAAAAAGTTAAACAGATGAAACAGACAAACAGTTCTGATGCCGTTATGCAGTCAGATGTCCTCATGTATAGTCACCCATGTCTGGTTTGGTTTTCCAAGGGTAAGGGGAAGGATAAAGAAGGGAAAGAGAAGGCGAATAACACACACCAGTTTGCAGCTGGGTCCAGCTCTGGTCTAACACTCTGCCTGGTCTGTGACAAGCCGGCACCAGCCAAGGACCTTCTGCACTGCTCCCGTGAGTATGGGGAGAACGGTGGTGCATTGAAAGCTTGAACATTGATCTGAATATACAAAAGTGGATTGTGCCCCTTCGATTCCAAACCATATATCTATCTGTGTGTGTGTGTGTGTATATATATATACATATTTTTTCTTCATTTTATTTCCTGAAAGTGTATTTTGTTGTTGTTCTTCTTCTTCCTCTTCTTCTTATTATTATTCCTGTTATCATTATTGAGGCTGTTTTTAATGTTGATAATAGTATTTGTAGTTCTAATTGTAGAGTAGACTATTTCTAGTGGTACTTATCCTGGATATTACTTTTTTCAGCATAGATATATTTACAGGGACTTGTGCTTTGGTCTAAAAGCATTTCATTTAGCTTTGTTAACTGTTTGCAGAGATATCATGTGGTTTGATGTCACTTCCTCCCCAGAATGTACCATAAACGTCCATAAGGGCTGCCGGGACTCTGCCACACCATGTATGAAGGTAGCGTGCTATTAATTGTTTTTGGGTTTGCTGAAATTGCTCACAGCATTATAGTGTAGCTCCACTTACATTGTCATGTTAAAGTATCCCTCTAGAGGATGTTGTGTCAAAAATGCAATCCAGAATATGAAAATGCCACATACTTCCAAATTATAAAACAAGTTAGCTAAAAAGCCTTGCTGGTTATAGCTGGTTAATATTATCAAATCACTAACAAACTGGCTTGTCATATTATAAGTAGAATAGATAGCTAGATAGCAACATAGCAGAAGTCCTTCAGCACTTTGAGACTTTGTTAAGTTAACTGTAACTAGCTAGCTGTGCTGTAATTTGTGTTATAATGTCAGTTTGAGGGAAAAATTCTTGACTTGTAGAATTCAGTACTTAGATCTTCAGATGCCTTGCTCTCTGTCTTAAAGTAAGACTTTAATAAAATATGTATAAAAATGACCGAATCACGTGTGAAGCAAATGGTATTTCTAGTCCTCACAAATTTCTTACTGTTCTGTTTTATTTACAGAAGCTTCAGGACAAGTATGCAGTGTTGACAAAGAACAGAGCTGCCTCCCTCCCACAGAGTAAGTCAAAACTAAAAGATTTCCTGCCTCATTAATATTTAACATGGCTCGCGGGGGCTGAACAATGAGACATGGCTATGTAGGGGACACTGGGAGATGAAGTATTTTTGAGTCATGTGATCTACATGATTAACAGTGTCACTGTGAACAATGTGTGCACTTGTCTCCTGGTCATGAACAGTGTACAACACATGAATGACAACATTTTCAATAGCATGACCTTATCTTGGGTTCACTGGTGAGCAAACACAAACATTACCCATGTATGTGATGGCAAACAAGGCCCAGAATTGTTACAGTAAAGGAATGCACAGAACAGTGATGATGGATGAAGTTTTTGCATTTGGCCCAGGCTTCTGCGATTTGGCATTAAAAGCGACAGTTCTTTTTGCATAATTTCATTGCTGATTCCTTCTCTGAGTCACCTTATTTGACACATTTTTTAGATATTGTGTCCTGAGCATATCTGAGGGTTACCACATACAGAATAAAAATCTATTCTTTACTTTGAATGATACTCACAAGCTGTTCACAACATTTACACATTTTCTTCATCCTTACTACCTCTAACTGAAGAGTCATTTTTCTTACACATGTACATACAATCTTCTTTGTATGTACATTTGTAATTCTGGACATAGATGTAGATACAGGTGGCAGTGTTGAGCTGAAGTGACACAAAGGGGTTGGAATCCAGGAATATTGCTGGCTCTGCTGCTTGTTGGGACTTTCTTATTTCTTTTACAGGTACGACCATAAGGGAGTGTCCCACAACCTGTCCCATCCCCACATCTGCCTCTCTGCCTGTCATGACATCCCGGGACAGGAGGGACCAGGCTTATCTACCCAACCCCCTCTCCAAAAGCGTACCCGCTGTGTCTGAGCGGTGAGACTAACGCACACAGTTGGATCGCTGTAGGGGGGATCATAAAGCACAGGCAGTTGTTGTGTGGTGTATGGAGCACCGCTCATATGAGCATTCCTTCCTGTCTCGTCTCCAGGAGGCTGAGTGAAGGCCTGGAGGGAGAGAGTGAGGCTGCAGTGTGGAGGAACCGCTGCCAGTCAGAGGAGCTGCTGCAGGTGATGGAGTCCTCCCCCTCCACTGACTCCTCCATCAATGAAGGTCAGGACTCATTGTGTAATGGCACAAGCATTTATGACGATTGCTATGCCGTAAGTCTTATTGAACCATCTCTCGAGTCATGTGATCTACGCAATAAATATTTTCATTGTGAATAATGCATAAACTTGTTTCCTCGTTGCATAATGTACAGTGCATTGGGTGCACAGTGACAACATTCCCCTTAACATGACATTCCTTTGCATTCACTGGTAAGCAAACACGGCCAGTTAAAATGTTTGACATGAAAACAAGGCCAAGAACTCTTATTGTATTGTTTTGTAGTATTTCTAATATTAAATAAGCGTACCACATGTCAAAGCATTTTTCCTCAAATAGTCGTCTTGCAGAATGATAGCTGTATTAAAGGACTGCTTAACTAGAACTTAAGCATTAGTTTGAGAACCTGCAATTCCACACATAGTCTGAATAAGAAGACCTCCCCTATCATGTAATTCATCTCTCACCAAATGGGATCCATTCACATTTTGATTTTCACCATGGAAAGGGTAAAATCTCAATTGAAAATGCACTCTACTGTCCCCTGCAGTACAACTCAGTGAAGAGTGTAGCATTTCACATGTGATGTCTGGCCTCAGAAAGAGGCAGCAGTCAGGTGTTTGTGATGTGAATGGTTATGGCTTTATTCCAGGGATTTCCTGTCTTTTGGTGGCTCTAAATCAGTGGGTTGTGTCTCCTCAGATGCAGTGGACGCTCCTCTGCGGCATGACCTCAGCGCAGACCTACTGGACTATGAAGCTGAGTCCTGGAGCTTGGCTGTGGACCACAAATTCTGCAAGAAGCAGGAGAAAAGAGTCATCAAAAGGCAGGATGTGATCTATGGTGAGTCCCACGCCACATCACCAGCACTGAAACAGTCTCCTTCCTCTTACTTATTGTGGTTGCACGTGTCATAGTTATCTAATGTACAGTGTACGTCCCTGCAGCTGATCTGGATTCCCGATGTGTGTCACTTAGATTTAGTGTAAAAAGTGAATCTATTACATAGAAGATGAGCATTTGGATGGTGTTGATTGTGATGGTGATTTGGATGGCGTTGATTTGATTGTGATTTGGATGGTGTTGATTTGGATGGTGTTGATTGTGATGGTGATTTGGATGGTGTTGATTGTGATGGTGATTTGGATGGTGTTGATTGTGATGGTGATTTGGATGGTGTTGATTGTGATGGTGATTTGGATGGTGTTGATTGTGATGGTGATTTGGATGGTGTTGATTGTGATGGTGATTTGGATGGTGTTGATTTTGATGGTGATTTGGATGGTGTTGGTTGTGATGGTGATTTGGATGGTGTTGATTGTAATCATTGGTGATATATTACCAGTTGTGTATTTCTTTTTTTCAAAATGATCTAAACAACGTGGACTTATATTTTTCAACATCCCAAATCTGGTTCATGTCTTCTCATTTGCATACAGTGACAGTTTCATATTTCATGTCTGCAATTGTATCATTTACAGGTCCTACACTGGCCTTCAGAGTCTGTAAAGTAATTTGCCACTGAAATCTGGACAAAATATGAGAAAAAATACTTGTTTACTCTTAGGGAGTATTTATGTGTACTTTAATAATCATTTCAAAATAAAATGTAAATTGTTGATGTACCTTAATTGAATTATATGGTGCAATGCAATTAAAATATGTTGAAGGTGCATGGCAGTTGAAAGGGGGGAAATGTATGTATTTAGGCTGGTCAATTATGGGTCTGATTGTGTGTCTGATGTAAGTGTGTGGATCGCACTATATGTCTGATGCAAGGGCGATTTGTATGGCTGTAATTGATTATTCATCTTGATTAGTAAGCCTGAATGCCTGTGACACAGTTGTGTGCTGATTGGCTCTCTCAGAGCTGATGCAGACGGAGATGCACCATATCCAGACCCTGACAATCATGGCGGAGATATTCCGAAAGGGCATGAAAGAAGAGCTGCAGCTGGACCAGGACACAGTGGACAAGATCTTCCCCTGCCTGGACGAGCTCTTCGACTTCCACAAGAGCTTCTTCTGTGCCATGAAGGAACGGAGGCAGAGCTGCACGCAGGAGGGCAGCGACAGGAACTTTGTCATCGATCGGATCGGTGACATCCTTGTGCACCAAGTGAGTGCGAAGCCTGAGGGGTTCCTGTGTGGTGCAGAGGATCCAGAATGCACATGCTCATTTCTCATTTCACTGAGATCTGTAGATGACAAATGGATGTATATGGAATTGACATTCTTAACTGTTTTATGCCTGGCTGCTTTGTATTGTTGATTCTGAGTCTGTGCAGCTCAAATAACATAACTCAATTTCGATTCCAGTTTTCAGCTGAAAATGCAGAAAAAATGAAGCAAGTGTATGGGGAGTTCTGCAGTCACCACACAGAGGCTGTGAACTTCTTCAAAGAACTCCAGCAACAGAATAAGAAGTTCCAGATCTTTATTAAGGTAGGCTTATGGCCTCAGCATGTTGGATTCTGATGGATACATGGTGTAGAATTCCATGTTTGCTCAATGGTGTTGATTTCACTGTTTCCCCTAATATTTTCCCAGCAACAAAGTAATAATTCTTTGGTACGGAGGAGGGAGATTCCAGAATGCATCTTGCTGGTGACACAGCGTATCACTAAGTACCCAGTGCTGCTGGAGAGAATTCTTCAACACTCACAAGGTCAGTTTGGTGCTATACTGCCCTCTAGTGTTACTTTTAAAATCTCCACACAATACAGTTTGGTGACAAAATTAAGTCAGCATGGACATCAGAATTTTCAGGCTTTTGTGGCTTCTTTTCAATGAGCAGTAAATATATTCCTTTGAAAAATAGTGTGTGGGTTCTTTATTTAACCACTAATTTTAGATAATCATTAATTTCTGAAATGCATTGAACACTGGCAGGCCTGAGTCCTGAGTCAGCAGCTCTGCTATGAGCAAAGATGTGTTTTTTTCTACTCGTGATATTCTCTGTATTGGAATGTAATATCTTGGCAAAGGATGGGTTTCCTTTAACTCATGTTTTTAATCTCGAATCATAACACACTGGCATTTGTTGTTCAAAACTGCTTGTTCTGCCAAAAAGACATATTCAGAGAATTTTAATTTCCAACAAGCTGAACTTGAAATGCAGCTTTAAACTGGAGTTGTCTGTGCCCACAGAAAAAAATGGGAGCTTACATACTGTATACCTGACTCACTTAAATAAATGAAGGAATGATGATGTTTCACTCAGTGAGTGATCCCTGCATATTTTATCTCTACGCAGCATACAAATCCTCATTCAGTCTCTCATAGTAGTTTTGGTCTACATTGTATTAAGGAAATTGATCTTGATTGAAAAAAAAGACAAATCCCCTTCTTTTTTCCACTGAAATTATCATCATTACACCGTGTACAGTCCCATAAATTATATATTTCTCACAAAAAACTGTAATATTGTTGCAATAATATAGTTTTGATTGTATTTTGAAAATGTAATTTGGAAATTGAAATCATGTAATTTATCTCTCTGGAACCTACCTTTCTGTTTTACTTTTGTTATGGTCATTATTTTTGCAGTTGGAAGTGCAGGCAGAACTGAAAAGCCGCTGTGTGGATATAGGCTCAGTTCTAACATGCTGTTTTCTGTCTGATCCATCATTTCCCTCCTCAGAAGGCACAGAGGAGCACTCAGACCTCTCCCGGGCGCTTGCGCTGATTCGGGATGCCATCGCTGCCGTGGACCTGAGAGTCAGTGAGTTCGAGAAGGAGCAGAAGTTGCTGGATGTGGTGAACCGCATGGAGAACAAGAGCTTTGCCAAGCTGAAGAATGGCCTCACCTTCCGCAAGCAGGACCTGCTGAGCCAGGCCAGGACACTCAAGCATGAGGGCCTGGTGTTCTGGAAGACTGCCACTGGGAGACTGAAGGGTCAGCTGCCTTTTCTATTGGGTGTTCTATGAAACATAACTGAATGTCCCACTGATGGTTCCAGGATCCCTTTCTTTTGACTCTACCTAACACGGATGTCTTCTTCCACAGATATCCTGGCACTCCTTCTTACAGACACATTAATATTCCTCCAGGAAAAAGATCAGAAATATGTATTTGCTGCTGTGGTAAGTATACATTTTATGCAACAGAAGCTGTAGCCAGAGGCTCACAGTTAATCAAAGGCTTCAGCTGTTTCTGGACAATTCAAAGTTTTGTCACTGCATTTTGTTAATTTCCTGTACATACCTATATGCAGAGTTAATACAAGTTTTAAACTAGCTGATCTACTAGTTCATAGCTGGTTACATTACGATATGGGAGTCAGAATATACAAACTGAGGGCAACTGAGACTGAAAAAATAAACTGAAGATAATGGGCCTGAGCTGCAGTTCAGTTGTCCAGTTCATATTTGATCATGCCGTGATGTCATTTCCCCTGACAGGACCAGAAGCCTCCAGTGATCTCCCTCCAGAAGCTGATAGTTCGGGAAGTGGCCAATGAGGAGCGAGGGATGTTCCTGATCAGTGCGTCTGTGGCAGGCCCGGAGATGTACGAGGTCCACACCGCCTCCAAGGAGGAGCGCAACACCTGGATGAGGTTGATCCGAGAGGCAGTGGAGAGGTATAGCAAGAGGGTGGGGGTGTATATGCTCTTATGGGTTTCTCTGCACTGTCCCACAGCTGTGTTGGCTTTCTGTTTTGTTTACACTTCCATTCTGTGAGTGTTTGTGTGTGTGTGTGTGCATGTGTGTTTGTGTGAGGTATGTGTCTCAGAGAAAGAAAGAGAGTGAGAGAGACAGAGAGAGAAGGTGTGTTTTTCTCTGTGTTTTGAGTTTGTTCATAGAATGACCACATGCAATTATAACTGTGTGTTCCTCACTCAGCTGTCCTGAGGAAGAGGAGCAGAATGCCAGTGAGTCAGAGGAAGACCGCAGGGCAGCTGAGGCCAGGGCACAGAAGATCCAAAGAGTGCAGGGTAGGAGACGGGCTTTCCTTCCCATCGTGCCTTTCACCAGTATCCTTTACACATGTACAGCCTGGCATTATGGAAACAGTCTTACCAATATCAACTTAGTACGAACATTTCATACAATCAAGGCTGTAGATTAAAGTTTTTGAGTGTAGAAGTCCCACAAATGTAGATTTCAGTGTCTTCCCATACAGTGCTCAGGGTGGTAAGCGCATATTTGCTGATAATTTTTCTGCAGAGACGCTGAACATGCAGGACCAGCAGATCTGTAGCACCCTGGAGGAGAAGCTGAAGATCTACGCTGAGCTGGCAAAGCTGGGCATGAGGGAGGAGCCTCTGCCTCAGCCCCGCCTCCTGATCAGGCCAAATCCGGACGAGGTCCCTCAGGCCGTGGTTCTGCTCACCGCTGCACTCAGAGAGGGTAAGGGGGCCTCTTTCCTGTTCTCCTCCAAAGAACACAACTCACACAAAGACTCTCAGCCTCTCTCAGCTCTATAGGGCTATAGGAAGTCACGTCCCACATGTGACAAAGAAACAATGTCCTAAATGCTCTGCTGATGGTCAGTTGACCGGAACCTCTGTATTAGAACATGTGACCCACTTCAGTACATGAGGGCATTTGTTCTGCTGACATTATGGCATTCTTTAAGTACCTGTAATTATTTATTGGATGTGAGAATGCCTACAATGTCTTTCTTAAAATTATAACATCCCACCCTTTTTTTAATGATCTGCTGAGTAAGGGTCTCAGTAGTGCATTCTGGTTTGAAAACAATGGGGAGTGATATTGTGTATACTATAAATGTGCAAAATTAATTCTGATCACATTGTATCCCTCTCTCTTCAGCGGAGAAGCTCACTTCCACCCTGACATCACAGCTGTCCCTTTCGTCCTACGTTTCCCAGCAGCCCCTTGGGGAGCCTGCCTCCCCCATCACATCGGCAGACTCCAGTGGTTTCAGCAGCGTCCTGGAGTCCCCAGCCGAACGTGAGCAAGACGCCCTTCCTCATGCTCACTAAGTCTCAGCTTGTGCTTAACAGCTATCCTTTGCATCCACTAGGTCCTGCAATTAAATATGTGTGGATTCTAATGGCAAACATGGCTAAAAATAAAAATGAAATTTTGTTATGATGAGCTTCAGAGTGCTTACTGTAAAAACAAACAACTGTACACTGTGCTCATAACCCAGTTTGATTGACTATGTAAACCTGTTCAGTAATCAGCATCTTGGGTATCAAAAGCAAACAGTAATGTCCTCATTTCTCAGCTCTCAGTTGCAGATTTCACACTTTGTGATTTTCCCATCAGCCCTTCATCAACCGGATTTCACAGAAGTTATTTGCAGTATGCATATTAATGTATAGCTGTTGTACCATGTTTAATCGAACATGATTTTAATGTACCAAGCTGCTGTGGCTCTTTACAACATGATTAGTGCTTAATTTCAGTTGATTAACTTGTAAGCTCTTAACTCCAGCCATTGTCTGTGTGGTTGAATTGCATGCTGGATGGTCCCATGGGTTTAGAGCTTTTTGCATGTTGCTAATACCACTTTAATCTCTCCCATTTGTAGCCAATTACTTGAATACCCAAAGTTTGAGCTCAACGTCACTGACATCAGAGTCAGAGATAAGAGAAGGGGAGTGGATGGGGACGGATTCTCTCTTTCTGCAGTCTCTCACTCAGCTGAAAATGACCGATGCCAACAGTATTAACCTGAAGGTATGCTACACAACCAACTGTGTGACCACTTTCTGTCCAGCATCATACACTTTTATGCTTCTGATCCATGATAAAACATCATTGCAGTGATATTTTCTTCAAATTCACCTTGACCCTGTATTAGCTCTTGTACCTGTAGTTTTGTATTAAAATTTTAATAATCATGTTGTATAATGTGATGTTATGTATATGTGTTGTTTGACTCAGGTGAATTACTTTAGTGTTGGTCATATTATACATTATTCAAGCATTGTACACAATAGATTTCTTAAGTTAGATTGAAAACTTTCAGTTGGAAAAGGGTACTCAGTTTGAAATCAGTGTTATCCCTAGTGTTTGTCATTCTCATGTTGTAATTGAAAGACTAATTTTGAGGACATTTGAGGATATCTGGGTGGACATTATCTTCGCTCAATAAACCTCATTCACAATTTAATCAGAGTCTTCAATCGCAAACTACTGCTTACAAAGACTGCTGCATACAAAGACTGCTTGGTATCTTTGTATAATGCTAATCATGCCAGATCTGTTACAATGAAAACAAGATCAGTTAAGATGGAACTTTGGAAGACCTTAGTCTCCATCGATTTGAACTTGAATCGTCTGGGAGATGAATCACAGCAATTATTGAACAAAGGCTTTGATGAAATGAAGGCAAATGAAAGAGGCATAGATCCAAGACAAATCAGTCAATCATTTAGTCAGCCTCAAATGGCCCAAACAGAATTTCAATTCTTTTCCTTTCTTAAAGGAACACTACACCCAAGAATTGAAATGACATGACTGTCAACTTTCTTTGAATGCTGTTGAGCCACATAGATATATTTTTTTAAATATTCTGATTGTTGAAGATTTAACATGATTAGTGAGACATCATCAGCCAAATATTATGAAAGTTTATACTGAACAATATGCCACAATAGAACACCATTCTTAAAGGACCTCTTAACTTATCTGTCCAGGCCAAGTAAGCAGTGTATGAGAATTAAATAAATATTATTATTTCCTGTGTAGTCATACAACTAATTTAAATGTTTCCAAAGCTGTAACTCCTATGTTAAATTGCAGTCACTGCATGTAGACCTCCATTGCAATTGACAGAGAGGAGCTCAGTGATGCAAATGAAGAGTAATATAGGAATTGTCAGAAATGAAGAAAAAGCTCATATAAGGTTAAAATGTCAAACATGTCGAAGTCATACAGCTTCCCAGGACATTACATAGTCTATCTAGAATTTAAGTTATTTGAATTTCAGGCATTTTAAGTATGTACCTTCAAGCATGGTACGTTATTCACTATTATTCAGCATATAGTTCACTGATGTGATCTTATGGCTCATGTTGAAACTTAGATCATTGCAAGATTTACAAGAATTCAAAGTTGAGATTCTTACTATTTTCACTTTTGGGTGGATTGTCCCTTTCACTACTTCTTTCCTTTGGATGTGAAGTCTCATGTTGACCTCTTCCATGTCCCATGTTGTTATGGTTCTCTTTATTTATTATGCAATCCATAGATTCTCATATCCAGAGGGACTTCCAGCCTGCGCTTATATAGCTGGATATTTGGATATTTACTGAAGCAATTTAATTTAGTGATTAGCTAAACTGGGAATTGAACCTGAAACTACCAAATTGCAGGCCCAGTTCCATAAATGTTACACTACACAACCTAAACACAGCTGCCACATCATTATTAACACATTGCTATGAATTCCCTCTCATTTCCCAAGGAGAAAAAAGTCACATCATCATTTCCAAAACAGACAGCAATCCATGACTGACTGTGAATACTATTGATAATAATATATGTAATAATATGTCCATAACAACAGAGCATGACTCTTTGCTTCATGAACTGTGTTTGTTGCAGGCTGTTTCAATGGACAATGGGAAAATCTGCAATGATTTTTAATTTCACTTCACCTGAAATGTCCTGTTCTTGCAATGTAGCAGTACACCCACACATTGAGTGAGGAAGAGCCACATTTATAGGCACAGTTAAATCGCTGTACAGTCTTCCAATGCATATGTGTAGTTCAAATTTTCTTCCACCTCCCAAGGGCATAGTGATGAAAGCATTTATTATTCATGCAAGCCTATTAAAATCACTCGCACACTTAAAGTAGTAAATTATGCATGTGTGGATAATAAACCAGAAGTTCTTTTCAGGTCTTGAATACTGTCCCATTTTTAAAAGGATGTTAATATTTGTCAGTGTCATTTATCATTCTGTTCTTTATATCAGTTATATAATATACTCAACCACAGGCTCTTTGCCTGAAAGCATTTCCATGACAAAAAAAGAAAATGAAAACCATGTATTGATACCAATGATGCTAAGTGGTAGTTGACCACAAGGGGGAGATCTTACTATACCGAAGAACAATGCAACAAATACACCCGATCCTCAGTCTGATTGGGAGATAGGAGGATAATGGGAACATAATCCTATTTGATAATCCTGTTTGTACCGTGATGAAGACAAATGACTGCACTATATTAATTAGCCTGATCAATAAAAAGCCCAGCGCAGTGCAGCCAGCAGCTGTACCACAGTATAGCGGTGTACTGGGAGGCTGTGAAAGCTGCTAAACTGGTGACGACTGTGCTTACAGGATGCCTGCCTTGGTTGATTCAGTGTACCAGTAGGGGGCACTATTCCCCCCTGACAAAATTAACATCATGTTGCTCTGCAATATTGGTACCACTGAGCTCTGGGTTTGGTTGAGACATTGAAACTGAGGCCCTGCCTCACGTTTGGCTCTCTGATTGTCCTAGAGACTGGAGATGGCAATTCTGCTGTTGTGGGTGGATTAGTGCTCCTTGATTACCCTGCAACATTTTATGCTTATGTATCACCTCTGCCCTCGACTATCTCTGAATGTCTTCTTTGTAACTCATCCTACATCATAAATAAGGGACATAAACATGATGAACTGATAGTGTGACTTTCATGTCCTTCCCTCTCTCTAGCTCCAGGTAGCTATCCATCCGTCTCTCAAACAAACGCATGCATGCATGAATTCACACACGCCAAACACACATACATGCACAGACACACACACACAGACCCAAATACAGGTGTATGCACACAGCCAAACATATCCTCACAGTTCCTGCCACAATCAATCTTCTGTCATCAGTGTCAGACCCCATAATTTGCCACTGGGGTCTGCTTGATCCCATCTCCAGGATGGAGGTATGAACCTGTGTATACCTTCATAAGGATATTGCATCCTCTGGCTCTCATTGGCTTTTTTCATTTCCCTTTGCAGGTGGTTCAGAGTGTACAGAGCTTGACCCAGTTACTCTACAGTCTGCAGGTGAGAAAATCCCTCAGCACTGACTTAGAGCAGGGGACCATAGCAGCCCCTCCACCTTCCCCATCTCTCACAAAGCTCCTATTCTTCTGCCGGCCAGACCGACTGTAATTTAGCATCATGCTTAATTTACTCTGCCAGGAAGAATTCCTTCTATAGATCACTAGCACTTCTCAGTAAACAGATGCACAATCAAGTCTGTTGTAAAAGGGAATATTTGATTGAATGTTATGGCAGACAATCGTAATGATTTTTTATTCCAAGTCTGAGTGGCGGTTTAGAGTTGCATGTACTGAGTTATTGTTCTGTTGCAGTGTGTGTGTGTGTGTGTGTGTGTTGTGATGTGGGGTTATGTGTGTTTGTGTGGGATGTGGATAGGGATATGGGGGAGGGGGGTACTCATTTCACGCCTAATTTGCTGGCAGGATGAACTGTTAACCCTTCTGAAAGCTCTGTAGATTCCACTGTGAAAAGTGAAAAAATAAACAATTGATAGCACTGGAGCATATGCCACAGAAAAGCATGAATTATTGAAGTAAACTGACATTTAAAAAGATCCATGATTTTGTTTTTGGTCCATTTTTGTTAAATTGACAAGACAACTTATACAGTTTATATATAACTCAAATAATTTATTTTCTGTGGTACGACTAAAGTATAACAGTGGATCCATTGTTTAACAGGTTTTATAAATTATCACTAAAAGAACTGATCAAAGCAGAGAAAGACCATTTTTCCATCTCAACCATAGGCCAGTCCAGTCTCATGGTGCGATGATACAAATTCAGTTGCAATTCAATTCAATTCAATATTGAATCACTTGTGCATCATTTATGTTATAACCCATATTTGTGTTGCATCTGTCAGGATTAAATTTTTTAGCAGATTGGAATGTAGCCATTTTTTAAATAAACATGGTAGCAATTACGCAATGTAATTCACTTGATTTTGATCTTTAAGTTTAAATCTGAGCTCCTTATATATCAGTTGGTATACCATGACCTTTGATGCTTCTTGGGACTTCATGACTCTGAACTCCATTTCTGAATAATACACTTTCGTGCTCACTGAAATAATGCATCCATTTTCATTTTTCGTACTTTAAAAGACAACCTGAATTATTTTGTCAGTTCTGTGACTGGATCAGTATTGCCTTTTTTCATTGTGAGTAGTTATCACAAGATTGCCAGAACTCTGATTTCAGTTTTATTACAGTTTTTATGAAGCTTGTATATTGTTTAGGAAATTCATCACCCGTTTGAGAATCTGATCCTGCATTGAAACAGTTGCCTTTAGCTTATTATTTTTTTTTGTTTTCCTGTACAGACATTTTAGATCTGAGAAATTGGTTTAATAGTTGGTGGTTGCTGTTGATCAGGTATCTGTCTGTTATTTTAGTGTACATTCAAGGGGCATTGAGAGCTTATGACCACGTGTATTTGCATCAACTGCCAACAGAGTGTCCATTTACAGAGTCTATGGCCAAGTGCATTTACATCCCAAATCAGCAATGACCAGTGTCTTTGGCAATGTGCATAAACCTCCAAAGACGACAATGAATATTGACCGTGTTTTTGACTGCACTCATTATACATCCACAGGGAATAGTGACCATTGACCTGTTGTGACTGTGTGTGCCCCCAGGCGGCTGTGACCATCCAGGACAGCTGCTTTGAGGTGCAGAGGCTCCTCCTCCAGGAGAACGAGCGGCCACCCCGCCCGGCCTGTCCGCGCGGCAGCGCCCTGCTGGAGCAGGAGAAGCAGCGCAACCTGGAGAAGCAGCGGGAGGAGCTGGCAGGCGTGCTGCGGCTGCAGGGCCGACTCCGACAGGAGCGCCAGCGCTGGGAGCGTGAGCGCGACCTCCGTCAGCGCCAACAGGGGGAGCAGGAGAGCCGGCTGGAGCGCCGTGAGCGCGAGTGTCAGCTGGAGGCGCAGCGGCTTCAGCGGGAGCGTGAGGAGCTAGACGCCCAGCTGCGTGAGTACCAGCAGAACCTGGAGCGGCTGCGCGAAGGCCAGCGGATGGTGGAGCGCGAGCGTGAGCGGCTGGAGACCCAGCAGACACTGCTGCAGACCTGGAGGCATGCCCGCCAGAGGAGCCTGCCCGTCATGATGATCCCTCTGGGCGGACATCAGGTGTGTGTGTGTGTGTGTGTGTGTGTGTGTGTGTGTTTGTGCGTCTTGGGAGATCTCACTGGACAGCAGAGAGTACCAACTACACAGCCCTGGTCTAAGGTGTATCGGTGTATCTGTATCATTGTGGGCAGTACCAGTCTACAATACCAGTTTAAATATCAGCTGTATCCTTTTATCACTTTCATCCCCTTTCATCTTACCCAAAGATAATCCCTACCTGCATTTTCTGAACTAACCTGGAAAGAGGAAATCAAACAGACACTCCCAGCAACATGAAAACACAACATAGATCTGAAGCACAAAGCCATGGTCTTCATAGAGAGGCAAAGTGCCAGGCATAATCTGGGAATCGCCCATCTCCGAGCTCACAGGATGAGGGCACTGAAGTGGAACTTCCCCAGATATAGTCCTCCTCTGTTGCCAAAACAAGCCAGGGAAAGATCTCTGGAAAAGATGCTTGAAATTCCCCTTTTTGTCTTCCCATAACAAGAACTAAACAGTGTCAGAGAGGAATGCCGTAAAAGGGATCCCCCTTTTCTTTACAGGAAAAACAGCAGTGTTAAAAATGTCAGCTCTAGCACAGTCCTCAAAATTACATGCATTTTAGGTGTACAGGAGCTACATCAATTGAATCCCTTTTTCCAGAACACAGCCTTTAATTCTCAGGCACTAATCTTAATTCCTTATTATTCTTTGCAGAGTTAGCTGTGCAGTTACAATTTACATCTTGATCTGTCTGTTTACACAGCTATTGAAGGCATTCAAATTAAGTTCCGTACAAAGTTCCCCTACTGCAGGCTCCGCCTGGCATTCAAACGTACAGCTTCCTGTGTACAAGTCCAGTTCCACAACTTCACTTCCATAACCTGTCATACTGCTGTCTTTTCAGCAATTGAGTTCTTATTTAACCCACACAAGCCTCTAGAAGGTTCTGAGCATGTTCAGTATTCACTCATGCCCACAGAGGCACAAAGAATGCAACAACGGTTGCACCGGCCTCACCCATGTAGGAATGTTAATTGAAATTCTGAGTCATGGGGCAAGATAATGAGAGCAATTTGAAAATCATCAGTCTTAATGTCAAGCCACTCACCCTCTAATAAACAAGGCAGTGATTGATATTAATTAAATTATCTGGAATAAAACATGGACAAAATGATTGCAGTAGCTCCCATTTAGAACTCAATCAATTCCCCGATATCCTTGAAAGGACTTTGATAATTCATATCAAACCCCAGTCTTCAGCAGCTCCAGTGTAGAATATATAGCACCATATCATCCAAAGGAGACCAAGTGGAAACGAGGAATGGTTGCTTCTCTTGCAGTCTTTGTACATAAATTCTATTTCAGTTTTTATTACTGTGAAAGTTGATAAAAGTTTGCCGATAAATCTTCTTGACAAAAGGGTTTTGCCCTTGAGAGGAAATAAACCGCTTATGAAGATGCTGCATTGAAAATATCATTTTTTAGCAAATGCGCCTTCCCAGAGTGATCAGCTCCTTTGAGTTTTACATGCAGCCCATCTGTACTGCTGGGATGCTAACTATTCACTATTCTGGATGAATATGTCGTTGTCTGTTTGCACGGCGGCATCCTGAGCTGCTTCACGACGCTGTCATACGCTAATTTGATTACGCTTACTTGGCATATCCGCTGACTTCACGTTTTCTGACATTAAGGGGGGATTAGCAGGGATGCAAGGCCCTACTGCCACGGAGAAAATTAATTTCCCTGTTTACATCCTAACCTTTGTCATTGAAATTATCCTGGAGAATGTTGTGTAGCATCCTAGAGGAAGCAAGGTGGGGGGGGTGAGGCGGTAAGGGGGGACAAGTCAAGTGTGCCGCGAATCACACGTCCTGATGGTGATGTCCACTCTAATTATCAGGATGCGCTTGGCTGAGCGCTTGGAAGCAGGACTTTGAACTGGCTAAATTTTGCTTCTTTCATCTAGCTGCTGAGCAAAAATGCATTTGAATTTGCATCTTTTCAAAAGTCACACATATCGTGTCCTCATTGAACAGCTATACAGTTCTATGTATTGTAAAAGAATCATTTGCAATACTTTTATTTTGCTTGACTGAATTATGTGTTGAACCTTGGATATATTTTGAAACACTCTTGTTATATAATCAAATTAAGACTTTCATCTTTTAGTTCTCTGGCATGTTTCATACTTTACAAGAGTACTTTTATATTGCCTGCATTGCGCCGTAGTGCGTCGTCTGTTGTCTGCTGTGGTACCTAGCATGTGATCATTTGGGCTCTCGTCTGCAGGACTCAGGTCAGCCCCATGCAGGGAGCTTCGAGGAGGAAGGTTCGGTTTTCATCAACGAAGCGGCCATCCACTCATCCCGGAACAACCGTCACCTTCACCAGCTTCAGTGCCCTCAGTTACCAGCCTACCCCGACACACCCAGTGCCCACAACAGCCTCAACTCCCTCATGGCCCGCACAGGGGATGAGCAGGCACCCCATCACAGTCATGCCCCAGCCCAAAACCACAACAGCAGGACAGGGAACCCCACGTACCCCCTGTCAGAGAACACAGGAAGGGGTGGGGGAAGGTACAGTTGGGACAGAACAAACAACGGTAAGAATATCCACTGAACAGGACAGTAGGGCATTGAAAAAGGTTGTGGTGAGTTTGTGGCCTAGGAAGCACTATCTATAGAATTTATTCTGTGAAATCAGTTTCTAGTTCAAATGTACTTGACAGCTTTATACAAGGACCGAATCTCCCATCAGCACCCATTGCAAAATGATTTGTTGGCAGGCCGACTGTGGTATTGGACATGACCCTGCTGTGTCCTCTGAGCTGTATGTCTTTCTATCGAGGTGTTGTTGTAAATTATGGATAATTTATTGCCGGGGGTTGGCACGGAAATTAAAAGACACTTCAAACCACCGACGGTTGAATCATCGTCCATCCTGACACCGCTGTTTGGATAAAACATTACAGATATACAGTGTGGTGCCAGAGGAGAGATGGCGGTATGATCGCCAGCTTACTTCAGGCTGCAGTCATTAAAAAAGCACTTGTGGACAATAGTGCGCATGATGTTATGAGATGGACTGCCACTGTAGAGAAATATAAACAGCAGCAGATCAGAGTGTGGGTTTCCCACATGAGACCTTGTCCATCCTTCTTTTCTAGTTAATCAGTGTCTCCTGACAAAACAACAGTCTTCCCTCTCACCTCTGAATCAATGGCTCTTTATTTATCGAGCGGCAGGGCAGACAGCGGCGTGCGAATTATCCGCCGAAGAGCCATACCTGACTGATTGGTGCATCGATCGTAAAATCTTTACCAAACTCATTTACAGCTCGACGTGTCACCACCAGGAAGATGGAACGATGGGGCACACAAATATTTAGCCATACGTTATAAACAAAGGCGATGTCAGTCGGCCATTTTGGATTTTTAACCTACTTGCATAATGCAAACAATTTTCATTATGGGAAGGCCCTTGGATGCAATATTGAATTTGAAATAAAAAATAATTAGAACCATTCGTTGTATGCTCGTTGAAATAAGCATGGCAGGGTTTTCACAGTAAGGGAGCTATATTTCGAAAACAGTATTACAATTTAAAGTTGTGTATTTATTACACAGTGACATACTTATAAAGGATACATGATTTTATATATTATCTTGTAAAAGACAAAAATCCAGCATTGACTTTTCTGTAATAACTTCAGTTTAACAGTAGCCAGCTTACCAGTAGCAGTAGCATGTTTTGTTTGTTTTCTGCCACATGATCCCTCCTTATTGTGGTGCATTGTGTGTAAATAGCATCCCTTAAGGTTCCAGCTGGCACCATTTTCATTCTGTTGATTGACGTGGTAATTGACAGGGTGACAGTATGGTGTTGAGTGTTGGGTTTAGGAGTTTGCAGGTTCAACGACCAGGTGGCACACGGCTGTTGTACCCTGGAGCACAGGTGCTTAGCCTGAATTGCTGCCATAAATATCCAGTTGTACTGAAGGATAATTTGGCCTGGACGAGGGTCTCTACTAAGCAAATAAGTGATGGGATAATAATATTAACCTTTTACAGTATGGATGCCTCCTGGGCTCGGGCTGCGCCACCATTGTTCAGAGCTCTGTCTACAGTAGAACAGTGGCAGCTTACCGCCATTTGCAGGAGTACACCCCAGGGCAAGTTCTCACCAGCGTGAGTCACGTGTGCACAGCCACTTTGATCTCAACCGTTGACAATGGAGTTAATCACAATATCTAGTTATTCCTGTCCTGCAACCAAAATGGTAAATTTGTGAGATATTTTTACACCCATACAGAAAGGATTACTCTGTTTTTGTTACCTTGCAATAAGGCAATCCTGATTTTGCCGAGTGATAGAGTTTTGGGCTGTTTCTTTTCCTTTTTTGTTGAAATAAAAATATTTTTTCATATGGAAATCATCAAGCTTACTTTAGATTAGAAAACAGCTGTGAAATTTACATTAGCTTGGCTCTTGTCAGTAGTCTTATTTGCAGCTTATGTGGCAAAGGAAGTTATCCAAGGAGAATGTAAGTTAACACGTTGCTTGTGCACATTATGTGCAAAAGGATGATGGACATTGTATTCAAAGGTCATGAACTGACCATTTCTGAACTGCCATTGTGTTTTACAGTGTCATTATTGAGAGGGTGGAAAAGGTTAATTTAACGTCAAAGGCAAACTGCTGTTTATATAATCCCAGTGTAAACTTGGCGTATTGTCCTCACCCCAATCATGGCCTTATAAACACCTGGAGAAAGAAGCAGGAGTCGAATGACAGGTTTTATATCCCCACTAACGCTGGGCGTCCCCGAGTTCCCCAACCACTGGATGAACAGGCCTTTGTCATTCCCGCTCTGTCATCTATCAGAGCCGAGGCAGCAGTCTGCCTGCGCTGCACGCTAATGAAGTGCCACGCAATTAATCACGCAAGAGACGCATTCCTGGAGAGGCACAATGAGCCGATTCATCTCCAGATCTGTTGTCCACAGGACTGTGGCAGAGCACCTGTCCTGAGGCTCTGTCCTCTGTCTCTCCCTGCGGTCACGGTCCCCCTGAGAGAGGAAGGGTACATCTGGGTTAACCCCCCACCAATCCCCTGCTACACTGCCTGCACTCCGATACGGAGATGTCACTGGAAAGGGTGGTGTGCTGACCGTTCTGGCAGATGGGACCACAATGAGCGAAATCACTGTACTTTGCCAGCCCTGTGGCTCCAGGGGCCTGTCACAGATCTCTGACCTCTATTGATCGATGCCAGGAAGTCTGAAGGCTTGCCAACGACCTGTGGGTTCTTGCAGACTTCCTCTTGCCTACACTTTTTTTCATGCACTTTTGTAAGTGGCTCTGGAAAGGAGTGACTGCTAAGTTCCTAAGTGTTCATGTGGAACTCCTTTCTGCCAGAAACTAAACTCTCAACATTATTATCATATTATGGGATGCAAGGAGCTGAGATTCAGATTTCTTTATTCTTTACTATACTGTACAGTACAGTACAGACAACACAATAAACAATATAAAAACTGAGAGTAGGTTGGAGAATGCCCAAAATGAAGGACTAATTACTGCTCCAAAAGTAGTCGTAGTGAAACGATCCAGAGAGTTACACTCGAGGCAGACGCTCCAGCTTCAGAAAGTAGAGTTACTACCATGTATTTGTTCCACCTGTGCACTAAACCTGATAACTATTCATTAAGCACATCAATACAGTCATGTTGGTGGGCTTATTAAAATCAGTTTGTTTAGTATTTGGGTGGAACATTAGCCTCGTAGGTCAGCCTGATTCTAACCCTCTACAGAGTGGGCATAGTTATTTTAGTACTTCTACTTTATGAAGCCAGGG
Source organism: Albula goreensis (assembly GCA_022829145.1). Taxonomy (NCBI): domain Eukaryota; kingdom Metazoa; phylum Chordata; class Actinopteri; order Albuliformes; family Albulidae; genus Albula; species Albula goreensis. The sequence goes on along the minus strand of CM040741.1, from coordinate 59,615,240 downwards.
TGTCTACCTCTGGTCAAACTACTTCATCTCTTAGATTGTTACAGAGATGCACTGCACTTCGTGGTAAGGATAATCAACCCATTCTGAGGAAAAGAGACTCTATCATATGCTTTAAATAGTCTATGGACATGTGGGCTGTATCTTGTGCGCTGGGGTTCGACAGTGCTGTTGGCATTCTGTGGCTCTGAGTCCCCGCCAGACTTTCTCGTTGAGGCCTGATGCAGACTCTATCAGAGCAAACAACCACTGTGCTAAGAGTCTATATATATATATATATAAAGTATTACAAAAATGTGGTTGTGTTGCAGTGTATGAAGAGATACTGCCTGTGGCTGCAAAGACAAAGATCTACAGTCACAAGAACAGAATAGTCTTCAGAGTGGAGGAGAATTGGCTCATTATGTGAGGAGCAATCACGCCGATAGCACTGATTATCCAGCACACAAAACACAGTGCTCTCTTGAGACACCAACCTTGCTCAAGAGTTCAATAACCTCACAGCTACAATGCAGACAAGCCTCTAAGCTAAGAAATCATTTGGATTTGAGAGTGTCGTGTGGAAAAATATTTTATTTCTACGATCTATAAATATAGCAGGAAATGTTCTTGTTTATCCAAATTGGGTAGAAAGTTTTGATTACATACAGTAGGACCTGAAAATTGAAAGTGACATGTAAGTGACTGATTGTGGGTGAAACTGATTGTTGGTGATTGATATGAGTGATAGTGACTGACCCTGATTTCAGGTTTGATAGTGATTACTATTGATTGGTGCTCATTTCTTTTTCCACATGGATACCGTGTACACAGTCTTTCCCCTCACCCCTTCTCATATACAGATGCCAATTAAATCACCTCAGTCTTGCAACTGATATCAGCGGATGTTAGCAGCAGTGATATTTTAAATGGCTCTGCTCTTTTGGCTGCACTCCCTGTTAGAATAAGTTGATGGAGGTCAGGTATAATGTTTTAAAGGGACTTGACCCATGTCTGTAAGGATTCAGCATCAAATCCCAGGTGCAACATTGCCTGTATGCCATTGAGCAAGCTTTTTGATCCATAGAGTCCCCATCTGTGGAAATGAATAGCATTATTTGTATAGTTTAATTATTTTCGGACAAGGGTCTATAATCAGCAGTGTTGCCACATGCCTGGGCAATCTGGCAACCCTGACATGCATTTGGTACAAGTGCACTGTTGATGGATTTTTATTTCTCATTGCAGATGTGAACACGCACAACTACAACCCAGAGAAATGGTCCTTAGGAGCCGCAGTGAGCGGGGCTGGGCCTTATCTGGGGTTCCCCCCGTCTCCTGTAAGAAGCCCCCTCCTCCACCCTCAGACTTACATCACCATGGAGACGGAAAACGGGGAGGATGGGGGAGAAGAGAACATTGTGTACCTCTGAGTCCCACCTAGAGCAGAGAGAAAACCAAACCAACGACCTTACTGCTCCTCCTTTCAGTTTTAATGTGGAAATAGACCACATTGTTTTTGGAATCTATTTGTGCGTATTGTGTATATATATGCCTGTATAAAATATATGTATATGTGTGTGTATTCATATATGTTTATGCATGTGTATGTGTATATATAAATATGCACATGCATACAGTATATACACGTGCATAATGCATTTGTAATTTAACTGTATATTGGTTGTCTAATGATTTTTGGAGGAGTACAGTAGTTTTAGGCTGTATATTTGTGCCTTTCCTCATGATAAGGAGTAGAATTTCAGTCCTGTTGTTTTGTAGGTAATACCACAGCGATGTTGCCTTTGTACTCAGCACAGGTCCCTAAATCCACTGAATCTCACACCAGTGTCCACGCCTCCGCCTCAGTCCCTCAGCGCCTCTGCATCTGTGAGCTTCGCTCTCATTCTGTCTCATTTCCCCCCCTATGGAGAGCCCAATGGCCTCTCCTCATGGCACATGTACAGGTATCATGACGGGGGCCCATCGTGCTCCTTGTTACTGGAGACCCGCCCCCCGCTGCTTTTCCACTTAGCTCAGCATCACCTCTCTGGCCACCGGCACCCGTCTTGCGTTTGATTGGCCTCTCCCCTCCAGTCGCGTGTTTGAGAAACGGAGACTCAGTTGTGGCCTGAAAGGAACACCTCAGAGGCCCCGTGACAGAATAAGGTTGGTCAATTTCGGCCCCACGTCATTCCTTCCCCGCAGCGCAGATGACTGTAGGGCTGGCGTCCTGGGAAAAGGAGACGGGCCTGCTGTCACAGGAACAAGTTGGCCGGCTGAAAAAAAACATTGCGGTCTCATACATCAGACAAGCTCTGTTTGCGAAAGTGGTGCGACCCAGGAAAGGTTTCAGCAGTGAATGATTAGGTCAGCCAGCCTTGCCGAGACACATTTGTCCTTTGTTCTTTCCCCGGTCTACTTACTGGCAGTAAAAAAGATACTCATTTTATTTGACTTTGTAAGTTTCTGCTTTTTTTGTGAAGGGAAGTCAGGTTTTGAGGCAATGTCTTTCAATCACTATCTTTTCCCTGTATAGCAATTGTAAAATTCATATTATTTCATAAATGTACCCTCTTACCCACAGACTACTATTTTTGGTTTTATTTTGCCTTTTTGGTATGAAATCAGTTTTTTCCCTCTGAGTGTACCATGAACAAGTTTTAGATATGTAGATAAAATACAGAAAAACAAACAGCGCACATGTTTCATTTGAAAGCCTGGAGCACATTCATATAGAGAATATATTAGATTTCAGCCTGACCTGGATTTTCTCTGAATATGCTCACCCATGTTTCTACCATTTCCTTCTCTTAGCATGTTACTTAGAGCAAACATGAAAAACTACCAGCCACTGGTTTAGCTACTTACCTGTTACTACGCCAAACACACCATGCAAACATTGTCTTTTTCTAGCAATAGATTTCATTCAAGTTCAGTCCACTATGACTTTAACATGCTTAAATGGAGGCCACACTTGACTGTACAAATGTTGTGTTTGCAGTACATAACATATGCAAGCAGCAGTGCTTGCATTTTTTAAGCTGTATTAAAAGCTGTATTAAAAATATGTATGAATAAAGAAATAAAGCAAGTCAATACAACTCAAAAGGGTACATGCAAACTGACGTAATTATCTTAAGTACTACAAACATAATTTCATACAGTGTAGTTAAAAAGAATAGCTAAAATGCAGAAAAAAGTACACATGTGTGTCTCTTGACATTTGAACATTAAACATTACTTATATTGTCCTTGAAAATCTACTCCCTCTACAGAAAACACACCCCACTCCCTACCTTATTATGAAAGAACTGTCTTTAACACTGTGCCTATGTCTTTTTCTGTAAAATAAATGACAGCAAGAGCTGTTGATTCTTATCCTTTATGCAGTGTGAGTTGTACCCTTTGTTAAAAATATTCATAATGATTTGCATTGACATTTTATGATTCATGCCCATGTATATTAGAGATCAATGTTAATTCCACTATTGCATCTTGTTCAACAAATACCAGAAATGAGGAAAATATATTCTATGTATTATACTTTGCTGTTTTCTGATTAAATGATGCAAACTTGTCTATATTTTACAAGTAATTGTGGTCTTGTACAGTACAGTGAAAATAATTGCTGCCTTTTTGTGATAAACCTGTTCATTGTGTTTTTCAGCAATGTTTTTATTTATTTCTGACACGTTTTTTGTCTATGTAAATTGAATGTGTCAAAATGTTCTGGTTTTGTATTCTGTCTTGTACTGAGACAGGCTGAACAGAAATATATTGTTGCAAACCCTGTATTCTATACCCATGTAAAGTGCTGTGTCTCCTCATAAACTTAATTGTGCCTCTTGATCCGGTCTTTTCTCTGTTTGACTATGCCTGCTGGATTTTTATAAAATATTGATAACCTTGTGTGATGGATGATCAGTTCCACACAAGCAGTGCACTCTGGTGACCTAATTTCCTGTTGTTTTCAACGGTAAGAGGTTACAGTACTCACTACATTGTTAATGATTTGTAATGGCAGTTTGCCCACAATGGAAATCTAACCCATTATCTTTATGGCCATCATTTGCTGACTATGGTAATAGTTCATGGCTCGATCATCCACAACCTCCAAAGCTGAGAGATTTCGAGGATGAATCGCTAAGCACATTTCAGGTTGTCAGTGCCACCTGTGTTTTGATGTAATATTCACACTGTATGTGTTTATGGTTTCCTTTGGGCCAGTTTTCTGAAGTCTGAACATGCTAAATCTACAGCCTTTGGAATGGATTGATACGCTTTTGGTGCCTCTAAAAAAGACACTTTCCCAGGATTTTGTATTTTCATGGCATCACTCCTGTGTGCCTTTTCAATATTTTATCAGGCACAGTTGTACTGTATGATGCTGCTGCCTAGCCTCTATTTAGAATGCTGAAGGCTCTGTGCGAGGTCACCTTGTTGAAACCATTTTCCCGTTTTGAGAGAATGAGCTCAGCAGTGATTCAGTGACAGGAATGAAAAGACTGATTCCTCCAGTGTGAGCATTGGAACATGTTTGAAGTGCATGGCCTCTCTGTGGAAAGCTGCTCACTCCATATCCTCACACTGGAGAATTGACCAGGCCTGGGCTCAATATGTTCAAAAGGAATGTATATGATGCATCTCTAATGGAATCAGAACCTTGCAGACCATTTGAGGAAACCTTATTTCTTCTTGATGACATACTGTCAGTTAGATTTGAAGTATAACCTAGTCTATTATTCCTATAAAGCTGAATACTTTTCCGTACCTATTCATATATTACCTTCATGTAAGTTTCCTTTTGTGCTGACAGAATCATTACATATGAATGCATATTGTATACATTTTCTTTCAATTGTCACAATTCATCTGCATAGGCAGAGTCAACATCAAAGCACTGTGAAGCACTATTATACAGTAACTTTTTTTTTAAGATGCAAAAGCACACAAAAGACTTCCGGGTGTTTCCATGGCAACAGCCCAGGATTGTGTGAATTAAAAAAAAAAAACCGAGCAGATGTTGAAGCGTGTGCTTTTGTGTACTTTGTGTGACTATAATGAAGATATCCAGCAACATGCAGTCAGGAGCGGTAATGGGCCTTTCAGTGGAGGTTTGACATAGCAGGTGCCAGGTCTTAGGGTGTCATTAACACGGTGGATTGATACTTGCTCTCTGCCTTTTCTGTTTCTCTTATCATTATTCGGGTCAGTCTGCTCCACTGTATCACATAGATAGCTACTGTAGCTCCCTTAATTATGTGCATATTTGATCTTTAAACTCAACAAATACATTTGGCATACTAATACTCAGCCACCAACTATTGCTATTCTTAATATACAATCTATTTTGCAAATTCTTGTCTATGGAGTAAGTCATAAAATCTGAATGGAAAAATGACATTTCTGAAACTTACATAGTGTTGCAGGTGTTAGGGTGGATAACAACAGGCTTTTTGTGGAATTAAAAGTTATATTAGGATCGGTCTGATTATTGTTGGCGAGCACTGCAGAGCTTTGTTCATTAAAGAAGTCATTTTCTAAAGCAGTGTGTAGTTTTCTGAATTCAGTTTGAATATGAGACTGCTTATTGAAACCAAATGGAGGCAGTGCAGCGTGTCTCATTGTCACAGAGCAGTTTCTGAACAAAGCCGCAGACGCTCTCCCTATTGTTCACCAATTGCCGGAGTAGGCGTGGCAACCTCCAGCTCATGTGCTCCACAGTGACAGCCCTGGAGCGGGAGAGAATACATGGAAAGTCTCCTCTCTTCCCTTCCCCTCTGAAATCCACACCTTTGGGGGTCTTTCCCTGTGCACACACTATATTTGCACTAATCCTTCATTTCCACTACCGATGATTTTTCATTTAACATTCATCTAGTGTGATTTCTCATTCCCAATGGCATATGTCTCACAGATTAATATGCCACATCGGTCAGTTTATAAACTCGTTGGCATATCTTGACCTTTGGAGAGGGAGTCTTCTGAAGTGCAAATTGGCAGCCCTTAGTGTCTGCATATGCTGCTCTGGGCCAGGTGAGGCTGTAGTGTGAACTAACTTTGGGTGGCTGTGAAAAGGTCACAAGAGCCCTGGCCATTAAAATCAGTCATGTTATGAACTCATTCCTTCCAATGGCTTGTGAAAGGAGACATTTTCCTGGAGGTGACATCGCTGTGAATTGAGTTTATGTCGGCCATTCTTCAAAAGGTTGCAGAAACAAAGCGTGAACATTAATTAGGCTGAGAAAGTTGGGGAAAAGTATGGTCAAGTTCACATTTTTCACCTCATTGCCTCTGTTTGTTTGTTTGTTTTTTCCACATTTCCCCGCAGTGGCTGACTTACCCCTGCAGGGTCTGACAGTTTGAAGCGCCTGACTCTGAGATTGCACACCAACGCATGAGTTTTAAAACCATACAGGACTGCTTTCTTTGAAAGCCTCTGCGTGGGAATAGATATATTTAATATTACATTCTGTGAGTATCAGAGTGCATTTCAGCCCACAAAAATAATGAATGATGCAACACCCACTATTCTCTGGAATATCTTACATCAAAGATATCAAGTTTAAATACAGCTTGGGATGTCAGTGTGTGTTAGTCTGTCCTTTATGTTTGAATTCTGAATCACATGTATTAAACAATTATGAATTTCTTTGGTTGATTTGTATCATCTTTCAGCAAATATGAAAAGATACAAATAAATCAAAGTAAGAATGAAAGTAAAATTAGTTTACTTTAATGACAGCATCTGAGTCATCAAGATCCCCCAGGAAGCTATAATTTGGCAGGTCTCTTGGATACAGTTGCTTGCCAAAAACATCAATAAAATTTATTACATATATCCTGGATCAGAGCGTGTTGTAATAGAACTGTCAGAAACATATACAAGTTATTGGATCTTTTTATGCTGAAATGCCGATGTGGGTTTATTCCCAGCATTTCAATTATGACAAAAATATAATGTGATATAAAAATGCTAGATGGAAATTTTGTTTCAGAAACCTCTCCCACAAACTATTCTCTCCCCTAAGCTATTGTTGCTCAAGTACTCAATCCCTGCAGATGACAAATGTTGGTGTAACAAGCGTGCAGCCGAGCAGTTTGCAGAAACTGAAATTTACGGCTGGAAATCTGGCTTCCTGAGGGTAGGCAGGAACGTGAAGGGCGCTGGGATGAAGCTGTGTATTTATATAGCACTGGACAAAGGAGGTGTAAGCAGCAGCTTCTGTCCTTTCAGCAGCCTGTCCTGGTTACTTACTTCTCTGTTTGTTTAGGTGATACCAGGACAGTCATTACTTAGATCTACAGAGGGGGGGAAGGGCCAGGGGGCTGAGGGGGTGCGGGTTCGGCTGTGGTTTTAAAAGAATCAAATATTATTTTGTGAAATGGAACAAAAACTCACATTAGATCTCAAATCTTATTTGTTGTCCTTTGCTTTTTGTAAATATACTTTTTGGCAATTAATTATATGCTGTTTTAGTTGTTTTGAGAGTATTCCATTGTCAGACATTGCAGTTGTAGGCATGAAAATATTACTTATAAACATAATAATGTACAGAGTTTACAGACTTAAATCATTTAAAAAATTAACAGCGGTGATTGTTTCCCATTTTCCTCCATATTTGTTTAATTATTGGTCCAATTCTGACTACATCATGATCTTGAGATCATAATATATCCAGTAAATGAATATATCACATAAATGAACATTTTTCAATTTGAAATGATGGGGAATCATTTTGACTCAGTATTCAGTGACTCAATTCGGAACAATCACAATGAGCGTCATGTTAAAACATCACGCCTCAACAGGACATCTCACCGTATGCCATAATTATGTGATAAAGATGTAACATTGTGGTAAGAGGCTGTGCAGTGTAAGGATGCCTCACCCCATCACGCTGATGGTCAGGCTCAGACACTCAAGGTAAATCACCACTTTTTAGTGTTTGCTGTGACTCATCTGTGGAGCAGGAATATCTTGAGTATCCAGGCAGACACTCTCCTTTGCAACTTGTTTATGATGAAGCAGACACTGACAGACTCAGGAGAGTATAGAAATGTAGTAAAATACTGTCACTGGGTAGATCACTGTGGCCAGACTGAATTGACAGTTTGCTGCTGATGTCATGTGATCCTGACAGAAAGCTGATCTTTAGTGCCACATGAGAACGTAGGGATCAGAAGGGCTAATACTGTAGTGAGTATCCACTGGAGAAGGACTGGACATGGCTGAGAGAGACTGAATACTCTTTTGAAAATGAAAAAGAGATCAAAGGTTAACTCCTTCAATCTTATCTTTTTCCATACATTGTTTTTGTAACATGACACACATCCACATACACACGTAAAGAAAAGACATTCTGTTCTGCCCTGCAACTGAATAAAATTATTCCACCATAATTATGATTTGGAGGTTTATGTCAGTCTCACATTAAACATCTGATGTGTGTGATTCCCAAACTAAATATATCAATTTGTTGATATATTTGTGTTAATGCAGCTATTTTAGCTTTTGATTTGACTTACGTGAGTCCTTTCTTTTTTGCAATGGCAACATGGTGTTACAAAACATCAAGCATTGCAATTTGTAAAGCTTTGCTTGGGAATGTACCTGAGAGAGCAGCCATCTAGAAATCATTTGTGTAATTATTTCTAACATTTACTGTAGCAATCTCATACACACTTGCACGCTAAAAAGGGGTGTAAGAATGTGGCCCTTTGTTGCATTTCGTGCAAACTTATAGGAAGAAACCTGTCCATGCAGATGCATTAAAGTAGATTAAGAGTAAGCTTCAAAGTATATAATAGAAAAGCCTGTCAAATGAAATGGCGATGTATGTTATTTGGTTGAGATGACAAGGTGTCTAAATTTTGAAAAGGAAAAACTAATCCAGAACTTCAAACACATTTCACACCACCTGAGGAAACCTTGAGATGTTGAAACTTTGACATGAGTCATCCCAAACTGAACTGAATTATTATTGTGAGCACCCAGCAATCCATCTTCAAAGTCTCATGGCCATAGTCTTACTGTTCCTCTCGTTTGTCTGAATAGTACATTCAGATTTTTGTGAAATTGAGGTATAATTTTTTATGTCAATGTTATTAAAGCAGCTGGAGTTTTTTTTCCCCATATCCCATAAAAAGCACAAGTGGGGCTTTAATATTGGAGGACAAAAAGGAACTGTCAGATTAGGACTTCAAAGCAGAATTCCAATATGAGTGACAGAGGACATTTTTCAAAAGAATTTGAACCTGCGAGACACAAAGATCCCATCTGCTCAGCTGATATTAATGGTGTAGTTTCCTTCCTGTTCTGTCCAGAAACAAGCTCACAAAGCCTCAGGTTTCCAGCCTTCGGACCCAAGACCAGTGAGATTTGCTCATGTAATACAGTAATGAGTCTAAATCCCACGTGAAACTCGCGGATGATATAAAACCTGCAAAGACACGTTGACCACATAATGTAGCAGATTCTTTTCATCTAGGTCTTAAATGTAATCTTAATGTTGCTCAAGTTCTCCAGACAAAGATTGGATTGTGACGTGAAACAGGTGCACAGATGGAATTCTTAAGGATATATTTTTTACTTTTCCAGTTAGAACGATCAAACCTCAGATGACCACAATATGCAAAAAACTTGGGCTTTGCTAATTTTGTGAATTAAAACGAATTGTGTTTAAACCCATGTTGACACACATCACTGTCCCAAGTGTGCCCACGCTCAAAACTAACCCATCAGGAGCAGTGTGAGTCACAGCTTGGTTATGAAAAGAGCAACATTTTCTTTATTTGTTTTTGTGAATTGAGTCAGACTTGACGTCACACAAGAGATATGGTATTAGTATGGGTATTCACCTGAGGCATTGCACTCTTCTCACACAACCTCATTAATGAGACTACATTTCCCACTGAAAGGGCCTAGTCCAGATTTAGGGCCTGTCAGAGCGTCTCAGAAAGGTTTAGTTTTATCAGCAATATTAACATACTGTGCACTGCTTAAACGTAACATAGCTATAATAAAATATTTACTGAACTACCCCTTACATACATTTATACACAAACCCATACACACGCACACACATGCACATTCATGCACACACATGTGTGTTTGTGTGGCCTATTTAATGACCTATATATTTCCTAGCAGGTAAAATATATGTCAGGTAAACTCAGTCCTGTGATACGGTGCTACAGATGCTAACTTCCCTGAGAAATTATCCATTGAATGTAAAAATATCCATTACATATCCAATGTGCATTTGTCTCTGCTAATGTTCTGGCATGAGTCCCCTCCCCTTCCTCTAACAAGTAAAGGCCCTGTATTTTCTGCACTCACAGGAAAATAATTGGGCATTTAAACATACAGTGGAATAACACTATAATAACCAATGGAACATTTATAATCTAGAACAGGAAACATGTTTTTGTGACATAGTGGTGCAGAAGTAATCTACGAAAATGTAGGCCCTGGCTTATACCTGCATATAATTCAGTTCTGTGATGGGATGGCTCAATATCACACAAATATCTCAGATAAACTGACCAATGGAAGATATTTCTGACCACTGCACAGATTCTTCATATATCACTCCACTAAGTGTTTCAACTGTAAAGTGCCTGGTATTTTTCCTTAATCGTTTGCTTGCTCTCTGCTCCAGATGACTGGAATACCAACGGATATTTTAATGTTTACCTTGACAGAGAGTGATGATAGTGCTGGTATTCCCCTCATACCTGGGACATGAGGTAATTTTCCAGTCTCGAGCGTGGATGTGGATGCCAAAGCGATATTTTCTGATTCTTAGCTGCAGAAACAGCCATGTAACTACATGTGATTCATTGTGATTTCTTGGAGGCAGTGATGTTTTTTCTGGTCTTCAGATTCTTAATTGTTTTGTATCAAGCTAATTTTGAATTCCATTATGATTTTGACTCAGGTACATGATTCCTGTTTGAGTCTTGTTACTTTAGCACAACAAAAGTTTTTAGTTCCTCTGTGCATATTACATCTATAGTATCATATTAAATGCTCAGTCTCTTAGTTTTTTCAATGTAGGAAAATAATTTCAATATTTCCTCTGATCTGCTTTTGCCATGAGCTTTCAGAGCTCAGGATGGAGCAGGTGTCTTCATTCTTTATCAACTTTATCAACAAAGACATGCTGGAGATGACTATTCACTGCCATAGGACTGAATTGAATCGAAACTTATCAATGGAGTGTGATTAGAAAGCACCAATAGCAGCTGAAGTTTTGATACAGCACTCTTAATGGTGAAGTCCTGCTAACCTCAGTGATATTTAATATCAGTGAGGTCAGCAGGACTTCACCATTAAGAATGCTCTATCAAAACTTTTGATAGACGCATTTAGCTCTTGGCCTATCCTCTGTTAGGCAACTGGAACCTCATATCGTCTAGTGTGCCAGCATGGTGAGACGATTCAGGAGATGTTGGCCTTTGACCCAGGAGGGTGTGGTCCTACCGTTGTGCCCTTTTGCATATTTCTTTTTAACTGAATTATACCAGTACTTAACCAAATGTATAAATTGATATGTGAGCTATGAGCTGTCTACATTTTCATGGGTAGGATGGTAGATGAACAAGTACATCTTGTGCTCACAGCTTGGATCTGTTATTGCTTCATCATTTTATTTTCTAAAATATTTCATTGAAAATGGAGAAAATTTGTATAAACACTGCTCAAGGGCAAGCGATACAAATGCTATGGCTGTCTGCAGACACACACATACACACAACCATGTGTTTATATGACTATTGTGTATGCATACACAGCTTTTATAACTTTATATTGAGCTTTATGCTTAACAACAATAAATAAACTAACAAAAAGACACAAAGTAATAAAATACAAAATATTTTAAATATATGAAAATATAAGAAGTGATTAGTCAGTGTTAGTTTATAAACAATTGTATTATTAAAGATTTGAGATGCACATAGTCTCGTTTTTACTTGTCTACAGCAGGAAAGAATTTGAATATGTTGATATTTGTTGCGAAATAAAAAAATAAATTGACATGTGTGTTGTTGAAAGCATCTTGCTTTAAAGGAACAGACAAAAGCAATCTGTTATTGGACTATTCTTGGATCTTTCCATTACACCACTGCATTTTTATAAACTTCTCCTTAAGCGCATGCATTGTGCCTGTCATCATTTCTTTATGTGTGCTGATTGGCTCAGGGGAACTGTACAATGTTTCAGGCAGGATAAAGAGAGGAAAGCCTTGAGACACAGATGTCCTGTTGACAGAGAGGAATTTAATCATGTGGGGCAAATTGTCCTTTTAATCTGTCATCAAGGGCAATAGTTTGATAGCTAACAATAGAGGAAACGTGTCTGTGTGTCAACACAGAGCTGCTCTGAAAGGTTCTTTATGACGGTGGCTACAATACATTGGCCATGGAGGTGGATCAGAGGCAAAGCTACCCCTGGTCCTATGGTGATGTCAACCAGGAGAAGCAGCACACTCATTAACAATATGAATCCATATAAGGTCTTCACCTGCTCATAAGAGGGGGGCAGCTTTTGTCTGTCAAGCACCAACATTTTTGTTGACCACTCTCCAAATAAGAGAGCAGGATATTAGAGACATGGCGATGGGCAGTTAACATCCTTTGTTGGCTTTTGTACCAAGGCACCAATTATGAATAGTGTGTATCTCTAACGTGTAAGGGACCAAGAGTGATCATAAACAAACTAGGCAATTATAGTTCAAAGGTAACTTGGTATTGCTTATGAGAGTTTTTGTTTAGAGAGTTCTTTGTTTTGAAATATTTCAGTTTATTTTGTCTTTCATAATGGTGTATCATTCTGAAGAAAAACCTGGTTGAAGGCCAGGACATTGTTTAATTTCCACTGTTCCACTTTCTTTTAAAAATATATTTTTGCTTTATGAGTGTAGAATTGATTTCTAACTGAAAACATCAACGTTATCTGTTTGTGTGTGTGTGTGTGTGTGTGTGTGTGTGTGTTTGTGGTGTGTGTGTGTGTGTGTGTGTGTGTGTGTGTGTGTGTGTGTGTGTGTGTGTGTGTGTGGCTGTGCTTGTTCATGTTTGGGCCTCTGCAGATTGAGACCTGTGATGTATTCAGTGAAATGGTAAAAATCACTTCAGAGCCTTATAGTCCTTAAATGTTCCCACCAATAATACATTTTCCAATGAATCAAGCACAGGAGTGTTGAAGTGAATTCCTCCACATGCTGGAAGTTTAGCCTCTGGCTTTATTCAATAGCACCTGCAAACACACATCAGGTGCACAGATATAATCCCTTATCCATTGAAACTAATGAAAAATGTGAAAGGGCTGTCAAGAGGAAAAAAAAAGTTCATCATTGCTGTCCATGTATCACTGTGAAGTATATGTTTGTGTTTCCCTGAAATGTGTTTCACAAGTTCCAGTTGGTTTGATGGCAGTCTTTATCTTCCACATATTTCAGAAAAAACCCGAAACAGATATAGATCAATCATGCAGGCTGCTATACAAGTTTGTAATATGAGAACACAGTTTAATTTATCGGCCAGTTCCCTGGAAGAACTGATACAATTATGTGGTAAACATTAGTATCTAGAAATGGCATTTCAAAAATGCTGCACAGCGAAGAAAATGGCAGGCCACGTCTTGTGACTGTTATTTTTCATCACGGCATGTGAAGCTGTGGTGAGAATGCAGAGCATTCATATTCAGGAAGTGCGTCCCGACGGAAGGTCACACTTTAACATTCAACCCTCACAAAGGTCACCATTTCAATCAGGTGCAGGCTGAAGCAAACGCCACACCATCAGGCCATGCATATGAATAGGGCCATCTCTCCACAAGTAGACATTATTAACATCGGCCGGTTTTTTTGGTGTACAGTATATGACTCACTCAATAACATGCTGCATTTCTCACTTATGCAAGACTTTCATGATTTTTTTTTGAAAGAACTATTCCAACTGAAGGGCCAAACTGTACATTTCAAAGGGACCAAAAAAAAAACAACAGCAAACAACATTAACATCTGTTTAAAGAGAAATAAATGTTATGTGCACACTGAATGAAAAATCAGATAACTGTTTGGCAAATATTGTTTTTTTTATTTTACATTGGCATGGTGAAAATTAAAGTGCAAACAACAAGTGAGTTTAAAAACTAGACAGGAACCAGGAGCAACCATTTCAGCACATGGCTATCCTCTGTGCTCCCTCTGTTGTCACCTTATCACTTAAATTCCAAGAATGTGCCATAAAAATGACCCCAGTGCTAAAAACTTTGAAGCAAACAGAATAAACAGTGCTGTTTCTCTTTTTTCAATCACCAGCTTGTGATGAAGATGATCTATAATTAATCATATAATCAATGATTGTCACCTTTTTGTCGCAGTATTTTATGAAATATTGCCAATTTGTGTGTGTGTGTGTGTGTGTGTGTGTTTAAGGTTAGTTTTATTTGGCAGTGCTGTTTCAGCAGATCAGTGAGTTAAATCATTTTAAAATGACTTGCACCCCATTACCTCAGTGCACTTCCCAGTTTGTATGGCCATAGAGTAATTACAAGGCTCAACCTTTCCTTATACCTGATCTATCCTCTGTAATTTGGACAAATTTCACCCCCCAACGCAGAGTGCTCTTCTTTGAACTGATTCAGAGAGCACTCCAGTGCCATTAGCGTGAGATTAATCACATGACATGTCTTCTTTCCAACTGTCATCAGGTGACTCAGCCTTCATGGTGACTTTCAAATGACAGGAAATCTTTCTCTCCAAAGGGAAACATAACTGGATCTAAGTCAAGCTCTCACTGAGGTGGCTGACTTGCCAACTGGCACTGTTTTGAGTGGGATGGCAAGGATTTAATCAGATATTACCTAAAACATCTCTCACAAATATGTCTGCCAATATTGGGTGAAAAGAGACATTTCTCTTGAAATACAACTGAAATATAGTTAATTGAGCTGTCATGTTGTCATTATGTCATTGTTATATTTATAATGACAAGAGTTTCATGTATTAGCAAAAACTAAAAAAAAAAACTGTGTGTGTGTGTGCCTGTGTAACTTCAGCTTCATATTATGAACTTAATAGAATAAACTATACATTGGTAGAGGTGAATTTTCCAACATATGGCATATGTCCTGTGTTAAACCTGTGAAACAATTACTGTTTACCTGTAATAACCCGTTTGATTCCATCTAACACAGAGAACTTGTTTGGCTTTTACCTGCCCTATTATTCTGTCACCAAGTCATTTATTGATACCCATTATGCTTGGCAACTGTATGTTTGCTCAAACAATGCTGCAGAATTTCAGTCTGGCACTAGGACAAACTCGAACAATATAAAACCTGTACAGAGCTATAGTTCTCATATTTTCTGTCCCATAATGAATTTTATATTGAGTGAGAAGTATGAACAGACAGCCATTGAGGACTGGTGCACTTGTTTCAGAATGTTATTGCTCCCTCTTCCTGCTTATCCTTGTATGCTTTAAAGTTTATGTATGCTGTATATTTCTGGAGCTGGAAGCTATGGAAAAAAATCAATTTTGCAATATTAGCTGAGTGTAGCCAGAGAGAGAAAGAAGATGTATGTTCTTATGTAATAGATGATCTCATTTGGCTGGTGAATAATGGCCTGAAATTCATTGTTTCCTACCAGAGGTCATGCATTGCCTCCCCTGTGGAGCACTGTATGTGTTTTGCTCATAAATGTGAAACTACAGTAACACTATTACTGTAAGTTTACTCCTACTATAGTAAACCCATTAAAATGTGCAGTGCTAATTCCCACTCAGAAATGCCAGGTAGAGAGCATCAGGGAAATAAAAGCAAATTGAGCTTTCAGAATGAAACGCGTGCATTTGGTATTATGTAATGCCCAGATGAGATAATGCCTCTCATTTGCAAGAAAATTTTTCCTCATTTATTTGTATCTTTGCATAAAACAATAGTCAATGCAATTTAATTCTGAAATTGAATGTTTTACTGTAGATTTGGTCGAAGTGCTGCAGTTCCAATTATGGATTTCCAAAACCTAAAACAAACTTTCTTCAAAAGCTCTCTCAGACAGTCTTCCAACCCCCCCAAAACCTGGTTGCCAGCACCTGCAGTTCCCCTCCTCCTAATACGGAATCTGAAGTGTTGCACTTTGCTCATCTTGACAACCCTACCATTAGTTAGACATGCTTACAGAGAAGCTGTTATAAATCACGAATCTCACTTTTTTTTGATTGTTCTGTTTCAAATGGCAGTGCTAAGCTTGCATTTGTTCAGATATTAAAGGACCCATGCTGTTTACTTCAACAGCTTTGATTTTTTTTTTTTTTTTTAGAAATCCTCACAGTTAAAATTCAGTCCAGTGTTTCTCACCTCTAAATCTGCTCTGGCTTAATGTGTCTGTACGCCCCGGGGTGTGCTGTGTTATCTAAGCCCGCTCTCAGCTTAATTCCTGTCAATATTTGAACATTTCTGAGAAGTGCCCCTGCAGACATCAAATACACATAGCTATTCCCCCTCAAGTTCTCATTGCAACTCCTGCCTGCCTTAGCCAGAATAACCCTGACAAAGGATTTCAGCACATTAAAATTTGAAGGTGGTTTCAAGAAGAAATTCTGTTTGTTAGCCAGAAGATACAGAGTAACACCCCAATGTAGCAGCTAGACTATCATATTTTCAAAGTTCTTGATGAATAGATTGCAATGATTTATGCTGACAGATTCTACCAGTAGCATTAATCATAAGTTAATTCATAATAGGCCATAACGAATGAATAACCTGTAGACCTCCATTAATCAGAAATGCAGATCAATACATGTTACACAAACATTGCTGAGAGACAAGAAATAAGAAAGATGGTTCCGTAATGTGGCATTGATTTCTTCCTGATTACTTAAATGGAACACCCTATTGGAAAGGCAATGAATTTGATTTATCTAACAATCATTTGTAAACAAATCACAATTCACTTCTGTTTTATAGAGGGATAATTCTTTTGATCCAGTAAAAAAGTGACAAAAATTCTATTTATATTTTCAGAAATAAAAGTCCATTATTGGATTTAGTGTCAAAGTCTGGCAGGACCACCCACTGGACCCTGCAGCACAAGCATTTAAAATGCTGAACAAACTTGGGAACTGTTTACCAAAGAAATGAACCACTACATTGTCAGGTAGCAGCAATGACATCATCTGCATCAACTTCACAATTTACATGAGAATATGCCTTCGCTGTAGGATATTTTTGTGTCGTTTTATTACGAAAAATGGCCTTTGATCTTTGTGTCCTGTGGGTGAAGGTGATCACAACCTTTAGCATATGGCATTGTCCAATAGAAGTGACAGTTAAGAATTATAGGTGGAGATGGAGAATGAGTGGTGGGCCTGACCTGAAATCTGGCAAACGCAGTTGTGGCTGTTTATGCTTGGAGAATGGGATTTCAAATGGAAGCAAACATTGGCAACTGCTTTGATGACAGTTATGATTATAATTTAGCGCATTTGATAAAACTGTGTACTCAGTGCAGACGCAGCCTCCTGGCATAGCGGTCAAGTCTCATGCACATATGTGAGATTTACACATGTATGACACTCACATGCCCAGGTCCCAAAATGTCACAGAAATGAACACAATCAGTTGTTTTGTTTTCCAGAGGGTTTGATAGCTAGAATGAGAATGTCCTTTGAGGAAAAATTTTGAAGGTAAATCTGAAAGCGTGTGCCCTGCAAAAATGTGCCCTCAGTCTGCTGACAGTTTCATTGGTGTCCCTGTTCAACAATTTTGTCCACACACAGTGTCTCTCCCAACTCAACAGATACAGTATAGTCACACTGGGCTTGCTGCATGTTAGGAGCTATGCAGTAGAACCTGAAGCTATTTCCACAATAACTCAAGTGTAGTTTAGGCTGGGGTGAAAGTAAGCCGGTACGGTCCAGTACTGCGTACCACTAAAAGATTACGACCAGAGATTTCACTTAGCAGTACGTGAGTGCACATGGGCGTCTATTTCCGAAAGTACCGGCAAATAGTACCGGCAAGAATTTAAAACTACTTTCACACCTGAGTTTAGGTAAGATTTGCGTGATTCTTTCCTTAAAGTTGGGGTTGACCTTTGAGGTTGAACTAAATGCACAGTGGTGATCATGCTTGCCTAAAAGGCCAACTTCACCACAATTGATTTCTCTGTAGATGACGTCTGCCTCCCAAATGGGTCTGGATCCAGAAGTGTCTGTTTGCCAAACGGATGACCCAGGTTTGGATCCCAGAAGACCCACAGTGGTTCCACCCACCCCCATGTTTGTAATATTTGACAAGCATAGTCCCTACAGTGCTTTCAATTCCACGCCAAGGGAAGGTCTGTCCAGACCTAGCCAATATGTAAAATGCACAGGCCTTACCTTAATAAGCGGTTGAGCATGCCCTCATTAGGGAAGGGAGAATGGCGTCAAGACAGTAGAAATCAGGCTTGTCAGTGAAGATGACTGAATGCCAGTGAGGCCAATTATTCCCTTTTCAAGACTGGACCTTGCCTGACACCGGGGCTCAAAGTCAGAACGGCCCTCCTTTTTGTCAATAAATGCCAAATGTTTCCCGACTGCTACCAGGAGTTTCATCAGAAAACCCTGAAACCAAAAACTGACATCTGAAGACCTCAGCCTTGCCCACTGCAACACGATTTTAAATGCTTGTAGAATTTCTGTCTGAATAAAAGGCTTTTTCCATTATAAACAATGCATTTATGCCCATTAAGCGACAGCCACCTGCCAGCACAAAGACACAATTAAGAGGACTTGATTATAATACAAACATTCCATTCAATCTGGAATGTGTGACTGAAATGGGAAAGAGGCTTGTTTAAATTCAGTGTGCAGGAAGTGTGTTGTTTGTGTGTGTGTGTGTGTGTGTGTGTGTGTGTGTGTATTTTGTTGGAATGCTATATCAGGCCTCTGCCTGAGACATCAGTGGAAGAATTTCTTGGGCAGGGATGTTGTTCTCTGGGGGTGGAGGAAATCAGTTGGCAGCAGGCATGACTCACACTGAATGGGCAATAGTGCAGTGTACTCAGTCACTGGCTCAGCCCCTGTCAAACCACAGAGCCCTCTGTCCTTCATTTAAGAGACCAGGCAAAGCAGGCGTTTCTTCTGCCCAATACTACTCATCGTCACATGTTTGGTGGTTAAGGAAATGAATGAAAAACACAGTCTGAATGTGTCCTTTGCATTTGCTGGCCATACTGGTCAAAGGAAATATCTGCTGTTGACATGGAAACTACAGTAAAAATATTGGGTGGGTCAGACCTGACAGGTAAGTACAGTGTAAGCTCACAAGCTGAATTCAGACTTATAGCACTGGGGCAGGGATGACAGCACCTCCCAAGTGCATTTTACTGTTACTCAGCACAGTTAAACATGCTGAAAAATGTATTATTTCAGGACTTAACACAAAACCTTAAATCCTGACTTTGTTTTAACAGAAATGCATGTTGAATGTTACCTCTCATTACTGCAGTATATCAGGAAATATAGGGGCCTGTGTTTGTGGGAATCCCACAGTCCAGTCCAGTGTGTAAAAAGGCCATTATGAGTAGGCCAGCATCATTGGTCTCTCGTTAGATTACGCTGGCAGGGCCTTGTTATTTCTGTAGCGCAGCGCAGAGAGAGCGCGATCGCGGCGCCCCGCAGACCCGTTCCCCACTGCCTCACACACTGACAACTCCCCAAGCCGCTCCAATGCTTTTTAATTACAGACCTCAGTAACCAGCAGAGTGCACATTTTAGAAACTGTCTGCCTATTACTCTGCAGCCCCAACTTAGATCCTAATTAAAAGAGCTGTGGAATTAGAGCTTCCAGCAGCCGCCTGTCACAGAACAAGACCCTCCGCCTCACCCGCCCTTCCCACAAGGCCCCTGACAACCAACTTTGCCCCTTTTGAGTATCATAATGGAGGCGTTTTCACAGATTCTGATTCACCCTTTCACCCAACAAATTACCCTCAGTTAATACGAGGTAGGAACAGAGGAGGCCCATGAGCGAGAAATAGGGGAGGCTGCTTTTTTTTGACTTAACTAACAAGCTGACCAATGTTACTGAAAGTCATCCATTAGAAGATTAATTTTCATTAACTTGATTGTGCTCAATCCTCTCATGCATGCATGTCTTAATATCCCTCTAATGTTTATTATATCAGGAAGTTTTGGGAGGGGGCTGGGGTAGCTTCAACCATGTGCTGCACGAACAAATAAGCTTACATGCACACACATGCTCATGTGCATGCACACACACACAAACACACACACACACACACACACACACACACACACACACACACACACACACACACACACACACACACACACACACACACACACACACACACATACACACGCACACAAAATACAGAGTTGGCATACAAGACAACATGTGATTTCAAACACATTATGCTCTGACCTTTTTACGAAAATCTGATGTCATTCATCCAAAAATGTTTAATAAATTGTTTTATACACTAACATTGCTGTGCCGTGGCTTAATCATTAAACACACATGGTAACTTTGCTCTTCACTGGTCTATGAGTTAATTTACTGTGAACAACAAATCAAAGCAAGTACAGAGGGAAGGCTGAGAAAAGACCAAAATTACTTTATGACAGATTTTATTGTGGAAACTGGGACTAGGTGTTTTATTGCATGAAATGAAAAATAAAGCATTTGGACATATTTCTCATTGTCAAAGTTTATGGAAAAACATTTTAATATTGACTGGATTTCTTCAAAATATAATAAAAACAAACTTTGATGGTAGATTTTGTGAGTTGTTATGCAGGATTTCTTGCAAGCTCAAATGACTTTGCCTACAGTATTCTCTCTGTTGTGGGTATGCTGTACTTATTTGTGGCTCTGAGTGCCTTTTAAAAAGAGACATTCAAAGGCATTGCTTGCAGATTCATATATTGACTGAAATACAGTATGGTAATTTTGAAATGACTGAGGTGTGCATATTTCAAGGGTCACGACTGAGATGAATAATGAATTGATCGCCATGTTGTTATTCAGTTTACTTAATGATATTGATATTGTTACCCTTTCATTCCCTGGGGGATTTCGATGCTTGTCTACATTCCACTCCGGGTAAAAAGGAGCTCACTGCCCCAGATTTTACCCTTCCTGGAATCCCAAACAGCAGGTCCCCTCATCCAGCCATGATTCAGCCAAAATATCACAAATGCAAGAGTCAATAAAAGAATTAAAGTGAGCCAGAACGAATGGGTCTCCACAGTTTTTAGGATATGTCAGAAATAGTTGTGTAATTAAATTCTCTGTTTTAATTGAGTGCAGGTCAGGGGAAACACCACAAAATGGCATGGCTCAACAGCATTATTACTCTATACCTAAGTCCCTCTTATACAAATACTGATCCATTAGGAAAAAGTTCATTTGAGATGAAGTTTTCCTTTAGAGGCAAAGTGGTATTGAACTATGAAAATTACTGTACTTGCACTAATATTACTTATGAGGGTGACAGGCATCTATTTAAGGACATTGCATTACATGCAAGTAGAATGAATGGTTTAGAGTGCTTCTCCTCAGGTTTTTAAGCTGCATATACAAGATAAGAGAACTCCATTTGTGATTCATAGCTTTGCCGGTAAACAGAGAAAGGATGTGGAAAATCATTTCAAATTTATACAACTGCAAATGTTTCTTCTATCTAAAACAGCATCGATTTAACATTGCTTTGGTTACTTTTGATTGTGTGCCCTTGATCCGACAACACTGCACTCTGCTTCAGAAGGTGTTGATCCTCTGCAAGGGCAAGGCCTACCTACAGGGCGTTTGGACCCTACAGGAGCTGCTGCTCCTTTTTCCAAGCCACAAAGATTCCCCCCTGGACTGGACACACGTCCTTGGCAAATAAGACGGCTCTGCAATTTAGGTGATGGAATAATAGGCCCTGCTCCGGCGGGGAAGGCGTGCCATCAGAAGTGACAGGTCTTTTTCTCGTCTAATTGATGTTCCAGGGCTCCTCCCGCTGATGACCTCGTTGATTGCCTGGGGGCTATTGAGGAGGGCGGGGGTCTGCGACATTAATTGTCGCTCACAGCCACGTCCTGGCTCAGTCATTCATTAGAGCATCTGAAGAACACCAGTCCGCCTGTGGTTTACAAGGGGATGATGGGTAATTTATACATGGGAGGTGCGTGTGTCACACTAAGATTTCCCCGGGCTTTTGTTTTCCTCTCCTTTTTTTGGTAAATTTCTGTCTATTTTGATCTCCTGGCTCACACACAGAGGAGGAGGCTCCCCTGTAATTGTGGGAAGGGAGGTCTCTGATCTATTCGAGCTGCGCATCTGTCACCTCGTCAGTCACGCACGGGAGATGTGGAGACGTGCGTGACTTGTGCTGTAGGAAGCATTTGTTTTTAAACCCTTTCTTGTGTCATGCTATAAGGCCTTGCAAGTGGCACGTTTAGTCCCTCAAGAATTTATTGTGCTATTTCAATTCCGTCCACACTCGATACCTCTGCGCTCCTTGTATGTCAGTCCCACCATTTTAACAACAGTCTTGTGGTTCAGTAAAACATCATGCAGTCACAGATGACCTGTATGATGGACAGGCTGATGAGCGCAAATGACCACTGCTAGAATCTAAATATGATGTAGCTATTATGGAAATCCATGCTGCCATGAGTGGGAAATTACATCTGTTGCCTGGAGCGACTGTCAATCAACAAGCCCTGAAAGTGCTATTTTTTTAGACATAATGCAGAACACTGAAAAGCTGGTCAATTCGAATAAGTACGCCATTTATGATGTTGAAATCGACTGTGTTGATGGGTGGACATTGTCTCACTCACATTGCCTAATGGAATTTTGTGGTATTCAATTACCACTGCATGTCAGTGCTGTCTCAATGTAATTCTGTCATTGACATACGCAGTCAGGACACAGCACAACAGAGGCTTGAGATGTATAGTACAACTCCTACTTTATATATCCAAAAGAATGTCCAGTACCTCTTCTAGCACATGTTTTTGAATAGTCTGTGTTTGGGGATATCAGAAATCACAAAATTATCATACATTAAATCCTTTAACAAACACATCCATTCACTCCAAGTCATTGTTGATTTTATCTTGGGCTGTTATTATTATCAACAGGCTATATGGACTGTATGTCTAAGAATGCTAAATAACTGTCTGTGTTGAGACTCTGCGGATTTTAGATGTCTGCTCAACAATAACTGCTGATTCTGAAGCTCATTCCCAAAGTTAAACAATGTCTAAGGAAGTTCTACCGATCTTTGGCAGATACTGGAAAAAGTTATTTCTGGATCGCTGTATTTCACATCCCCCTCATAGCAATCACCAAAGAGAGAAGTAAAATATGGATTTCAAAAACCCACAACAAACTTAAAGTTTTTTTTTTTTTTTACAATTGTTGCTTTTCTCTCCCTTGCTATTTCAAAAGCAATCAGTTGAAATGGACTCCTTCCTCCATAAGTGAACAGACATTGGCAGAAGTAGCCAGATAAGACACAACAGTCCAATGAATTCAGTAAAACATTTTAAACATTATTAATTGCTGTCCGATTTAGTCAAATACCTCCATAGCTCATGCATGAGCTTCTATTTTCCCCAATGTAACGTTGCACAGTATGTGTTGTACAGGAAGGTATTTGATGTTTCAGCTTCACCAAATTCACTGTTTGTTGTTTACCCCATCATCATAAACAAACCAAAAATATCATAAATAAAACATGCCATTGACTCATTGCATTGTAACCCTTTACAGCTAATTCTGAATCTAAACTTAATAATACCTAAACAAAAAGAAAAGTCTTCTTCATTTGACCCTCTGGGGGAACATTTAAAGGCAGTTTTTGTTAAAATGTGTGAAGGTTTCTTTGCAGAACCCTAAGAATAAGGGTCTCTATGGAGACTTTTTTGCCTTTCTGACTTAAAATGATGAAAATTAGTCCTCAAGGATTGTCAAGGTAATCGAACCACAGACACACACTATGATATAAGATGAAATCTCAGTAATTTAATTTTGAAGTTTGTGTGCTCACATGCAACAGTTTTAGTGCAATGGCTTAGTTCTTGTTATATTTACTGATGGGTTTTCCATCCTAGTTGTTAGAAACTGCTGACAGTCAACAGATGACCGCCCAACAGAAATGGGATAGAAAAGTGAAAACGGACCTAGTCCATCATTATGAAGGACTTTAGTACTGTAATGCGATTTGGATGCTGTGTGTATCATGCTTTTGTTTGAGGAATTGCCTCTAAGGCTCCATCTTTAATAATTTGCAGGCACATGTCCTTGTGAAGGGCAGAATGGAGCTGCTAACATTATTGATATGATACCCTTTGCGTCAAAGCAAGCTTCAAAATGGGAGGCCTGAAGCCTTGAGGCTATCTTGTAGATTCCACAAGAAACTGTGTTTCCACTGTGTTGAGAGATCAAGTTCTGTTACAAAAAAGTGCTTTCATTTTCAGAGAATATCCAATAAGACCAGTGATGGTACACAAGTTTACTGTGACCCAAATGCAGAAAAACTAAATAAATAATAGATTCACCTAACACCTAGCTTTTCAAAAGATACATTTATTTCAATTTTAGTCTATAAAAGCATATTAAAAATGCAATAAAATTTTAAATAAAATTAAAAATGAATTAGATCCAAAACATATTCAACCCCAATCCTCCCCTATGCAAAATCTTCAGGCAAGTTGACACAACGTATATGTATACTAGCTTTAAAACGATAAGATACAGGATGGTATAATTGAGAAAAACAGGTACTTTGATGGAAGACAGGCAATTGAAGCTCAAAAGAAAATATATCAAACCTCCACAACCTTCTGTCTCTGTTATGTTCTTATATAATCTTGTCATACTTCCCAGATTTATTGTTCAGTTTTTTCTTTTCTTTCATCTTTATTCTGTTTTCCATTCTGTCAAATTTTGTTTGTTGCATCCTATGTTTGAAGTAAAAAAGATGGGTGTAATATTAAGTTTGGAAGTTTCTTTCTTTACAGTTTTGTATATACATCTTTAACTCTAATGCCACAATGCCATTTTTAACTTTCATGCCAAAATATTCTGGAATCTGTATGATTCCTGTCCATATTGTTCAGCATGACAAAAGAAAAATAAAACAAGACACAACATTTTATTTCACCAGGAATATGGATAAGCAGGCAGGAAATCCATGGTTATGTTGCTGTCAGTATTTAAATTTGAACCCAAATAGTGGGTGTACTGGACCCATGCTGTGTAATGTCACATCAGGTTTTCTGTATATCATTCAAAGATTTATTAGGAGTTTTAGGTGATCCTCAAGAGATCAATTCATTCATTTTAGTAAAGTTCTTGTCCTCACAAGAACCAATCAAACTGGCCAACAAACAGACTTTTAAGAAGCTGGATGTAATGATGTCAAGCAATTGGCATGACATAATTTTAAAGATGAAGCAGCAGTGCAGTAGAAGAGGAAAATCATTCACAATATTGCACACAAAGAATATACGAGACACGATTTTTACAAGGTGGCCAACCAGCAAACAGAAGGAAACAAGAGTTACATCACACAATAACCATACAAAGCTGGGTCACAAATACATCCCAATTATAGTGCCTGGGACTCCACTATAATGAATACAAGCACATATCAAAATAGACCTCACCTTAATTAAATTTTTTCTTTTATCTTCTTTTCAAACCACATCAGGAGGTTACCTCCTTTGGACTTCAGCAGCGGGTGTGTGATAACCCATTCTTAGTATCTTTGAACATCACGTTTACTTGGCTGTAGTTCTTTGATATTTATATGTGAGCTTCCAAAAATGCCTTTGAATCCTGTATAACTTACATGTCACTTGCCCTTTGAAATATGGATAGGCACAAATGGTGGTCTCAATCATTAAACATATTGCTCACATCCTACCTTTATTGTAATCACATCTTACATCTGTGCACACATGTTCTCAGTCACCCTAAGCAGGCTCTCATTTCCTGCTGTTGATTTTAGCTGTCTTGAATTCTGCCTCATGAAATGCATTTGCATCGCACTGACGTGTTTAGTGAATATGAGGATTTTGGATGTTTGGATATCGCTGATGGAAGCTGGGAAGACAGCCTTCAGAAAATGAAACAAGGCTAGAACACAACCAGAAACTCTGAACCGAACAAAGGAAAACATAAACATGCAGGCACTTCAGGAGGATATGTCAAAACAAATTTCAGTAAGTATTTTTACACTTCAAAATACTCAGTCTAGAAAGTACTGGGTCCATAGTCTCTCATATTTTTCTAATATGGGCTAGGGTAAAGCACAATAATGAAAAAACAGAGAGCTAATGTCAGTTGTTGTTTCTTTTTGGGCTACTTCAGCTGATGAAAAATCCAATTTTTGTTCTTATGCCCTGGAGTCCATGGTGAACACCGATCAGTACTTTGATTGTCCTGAGTTAAGAATAGTCGATCAAATGTCATTTTATTTATACTTGTTCTAAGAAATATTGTACAGGCTATGAACAACACTTCACACTTTATTTTATGTAACATGACCTTTGAGAGGGAAGAACTAGTTTTATGCCAGTATAATCCATTATATCATGTTTTTCCATGATGTACGTGTATACTTAATGGAGTACTGAGCCCAAATCTAATTAGTGGCATGAGAAAATCCCTTATTGGGGAAATGATGAATGGAGTTATGTGTTTTTTTGTTTTTGTTTTTTGTTTACCAACAAAATGTTATTTCATAGGTAGGGGTCTTTAACATTTCCTCTTGGGAACACGATATTTTCTGAATCTTTGCCAATCATGTGACTCACATGAGAGGTAAATATTTGAGGCCTTATTAGTCAAGGTCAATTAAAGCAATAAAGGTCATGATGAAGTGTACAGTATGTGAGGGTAGGCATGATTGGAGAGTTATCATCTAAAATTGATTCTTTTTTCCAAAGGTAAACTATACAGGGAAAATCCTTGATCCTCCTTGATCCTCCTTGATCTCAAAGAGATGCACTAGGGTCACATACATATACAAGGATCATGGATACGAATATGAATTTGATCAAACCCTGAGCATATATTCCCAATTAATTTTCCTGCTTGTACTGTTAGACAGTGGTTGATCAATGTTACGATGCACATGTTAATTAAGAATGCTTTCTGCACTGTAACCTGGTTTTTGTAACCTTTGAAATTGATAAGTGAAAGTGTTAATATCTGTGTTAGCACATTATGATTGCCAAACACCAAAGCCTACTTTCAGACTCCAAGCCCATGACAAACCAAACTCCATGAGTCTGAGCATAAATGCATATCTGAGACTGGTTGTTGGTTACATGGGCCACTAGTAGAATTGAGAGTAAAAAGTGGTCTCTATATGTCCCAGATGTCATGTAGACTATGTATATGTATGTATTCCACCCCCAGCCTCCCCTTCATGCAAGCAAATGTGTTCATTTGCTTGATTGATTCTCTGTTCTCTACTCCATTTTAAAATCCATAACATCATCAAGGTATTAAATTGGTCTGAGCTGCATAGTGCTGAAAAGAATGTCCCATTTTGCTTACACCCCCCCCACCCCCTTTCCCCATTAACCCTTTTCTTTCTCAGATTTTAAGGCTCTTTTATTAAGAGTAATCTTGGATCTTCACAGACACACAAATTTCTTTAAACATACCATAACCTTTGGATTCAATGCAGGCAAGTAGGTGAGCCTTACCTGTCCACACACTACTAATAATTCATTAGAAAGTTGTGTATATAGAAACAATCTCTCAACACAACAATGTTTTGCATAACCTCTATAGAAATTGCATTTCAGGTCAATTAGTCATCAGGTTCATCAGGTTTATTTACTTTGTACATACTGCACAGAATTAAAACTGGCATACAAAAACAGCACTTACACAGCACTCACAAAGCATTTACACCCTGTTTTATGGTTGCTTGTGATGGGTTGCTGTGGATCCATGTTTCTTGTGTAATCTGGGTGTCATTGGTTAGCAGCTCAAGAGAGGAAAGTAAATAAGGTCAGGACAATGAGTCAGCCCAGCGCTAATGTGGTTTCACACGAGCCTCTGATCTTTTGATTTCCCTCTACTGGCTGTTCCTCTTTAGCTTTTTCTTGTTTGGGATAAGTCATTAAATAGAGTTGTGAGGAACAATGGCATAGGTATTGGTGTTCCTGCCCACATGTTATGAGCAGCAAGGTTAAAAGTTAGCCTTGACAGAGCAACTGGAACGAGCTAATGGCTAAATTCATCATAACATCATAGCTTCCACCACTAATTTGTGGCCTAAGTTTCTGTCTTTCTTTCAGAACCTTGGAGCCCTCTTAATTCCAATGCTTCCTGCTTGGGATAGTGAATATTACTTCAGTGTAAAGGGGGCCTCCATGGAGCCTCATCTCCCACAACCCACCCCCCCAAAAAAAAAATATTTAATGTAATGGAAACTTAAGGAAGGCACTGTATTTTGTAGGTTACTGGCTTCACTATGTACATTTTTCCATATTTCTTAAACCTATTCAGCATGATGACAGCTCAACTTCAAGGCTCTCAAGGTTCCAGTTTTTCAAGGAAGAATTATTTATGATACGTTTTCATTAAACAAAACCACATTTTTGCATTTCCGCAATTTAGGAATTACTGTACCGGAGTCTCCTGTAAAGCTGGTACTAGACGATGACCTGTTGGCCAACCTCAAAAAGGATATGTAAGGGATTGCAAAGAGCCAACTCAGTCACAGTTTATGAAAAGGGATTACATTGCATACTAAACACATGTTTGATATCACTACAAAAGCAAAAGAGCACACTTTATTAACATGCTCCTATGCATTGGGATTTCATTCGCTACACTCTGTGGCCACTGCTTTACCTTGACATCAAGGATATATAACTCTTTCTTGTTGTTTCTTACAATTGTGATGTGACACAAAATTCTGCAATTTCATTATTTCTATCCAACATCTAAAGACTGCAATAGACTAGTAAGGCAGTTTTTGTTGTATGATAAAAGAATAGGCCACTGATCAAAAATCGCACTTCTAGAATCTCAAGTCATACCTATTTTGTAGAGGTCCTTTTAGACATTAATGCACATTTGAAATCAGGCCACAAAATGCACGACAGCTCCAAGTTCAATTCAGCCTAATTAAAATATGCATTAGAATATTCCACAAGCACATCTATGATTACTTCAGTTAATGTGAATATGCAGTAATGGCTTTTCAAATGGCAATGGAACAACCAGATAAGGTCAATAATATGCCGTTAAAAAGCATGCCAGTCTGGGTCTTACACATTAAAATACAGGAGATATGCTGTTTTAAGTGTTTCCATAATGGGATTTTTGGTGTGGAGCCTTTTGAGTCCATAAACAGTGAGCATTGTGCATTTACTGCATGAGAACAGATCTTGGTTAAGTCATTTACCAGGCCTAAAAAAAAGTTATTTTCAAATAGTGACTAGACTGCCCACAAAATAAATGTCTTTTAAAGTTTATTTCAAAGTTCCTATAGCACATCCAGAAACATATTCAAATTAGCTACATCAAATAGCAATAACAACTAACACATGTCTTTTTCACTGGCACACAGTGGGAAAAGCATTATGTCATTGTGCAGCCCAATATGAAATCTTTGATGCATAACCTCACACGCACAGCTCCAAAGAAAACCTTTTTAACACTGCCCCATGTATCCCTGAGGACATATTTGCCAGTTTTACAAGTTTTATGATTCAGAGCATGAAAATGAAAACTATAAATGAAAGTGCATTGGTAAAGTGGGAAAAAACAGGACCTGTTACATTGCACTTGTGTTTATGCAGAAAGGTTTATGAATACAGTGGTTTCTCAGGTTTAGTCATGAGCCTTAGGCAAAAGGGAGTCGGCCATTGTGTATGTCTTAACACAAATTTTACCTACTTTGATTCAAACCAGGAATATTTGATACAAATATGGTTGTTACCAAATTTTTCAGAAAGATTATTACCTCTTCTGTCTCTACCTCTTTCTTCTGTTGCAGTTGTCGACAGTTCCAGTCCTGGAGGACTTCACCTGGTTTATTGGGTTTCAACAAAAATGTTTTTCACTCAATAGTTAATGTGTCCATTGATCCAAATCATTGATTCACTGAAAGTGTACAGTTAATAAATAATATATATTAATAAATAAAGCCTCATCTCTGATCACCAATCTCAACTGGATTAGAAATTTGTTGTAAAAGCAAACCCCAGGATACATTTTGGCCCTCCAGGACATATACTCTATGGTCTATATGCAGTGTATGGGCTATATGTATACTCACAAACGAAGGGAGATGTCCTGTACATGAACTGCAAGAAATTATGCCAGCACAACATATGCCTAAGATCCTAACAAACCATGGATATTCCAGACAATGATAACCCATGAACTGCACTCCTATTTTATTCTGCAGCGATAGGCCCGTCCGGTCGTACAGTACGTAAGCTCTGCACCCATTACACAGATCCCTCGATAAGCATGTCATCGACCTCTCAAAGGTCCCTTTCAGTGCAAGGCCATACAGGTAACACAAGGCTCTCTGTTGACCTGACCACAACCCCACCTCCTCCCATGACATGCTGCACCAATGGCATAATTGTGACCATTGTGTCCATCGGGTGAGGCTTATGGACCCTTTGAAGTTTCACTCAGACAGATGAAAGATTTA
Organism: Albula goreensis; assembly: GCA_022829145.1. Classification (NCBI taxonomy): domain Eukaryota; kingdom Metazoa; phylum Chordata; class Actinopteri; order Albuliformes; family Albulidae; genus Albula; species Albula goreensis. Next base: position 59,584,542 of record CM040741.1, on the reverse strand, counting down.
TAGCTTTAATTCCCAAACTGCACTCGCCCCTGACAACTTAATTCTATCTCGAGGAAAAAGAGCTTAAAAACCTTGAGTGCCCAGAATCTTGGTTAAGTTGATTTTGATGCAATATTTAGGGTTTTTTTCATTGAAGCTTCACCCAAAATCTCTGCTAATCACCATGTGAGTAATGGAGTTAATTTTAAGCCCCACGGATGTTGAAAGATTGCTTGGGTTGAGAATATCTCATCAGCTCTATGAGTTCCTCCAGAGAAAATACAAACATTATGCAAACATTTTAGAAAAGTATGGAAAATAACATCTTCACTTAAAACTCACTGGAAACTGTGAATTTCAGGCAATGGATAAAGAGCATGACCAGAAAAACAGATGCTGAGTATGACTTGTATAAATACACACTTGACATTGTTCTGTAATTATATTTCAATTATAGTTTTCAAACTAATGTACATCTTGACAGGAACAGACAGGCTATTTATGCTTGTGACAAACACAGAGGAAAAAGTACAGACACATTTTTTGGTATTACTGGCTGTCTTAAACTACCTCGTATTTAAAAGAAAAAGTAGCAAAGTCCAAAGTCTGATGACATTCTTTGACCATGGTTGAGACCTCTTTTTGTTTCACTGTGTAAAGTTTGAATATCAGGCTCTTTAACACTACCCAGTTTTTAAAGGATTTGCTATGGCAAAGAATTATGTAAGTGTGCAACCATCTCTGTTTGTCTTCATTTGCATGGATTTTAATAGAAGATCTACAGATGAACTGGAATAATGAGAATGGATGATTTTTGAACCGCCCATGAGACAGGTTCTCTGATGCTGACACATGCAGTCAGAATGAAACAAATGTGCAGCACAGCGATCAAATGATGATCACGATTCTGTGAATGTAAACAAGTCTGTGTTTGCAAACATCACAGACAGCATAATTACAGTCAGAATCATTTTCTTTAGATTTTTTCCTGTCAGGAAATTATGTTTATTGTTACAAGTATGTAATTTATCAAGTCATGTTTCTGTCAGACCCCTAACTAATTCATTTGATAGAGACATATTATCACTACCAAAGTAAATGTTCTCAAAAATGGTACAATCAAAATCCCTCACAAATACAAACATTGAAATGATTCAATGAAAATTGAACCTAGAAAATGTTGAAAGCTCTCAGTTTAAGCTATATATAAATGGTAATTTAAATGTGCGCCCACACAAACTGAGCTACCTTAGAATTTCAAGTTATTATGTTTCTTTTAGCAGAAGGAATACAGCCACAAGGCATAGAATCACAGCAGCCAACACTATGGCTGTTATGCACACTATCTAACAAAAGTGCTCTTTCCAGCCAAAGTAAATTTTACCTAAGTGCTTTAAGCTACCAAAGTATTTTAAACTCATACTTGTTACTACACACTGTGCCATGTACTTTGGCAGCTCAATTCTACAGTTACAATGAAGTTTAACATTGAACTGTATTAGCATTAAATGAAAACATAAAAATAAACACACATGACTGTTTTCACCCACAAAGGACTGAGTATTTGTCGTTTATCCCCTGCTCTCTCCTTACCCTCACTGGCCATTTAGCAGGCTGGATGACTGCTCTGTGACCCCAATCTCCTACAGACAGACAGACAGACAGACAGACAATACAGATGCCATATGGCACTCTCGACACGTTCCAACCAAACACAGGACACCACAAATTCACCCATGCCCTAAGGTTTCTCCTTAAACCTCAGGGCACACTGAATGTGCTAAATTGATATAAATCATCATGGTAATGTTAAAATTGTGTACATTCATGCGGCCTGGCTCTAATATTGTGCATTGTTTTCCATGTTGCTGCTTCACTCGTCTGCTGCCATGGATGTGAGTTTGCCGGGCTTGATGAATGTAACAGGACATAATATTTTCAGCAATTCATCATTTTCATATTCATCCTTTTATGAGTCCTAATCGCAATCAGTATCAGTAATCAAGATCTATGACTTAAATTCACAAATGCATAGAAACATTCATAAGTGACATAAAGCTCTGCACTCTGTACAAATAGAGGTGCATCTGTTAAACACTGCAGTCACATTGATTAGTGTTTCTTTTTTATTTTCATATTGATCCTTAGCCTCTAAATGCCTAGTCTTTACATAGAAATACATATGTCACAATTACATGAAGTGCAGAATTGATGTCACCGTGGTATTATATTATTTATTCATTAGATATCACTGTAATGTAATACATCAATTAAGAATTAAATTATTTTACCAAATTATATCAAAGTTATCATAGGACACTTATTTGATTTATCCATTTACACAACATAGGGAATTATATCAGAAATCCTCATTTTAATATACTGGCTATATTTACACAGCAAATTATATTAAGGTAACAATTGGGTATAGTATATTATGTTTATAAAGGGTTTAATCTGTAATATTCAATCAAAACATAATTCATACTTCAGTTTACTTTAGGACCAAGAATTATGTGTCCCTATGAGAGCTCTAATTTTGCTGAATGGGGAAGGGGGTTGGGTTGGTCGGGTTTTGGAGGGTTTGAGGGATTCAGGAGAAGTAAGGGGTTAAGAAATGAAATTGAATCTGATAAAATTTTGAAGTGGACATGGCTGGAATCACTGGAGAATTGATTCTCATGAGAAACGTTACCCCGCCGATGACATCATGTGATGATATAATAACATGAGCTGTCCGTGCTTTTTCAGGGCAGTAGATCACAGCCTCTGCATCATCACAGTGAGGTAACTGCACAGCCCCATGCCTTCTCCTGGATGCCATAATGCGGATTGCTTCTCTGCTGGACTGTCGGTAAAAACTTCAGCCTGCATTCTGTTCACTTTTTCTCTAAACCTTCTCCTAAATATAAATATGTTACTACTTTCTCCATTGTATGAACTATCTCATTTACACACCATTGCTGCAGTCTTGAATGTGTGTCAAAAAAACATGTAACTCAAAGGTAAGTACACATGACGACTGAATCCTGACTTTTGTTTATGAAAGACATGTTTGCAGCAGAAAAATATAGAATTCACTCCATAAACATACTATTATCTTATCTGTAAGAAACACTGTAACACTGTTTTCTGTGCCCTAAGTACAAACTGACCACAAAATGAATGTTGTTGGAACTGCCATCAAACTACCTGTGAGTGTTTTTAGGCCCAATTCATCAAATTCCCATGCTCTGTTTTAAAGAACGCATAAAGTGCTTTGTACACCTAAAATAAAATGAGAATTTTGAAGATGATTGTTATTAACAGATTCCCAAACACAGCACTACCTAAATACCCACGCAAATGATACATTAGCCCTCATGTGAAGTCTTTCAGGCAGTACCCTATAACTACCTGCTTCTGAATGTGACTTCACGGATGGTGGCTGACAAGGTCAAACAACATCTTCTGAGGGAACCAAGCTGCTCAGCGTGCATTGGCTGCCCTGCCTCATTGACATGCAGTGCCTTTTGTGCAGACACAACAGAAGTATTTGATACCTAGTGTCGAGGTTGAGTACTGATTATGACAAGCGAATGAGAGGATTACAGGAAGGGGGCTTGCAGCGTCTCAGAACTGTCTCGCTACTGGTGCTGGCACTTGAGATGAGAAAAATGGAAAATTAGCAAACGCTTCAAAGAAATGGTGACCTTCTGAGGAGCCGCCATCATCCAAATCGTCATCTCCTAAAAGGTGCTGAAAGAACAAAGAAGCAGAGACAGATTACGCAGCTGATTGAAATGCCCTGGAGGACTGTTTAGCATTTATGGGTGTTCATGTTCAAGTGTACTTACGGTTAAGCAGCAATTGCTTATCAATAAACTTGTTCACCTTTCTTGGCATGGTTGCCTTTCTAGAGAAATGCATGTTAAGTAATCCTGTTTGTCCTGTTTGCCTAATAAGACGAAAACAATTTTTGGCTATTCAAATAATTCAGATCATACTAACATTTCCTCAGGGTGAAACAATTGTACTTGGAGCATTTCAGTCCCACATTTGAGTGGCATAAAAAAGCAGGTTTAGCCCTGAGCACACCACTGCAGTTTATTAATATCAAGAGGTATGAAATCAGCACAATTGTCAGTGTCTTTCTGCAGCTTCCCACAACCCAACCCCACATTAATGTTTTTGACTCCTCCCCACTACTGCGCATGCAGCAGTGTAGATCACACATCCAGAAGCGTAAACAGACGGCTTTGTAAACCCTCTTCGTGCGTGACTGATTGCTATGTTGCTCAGGGGGGTATTGACAGAGTCACTCGGTTGATCTCCGCCTGTTGCCGAAGAATAAGAGCGGAGATAGGGGTAATCTTGGATTTCAACAGTTTTTTTGGTCCTGGGCAGTAATTGCAGAGATCTCCCAGACGGTGCCTTAGGCGGCACAGATGGCATGATCTCAGCTTGCTCTCGGCCTGGAAGGAGATGGTCCTGAGCATGTGTTCAGCACATGATCTCCGTCTGACTCTCATCTCTCACTGCCTGGAATGCCACTATCATCCCCATTTTAAAGAGTGCTTCCTGCTATGGCCTGTTCAACAGTCTGACACCCTGTGATATTCCTAATGACTCGCGGTACTGATGGCTTCCCCACAGTATGTTCACAGTGTGGAATACCCTTGTCATTTACATGTTTTACAGAGTCCCAAGCTTTACTGTACCATAAATATGCCTTGTGTTTCCACCCACAAGCACTGCAAATGAGTTACCTTAATTGATGCTGTATTAATTTTCATATCAGTGATGGATTGTATTGTTCAGAAAAAAACCTAGTTTGTTCTAGTTATCAATCACTATTAAAGTTTGCTAAAATGGTTTGCCAATAGACTGCAATGATTTAAATTTCCTTGTGCATGACAGATTACTTGAGAGGCTGTTAGCTGTATTTACATAATGGAACAGTTAATCAAAATGCAGGAGAAAGTCTTCAAGGCAATGAGAATTGTTCAGCTGCTCATCTACTGTGGTTTGTACACCTGCCAAAGGCTGGCGCTTTCATTTTTTTAATAGGAAAAATGGTCAAAAAAGTAACATATTTAAATAATGTTTATTCATACAGCATAATGTTCATTGTTAAATCAACTCCAAAAGTCTTATGAAATATGTGTACATGCCTCCAATAGGTACAAAATATAATCTATAAGAGAAATATATACCGTATCACAGCTAATTTAACATGAACCACCTTGTAGCACTGCTTTTAACACATTCAAGGTATAATTTTGCTTCAGTTTAATGCATTCATGTATTATAATGCAAAGACTACATGAGGTTTTTCAGCAGCATATTGGTATCTCTAATTTGTAGGTGCCCTTAAAAATACTTGCTTGCCAAATGCCTTTACAGTTTTTTTCCTTTTTTACATTTTGGGTCATAGCTTTGTGCAAAGATTTCTGCTGCAAAAATGTTCCAGGGAACATTTACTATTGAGAAAAATGTTGTACTGGATAACCTTGTACAGCTATCCACAAAATATGACTACACTGATACTAGACAGACACAAAAGTGTGGACTTTCATTTCACCCTCCAACACAGGATCAAAATCAAGGAATTTGCTGGCAAGAAGGTAAACACATTTGAAAATTCAGGCAAATAGACAAATATAAAGAGCTGGCTACACACTAATGGAAAATGTGTATGTGACTGAGCTGCTGTGTGTTTTCCAGTTTAATTATTGCTTAATTCAATTAACCAGTCTGAAATTATGTCAATTACTGAGATGCTCTGTGTCAATTAGCCGTGTCTAGGTGACCTTGTCTAACTGAAGCTGCTGTAATTATTTGGCTTGTGAATTAGTATACATGCTGTATACTAGGCTGCGATGATCGAGGATGGTCTTTCTTGGGTAACAGTAGTATAGAAGGGAAGCTGGAGGTGAATGAGGGCAAAAGTATGACGTAAAGAGGCACATTTCAAAGAAAATGGAAAGGTTGTGTAAGTCTAAAAAGAAAACTTTCTGTGTCCATGATTATCTGCTCTCTGTGGCCTCCTTTCGCTAACAGCTATAATTTTTTGTGTGTCTCTGACCCACTTTGCATGAATTCTGACTTATGATTCATGAAAATGCCTTAGCTCATATAAAATGTATTAGCCTAATTCATTGGAAAGATGAATACCTTCTGTTTAGGACTGACATTGATTTACTACACTAAAGAGTTCTGCATGATAGGCGTGATCAACCAGGCTTGACCCATATATTGATGTAATGTTATTTTGCTTTGCTAATACTAGGATTTTTGGACCTCACATTTTTTATGCATCATATTCTAAACATTTTTTCCATGTATTTCTGATGTGAGACATACTGCAAAATGTCCTTTTTGCTCTGTCTTCTGCAGTGGGGATGGCTCTCTCTCTCTCTCTCTCTGTCTCACACACACTCTCTCACACTCTCTCTCATAAATAAAAACATACTATTGTTCAGTATATTAAGCCCAGACTTATTCAAGCTGTTATTTAATTGCACAAACAGACAGAGTTTAGCTGTTAGCTGACAGGTAAGTAGCAGTAACAGTAAGTAAAAGTAACAGTTATGTCTATTGCAGCTTACAAATTTGTATTAATACACGGATTCTCTTGAAACAATGGGCGGATGACTAGCATGGATAGGCTTTATAACATGGTCTGATATATTCTGAAAACAGGAGACCTTGAACTACATAGGTAATTGCATGTATGCCTGGGGTTGGCATAGCGATGCAGGGACCAGTTACAAATCACCAAGCATGCGGTCTATGAGCTATAGCTTTGCATTATTCTCTGTAGTAATGACCACTGAATTGCTGCCGCCACTCTCCATAAAATTTTAGATCCCATGGGCAACTTAAAAAACCTCTCTCCATAGACTAAAAGGCTATCCCATAGCTACTTGTGAAAATAATCATGGAGTCATTGCATATATCCAAAGTAACACTACATTACCTGGCACAAAAGCATTATTTCGTATCTCTCACAATAACATCAGAATGCACAGAATAACAGGATCCTACTGAGCATACAGTGTCTGATAATTGTTTTCATCATTTGACCTTGTGTAACTTGGCCAAAGCTAATGCAGGAAACAAAAGTGCCTCTCTTTGGTTCTGAATATGAGGACAATGAAGAAGTTAGTGTTAGAAAAAACCTGTTTATATTATAAGTTCAGAAGGCAGAAACAGAATTGTAAGTATTTGGATCCTCTCTAGCCAATCCCAGCCAGGCAGAACTCGATCCCACAGTTCATCTGCACTGGTAAACGCATCATTAGAAAAACCTTTCACATGGAAAATGGAAAATATTAAGCATTTATGTGCCAACTTTGAGATTTGCCTTAATAACAAAAGATCTTCTATTATCCAGGAAAAAAACAGGGAGGCTGTAAATCTCAGCTGAACATAAACAGAGGAGAGTTATATATGAATGGTTTAATGATCCAGAGTTAAAACCGGTTTTGAAATGTAAACATGGCTCTCAATATCCAGAAGTGGCGCTTTGTGTTTAAGGCATGGTGATAATTTCTCACCACTGCTCATTCACCTTTGTAGCAGACGTAGCAGGGCACATGTGGCAACAGTGCATGTGTTGCAATGGTTCCCATGCGCTGTTCACACCCTGAAGGGAACAGCTCATTTTAAAAAACTGTTGTGATGATTGAATTTTGGAGTCACCTTTACAGTTAATTACTTATTTTGTTTTGATGCAAAAATGACTATAGACGAACACAAATATGAACAATATAATTAAACTCTGATGCTGTTTGGATGTTTTCTTGACTGATATAAAAATCAGAATCTTGATTATTTATTAAACACAATATGTATGTATAGAAAAGAGAATACATTTCGTATTTGGATGCTATAAAAGCCCCAAGTCAATCTGCTCATGGAATACACATCCATATTCATATGATTCAGACTGAGTAGGATGAGCTGGGGAAGCACTGTTCATTAACACACTGTGTACTTGTGAGCTGGCTGTGGGTTGCAGGGTCTCAGTAGTATTGTAATCTCCCATTACCCCAGGCCCAAGCCCCCGCCCACTCTGTCAGGCTGCACACGGCCCACAATCCATCATGCCCACAGGGGTCAGCAGAGCCAGGGATGTGTGCTGGGTCTCTTAAAATGGCTGGGCCTCAGCGTGTGTGGAGACTTTTACAATAAAAGCATTTTCAATGAACAAGGAATCACTGTCAATAATATGCACCTTACTTTGGCCTGCTGAGATTGAAAGAAATAGATTTTGTTCCCTTCCTGAGAAGTTATGAGCATTAAATCTATTTAATGCTGACCGTGTTTAGAAATGTAACTGCTTATAGATTATTAGAGAAAAGGCTAAAGTGGGAAAAACACTGTGAGATGGAAATATTGAATGAACAGTATCTATTTAACATGGTAAAACTATTTGCTTTCTTTTGCAGTCAATTAAACCTAAAAACCTGTTACATCACTGCTGATCATCCAGCAAAAGAGAGCTGGCTGTCAAGGCAGATGTCACATTATTTGTCTTTGTGGCCTGATAAAATAGCTTTTCAGTCTGCTGACTGCACTAGTTGCTGCACATGGACGTATGGAGTTTCAGTATGGTGTTGGACTATTACCTCGTCACTCAGTACTGGCATTATAAACAGGCTAGAACTCTCCGTGATTCTATTTTGTCAGCTGTTTTCTGTCCCTCCATATTCCTGCTCCTCACAGAAATGAGGCAATCACCATGTTCATTGTTTGTCCCAGTATCCATCCACCCACTCCCCAGCCTACACACACCAACCATGCACCCACACTGACTGACAGTGTGTCACCTGAGGCAATCATCCACTTTTTAAAGACTCCCCCTTACAATTTCAAGAGACATGGTACATCTGAAACATTGTGGAGCCCATAGTGTGCACACACAAAATTAGGTAATAAAGTCTGCACATTGACCAAGTTCATTCTCTCCATTGCCACTGCAAAATGTCTAAGGACAGAAAGTGCTAGAAGTTTAGATTTACATTGATATCCAGCTGGGATGCACTTTGCACTATAGAGTTTGTCACTTCACATAGAAAGTATATTGGACTTTACGCAAGCTTCATGACAGCTTTTAGACAAAATACACTTTGTAAAAAGGAAATTGTCTGTACACATTCAATAGAGTCAATATGGCAAGGGTGAATTTGTTGGCATAATGCTTTCCAGCCTGGAACAACCCAAATTGCAGAGTAATTGATCAGTTGAGGCAAGAGTTTCAGTCACAGTTTCCTTCCAGGACCACTTATTTTAATAGTTGACTGGCAATGTTCCATAAATCTTCGAGAACTTGAAAAACATCCAAACAGAGCCCCATCTATTGCACTCTTTTCATACTGATGTGAAAGGGGAAAAAACATACATTTGAAACTAACATCTCTACTCAGAGACAAAATGCATAACCACAATTTCATACAGACTTGTTTGAATATGCTTTTTGTAATCATTCCTCATTCTTAACAGGAAGTTACTCTGTACTTTAGAGATATCGCACCCCTGTTCAAAATTCAAACCGCTTATTGAACGTATGTGTCAGGAATGTGATAATGGACAGTAGGCAGCAAAGCCTCCTCAAACGCGTACGTGTGTGTGTGTGTGAACAAGTGTGTTTTGAAAAAGACCCATCTGTCTCTCAAAACACTGCGGTGGAGAGGCTATTCCTGCCTGCCACTGCTTGCTATCTGGTGACAACTTTCAGCCCCCCAAAACAGACCTCTTGCCAACACTAGTGTTTTTGTTTTGCTTGGGTTCATTTTATGGACCATCAGCAAGGCCTCTTGTCAGCTTCCCACTACTCTTGACACCTACTCAGGACTCTGGTGAATTGCTCTACAGCAGCTGAAACAGACATTCACACATTTGTTTATAGCTGGGGAGTGAACGGTTTGTTTGTACTTTAATTTAATTACGGTAGCTTAAACAGAAACAAATATACTTTCTCCAGAATGTGGAACTTTAATTATAGTGGTTCTGTAGTTATGTAATTTTACCATTAATTTGCACTTTAAGTAATCTATTCAGACTCAATATTGTGTATTCAAAAATGGTGCGCCTCACTAAATAGAAGCCACTGAGTTAATTTCCTGGGAAATGTTGGAAAATGTCCACAGAGTCAAATAACTTCAAACAAGAAATGAGAATGAGCAAATTAAGATCACAGTTAAAATATAAATTGATTTTATGCCTTATTGTGGGTAGTCATAATAACAGGTGCATTTATTAACTGAAAAATAATATGTTTTGTGTCCACTAGTGTAACAGGTGGAGCTGGGTATGGAGCTGGGCATATAATTCTCATTTTTGATCCACCATGAAATATGATTGTCTGTAAACATGACCATCATAAAATAGAGGCTTCTACATAGTGGGTTTTTCTCTTATTTGGGAAATTGACTTGCTGTTATGCATTCACACTGAAATGGTTGTGGAAACATGACCTTCCCCCTTAAAGACAGTCATAAACAAAGATTTTTATGGGTAAAATTTTTATCTTGTGTTCACTTCACTTGTAAAACATGTAAGCATAATGTACATTACCAGTTTTTTTAGTTTCTGGAAATATGCTGAATTTATTTGGGAGGCATACTTTTTTAGACTATCTGCATGATGTAAAGGATAATGGAGAGAGCTGCTCAGAGAGAATAAATATGGAATTACTTGGTCTTAATTTCCAAAGCAGAAGAGCTGTATTACAATATAAATGTTTATACTTCCAACAGACAAACCACCATCCTACAGCACATCTGGATGAGAATTTAAAGGACTGCTTGTTTTTTATAGTCATACAGATCTAGTTTGAAGGATGGCTAGAAATGAAATCTATTTGTTTCACTAGTAGAGGTTGCTGAGTCGGTTTGTGATCAGTGAAACTTTTTTTAAAGAAAATATCAAAATGATCATACTCTTAAAGGCAACAGTCACTTTAAACTGCTGGATCAGTAGCTTCCTCTGGAAAGGTCAATTTTACCCAAAGAACAAAACACAAAAGTACATGAACAAAGATGATGTAAACTCACACATCACTAAATGCTCAAACAACACAATAAATACAATTGGTAACATCTCCTTCCATCCATATTTTCATGTTCGCCACTGCAGATTCTGACTCCAAAACAGAGATTATCACAACTGACTATTATCAGAAAAGGTTTCTTGTTCTAAAAGGAACTGACAAAATATTTGCATGGATGGCAAAAATGTAAGGAAACATGGCATGCATGTTGATTAAATGAAGACGCTGTTGAGATTCCATAAAAAGAAGGGTCTAATCTAAAGGATTGTTTGTTTAAGCACCTCTGTAACCTCAAAGTAATCTGTGATGGTAATCTACACCACTTACAATAAATGAAAAATAAGCAGCAGTAACAGTGTGTACTACATTCAGATTAAATCAATGAATAGTTTCATATCATAAAATGTCTGACTCTTGTCCTCCCAAGGTAGACAGCATTTCATGGCCTGGGTTTTGTTTTTTTTCTGCATTGCTGGGAATTAGACCTTCTGCTATAAAAATTAACAAGGTTAGTTTTGAGAGACAACCCAATTAAACTCTGTGTTTTTCTAAATCCAACTTAAAAAACTGAAATTTGAATTGCAAATAAATACAACCATTTTAAAGACTCCAAATCATAAAAGTGCAGACAGACCATAAAATAAAGTGTGTCTGTGTATACATTTGTGAAGCCAGTATGTAAACCATCAGGGTCATAGACACTTTAACCAGATACTGTTACAGGGATGTATAATTCTCATCTAAACAAGTCCCTCATATAAAATGGCTGCAATGAGTAATGCTCTAGGAGTGTTGTCCAAAAGGGATACAGTCAAGTGATAACAATAAAAATGACAGATTGGAACAGATCAGCACTGACAGTTTTTGATAATTGGATGTAGCCAGGAAATAGGAAACACTGTGCAGCTGGAAGAAGGATGTAGATAATATACACAGCTGCAAGGTGAGTATCACTTACAGGAAGTGCTGTTTGCCTCAAAATGGAGGCAAACCGGAATGCAGTTGTCTGTATGGGACACTGAAAATGTGAACAGTTAAAGAGACTGAATTAAGGGCACAGAGCTGGTGGCACAAACATCAGAAGCAGCAGTGGGCTTAGTCCTGTATAGGAGATTGTTGTGCTTCACACGATAATCTCAAGAATGAATGCAGGCTTTAACATTTGAGAATATCTACATGAATATAATGTTGTTGTGTTGCTTTTTCAAAATCTAGATTTTTTATGCATGGATAGCACAATAATTTTCCTTGAAATGAAATATAACAAATGCAAAATTGTCTATCATTCTCATACATTGAATTCAGATATTTAAGAAGTGGAATCCATTTGTTATGGTTTGGTAATTTTATAACGGAGTGTGTTATTGAACATTTTGAATGACATTTTGAATGGCAGTACTTCAACTCTGCTGTCAGCAATAAGAGTCTTTAAGGTGAATTGTACCGTTTTGTAATGATGATGCTTATGAATTATGAATAAATAAGAGATTGTAGAACAGGAGGAGAAAGGCACTGCATATTTTGCAGTTCCCATATCCTTTGTGTAGTTGTAGAATGGGTGAAGAAACACGTTATCTACAGGAGCAGGGTGAAATCAATACCTAATTATCCAGTGAGCTTCTTGGTATGAGAACAGGGCAATGCAATCATGCACAGTTTCTTATTTGTATTTTGCAGTAAAAAAAAAATGTTGATAGAGAAAATATGACGGAGCTTACAATGTGTTTTCAAAGCATGCATTCCACTAAATATTTAATGAGATGATGGGTGATTTTGTGATAAAATTTTAAACAGGCCATATTATTTAGATTATACGGGTCCCTCCTCTGGAGTAATTTACCACCATAGCATCCAAGATGGTGAAATGAGATTCTTAATGGGATTATAAATTATCATTCTCCTATAGGAGGGGTATAAACAAATTGCATTTAAATGAGGTGGCATCTGGCATTTTCTCGGCTCAAAGGCAGACTGGACACCTGTGGCAGGGATTGGTTCTATGCAAATGATGATGATGTCACCTTAAGTGTCCAAGTTTGCACGTCTGTGACATGTCCAAATGAAACATGCTGGCATTCACACGCAACGGGCGGGATTGCCCTTCCCCACCAAGGTCATGGACTGGGGCTAGGAGAGATTTTAAAGCAGATGTTTCAATATTTAAAATCCTTCCTCAGTAGCTTCTCCAATGATGCACGAAATGTCACAGAGAAAAGAAATACACTCTGAACTCTCCACCAGGCTCTGGTGTTCGTTACTCCTGCAGGAGTGTGGAAAACTAAAAAATGTAGTTATGAGATATGACTTGTTAATAAGAGGTAAAAACAAATGTCTTCCGCAGTGCCTGTCCACTATTCAAGCTGACAGTACAGTTTCCATAACCAGTCTAAAGTGAGACACTTGTATCTTGATGCTTAAGACGAGTGACCGGCTGGTGGAATAAAATTCGCTCAAACACAAACAGTTCTTCTGGCAGTAAAAACATCCATACTTAGGCAATTCCTCCTTCATTTTCTTGGTGGGAACATAATGGTGGGAAAAGCAACAAACTTGAAGAGACTGTGGCCTTGACTACATCAGGTCATTCTCCATGGATGCTTATTATTGTAAGATACACGAGAAGGAACTCTAGATGTTTGTATGCACAAAATGTATTATCCTTCTCTGAACATTCAGTCCCTGCACAGGCTAGCCTGTAAAGTTCATGCTGCCTGTTTGTCTTTCTGTTTTGTTAGAAATGTGGAATTTGCATATAGCGAATCCAATTTTAAAATATAAAATCTAGAAGGTGAATGAATGTCCATATCAAGTGTCATACACATAAACAGAGGAGTGACAAGAGAGGCTCATGAAAATGAGGCTGAATGGAAATTGCCATCAACAAAGCTTGGCAATTTTTTGTAGTTTTTGGTGTCACTATCTTTTCTGTTGAGGGGTAAGAGAAGTATGTAAGAAAAGCAGCAAATAATGGGGAAAAAACTTGGTCTTTTCAGTCCACTTATCCAACTCCATTAAAAAGTGACTTCAACTACATAAGTAAGGCTAAATCCAAAAGCATTTTCCATCCAATTCATGCACTAATAAAAATAACTTAATGAAAGAACTGCTGAACACCTCCAAAGAACCTCTTGTCACTTTACAAGTTTATTAAATTACATTTATATGCAGCAAGAAACATATTAAAATTCACTTAGCTGACTGGTGTGGCAGTCATGATTGTCCAAGAGTTTTAAGTGATTTAGAAAATGGAGCATTCAAGGCTATTAGAAACACAGTTACACTTGCAGTTTCAATCAGAATGTAATCATATGTCCAACATGCATTTTTCCTGTGCTCACAGTTACCTAAAGACTAAATTCAGAGGATGCTCTGTGCTGTTTTGTGTACCTTTCCAAAATGGAAATAGGCGGTATGTGGGTTTGGAGTGGCTGGTTCCACTTAACTCACCTGTGTAAATATTCATGAGTGGGGGTGGATGTGTTCTTTACAGGTCTCCTGAAAAACACAAAATCGGAACAGTTTTGTGGTCCAAAGTTTTTGCTTTCCTTCTGGGTCTGGTTGTATCCAATGAAATAAAATGCCTCATGTTTGAGTCAATACTCAAGAGAATTCCTGAAACATCTCTGTGCTTCTCACTATTCACTGCTCCATGCTCTGACAGTTGTTTCCACTCTCCTAAATGCATATTAGATTATTGTAGTACCCCATTAGTTTGAATTTTCAAATCTATTGAATAAAATAATGTTTGATTAAATAATTTTGGTGGACTTGCTGTGTAGTCAATCCATTAAATTATATTTGACGACAGTAATAATAGTTGACACTGTCAAGCACAGGTTGTTATTTTGAAAACGGCCATTATCAGGGCAGCCAAGTATCAGTGGTTTGGATCTGTTCTGAAAGAGTGGGGTGACACATCACATTACTGACATAAAATGGCAAGTGACAACTGTTGAAGTTTAGATTTGGGGAGGGGACTGCATAAGCAAAAAAATCAAATCTTTGTCTCCATACATCAAAAAAGGATAAGTGTTTACTTGTAATCATATTCATTCACCTCAAGACTTAAAACTTAAACTGTGCAGAAGAAATGTTTCTGACTGGAAGGGACCATATGCATGTTGATATACGGTATGGTATGTGTTGATTCCGCTTTTTTATATAAGATTAATTTATTAATAACATATGATATTAACATAACATATTTATTAATAACATATGACATTTTATGAATTGCCATACACATTTACTAAATACTAGAATAAATAGTACACTAGAACCTAAGAGATATGGAACTCACAGATCACGCAAAAGCATCACTCAACCAAATGGGTACAAACCTGGATGCAGATGGTTATCTAATAATTGTACCTACCTGTTTTTCTTTCAATTGCTCATTCACTGCTTTTCAATGGACCCCTACATGTTTGAGTTAAGGAGGGAAAGATTTATTTGGATCCATAAGAAATAGTATAAGTAGATATTTACATTTTGTTATTTGGCCAGCTAGATAGATTTTACTTTTAACTGTGTCTAACAATTAAAGCTTTGAATATTTTGGTTATTTTGATATGTTTGCCAGCCAGCTTGTTAATTTTCCATTGTATCATTAAGTAATAGAACTGCGATGCCCCTTCATCTAATTGTATTTGTTTATTTATTTTTTTATCAATAAGACATACAATAATCTGTTGGCTTAATGCTTGCCTTTTTGCATCAATGACAAAGGCACTGTTATAATGGGAATTTTTGGTTAATGCCACATTCACTTTACTGCTCTTTGCAGATGTATCCTTATTTTTTTCCTTTAATGTGTCCTGAATTCTCGTTTGCCTGCAGACCAGGCTGAGTCAATACAAATTCATGGCTGCCTGTCAAATTCATGGCTGCCTGTTTGAATTTACAGAGCTGTCGACACCCAATATGTCACAGAATTAATTTCCTGTAGCAAAACAGCAAAGCTCAAATGGCACTTAATCCAGCAAAAATAGTGTGCTGCACACACTTCGTCTGAGGCACCTGCTGTCGCTGGAAACATGTAATGGGATCCTCGGCGACCAAAGCCGGTTTGGAGGTGTGACATTCACAGTGTATTTCCTGTGCCTGGTGCAATTACTCGCTTGTATGGCTCACTGGTACGGACAATGAAGGGACTTGGCCTCATAAACCCCTCTGATCAGAGCTGTGTGGAGTGATCGTCTCCCGATGTTACTCTGAATTTTCCGGTGAAAAGACAATCAGAGGACACTAGCAGGCTTCGATGACCGCAGGGGGAGTAGATTAATGATGTTAGAGGGTGAGTCAGCCAGTCTGGGCAGGGGGACAAGACAATATGTACGGCCAGTGTGGTTTCACACAAAGATAGAAATAAAATAAGGGAATTGTAATGGAACACAATCTGTGAGACAGGTGAAAAGGCTAGGTGCACCAGTGGCAGCTTGTGATTAACCAGCTTGCCAATATTAAATTCTGGAATATAGGCTAATAATGCAAAGTGATAACCAATCAGACTACATCTGGGAATAAGGCAACTGACAGGACAGTTCAACCCACTCATGAAGCCCATCAAACCACAGTGTTTATATAGTCATGCTTCACACTGTGAGAAAAAAAAGATAAGAAAGAATATATATCTGGGAGTACAAACAAAAAAGTTACTGTACCACACAATAAAGGTATTTGATCACAACAATGATCAAAAACCGAAAATGATGTTGTACTGTTTGTTTCATCTGGGATGTTGTTGCCAAGTTTTTATATTCATGTGTGCACCTGGAGGGAGGAGACTCTAAGCTTGAAAAGCCATGTTGTTCGGATTTCACAGAGTCATAGCTAACCAAGCTGGCCTAATCTCGGGCGGTTCACTCCACATGCTGTTGTGTGTTCACACAAAGACAGGGACATGGCAATGTCTACATGTGAATTGCTCTTGTTAACGTCACTTATTGACATGTCCCAAAGGTGGAACACAAACGTTACTTTTCCCACAGGACTAAGGGACTACGGCTGGGATTCAATCAAAATGCGTCCTTAACTTCGGCTCACAATTACAAGACATGAATTCATTTTTATTTTCATCAGCAGTTTGGTGTATTTAGCATCCATGAAAATGAACTCTGCCAAACTATTGTTGTTGAGAAAAAAGTATGGCACATTTTTGCTGTTGTAAGTAAAAGTTAAGGATAAATGTCAATTGAATGTCAGCCCCAGCTTTAACACTCCTTGCATTTTTACTTTCTAACCTGAGATGTGGAATACAACAACGAGTCTGCAGCTGCACAAAGAATTCCATTCCTTTTGTTCTACATTTCCGAACCATGGCAAAAAGGATATCTCTAAAAGCATAGAATGTGGAGGAAATATGGTGTTGGTGCCTGGAATGACCTGCATTTATTCATTCTCCAGGTGTTATTTTTTTGTGAGGGGAGTCTGGGTGAGTTTATCACAGTCTGGGAGATAAGATATGGAAGCCACATTTGCAGGAGTTTGTTTTTCTCTGCAGCAAAGCAGAGGGAGTATGGCAGATGTGCAGATGAAAGAGGCCTGAGGAACAGCACAGAGAGGCTCCCTGTTCCAGAGCTGAGACCGGGTCCCTGGTGCAGGCATCTGAGGGGCACTTTTAATTGCCATACATCTGGGGCCCCTGACAGCTACCGTTTTCTCCTCCATCATTCAGGGTGATCTTTCGTCACTTCCAGGGTACAGAGACCACGATGACAAGCCACGGTGACAAATGATCCCAGTGTGGTCATAACGAGCCGGCTTATTAGAGCTATTACATGTTTTTCTTTCTTCAAAATTGTGTATAAATTATTTAAGCAAAACCTTTCCATAAATATATGGTTGTTTAGTGAACTCAAACTCAAGATGAACACTAACTAAGGGACCTTGCAATGAAAACAGAACACAAAAGGGCCATGCTTTTGGCTTCACACTTGAAAATACACTGTACGATGGCAAAATATAGCTGCCCATATACTCTTTAATAAGTACATTACATATTTACCCTTGTCGTTTTGAGTATTGCATATAAAAATTCCATCACTTCACAGGCAATTAGTAATTCCCAGATTTAATTGCAAAAACAAATATAAAATTGTAATATTCCTGTAACCCTCATTAACACCATCTACAGTAAAGAGTGCGGGAATGCACATAGATACATGGTTCTGTGGATTTGTTTTTACGTATATTCTTATATAATTCTGTGAATATGTTAATATATACAATTTATATATGTTAACATATGGCCTCAGAAAGTTCCAGTGTTTCTCATCCACTCAAGTCATCTACCAATGCACCTGCATAAACAATAGAAATCCAACAAAAAATCATTGAATCAAAGGAGACAGAACAAATGAAGAAACCAAAACCCATTCACATGAACACCCCTGGACTGTGACTTGTATGATAGCAAAGGGAGAAATCTCATTAAAATTTGATATCAAAGTATAAAATTACTCTACGTGCTTCAATCACCAGGGAAATCAGACATGGATGTAGAAAGGTAACAGAGATAAAGCTCTCCTTCTCATTTTGTTACATCCTTGGTTTATACTCATTTTGCTAATTATAATACTGACTTAATGTCTAAGAGCATCACATATTTCCAGCCAGTTGTACTCTATGTGCCTTTACTGCAGTCTGTGCTGGGTGTGAGTGCCGGGGCCGTGTGATCGATGTCAGGTTGATTGGGACCAAAGCTATTCTGACACGTACAGCCTCAGCCCTTTCTGGTTGAGTTCCACTGGAGATTAGATTATAGAAGCAGAGTGTCCCATGCAGTCACAACCTTGAGAAAGCAGCAATAACTCACGGGCTCAGCCTTTTGGTCCAGGCATCTGTGTTATCATTTTAGCACAAAGCTCTCTTTTTTAGTTTCCATGTGGGAGGATGCAATGACCTGGCTGCAACCATTTGCTGGCTTTGCTGGCTGAACTTATTTTTTTTTTGCTCCAAATCAAATTTTGTTAAAAAAAAATATACATATATCCTCAATGTTTGCTAAAAAAGTAAACTATTTATTTATATACCTGGTTTAATATGAGCTATGAACTGTGTTTGTTTATGGATATAAATGTAATATGGAGAACAGAAAGTATAAAGTATCATCATTTAACATCTATTAATGTAATTTTCATTATCCAGGGAAAACATCTCATACTGACTTTTTGCCCTGTAAAAACAGATGGCACATAAATTTGCCACCTGTACATTCTGTCTAATGTGGTAAGAGGCAAGTCCTAAATATTGAGCATCAGTTGAGCTAACTCTTTCACACAAACAGACAGAAAATGCTGCACGCATACATTATCATGTCAAGGGATATGTTTTATATTCTACCTTGATTCCAGTAGGCTGGTTCTGTTCTGACAGCTCTGTCCCTATAATCAGCAGCCTGGTATCTTTGTGATCTATGGAAATCAGCTTTGCACAGGTGAAGGAATGTTCCGCATGAACAAATCAGCCCACAGTTTCTACTAAGATGGCTTGGTCCTATATTAAATCCTACCATTTAATATTCATACAGAAGCCAAGCTGTTTTTTTGCAGGAACAGACCATTCACAAAAGAAGGCATTGACATCAAACACACACCTGCATCAATTAAGTCTGGTAACTAGGCAACAACGGCATGATAATTACAAAATATTAAATTACAATGTAAGGACTGGAAGTATAAAACAACAACACGTACACGATCACAAATCTCCAAATACATTGTTACAGTTTTGGAATGTATCATAATCATACTTCTGCACTGTCTTTGCTACTATTTTCTTTTTCTTTTGCAATCTGTTCTGATTTATTCCATGCATAGCATTCATTTTCCTGCAGAATTAATTAGTGTCTAAATCATCTATGTTTTGAAGCGTAGATGTACCTTAGGTATTGAATTATTATGAGTTTGAATGTTTTTCAGCCTTGTGTAATAGATCAACAATTCATCAGTGAGTTGGGAGACAGGGCGCTGATTTGGGATCAGCATAAGTCCCTTAGATAATCTGTTTGTTTGAAAAATGGATTATTGAAATATATTGATCTTGCAGTAATTCCTAATGGTTCCATTACAGGAGTGCACTAATGGATCAAGGTGGCCTTTGAAAGGCAATGTGGATTTGAATTAGTACTATGCACTCATAAAAAATAAAATAGAAGCTGGGTTACATTAGGCAGCCAAAAAATATAAGGGTGGTGGGGTATCTAAACAAGCACGTTTAGAGTGTAAGGCCCTGGTCTATTTTAATGATATCATGCCACAGATTCCATCTCCATTCAGTACCTCAACAGTAGCCTGCATGAGAAGGAAAACAGAATCATTAGTCATGCCTCACTTCATTCCAGCAAACATTAACAACTGTAAGAATGTTTTAGAGAGGGAGCGGAAAAAAGCTTCTGTTTTTAAAACGTGAACATATAATCTCTTTGAGGAGAAAATTGTGTCACAAGGCAAGACTGACTTAAACCTCGCCGCAGTCGTCTGCTTTTAATGCGCGCATTTCTGGGACCGCTTTGAAGTTGTGCTCATAATATGTTTTTAATAGAGGCTCTGTCCTTGATGGTAATTATAGCACTGTTTGCCTCTTACAATTCCAAAACTCCTGGGGACCATTACAGGGGTGGATCCATCTGATTACACTATAAAACAGGACATCTCAACAGTTTAATGGGGAAAAAATACATTTATTATTTTTTGTTTATTTTTGATAATTCATACCAAAAATAAAAATGTTATCTTCCTTTAATGCCTGCTTTGTACACAAACAGTGAATGAGTAAAAAAATTGGCTTTAGTAAGCAATTTATTCATGGGACATATTTATTAAAAATTGTAAACCTGAAAAAAATGGCTGAACACAGCTGATGCATGTAGCAAGTCTGACACTTTATATACAAATAACATAAAGTATATCTACTGTAAAAATGATTGCAAAAATAAACAGAGAGGAAGTAACTATATGATAATTGATTCAGACTAATAATTCAGACTAATAACATATTCAGACAAATAATTCAGTCATTAAATTGATTCTACGAAGGTTATATATTTTCTAATTCAAGTTCAGTGTTAATTTTTTCGGTGTTAAACATATTTCACGGTAGTAACAACTGCCTAAAACCAATGCAGGTAGAATAATGTACTTTGCTGTCCTTTCTTGAATCACTGAAGTACTGCTGTTCACTAAGCTTTACAACAGTCTTACTTTTCATTGAGATGATCATATTCAAAAACCCAGCATATTTTATTGACTATTTCATTGTAATACAAAATGTTCTAAAGGAAATGTAATTCCACATGAGCCATTGAGTAGTAACTGGAAATAAAGGTTATATGGCTGGAAACTGCATAAAAATTCAGAGGCATAGTATTATCTCTGCCATTCCCATACCTCATTGCTATTCCTGAATGAGCATTTCATTTCATTTTCTAAGTGTCTGTATATACAGACTTACACCTCAATGTATTTATGAAGCCAAATTCCAATAAAACAAAAGCCACCCGCTGCTGTTTATCTCATCACTTGGTCTGCTGAGTGGTGTGGAGCAGTGTGATTGTTGAAAAAGCCTTTCTGCAGAATTTGAATATGCTTCTTTATCTCTTTGCAGAGAGAATGGTTTTGTTCTCTGCTCCAAAATCACTTTTACATGTCAAGAGAAGCTGAGCGCCAATGAATTTTCTTGCTCATTGAAATTGAAGAAACTGTCATTTCACTAATGGTAGGCAATGCCATTACCTTTAATTGCTTTTGCTAAATTTGATCTTATGAGAATCATTAGTGGAGAACTTGTTAGTTCATAATGACCATTTCATAATATTTAAATCCTAGAATAATCATCTTGATATCTTTATATTAAAAATGGGAAAAAAATCATAGCTTCTGTATTATTTTGTGATCTCAAAACCTCCAAAAAGAGGTTTCATGTCAGCCTTAAAGGAACCTGACACAACCTGAGTTTTCAATTGGCTTGCTGACTGTGGGACTGTTGATTGTGGAGGGCTAACTTACGTCACATCCTGAAAGTCAGGTTCCACAGGTGAGGTTTAACTCTGCGCCAGCTGCAAATCACATAGCCTAGAACATTGAGTTACAGTGCTGGCCAAGAATGGTTCAGCTCTTTGAAGATGTTTTGCATTACATTAAAGAACATTTTGTCCAAGTGCAGATAATCACAAACTACGTGGCAACCAACCACACAACACAAACAGATACCTGCATCTATATTTGCATATATATCAAATCCTCATCATGCATACTGATTATTTTTGTTTTTTTGTCAGCATTTTTGTTCCCTTTTCTATATATTGTTAGCCTCCTGTAGTCAAATGAAATTGAGCTAGCTGAGGTCATTTTTTAGGACTGTCTCTTCACTTTGATATGCAACTTGTCTTCAGGAATAGGAAGGAAAAGACAAAAGCCAACTCAGGGTGAGGTACAACTGAAAGAGCAGACCTTATGTGTCCACCATGGCATGCCATGGGCCTGGTGGCTGAGAGATGCCCGAACAGACAGGGATGGGAAGGGGCTAATGAAGACTCCAAGCTTGTCCTTGTCTCCACAGGTCGCTTTTTATGTGGGTAATGGGAGGGGAGGGGAACTGCTGGTGTGCGCTGATAAGGCCCCTCTTCACTCAGTCACATAAATGAAGTGCATGCACACAGCCCTGATCCAGGCCTGACATAGGTCCAGCCATGCCTCCTCTCAGGGAATGAATCTCTCTGTCTGTGCTCAGACACAGATTAGCGACGACTTCTTAACCTTAAACAAATAAAGCTTAATGCTCCTGAACTATGTACTCAGTTGCTCTTACTGTTTATTTGTGTCTGCTATATTGATTGGATGGAAATAAGATGAGGTCTTTACCTTGAACTTAGGCGTAGGCTCTGTGACCTGAGCGGGATGAGGGAGGGTTACCGTGGAAGCCTTCACTTCCATGGTAGTGAGTCAGCTGAGGAGCGTTTCCTTACATGCATTTCCCTATCATGCTGAGTAATAACATGACATTACTTTTGTTTACCCAATGGGACCTATACTTAAAGACTCCAGCCTGGGGGAACTCATCTTATTGTGCATTGCTCTCTATTATTGTTCCCTTTTTATTGAACTGCTGTTCCCTGATATCCAGCCAAATTATGAAGACTGCCCTGCCTCTTGCACTCCATGAAATTCAATGCATAGTTATTTAAATAAACCATTTTACCAATGCCTGCAAAATAGACATCTTTGCTCTTTTGCTGTTTTAAACGTCTTTGTATTCATTATGTTGACTCAATGAGGGAGTATTAGTCCAAGAATTGAGCATAATTTAATCATAAAATGATTTATATGACAATTTTTAAATTTGCCCTGCCTTTTGCGCTTCACTCTAAAGTCCAAAACTGTAAACAGAGGCAATGCGCGTAAATTGAATTAAACACTGCAGTATCTATCACAAAAACATATATACAATATTTAAAGAACCTACTGATCCAATAGATTATGCTTGTATTTTTCTAAGGAATGTTTCCTGTTCTCATAGGGTTGAGCAACTATTCAGAGAGAAATGTGGCAGCTTTTCCACCCTTTCATTACTGTAACATGAGACAAAATAGTTAGGTTTAAATGATGGCATTGTAACCCTTGCCTTTATTTTCTTTTGTGTTTGTAATATGCACTGAATACGAAAATGGAGAACAAGAAGACAACAGAAAATACTTAGCAGTTAAGCATTATTTTCTTTGCGTCTTTGTGTCTCATTTGAGAGGTGTGTACATAGATGATCTCAGGGTCACACAAGGAATGTTTCCTACTCTGCACACAAACCAGATTTTGTCATCGATGGAATTTGTCTATTCACACACCCAGTAATTGGGAGGCACTGAGAAAAAAAATTTCATAAAAAAACAATTGTTTGATGCATGCATACCAGATGCAACAATCATGTGTCTCGAGTATTATATGCTTTGAAGATCCAGACAAAAGGACAATTAAACCTTTTTATAACTGTATTATCTGGAAGAGTATTAAAGGAACAATGAAGGGTTCAAGTACTGTACCATTATATGTAGTTTTACAGTACAAGTTCCATAATTTCTTACGAGAGCCAGTGAAAATGTTCTTAAAGACAGATTTGATGGATGTTTACATATAATTCATGAAGACTGAACAAATCATCTAACAGCAAACAAGTTGTCCATGAGAAAGGACAATTGCAGTAACCTCTATTTGTTCTGCATGCTGAAGTATATTGTTCACAGTTGAGTGAATGGGTTGTTTACAAAGAAACTACAAGCATGAATTTTCAGTATTCCATTTGTTCATGTCCACTTACATTGTAGGTACTTTAATTTACTTTGATTTACATGTTTTCCAGAATGGTGTATCCTAAGTAGTTACACTACAGACAAAACTTCAGAATAAATTGCCTTGTGCTTAAGTCATCACTGAAGATGTGATATCAAACTGTCTGTCAAAGAATGGCGCTAAATGTAATATCCCGTTATTAAAAGGAAAACCCTGAAAAAAGTAACACTAACTGTAATTACACTTAATTATGGGAGATGGTGGAACGTCAGCATTTTGACTCATGTGTATTAATTGTATGTGTTATGTGTGTGCGTAGCTTGCAGGGCATTTAAACTGCTTTTCTTCCTTCAGAGTATTCAGTTAAACAACCAGAAACATCTCAAAAATATCATAAAACCAACATTTTTCTTTATCTACTGTGGCTATAAGGTAAATGGTCATCATAATACACCAGATTGTAATATTACCAGTCCCCTGCCTGAGGCAAAGCAAACCATTTTAATTAGTTTCAGTTCATTAGTGCTCAAGCAGGTTGTTTAATATTACAATGGAACGGTTTATATTAAATGCTCTGACAGTGCTCAAGTCTTGGTTATGTCTTCCAGCCCATAGAAATGTGTTGTTATCAAACTCATAAAGCATGACACACCATGAAGAGGGCAATTTGAGCCATTTTTAGTAAAATAAATACAAATTATATTTGGGCCACAAATCATTTAAAATGGATAAACAAATATTTTTTTTGTATTTTGCTATAATATATTCATATTAAAAATTGCAATTATATTTAGTTATCATTTTGCACATTGGCACTTTACAGCACTGCAAAGAGCAAAGCCTGTTGTGAGACCACCTTAAATGTACCCCATACTTACTGTAATTCTCATGTACTTCAGATCTAAATTTGATTTAAAATGGCTGTCTCATATGACACAATCCCTTCACATTTTACACAAATAGAAACATTTGTCATGCTGCCTACTTGACAAAGGCACATAAGAGCTCCCAACAAAAAGGAATAATTCCGTTTGGCCCAGTTATGAGTCCTGTATTCCTCATATTGTTGAGTATACAATGTGGTTCTTGTGTCAAGCGAGGTCAGCATGAGAATAAGACTGTCTCAGACAAGCAGACCTTTGTGAATCCTTATAGAGCTGATTCAGTATTGCTGTCAATGGCCATTATCTTCTGCATCCTGTGTTATTAAAACCAATTATTCACATAAGAAAGCTGTCTTTCACTGTCTATGTCCTGTTATGAGAATATTACATAAACATGGACAGTTGCCTGTTTTACTCATAAAGTTAGCTTCGTTGAATTAAATGTCACCCCACAGCCTTGAAAGAATTTTATCTCACCGAATCTTGAAATGAGAACAGAATGAGAGCAATTATGTGCTGCTTGGGCTCTTCAGGTTGTCTCTGAATGTGACTCACCATGTCTGCCTTCACTATGAAAGTTACATATGGGCTGGGAATTATCTTATCAAGGAAATACAGCGGATTGGAATTCCTTTCCTTGTTTTCTGCCAGGAGGCTCCAAGGTTTTTGTCCTCACCCATGATTAAACACTGGATTTGCACTTATCTGCCTGTTTTACTTGACTGGTTTGAGGGGGGTTTTGTAATGTCTAAGGAAGAAATAATTGTAGAGAGTGAAAACAGGCATTCAGTCAAAGGTTGTCATGAAATAGGTTTATACTCTGTTTTAACTGAGGACATACTGCTAAGTTGTTTTCTTTCCTTGCAAAAACTCTGAGACTGGAGATGGCAAACAATGGAAGTCTGCCAGTTGCATAAATGTAGAGAATCTTCATCACACATTTCAGCAGATAAAACAGAATGGCAGACATAATGAAATGTACGGCTGGTGAACTGTAGGCTTTACCTGCAGAGTTAGGAATTACTTCCTGTTTTGAGCCTTTTCATGTTTCTTCATGCCATAACCACTAGAAATGTTTCAAACCCACAATTTTCATTTACAGCGTTCAGAAGGATTCTATCTTCTTTTCAAAATTACATGTGGGGACTGGGAAAGGGAAGACCTTGCCCAAAATATTTCAGCACATATCTGAGATTTTTTTACATTTTACATTGAAATTTTTATATATTTATTAATCAATTAATCAATTTACTTATGATTTATTTTCTCACTTCAGGTATTCATTTCTAGATTGTACATTAATGGTACATTTCTAGATTAATTACCAATGAAAAAATCTATGCTTGCTAGCTGCTTCTAAATTTTACTCTTGACAACACATTGTAACTAATTTACAAGTACAGTGCTACAGATAGCTGTGATGTGAGACTGACTGTATAAGGTACTTCCAAGGACTCAACATATAGAAAATCCATTTATAACTGCCATAATATGCATTACTATTAATATGCATGTTTGCAAAGGTTACAGCAACATATGGACCATTTCCATGGTTTGACATTTATTGTTCATTAATGCTGCCAGATTAACAGAAAATGTACAAGGCACCATACAATGAAACTTAATATGCAATTACACATAAAATCACTGCAGCATGCCTTTCTTTACAATGCCCTTTAGCTGTGACTATATAGACAATACACCACAGTGTCTCTATATGGTTTATTTAATTTCTAAACCATATAGAGTAGCATGGTACAGAGCTATGAATTAGAATCTAAAGTTGTTTTAGTGAGTTTTTTATATGTTATTACACAAATCTGTTCAGCTTCAGTTGTATGTTCTGTTTACCTCTGAGTAGTACTATGGGTATCAGCAGAATAAACTGGTTCAGTCTGTGTTAAAATAGGCCCTGAAACCCATTCTCTGGACTGAAAGAGCTGTACAAATGGAATACATGGAGCTTGAGTCCCCATTCAAAGATTGATATTTACTGTGAATTAAGGATTTATTCACTGATAGTTGAAAGATTTCTGCACTCAAGCAATAAATAAGCACCCATGCGAGGTGAAGTTGTAGGAGAAGGTCTTTGTCCTCCAATGTCATGCATCTTGCAAATAGGGAGAAATCTCAGGGAGAAGATTCTGCTTCAAGATATGTCAGTGTCCAGTTTGGGGAACATTTCATTGATTTTTTTATTGATTCTATTGACCCAAAAAACATAGTAACTAGTAAATTTCAATATAAAATGTTGGTCTCTTTTGGAATAAAATTAATTCCAAATTCCACTCTAATTAGTTTTCATTAGTATTGCATAACTAAGATTTTGAGTTTAGGCCTTTTTAATACATGTGACAGACTGTTGTTCGTGTTACCATACAGTTATGCATTTTGCAGACAGCATCAGTCTATGGCCAGTTTTGTATCATATGCCATGACATGTAAACATCTGACTCAGTAGGAAAGCAGACAATGTAAAATATCTTTCCAACTCAATATTTACTTTGCTCTCCGCCATGCCATATTTGGCTTAGACTGGCTTATAACATACTTGGTGCCTTCTATGTTTCCAGGACATGGCGTAATGAGATGCATCTGAGCAGGTACTTATTTACTTATATTTAACATATTGCCTGATGACAGTCGGCAGGTTCAATGGAAACTGCCCATAAGAATGAGTGAGACATAAAAGTGCGATGAAGCTGCTGAACTAGTTCCAGTTGTGTGCATGAATTCAGTTCTTCTGAATGGGTTCTGTGTTACATTCCATATTATAACCTTTGCTGTTCAATAGTGCAGCTAGCACACCTTTAATATAAGTTAAGTGCTTTTGATCACAAGAATGGATATTTTGAAGACTGTGCAACAGAGGTATCTGGGAAAAGTAACCTCATTTATGAGGATAATTCATTGCATATTCATTTGTACATGCTAATGACTGGTGTTCCAGCTCATTTGACATAGATCCACTCGGCTACCAATTTAAAATAAGTCACAATTGACATGACTCTTCTTCTGTGTCACTGGAGATTGCATTTGAATATTGGAATGGTAATATGATAAGTCATAACTGCACACCACATTTCAGTTGAAAAGGTAAGTACTAGAGTTACACTGGGGCATGCTGTCAATCTTTACAGAGATGGGGTATAAAATATATATGTTTATTTGTTTTAATAATGCATGCAGGGAATTGTATGTAGTTTCATTTGAATTGCTGAGATGTTCAGGTCTAATTCCAATCATAGAAAAAAGAGTGATGTAATCCCAAAACATGCTAAAACCTGACATTACCAAAACAAGCCTTTGAGTTCAAAGAGACTGTTTGTTTTGGAGCTGTGAGCTGTGACGATAGATAAGAGTAAGCTGAATACTTTGTGACCGCGCACCTTTGCTCTGCGCAACTTAAGAACTTTGCCCAGTTCTTGAGGCTTGGGGGAATTTTCCTCAGGCTTGAATAAGCGCTGCAAGGATGTCTTGTCTGTACCTGCCACAGTACTCTTTCAGTCAAATTCATGCCCAGTATCGATGAGCATCCAAACAGTTGAACATCTCAGTCATAAAAAATGTCACACAGGTCAGATGGAAAAAATGTATAATATGAATATCTATGTACTGAATAGGTTATTCAGTATTCTTTCATAGCCAGAAATGTGAAAATCACAAACATGCTAATAAAATCATTACTTTATTCATGAAACACAAAATACACACACCAAACATTTCCTCTCATCAACTGACTTTCAAGTACCTGAAAGTGTGAGGTTTTTTCCAAATATATAGGTTGGTAAGTTCGAAATTAGCTTTGCAAACTGTTATCCCCAAGAGAAAAACCCAACACATTTTTTGTGGGTCGGAGCTAAATACGAATGTTGATTGAATCCAGGCCAAAGAGAACAGCACATTATGAGGTCCAAAGTGGAAAGTGCTTTGTGTGCAGTGTAAACCACAAACGCACCACACTCTGAAGTGAGGCAGCTGATATGCTGATATGAGTGGTATAAATCGCAGGCAATAAATGGACATCTGGATAGTTGGAGACAGCCATCAAAACTGATGTGGTTTTTTGATATGGCGGGCATGCACGTTCTCCTCAAAAACAAGGTTGGAGGTTTCCCACAACAATGTTATTGGGGACCTGGGAGGGAGGAAAGTTACGGCTGCGTGCAAGAAAACACATTACTACATTTCCAAACAGCTGCTAGTGTTTTATATTTTTATTTGCAGGTCTTTTTATGTATGTCCCTTAAGTATTCTGAATCTCTGCAGTTTGTTTTTATAAGCAACATCTTGATAATGTGCTCACTTGGCATATGTTATGGTATTCATTTTGCAGACAGCTGCCAGGCGAACAAATTATCAAGTACATTGATGTTCATTGCTAATGGTCATAACTTTTATCTCTATTCCTATTGTTTTATTGCAAGCAGCTGTTATGCACATTTTCGGGAACAGATTTTCAAGTGTAAGGTACAGTTAAACTCCAATATAATTCTGTCCAAAGGTATATAAAGTCTTCACATTTCAGTGACAGGTGGTTACTGCTGGAACTCTATGCTAGAATGCCATAAATCACACTCAAATGTGCTTTCCTTTGTTTCTGCTGCTACTTTGAGAAAAGCAAGCTTTCCCATGATTCCAGCGCAGCTGATGAGGGGTTTACAAACCTAGAGGTTTGTTTAAGCCAACCACTGACAAATGGGTGCTTGGTTCATGCACTGTGGTACAATATACCTCCTCTGCCCCTGTAAATGTTTATATGATGCCGAGCATGCCGAGTCATAGCCGCAGAGCTCAATGTCATTTATATCCATATTCCTAAACTTCCTGGATTTTTTTTTTGGGAAGTCATCCACTGCATCCACAAATACATTAAACACAAGGTTTGTTTGGACTGATATTTATAGCAGCATGTGATATATGTACTATAGATATATTCTTTGTGTACTATTAGCAGTATTGTGCAATGTGGTCTAAACACATTATACAATACATCCTCTGCAACTTTGTTGTATAGTGGATGGCAATAATTCATTTCCATGAGTATGCTGACAATGCAAGCCCAAATCTATTCATTCCTTTGTAAATACACCTCAGCCTCTTTGTCAAACACCCATGTAGTGAAACCAGGGTACACACATTAATTGATACTCTGTTATAACTAATTCAAACTTTTTTAGCGCTGGTGAACTAAATAAAATAAGCAGTACGTGAGTGTAATCCATCAGTCTTGGTGCTCCCAGGCCTTGAACAGGGAGCCGATGTGTCGTCCTTGAATTGCACTCTCACTGGGGGGACAGCTGAGGGGAGAGAGGTTCAGGTCAAACACTAAGGCTTGCTTATCGTGGGCGCTGTGGAAGGGCAGCTGGCCCTGGCATCAACACAGGACCCTTGTGTGACTCTCCGGGCCTCCCAGCACATTAACTCACAGCGCTTGTCTTGTCTCACCATGTCTGTCATCACTTCTTTTCCCGGCAGGATCACCAACTGTCCATTGGATCAGACATTGTAATATTGAAGGGGGACACCGAGACTTCACTGCAACAAAGAATTAATAAAATAAAATCCATACACAGAGAAGACATTTGCCATGAAAGCTTTTACAGGTAAACTGATCGTGTGGCTTCACATAGGGTGAGGTGGGATTTCTCAATGCGCCAACATGTATTTATCTGATGAAAGGAAGCAGTCCGAAACACTGACTGAATGGTGGGTGGAATATAAATATAAAAGAATGTTTTGTAAGTTATTTGTTCAGTTACAGGCGGAAGGTGAATTCCAGGTTTACGAGGCGTTGAATACTTTTGATGGAAACGCCTTTAGCTGTCATAAGTCACTTCACTTTTACAAGTAGATGTGAAACTACACTGCTGTTACTCAAACTGTATTCTTCTCTTCTCAGGTATGTAGCATTTGTATCTTAATCTTTCATGACACCTGTGTATTGTGTATGACGAGGCATATATTATGTTCTTTTAAGTATCACGTCTCAACAGGAACACATTTTCAGGGGATAATTTGTTACTGATTTTAAAACGTAATGATCACCTGAATCAAATTTATGAAAGTGAAAAGAGCAAACAACTTCCATGGGGAAATATACATTTTGTTGTTTATTTAGAAAATTATATATTTTTCTCAGACCTGACATGCACTATAAATCAGCCCCACCATTTCACACCCTGCTTCACTGGAGAAAAATGCTATAAACCTGAATGCTGTCCTGCTCATTGTAAATCATCTGAGAAAAAACAGAAAAACTCAAAAGCATTACTGTCCCAACTAAGTAAATAAAAGAAAGATTTGTATTTTATATATAAAATGGTTTTGTAAGAGACTATCAGGATCTCTTTGACTTTCACCCAATATGTTAAGCCATTGTGTAAATCTATATTTAATACATTGCCTGAGTCAATAGGAATCACCATTGAAGTTATCTTTGTTCCCACAAAATAAATGCATTCAATGGACATAAGACTGCATGTATGCTGCATGAAGACTGTCTTCCCCACATTCAGTTTCCATTACCTGATATAAACTGCTGTATATTTCAGGGTTCAAATCTTTCCTGAGAGACTTCTGGTGAACTGCATCTCATTTCAAGAGAAACTTGTTCAAATACATGTTTTAGTGTTTACTCACTCTCATGTAGAAAGAGATCAAGAGAGGTTATATTTTTCACACAGATCAATACCAAAGGCTCATCTAGCCAGGCATCCCAGACCAGATAGATAAAATGCAGCTGGTAATATTTTATTTGCACCTCTAGGAATAAATCATTCATGAAGAAAAAAAAAGATCTAAAACCTTCAGCACATATCTACAAAGATAAGTATATCCGTACATAGCAAACTGTAAGCCATTGTTAGGAAGGATATCTGTTTATCTGCGTCATGCATTCGTGTCAATGGTTTCATGGCCTTCACAGTAATCATGGCAGCTGTTGATGTTGATGCAAGTGGAGCAGACCTGTAAACAGTACATAAAAGGCTGTCTTTTAACATGTTCATTGGCCCAAACTTTCAGGATACTCCTTTGGGCCAACATGACTTGTCCACATTCCACAGAGACTGAAACAGCCCCTTTGTGCTCCCATGTGAAACAAAACATTTACCTTAATTCGTATCTGCATTCAAGTCCCTGGCCATGTTTGCATGCCATGGCCATATGTAGCACGAAGGCCGTAACTGAGTGAATTTGCCTGTTGGCTGCAGGATGTTTTTGCCATCTGAGCTGGGGGAAAGCTATTCCAAACAAGCCCTGGAAGGGCTTTCCTCTGAGAAAGGAATCCAGGACTCGCTGTGCTTCCTCTAGTGTTTAATGTTACCTAATGCAAAAATCTGTTTCCACACAAACAGCTTTAATTATTGTCGCTTCGTTGCAAGGCTTTATCTCTTTTTATCTCAAGTAAGGATGCAGTTTGCCAATGCAGGTGTTGCACGTTAGCTTGATAGTCAGTTATTCCAGGTATGTCCTTGTTATTTACTGTGGAGGAAAGGTTTTGGAAAAAACAGCACAACATGGTCAAACCTGCAGAGAAACATTACAGCATCCCGATTGCAGCTGAAGAATGCTTAACATCAGCGTGACACTCTTCCCTCTGGTCTTCTCCACTTCTAGCACATGTATGTCAGGGAACATCTCACACATTTTTAAAGTGCAAAGAATGTCTCAGGCTTTGAACTCCATAGCTGCTATACTCTAAAGGCCAGCAAGAATGATAATGTCAGCCAACAATCCCTCTTAGAATTAAATGTCCTTCTGAGCCAGTCAAGAGTAAGAGAGAGAGTGAAAGAGACTCAGTTTGCTTTCACCTTAACCTTGACTAAAACATTGAAGCATCTGCTCAATATATTTTTTGATAATTCCATCACGTAATGTAATTTATTACGTGCTCAATCAGCATGCCCAGGTCTATGCATCCTTACAGAAAGCTGTGAGTCTGTCTTAGTGGATTAATAAACAATGCTGTTTGCTTTTCTTAGGTGCTTATCATTTCATCTCCCACAAAGTACAGTTGATAGGAAGCTGGTGAATGAAAGCCTTGTGAATGGAATCTTAAGAATTCAGAATATTAATTTTCTCACCACAAAAATTGTGTATATGTCATTTCTATTGATTTGATCTTGGTTGTTTCCTTCATGTTGATTTTTTCAATGGCCTGTTTGTTTGTGTGTGCGAATTTCAGAGCGAATTATGTGTGTGAGTGTGCTTCAGAAGTTGTGAGTATCAGAACTTGTGTTACCTGGATTCTGATCGTCTCTGGGAATTGTCTGTGCTTGTGAACATTGTGTGTCTGTGTGTCTTTGGGAAATGAATATGAACAATGACATGTATTTGGAAGTTAAAGTCACAAATCTTAACAGAATCAAAGCCATATTGTGTCTCACAGTGTTTGAATGCATGAGTGTACATTTTTTTCATTTCTTATTTTAATGTGTATTTGTAAGTGTGTGTGTGTGTGTGTGCACGCGTGGTAGGGTGCATGTGTATGTGTATGTGTGTGTGTGTGTGTGTGTGTGAGTGTGTGTGCGCGCGTAGGTGCATGTGCATGTGTGTGTGTGTGTGTGTGTTTGTGGATGTCTTCTAGTATGTATTCATACAGTCGACCGGGCAACATTCTCATGTGTGTTTGAAGGGGCAGCTGTGTGTCTGTGCATGTGATTTTATGTATTGATGATTACACACATGGCCACAGAGAAGTCCCTGTGTTTGGGGCTCAGCCAGTGCCCCAGCAGGACTGTGCGATGGTTATCCAGCTCTTCCTGTTTGGTGGGTGGCCCTCTTCCTTTGAATCTTTCCTTTTAATTGGAGAGGAAGTGATTTTCCCTGGCACTTCCAGTGAAAGATAACTACTTGAGTTAAGCCACCTGCCAACCAGCAGTGTTGCAGTAGGAACTATTCATCACATTTTAACACTAACACAGTGTCACACAAGAGAACAGCAAAGGAAAGGCATAAAACAAACAATATTAAAGGTTTACAGATGGAAGGCAAGTCGCTTTGTGTTCCTCGTATCTGTCATTTTTCTTATACAATTTGAATATTTCATTTAAGGCTGATCTCAATCTCATTTTTCATTTTAGGTTTATTGCAGGGAATGAAACACAGTGTTTGTCTGGATTCAATAAACATGTCTTTATGTTTGATTCTGCCACATTGTATGAACACAACAAAGGTTATTATTTTATTTTAAGTACAAATTAAGCTGGTACAGTTATTTGCATATGTGTGTACACCCTTACATTTAACCATTCAACTCTATAAGAATACATGTACTCAACCAGACAATTAAAGGAGGAAGTTAATTATGAATTCATCACATCTCTCTGGTTTGCAATTCTCTCCCATTTTTCATATTACATTTCATCTAACATGTTTCTCATAAAGACAGTTAACAATCATTTCCCCTTGACAGTTTTACATTTTTACAACAAAACATTCTCCCACATTTTCATGGACAATTTGCTTTGTTTCGATTACGCTGGATTGCTCAATCATTCCAGACTGCTTTATCTTTCACTCCTGTTTATCTACAGATTTGAATGCATTTCCGTAGGACCCAGTAAATAGGTCAGTACTTTTGTTTGGGGGTTTTTTTCTCTTAAGAGACGGTGGTACTGTTCGTCTGATTTACTCTCAGATCACCAGGGTGTCATGCACCTGGAAATTAAAAATGTAAATAAAAGCCCCAGGCTGTAGGAAAACATTACATCTTACTTCTCCCACGCATCCCACAACATGGAAATTCAAACAAATTCCATGAAGTCTCAACACCTCATATACCACAGTAACAAATAGGGCTTTTGTCCATATAAGACTGAAGCACATTCATTTTCATTAGATTTTCATTTAAGATAGAACTTTTGTCCCATTTTATAATTATGAGATACATTTCTTATCATTCACTGAGAAGATATCTGTAATGTACTGGATAATATTACAGAATGTAGTGGAATCCCATGATATGCCTTTTATGAAGAGCTAGATTCTTAAGCTCTCCAAGTTATCTAGATCTCTGTGTTATATTGCCAGCCTTCTAAATTAGCATACACGATTAAACAATATATCTTAACTCACCCCCTGGGTAGCCATAGAGTCTAAGAAATCATAGAATCTTTGAAATTCAAAATGCTAATGCTAATAGTAATAATAATAATAATAATAATAATAATAATAATAATAATAATAATAATAATAATAATAATAATAATAATAATAATGAAGGTGTTACATTTGTAAGACAGAAAGTTCTCTATTTCTGTCTGTAAGAGGCTCATAGTGTTGCCTCTCAAACATTTGGAATGCTCAGAATGTGTTTCTGATGTTTGGACAGGTTGGTTGATAACCTACACCAAACTACAGTGCTCATTCCTTACTTTATTAACATCTGTCTGCATATGCCCACAGCTGTCATCAAATAACATACTAAGGGCATAATGGAGACTCATACATCACTGTAGAGAGCATGTGCTGCATTAAAAAAACACAGTAAAATAATACCTGCTTATGCAACCACTCATTTTAAAGGGTATTCGGAAAGTGTTTTGATTGGCCAGTGGAGAGTCACACCTACGTTACACCTTCAGTTCTTCACAGAGCTTCAGTTGCAGATGTATAACTTCCCTGCAGAGACCATGAACTGCACATGTCTGGACCACCAAAATCTAGAGGAGGACATTCCTTTTTATGATCTATACATGCAGTTTGCATTAAGCAGCTGCTGAGCATGTGTGTGCAAGGAAATCAACTTGTATGTATAATTATTTAATTGTAGCTCATTATTAAACTGCCTAACGATGACAATATGCACCAAATCACCATAGATTCCTTTAATCCATTCACTTACCCACACTTCTTTAAGGAAAACACATGCAGTCACAAAAAGCCAACCTAGATTAACCTAGGAATCTATGAAGTGATTTTTAGTGCAAGAAGCATCATCTTTCAGCTAATGTCAGTGGTTTTATGATGACGTACTAACAAAACAGACATCCCTTTGGACATAAAATAGAAAACCTCCAGACTCCCATGATTTTCAGTTAGCAACGGTCCCCACCAAGAGAGTAAAATAGCATAAGCTACACTGTCCTGTCAATGTCATGGATCATGAATTTCACCTTGACAGGACACCACTTACCAAACTGGAGAAAATAAAAAATGGGGAAAAAAGCTTATTATAATTCAGCAAAAGTACAAAAAGGAGGAAAAGAGTTACAATAAGTTTGAAACCTGCAGAATGGAAGTAGAAATAGGAGTATGTATATAACTAGCTTTTGCAATTATATAAATATTAACAATACAATTCTACTTTAAAATAGTTAACCATTATAACATGTTTTTGTCTTTATATGTTTTATTCTACTACTTTATAGTTGTATTTAAATTTGACATTAAGAAATGAAATGAAACCTTTTGTGAATATACTCCCACTGCAGTGTTATTTTGAGCACAACATTAAATGACATGGCATTTCAGAATTCCTTGCCTTGGGTTTTGGGTAGAAGACAGGCTCTTTAGAGCATGGGGTTGAATTGATAGAATGTGGCTAAATTGTAAGTTTCTTGCATGAATAGTTCTTTTTCCAAAGGTGACTCTGCAGTTTTGACTGAATATAGGGCAGAATCAGGGCAAAGGTTTGATTTGCATCGAGCACACAGCTAGTTGTTGTCCCTTACAAGCGTATTTGTGAAAGAAATGACAAAACTCCTCTACCTGCCCTCATGTTTTATTTATAGAACCACTCTATTTTAGTGTCCTTTAAAGGTGAATGAGCTCTCTTCCTTCTGGTTTACATTTACATCATGGAAATCAAAAGTGCTGTATATTTCCATGGAAGAAAAGGTCTGAGGTGCATGCAAAACAGTTTACTACTAAACAATCGGTGCTGGCACCACAGCAGACAAAACCCAAAACTATATTTACCGTTCCACAACTCCTGAGGGTGAGTGAGACTCTGGCACAGGCACTGAACTGTCCTGTCAGGTCCAGAGAGACGTCACTGTCAACACTGGGCTCACAGTGTAAGTGTGGATCCATGGAGAGGTGCCAGACTTCAGAAAGAGCCTCACATCTCAGACACACAGGATGAAAGGCAGAATTTCCACACTCCAGTAATGAGTGGAGTAATGGCAATCTCAGCAATTCTAAGACATTTGAGGAGATTTTAAACACAAACTTGAACATTTCAGTCTGATTGGCCCAGATTATTTATCCTTAATGATGCTTGAATTTAAGGTTGGGGGATAAAGTAAGAGACAGCACATATATGAAGAAGTAGAGAGTAGGTTTTATGGGTATTTTTGACACAGTATGTTTTTGATATGCTACAAATACGCACCATTACTGAAGAATATTTGCACCATTTCTTGATAAATATTAAATACTGATTTAACACCACACAAAGCCATTTTCTGTTTCTGAATGTCCTCATGACAGTAACAGACAGTAATGTAGGTATGTCTTTATGTATTTTGAAATGTTCCCATATTATGACTTATTATGTTCCATATATGAAATGAATGACACCCATGTTCAAAGCATGTGTGCAGTAATCATTGTGCATAGTGAGCATTTAAGCAGGTTGGCAAGGCAGAAAGAAGCAATACACAAACACTGATCCAGGATCAGCCACACAGGCTTTTAGTAATAGCTGGGGAAGGGATTAGAATTTGGATAGAACAATAGTGTGCTGATTGCATTTGCTCAGAGCTGGCCTGGTGGCCCAGTGTGGCCCTCAAATATTTAAATCAGCATCCTGATTAAAAGAAACATGAGACATTTCATTGAAGTATTATATCAATGTTTATCTTTGGTAGGGCGAGAGGGTTGGTGATATAGCCTTCTTATGCCTACATATTATCTATAAGGATGTTGTTTTTAATGAACCAAATATATCATTTGGAAAAGCAGTCAGAATGCAATATTAGTTACATTAGCAAAGATCAGTCCTTGAATCACTCATTGACCATGCTTTTTTCAAGAGCGGAAGCCTGTTTACTTTACATGCAAAAGTGCAAAAAATCATTATTAAAAGTTTTTTAAAAATCCAGCTGAATTTTTCACAAGTATAAAGTTTATAGAGAAATTGCAAAGAAGAATCTTGAAAAATCTTGGAAAAAAATATCTTGGGTGATAACAGTGCTGTCACTGCTATATTCTCGAAACCTTTAGACTGTTCAGTCGGTGAAAAACAGTCAGTTTGACAGAGCCTCTATTCATTTTCCCTTTTGGATATTCTCTGATCTCAAAATGAAGAGAATGACATGTACTGCAATTTTGGGACAGTCAGCAGATGCAAAGGAATAAAGGATTACACTTTAATGGGAATGGAAAAGTTACATAAAGCAACATATATAATGACAGGCTTAGGTCATCTAAACAAGACAAATAGATAAATATCATCTGTATATCATATTTAAAAAAGCTCTCTAATCCTCTCAACACAAAGAAAACGAAGGGTTGTGTCTTAATAGCTCTAATAGATATGTCCTTGTCAAATTGTGTTCAAAGTCTGTCTGATCTCTTGAGCCCATAGCTGGCGGCTACTGCTCAGACAGTGTGTGGGAGAGAAATGTACAGTTCCATTGGGGCTGCCTTATTGCTCCCAAAATGCAGACTGCACCCATAATGAGAAAACAGACACCAGCGTCCTGTCTGCAGCCCCTTCTCCAGGGACATCGGGCAGAGAGTGTCAGCCGCTGTGACTGTAAGACATTCCGCCGCTGGGCTAGACGCTCCAGCACTGAAGGTCGGGCCGTTTCATAACAGAACTCCTCCAGCTGCACAGATGGCCTGAAACTCTCACTTATACTGAGGCCCTTCATTGCACAGGAATCAGAGATAGGCTGGACCCATGTGTAGCTCCGCCCATTTTTATGTCAGGAACACCTGTTGACCTTTGGCCCTGCAACCCATCTGGTGCTGGCCTGCCTCCTCAACAGAAAAAAAGGTGTGGTCCTGACTAGTCACATTGCTTCAGCCAGCCCCTAAATGGTTAGACAGGCAGGAGGAATGTTTTTACAGACAATTTGCAGAAAATTCCATTAAGACACATGACTAGCAATTTATACACTTGCACCCAGTTTGTCTAAATTGTTATGTATTTCATTTATTTCATAGGTATCACATTATTCTAACACACTTATTAAGTACTGATTATTCTTCTCTCTACAAATACATAGCTCAGATAACCATACTGGAGCAATTGATTAATGGATACAGAATTATCCACCTTTACTAAAAGTTCAGAGATTTACATACTGATGGCCTCCACCACTAACTTGGAAGAAATTGTTTTGGTTGACAAGCCAACTAAGTCTTCTTTGATCCTGTTTAAATATCTACTATGCAATGCTGTGCTAATACTAGTTCATGCCAAGTATTGTGGCCCCAATAAATTGCATTACAGTACATATAGGAACTGGAACAAAAAACTAAGCAAGCTGTTTCACACAACAATAATGCAGAGCACATATAAGTTTGCTATGGCTCTGTCAGAGAAGAGCAGGTAAGAATGACATTCATTTTGGATTCCAGCCTCACATTTTGACAGGGGGGATGGAAGAAGGCAAGGAAGATGTTGAAAAATGGGAATACCAATAAAAATACAGTCATCCTTCAATTTCAGGATTGTTTATCTGCAGCCAGTCTGTGGAGGTGACTCGACCATGAAAAAGTATGATTAAGAATTGGTGAGAGAGAGAGGCCATAATGGAGGAGGTAGAGGAGCAGACAAAGCCAATATTTCATCTAATGAAAAAACTGGATCTTGAAAAACCTATTGATAAATTAAATCATTTATGAATAATATAGAGTGTTATTTTATGTTTCCAGAGAGGTATTGAGTTTGGCTGTAGAAAAGAAAGGTTTCAGGATGTGGATGCAGCACAATGGCCAGAAGGAGATTTTTTGAAAGGGAGTGTTTTATCTTGAAATTTTAGGATTCTGAGTGCGTCCTCATAGGCATCTGTCCCCTGACAGCTCTGGATGCTGCGACTCTCATGCCCTGCTTCCAATCAAACCTTAATTTAGGTTCAAAGGCCAAGAGGAAGCCAATTCTGGACTAAATGGATGGGGTATTGGGGGCAGAAGTCATGGTAACCTTGGAATGGCCCTACAGAGAACTATTCACATCAGGTATGTCCTCCCTCTGCAGCAATCTTATGCTACTTGACTCTCCACAAAGAGGTTTTACTTTTTCTGATTCTTAGCTTATTGAGCTCTCTGTTTTTCAACTGCAGCTTTCACACATGGGGATCTACTCCCCTCATTCACTGTGCAGCTTCTGCAAGACCTTTGGAGAATGTGAATCCCCAACAATTCCCAGGCACACTTGTAAAAACAAGTTGGATATGAGAATTAGGAGAGGCTTAAGTAAATGTGCTTTAAAGTTGGCAACTCTTACAAGATTGCAGGTGTCTTCACACAATCAAGGGTGTGTTTCTCCTCTGAGAACAACAAAAGGCAACATTATACAATGCATTAGAAAGAAGGCAATATGTAATTAATAGCAGCTATGGTATATCAAGCATAAGAAATGGCCTGATTTTCACTCTGCTGATTATATTCTACGTTCAAATGTGTTTCGTAACTTTGCACAATTGAACATTTTATACATAATAACTTTACATTTAGTATTACTGATCCTCTGTTGATTTCGTCTGAGTTTTCCAAAATGCTTTGGGTGCCCGGACAGCTCCAACAGATCCATGTCCTTTCAGCTTCTCAAGTCATTTTCAACCCTGAAGTAAAATTACATAACATAATAGTAACTGTTATCCAAAGGTTCAGATTTCACCGGTAGGTGTTTGAAAAGGCCATGTTTCATTAATGCAGATAATCCATCTGTAAGGGGGCATTACTTCTTCACAGGTGCAGAAGCTCACTGTTTGTTCGGCTTCCTTCAGGGGACACAGGGGTAATTACACTTCTAAAGCCCCTCATATTACACAACAGCCCGTTCATTGTATTGTCCAAAAAAGTCTACCAAGTTCAAATAATTGGGCTTTTAGAGAGAAGGATTTATTTCCAAACAGCTGAGCTGGTGACTGGCGTGCCACATTCAGGCATTGTTTGGTCGAAGCTGCATTGAGATCCTTTATTACCCAGACCTTGCCAATGAATAACTACTGAGTACAATTCAGATCCCAGCAAATCAAATAGATGCCAGTAACAGAGATGTGTTTGTGTAATATAAGAGTGCAGTGTTAATAGAATGTCAGCATCGTGTGGCCTGTTTTGGCCATACCCTGAGTGTGGCGGGTGTTTATCTCACAGTGAAATGTTTGTACCGCAGTGCCTTTGTACAGACAGAAAGGAAAGGGAGGAACAAACGGCTGCATTAAGTGTCCCATTATCAGGGCCTATAATGCTGGTGCATTTCAGCTGTCA
This sequence comes from Albula goreensis, assembly GCA_022829145.1. NCBI lineage: Eukaryota > Metazoa > Chordata > Actinopteri > Albuliformes > Albulidae > Albula > Albula goreensis. The sequence goes on along the minus strand of CM040741.1, from coordinate 59,542,969 downwards.
AGATGACCTTTTGTGGCCCTGTTTAACAAAGTGTGCCTCCTTTCACAGAGGAACTTAACAGAAAACCCAACATAATTCAAACACCAGTGACAATGACCATCACAAAATGACTCATTGTATTGTCACTCAGGGAAAACTGTGTGCTAGAGATGTCTGTTTCATATTCCAGCCAACATTTTTACATTTCAGTCAAACTGGAGGAAAAGACATTCTTTTTCAGCAGCTGGAGACCTTGCATGGACTTGATTTTGCATGTTGATTGTCATGCAATTTGGAACTGAAGAGGAGGAACAGAATTGTGTCTTAAAAACGTAAAGGCTCTGTTGACAGCTACTTTTTACAGCACACTGTAGTTGAGTGCCAATTAAACCCTGTCACCCTCACACACCAGCAGAGTTGATTAACAGGCAATAGGCCCTTACCACGTTCACTGTCTTTGTATGCTTTGGTTTTCATTCATGTCTTCATAATGACTTAATCTTCGAGTCTGAATAGTTGATTTACGTGTTACATTGGGTGTTTCTGTCTATAAAACACTGTCTATTGAATATGCTCAATACAGCCACTTAAAACAGTGCAGGTAAGAGGTAAATCAGATGCTTGTGTGAATAGACAGTGCCCAATGCCTTTCACACACGTTTAAATAAGACATACATTCTGAAAGACTGGGTTGAGCCTAACTAATGTTTTACTTCAGTACAGTTATCTTATTCCCTCGACATTTTGGTTTTTAAAGGTAGATGATGAGGTTGCACATTGGAAGTTTTGAATCTTTACATATTTTTGCAAAAAAAGTAAGGCATACTCAGTGTTAACTGTGGCAGGCATCCCCATAGAGTGACATAATTGATTGTAGAGTCACTCAGGGAAGGATGGATTCACTTGATGGTGTGACAGTATGTCATCACTCACTATAGTGATCCCACTTTGGTCAAGTGAGTGCCCCCAGTCTGCCTACCCAACAGCTCAGGAAGTGTCCTCCTCTGACTCGTGTCTGCGCAGGCTCCATTTGTGGTCTGGGGCGTGATAAGGGACAACAGCTGACATTGCGCATTTCAAAGGTGAGGACACATTTCAGCCTGCCAGATTTTGAATATCATTAAGTATTCCTAATTGGGAGAAAAGGGGGAAAAAAGTACAGCATGCTAAAACTGGGTAGTGAGTTGAAACCTCACCTTTTGCAGCAGGTTACAGTTTAAACCAGGTTCATTAAATTTGTTGTTGTTGCTGTTGTTGTGGGATTTAAAGACACTTTGTAATGCATACTGTTAAACACTTGTCCTATTCTGGTAACCTTATCAGAGAGAACTGTACAGAGAAGAGGGATTTCATAGTCAGAAACTCTCTTCTCTCTATGCCACATAAATCCCCTCTTGCTTGTCAAAGAAAACACAACTTCACTTGTTCAAATATTGTGTTAGCTATGCATGCGTAAAAGTTAAAATAGGGAATAAAAGACCATGGAAGAGAGTTTTTGTTGGTCTGTCAACAGTTCTTAATCAGTTTTGTTACAAAGATTTTATGGTGTGACATCCCATTGATAACTCTAAGTGGCTAACCCCCCCTCCCCCACCTCCCCCATATTTGAAGCTGCCATGTGTTATATTGTACAGGTTCAAACACATACCAGCTCTAGGAGGTTACTGCTTCTCTCCCCCACCTTTTTCAGGTTTTGTTTGTACCTAAACTCAGCTGTTTCACAAAAGGCCTGAGGCTAAAACTCCAATAAAGAATTCCATTAGCTGTTTGAATTTTGCTGTCTGTCATCAGCTTGGAAATATGAGATATTCATAAACACAGTAGATTGAATATTTCAGTAATAGGGCATTTTGAATCATTGAGTGATAAACCTCTCTGAAGGTGGCTGGGGGATTTCGTTCACATGGGGAGGGAAACGCGCTGTGAGCAATAACACTTCCCATCAACCTGTCATCAATGTATTCAATCCAGAGGCATTAAACAGGGACCAGGACAATTCTCTGCTTCCGTTGCAGCTCCTCTGTACAACCATCACCACAGAGCGCATTGTTCAGGAGGATTTTGTGTGACGAGTTTCACACTATTACCGGGAGATGAGCCGGGGGGCTCTGTGTTTTCTCCCGTGTGAGTTACCTTGGAAGGCACTTTGTTATGAACAGGACCTCCTTCAGCCGCCCCTGGGATGAAGGCGAGCCTGCAGGAAATGATGATGGATGACGGGCGCTACACCAGGGAGCAGCCGACAGATGCTGCTGAGATGATCTGCAAAAGCTAGGGGTAAAAAAAAAAGATTGGGTTGTTACCCAGATTTATATTTCCCTTCCATTCCTTGTGCTAAAGCTTACCGGGTTAAATGCTCGCAGGCCCACACAGAAAGTGATACCATCTGAAGCGTTGTCACATACATCATAATCTTAAAAGCGACTTCTAACAGCTATTTGAGAGAGAAGCTTGAATTGATGAATGTGTGCAGGCCATACACATCAAACTTTATGTACAAAGAGAGAAAGCCGCCAAACTGATAACAAAACAATATTTCTTGTGGGGTGATTATGGCTGGAAACACAACTTAAGTCGGGGTACGACCTTCCCACACCTCATGGAAACAATATATGAGGTTTGTACTTCAAACAGGACCACGTGTCATAACCAGGAGTCTAGAAAATGTTTTTGAAAATGTAATTGAAGCTTCCATAAAATATAACATATTTGTTGTAAAAAAAAAATCCAAAAGTTGTTCCAATCATCTTCTACCTGCATTTTTTGAAATTTGATTATATAATAAGAATAAGAATAATTGTCATGAGGGCCTCTGTAATATATGTAAACACAGCAAAAGGTTTGTCCGTAAATAAGATTTGCTGAATGAACTGCTTTAGCGAGATTAATAGTTTGATAGCGCTATAATGGGTTCAGAAATGTTCTTGGGCAGAAGCCAGAGGAATGTCAACAACACGTAGATTAGACGTGAAACATTATCCCACCAATAAAACAGTATGCACGTTGGTCCAGCTGACTGGCTGCACCAGACTGCGGTGGCGCTAATGCCTAGTTGTGGTAAAACTGTGTATCCTTCAAATTGAGACACTCATAACATTACAACTGCTGTTTAGAAAACAACTCTGGTGGTTTAAAAATAGCCCTTAAATACTTCAGTTCAAAAAATATGTAAATATAAGATCATTTTGATTGCATGCTGTGTTTAACTACTCAAACAAGCTATTACATTTGAAACTGTTTAATATACATCTCAAAAGCTGTTCTTTACATGCACACAGAGTTTGAGCTCTCTTACAATCCCATCTTCTGTTCTGTGGCCTTTTTTAATTATACCATGCTACATATGAATTCAGATGTTGACAAGTGCTTTGAGAATTTATAAAAGGCTCAAGATTCACAACATCCCAAAAAATCTTTGAAATTATACTCAAACAATGTTTAATGGAACGCTACCTGCAGTAAATCCGTTCAGTAGAAGAGGGCTGTAACCAGGAACTTTTCCATTGATGGAATGAAAAATGATAATCTTTATATTTTTGCCACATTGTCACTAATATCAGCTTATGTGTTAATAAAGCGGCAAACTGCTGTGGTTTAGACTTTATTCATAAAAGTATATTTCACGGTGTGATCCCAATATAACTGTTGATATTGTTGCTAAGCAGGTGTGTACCCTAGGGCGTTTGGCTGTCACAACACACTGTGCATCACTTACTAAGAGATTGGTATCCCTCATCTGTACATTTCGTAAGTAATTCATAAATGGGCATCACTCAGCATGGCAATGACGCTGACTGCAAAAATACAACTGATTATCTGGCACTGTAACGTATGTGATGTGGATTGATGTCATTCATTGTAGGCTGCCCAGGTTCTTTGACATTTTAAATAACGCTACGTCAAACCAGTTTTAAAAAAACAGTTTTGCTGTAAGGGACCACAGAGAACCAGCTATTCACAGAACATCAATGGCACATTAATATGATAACTCAGGTTCCATTTAAAGGCTTTTCACTTCAACATTGAAGGATGGGCATAGCCACATCATGTGCTACATCAGATGTTGACGCTTGTATCTGATTTGGAGAAAGAATTGTCATAGTCATTTTACTAAGCACAATTAAAAAAAGAATAATGAGGTGATATTGCATGGAATTCCAGCCATTATGACACAAGTGATATAACCTTATGTATCACATACATAAACTATGGGGGCAAGTTACTATAAGTTGGTTGTAGTATTTATTTATATGTATAACCATTGTTATGACACATTGTGTATCATTTATTGTGGCATTATAAATACTAAATAATACCTGTTACAAATGCTTTCCATCATTAATCATCAACAATGTCATTAATGCACTCTGTCCCTGAAGTTGGTCTTCTTGTTTGTGGAGAGACCAGACACATATTTTGTTTGCACCTGCAATATTGTCAAGGGATAAAAATTATACCAATTCCCAGTAAAAACACAATAAAGTTATTTAACTGACTGAAGTGGCAAACCTCACTTTTACCATACCATATTTTTGTCATTCATGTTATTTTATTTGTTTTTGCCCCCAGATGGTACAAGTATTAGTTGCAGCCCAAGGACTAAACATATCCCATGCCAAACAATAAGGCTAAAACAAATGCCTGTATACATCTGTGTTGATCACTAATGATGAAAACAGATTCCGCCATGCTACGCCTCACCACATGTAGGGCAGGGAAAAAGAACAGTGCAGGACTTTGGGCTTCCGTGCGATCACCAGGCCTCTTCCTGTCCCACTCATCCCAGCCCAAATTCCATATGTTCCTCAGAATCGCTGACAGATGTGGCAACACACATGAGGAGGATCTCTGCTTGGTGGACAATGGAAAAAAAAACATTCACATGAATCATGCCAAGCAAAATATATACTGATGCATGTCCTCTGCTAAAAGGGAGCAATGAATGTTAACATGAAGAGATTTCCATAAGTTACAGACTTCCCCTTCATATATGCTATTTTTATTCACACGTGAGGAGTTACAATGTGTCTGGAGGGTGTTTAGCTTGTAGGGTTGTAGCATGTGATTTGAAAAATCCACTCAAATAGCTATATCTTGAGGTATCCAAGATGCACATCATGCTATATCTTATATGTTTGTAACGGCTACTGCTTTCGTAAAATCCTCACCATTGCCCAGTGGACAGCACGATTTCCCGTATGCCTTTCCAACTTTCTCTCAAAATTTTAATGGTGATATTGAACAGAGCTGCTGCTCATTGTTATGACTCACACTATAATGACAGTTTTGAATGGAAAAAAGATGTTGCAACAGACCATCACCTTGTGATAGCTTGCTTGAGTGGTTTCTTAGGCACAGGGAAGTCCCTAAACTTTGCGACCGTCATTAAAATGGCTTGACTGGCTGAAAACGCAAGGCAAAAGAAATAACCACGAGTGAGTTCTAAATAGCCTAAATTGTGATGGCAGTTCTGTTTTCATTAGAGTACTCAGCGCAATACATGTTTTGACAGGATACTGTGATAATTAGGGTCTCTAAAATGAATCACATGAATATTGCTCTGCAAAACTCATTCAGAATCAAACACAGATTCCATTCTTTTGAACCATCAAAGAGCCCGTTTAGAGCAGTGCTGTATAACTGAAATTATGGCTCTAAAAATATATGTTAATTCTGAAATGCCTTGAGCATTTATGGTAGGTTTGTTATGGTCCAGTGTAGTTCTGTGAATGCTTATCAGAAACAGCAAATAGTAAAATGTGCAATCTATGCATGTACTATTGCTGCTTCTGTTTGAGATTAATGGTTCCCTTATCTGTGCATTCATTTGTTGTATTGGAAGAAAGTATGGAACATAAAACTGAGATCATAAAACGCCACTGACTGTTATATGGGTTAAAGTAACAAAACAAAAAGAATTCTACTATCATTATTTCTACTTCTGAAGTCAGGGATTACACTGAAAAAACAAAGCTGTGTTCATATGCACTCAATAAAAAGAGTGTCTGAACACAGATTGAGATCTTGAGTGATAGAAAATGAGACATGAACATCCTGCCTCCTAATAAATCCAGGAACACTCCCCTCTTTGATGTTCAAAGCCGTATGGCACAGATCAGCAAATAATTACTGTCTCTGTGGCAGGCCTCAGAAATTGAATGTAAAAGTACTTGAAATATGTTGATGGACAGATTCCCATTAATGAAATCTACTTAATCACCTCTGCCCTGGGGCAAATTTTGTTCAAGCAGAACACACAAACCACCTTGAAATGGAATGCTGCAGGATGGATTTTTGCAAACATTCATGTCTTACCGGCTTAATGCAGCTCTGTTTTAGATGGATATTTTGGATCATTATCATCTTAGTCTCCTGGTCACCTCGTGTCTGATCGACAAAAATTTTAATGCATACTAAAAAAATGAATTTGTCTATTTAAATCCATGGAGTGCAACAATGTAGAGTGTACTACGGCTGATTAGTGTTTTTTAATTATGTGCATAGGGATGCGTACCGATTTCCTCTCATGGTATCCTGACTCCAGGCGACAGCGAGGATGTTACTGTTACCCATTTCATTAATGAGCCAAGGGAAGCATGCATTTACTGTGCATACGGTGCATTCCCATAAATGTGACCCTTTCTCTGACTGCCCGCAAAATGTGCACTGGGTGCACTGGTTAAAACAAGGTTTTGGCCTCATTTAGTACTTCATTTCCGCTGTCTGTGTGGAGCCTCTGACCCCTTACCCAGTACAAGTATTAAAAGTGCTGTGTTCGATTCTGGCTTTAAAGCAAGATCAAAGCAGTCCACGGTCTCCACTGTGTGAAACCCATAGGCAGATTCACCACTTAAACCGAATTACATACTGCATTGAAGTGCCTCGGTGAGAGCTTGATCCTGCGCAATCATGTACCTAAGTGTTTAAAGCCAGAATGAAACGTGTGTGGTGAGTAGTGGCGTGTGAATTCAATCAAGCTGCGCCTTCCCTTGTCAGGGCCCAATCGGAATGACAGGACCAGAGCCTTTCAAGTGGTTAGACAAAACAGAAAATAGGAAGAAGCGCTCAGTTTGATGGGCATATATGAGATTCAAGATTCTCTCTATCTTTCTTTAGCCTCCACTGATCAAATACTTTTGGGCTTCCTCATCATCTCATTTGGCACTAATCTGTCTGCTAATTACAGAAAAAAAGCTAATACCTGGAATGAGATCCGGGCTGGCACAGTTACAAAGGCTCTGCTGCAGAAGTCAATTATGGGCTGCAGCTTGGAGTGTCTGCCTCTCCAGCGAAAGGGGGCAGGCTCGGGTGCGGGTGAGGTCGCGCTAAGCAGCGCGGCAGATGTCAAGGCTGCAGAAATGAGAGGAGCAGGCTGAGTTACACATCCTGCGGGACTCCTTTATGTATATTTTATCAGTGGCAATATGGTGTTAGTGTCCTTTTTTATGTCTTGCGCACATCACACATTACGACTGTGCCCCTTTTCAAGGTTATATTAATAAAATAGGATTTACTCTCACGTCTCTGTAAGGATGTAATAATATGGCTTCTTATAAATGAGTGTGTCCTGCTCTCTGGGAACTGTCCAGGGCTCTGTACTGTTATATTAAGTTCTTGGATCATGTTGTCAGACTTTAATAGTCGTGCTTGGTGTCTCTCAGATGCCAGGCTGGTGTTTTGATGGTCTTGTAAAATGCTGTACACATGAATTTTACTAATTGTTTTAGTTTAATGTTCAGAATTGTAGACAAGGAAAATGGGGGATGAGGTGGGGGCTGGCACTCATTTGGTATTAACACACTTCGCCAAATAGCAGTTGCCGTAACTGACAACAAAGTTGGTACTCCTCTCTCAATTGAACTATCTACTTAAATGCAAGCACTTGACCCAAAAATGAAATCACAGGAAGAGACACCAGATACATGCATATTTTTTGGCCCCTCTTGCTGTGCGTGCTAAATAACTTATATTTTCCAGTTCCCCTCTAAAATCATGGAAAGTATGTGTGACCTGGATCGCCTTGTTTTTATGTGCACCATATAATAGTCATCATCTAAAGGATGTTACGTCGGCTGTCTTCATAGCTGAGCCAACCAATTTCAGACGACACAACCAGGTCAGGAAGAGCCTAATTCAAACCTGCAAGCTTGAGGCTACATTTGAATAGGGAGACAAAACACTCCAAGATAATGACTCACAGAAATGTTGAAGATTATAGTTACGTCAATGCCATCATGGGCTGCTCCATGACAAAGCTGCAGCAGGGGCCATTCGAAACTTCTCACAATTTGGTTTGTCATAAAATTTTACTGAAATGATCACTGCACAGGAATTTCAGAGAGCACTGTTTGGGAGGCTGTATCCATGGATGGTTCTCCTGACAGATGAAGCCCATGCAAAATGGGCTGTGTATGGTAGGCTATGTAAAATATATGAAATCCACCATTATATGGGCATTGACTGGGTGTACATTTTACATTTATGCAGAGGGGCCTGTATATTTGTTTTAGACACAATTCATTTCTGCTGCATTATTTACTGAGTATTTACTGAGGCATTTCAGGTAAAGTACCTTGTTTGTTTTTGTTGTTTTTCAGTGAAGATCCCAGAGGAACGCAAAGGAATTACCAAGATGCTTCTGCCTGGCCCTTTTGTGTTGAGAAACACACACACACACACACACACACACACACACACACACACACACACACACACACACACACACACACACACACACACAACACACACACACACACACACACACACACACACCTGAGCACAGTGCTTGACGTATTGAGCAGTCTGCATTTGATACTCATCCTTTCGTCGAGGCCCTACAGTCTCCTAGCACAGCGCTGGCTTTGAGGCTGCTCCAGGTGGCCCCTTCGCTGTGCCACCTCTTTGTGCCCTCTGCCGTCTGCACCATAACAAGTGCCTTTGTCTGACCCTACATTGGCAAGATGTCATTAAAATGCTTTCAAGGGAGAGATGGAACAAAAATACCCCTCAATTCTATATACAGTTTTATCACATTTCATGGAAAAAGCTATCAGAGCTTTGCCAACATAAAGCTTTTTGACCTTGTTTTTTTTATCACTTCCTGACTTTATATTAAATGTAACATGATTATATTATGTAAGCGGCCTAGCACCCCTTACTTATTTTGAAGTTCTGAGAGTCTATTCTCAGAACATTCTTTGCATTCTGCCATGTGTGTTTGAACCTTTGTGTTACTCAGCCAGAGTTATGATGTTATTAACCTTGCATGAAACTTGTCAAAAGAAGAGACATTTCTTCAAGCATTACATCTGAAAAGAGTGACCTTCTACTGAACATTTCATTCATGTTACTATCTCAACCCAAGCACACCACCGGTGTCTTTGACTGTGTTATCTTTCTTTTCATCATCCCTCCATCAAATGTTCTTTTATCAATAGAACATAATTATGTGCCGCGTTCCCTCCCTTTCAGTGCAGTTAGGAGAGTGAGATGAAACTGGTGTGTCATGCAACAGACTTATGAATCTTGTAATGTGGTGTCATTTTATGGAGCACACAGTGCTATGTGCTTTAAGGAGGACTCCTATAAAGCAGGAGATAAGAATCCAATGCATTATACTGCCGCAGAGAACATTATATTGGGGACATAAATCACACTGTACCCCCAGCACATAGGACATACATATTCTTCTAGATGCCCGTGTGCAATTCACAAATGTCCTTGACGTTAAATAGGCTTTTCTGGCAGTTTGTTCATTACACTTGTTATGGACAAATGATTTATGTAACCATTGGAATACAAGTGGCAATTTCAAAGGTATGGAGATTTACACACACACGCACACACACACACACACACACACACACACACACACACACACACACACACACACACACACACACACACACACACACACACACACACACACACACACACACACATATATGTATAAACACACACTCACATACTTGTGCCGTAAGGGTTCTTCAGCTTCCCATGTTGAATTCTGCAGCTCTGTGAAATCCATTTGTGTCATTTTGACCTATGGAGGGTAAACATGCCTCTCTAGATTGAGTTTACAACTCAAAAGCAGATTAGCTTCTCTGAGCCACACACCTAAATCCCTGCCATGTCTCAGTTCACAAAATAGATTAATTACCATCAGTGCTTCTTTGACTCACGCTTCTTCAGACCTAAGTGTAATAAGGGGGCTTTTACATTGCTGGCCCTTTGCTGGTACAGTACCCATGATTGATTCCAGAGCTGACAAATTGGGACAGTTTTTGCTTTAGGAGCAAAAAAAAAAGAGAAATAAAAAAACCCAGGCATACCTGGAATTCTGGGACACACAGTGTTATACATAAATTTCCTTTTAAGTCTACAGAGCTATGTGATTTCCAGGGGACATTTATGTGCTGAGACATGACTCCATTCGTTGTGGGTTTAACATCACAACTGAGTCTTTTTTGTGAAATACACCTGGCTCACCTTGGATGAACTTAAATTTATGTACTTTTTATCATGTGTCTGGTATGAAAGAGGATAGATTGTATATATCCTCTTTGAAATGTCAGACAAAATAAACTAATTTGTGATAAAATTATCCCAGAACATGTTTAATACCACAGCAGCAGGGAGACATAACAGAATGCAGCCTGGCACTTTGATTAATTTCATTCAAATGCAATTTATCATCAAGTTACAGCTCTGTTGCAATGTTTCAGAAGATATCAAAGACGTGAATGAAAATTCTCTGGCTGCCATTGTTCAGGCAAAAAATACTGAAACCCTCCCTTTTGAAGGTTTTTCTGCTTGTCTTGGTTTATTTCTGAGTGTACAGAAAACCCCTCGACATCTGATTATCTCTGTTTTGTTATATATGCCTAGGTGTGGACACCAGCCTACCTCCACACATGTCTGAGCATCCAAAACCTCCATTACAAAGGCTGACTGGCCATGGCAAGTATGAAAGTGAATGTCTTCATCAGAGTGAAACAATGACTGGAGATGCATAGTAATGTATACAAACACACACATGATATGATACACTCTCTGATGGTGGTAGACAGTAAATCTCAGGACAAGATGTGAAAACTGCACTGCATACATTTAGATCATAATTTTATCACATTGCTTATTGCACATTTAAGAAACAAAGTCTATGAAAGGATTTTGAGTAGCAAGTATAAAATAGGTGAAAAAGGAAAATGGAGACAGCCTAAATAAAACCTTTGCCATAGGCTTCTGAGTGATGTGGCTACATACATGGTTGCTGTCTGTGACACATCATAAAAATGGATCCTATTGCCAAAGCACATACAAAAACACATTTGCGTAATCACTGCAAAAAAGCCCAGTGTCACCACTGTGGTAAGGTCTGCCTTAGAGGGAGTAATCCATTTCTCACCCAAAAGCCCATTTGGGAGCTGGAAAGAGTTGTGGCTTCAGTGAGACAGCTGAAGAAAATTATCTTGAATCACAGTAATAATTTTTTTTTCTCAGAACTTGCCACACTGGAGACTTCAGTCAGAATGTGAAGAACGAAGCCATTTATTTCCTGAATATTCCTCCAAGAGTTAAAAAAGATGTGCTCTGACATGAACTTAAAAACACACACATTGTCTGATCTGATAACTAACCACCACAATGTAGAAAAACCATCTGAGGTCTAAAACCTAACTCAGTCAGCCTCATTTCACACAAACAGGGAAAGACTCTGATTTTCTGACTTGCTGGATAATGTGAGGCGCCATCACTTACACAAAATTATTAATTATGTATTATTTTAATTTGCCAGAATTTGTTTGACTTTTATATTTATAGTTCAATTTCAGCTATTGTAATTATTTTATTATTATTGTTAAACAATAAAAAACTGTATGCTTCAATGCAAAAATGCAGTGCTACACATGTGCATCAGGGTGAAAATGGAATATTTTCCCATGTGCAATAGAAATAGTAATGGTTTCTGGTGCAAGTCTGGTTTATCTGTCAAGTAAAACCTCAATTTGTTTCATTAACATGAGCTGGGTAGGAGATTTGTCTTTTATGTGTTGCACTTTATTTTATTTGACTATGAACTATGTAAACAGGTTCATAAGAAAACCATGCAATGATAGTAAAATTATGCCCTTGTCTCACAAAGAGAAATGTCCCAGTTACCATAGTACATGCCCTTGACCTTTTCAGTGGAACAAGAGTACACAAGAGATGCATCAGACGCACCATTGGACACACACACACACACACACACACACACACACACACACACACACACACACACACACACACACACACACACACACACACACACACACACACACACACACAGGAAATCTCTAATCTCTGAATCGTTAAAATATAAAAAAAATCATATGTTTAAAACAGAAATACCTTTAAACATTTATCATAGTCATATGTTGTAGAATTACCTCATTTCTCAGGTTTAAGCACATTATTATTTTTAATCTGCCTTGGTTAGCCTGTCCCCTCCTTTGGATTAAGTCAGGTTGCTCCATTCTGGGCTTGCTCCAGGGAAGGTCAGACAGCTTAATCCTATAAAAACAGCCATGGCTGTTCCTATGCCAAGAGACTTTTCAAAAATCATCAAATCAGTTTAACTTCATTTTGAGGTCCAGAAAAGGTAAGCTGATAGACATCTTTGGAAGTGGCTATGTATAATTTAAACAGAAATATGTAACGAGAAGCACATTTGCAGCAATGATTTAGCCACAGAGGCGTATCTACATAGTACTGTATTACCCGGTTCAAGCTCACTCTGATCCCTATCTTCAGTAATTCAATTCTACTTAGCTTTAATTAATGATCTCACCCACACTTATCATTATTCCTAGGCTGCTCCACCATCAGATCAGATGTGCTTTTGAGGGCCTGAACTGTACAAACAGCAAAGACTCAGAGGAACAGGTTCCAACACAATCCATTTCCTCATCATCTGAACAAACATTGACCTCTTTCTACAAAGGTTATCCCATCTTCTGATCTATACAGATAACTCGAGAGAAACATTCTAATTCAGATACGATTCATTTTAGTTGCAGAGAGCTATGTTTGTATATTTTCTTTCAATTTTTTTTTTTTACTTTTCATATGCTTGAAATCTCGTAAAAAGGAAATTCCTAAGGAAACTGTGCTGCTCAGTGTCAATTGCATGCAGTCTGAATGCAGCCTGAGCATAAAATAACGATTGCGTGTGTTTGAGTGTCTATATTTAAACAGCGTGAGGTATTCGATGCAGAATCTGATCTGCATTTGGTTTGGCAAGCAAACATATCCACAGCTGCAGGCGCTGGTCTTTGATATGGAGTGTTTTCATCGTTTTCAGCATGGGCAGGTGTGTGACAAACGTACACTTAGAAAAAAAGCCAAACAAATGTAGCCAAACACCATATTTAATGATGCATAATCAAAATTTGGTGCATTGTTTTCTGTCTCATTTCAACAGAGCTCTAGAACACATTGGACTTTAGAATGTTCATCTGAGACTTTCTCCCATGAGCATGCTCATTCACAGGTATCCCCATATTGTCTTTGTTCAACTTAAGAAACTTGTCTGGCTTGTTTCACATTCAATTTTTATGAAACCCCCCAGAGATTTATAAGTGCAATAACAGGGATTAAAATAACAGAAAATACAGAGCTCTCTCTGCTCTCTCTCATTTAATCAGTGCGCTGCTAGGTGCTATGCACACATCTTCCATGTCAGGACACTAAAAGCACTCTGGTATTGTATCATTTTTATTGTATGATTTTTCGTTCTATGGGCTATGCCATACACTGCCACAGAAATTGTTCCCATGACATTTAACTTAGTCCTGCTCTCTCAGCTCTCTCTCTGTCTCACATACAGCAGATATACAAACACTTGCACTCATTTCCTCCAATGAAGAGCTTTATGAAAAGCCCTCATTAATGCATAACACCATTACTTTCAAAGAAATTAAGAAGCTGTGAATACATCCATTAGACCATGCACTGATGGCGCCTCAGTATGAAACTGTGGGATGGAGTAGATAACAGAAGCTGCTTCTGTCTGATCCATTCCGATCAATGATACATCACCAAGTTCAGCTCCCCTTTCTGTAAATACTCTCATCACCTTTACGGTAAAATGGAGAATTGAGTCATAATCCATGAAGCGAATCGTGAGAGTAGTAGCAGTATGGGCCAAGACTGCCCAAATTCCTCTGTGCTTTGTATAACATAAGAAGTGTCCCATATCCTTGAGAAAGTGCCTACAAGACAGTGGCCGCAATGTGACGATAACAAGGAACTTCAGCAGAAACAAATCTTATATTAACAGAGACTGAACAAATGGACAATATCCACTGGGCATTGCTGAAGCATGAAATATATTTCTATATAAAAAAAACTGTTGGGGGCTCTGTCCAAACTTGTGTGATGAATTTTATACATTAAGCAGGGATTGGGTGGGAACATGGGAGGAAAACACACATTCTGAAAAGGAATGTTTTTTACTAACAATGGTAATTAAAGTGGGTGACCTGAAATAAAACTTAATGGCGTACACAGATGTAGCACGCTTCCCCAGTCTGGATAATGAGAACTTGATTCATCCACTGTGCCTGCCTTTATTTCCCTTCAGAGAACAGCAGTACAGAGGCATCGTAAAGCTTGCCAGAGGAAGAAGAGGTGTAATGCTTTCCCAGTGGAGCTGCAGTGCACAGGGTGGCTTTGCTATAAAGCGGGTAGCTTCCAATCCAGGGAGCCCTTTATAGGGCCTTTGTACTCAGCTGGAATTTAAGATGGCCTTGTCGAAGAGGAACTTAGGGAGAACAAATAAGTAAAAAAAAAAAAAAAAGGCACTTGTTTTATAAGGTCTCTCATTAGACTGTTATTTTAACTGAATTAAACACAAGCTTCATAGACAAAACACATTTGGTCAGACAAAGCAATGTGTTCTGTTGTGAAAGTTCATGTCACTTGTCGTGTGGCTCCTGGCCCCCATGTGTTGAAAAGTTTTTAAAAGCTCATTTTGAGATCTGGTTGACCACTTTGGGAGTGCCCAAACTTGCATGCATTGTTTCAGAATTGTGTTTGGCGGTGGCAGATGTAATCTGAATCAACGTCAATGTTCTTCTGAATTTGGTACCTTTCACCATGTTATGTGCTGAGGTTGGATGTCAGTGCAAGAACTGACAAAATCTTGGATGTTCACCAAGTTTAGTTTTACACAAGGAATAAAGTCAGATGGCTGAAGTTATGAAACTTGATTCCTAGTCCTAAAAATCAAACTGAACTTCAGAACTTAAGAATGGACCAAGTTTGTATTTAGAATTTAAAAAAGGATCCAACAGTCAGGCCAAGCACAAACCCCTGAATCTCACAAGCCCTATGTAAAATCATCCAGGCACCTCTGTGCATTTTTTTAAGCTGGCCTGTGATTGAATTCATTTTCTGCTCAATTGCCTGGCACCTTAACCTGAAGAACAGAGATAATGAATAGCAGATAGCAGAATTAGATGTTATGACACCAAAATAGGTGGATCTACCATATGCTAACAGCACATTACACATGCTATTTTATGGCAATTCTTTCACACACACAGAACTCGAAAGGTGGCTCCTCAAATCAGGCTGTATCTTTATGAAATTGACTAAAAAACAATGAAAATTGCTACATAAACCTTTTGAATAGTTGTTTTCACACACATTTAAAATTCACATCTACCTCTTCACAAGGTAAATGGCTAATAGTCTGGTCAAAACGAAATGCTATATTTAAAAATGGAGAGAAATGAGAGAGAGAGATAGAGGGAGAAATACTGTCAAGCCAATAAATTATAGAAATGTCAGGTATCTTTGTTAAATTTATGAAAGGCAATTTTTTTAACTGTATAAAAATTGGATGCACCACTAGAAAAATATGTACATTGTATAATGTTCTGTATTCTAGGGATAATGATTGTTTCCTGATTAATCTCCAGACAATTTATGAATGTATATTTTTTTGAATATATAAAGTTTTTAACCGATTGTAATTCTCAGAGAAAAACAGACACTAACCCAGAAAATAACTATTAGTTACAGGAGTAGTTCTATTCTACTGCCTATACTTTATTTCAGATGCAGCTAAATTGAAATCGTGTGACATTTTACTGAGGGAGGGAAATATAAGTCAGGGTGAAATTGACATTTTCTTATCAGAATGCTATATAATCTGTGTTCCTGCATGTGAAAAATGGGGCAATTTTCCAAGATATGGCAATCATTATTGGATTTAGAGAATTTGAAAATGTTAAATGAAGGTAATAAAACCAGTAATGTTCTTAATCGATCACCTGAGAACATTGATTATTCCATGAAATCCACATTCTCACACATGCAGCCAAAAAAAGGGAAAGGGTCACAGCCAGGTTCACACTTGGATAATATCTCCAGGAGCAAAACTGAGAGCTGCGTACGTATCAGTTAAGTCTGTCAAATGCCAGTCTAGAATGTCTACTTCGGAAGGGGTCCAATAAATGTATATGACTACCTGACAGGAACAGTTATACTTGACTTTTGAAGGCTGACTGGGACGTTCATCCTCTGAAGGTAAAGGTGTATGTTCCATGCAATCTGGAATTGAGTTTGGGATGTGGTCGCAGCTACACAGGGCTGGACAGAACTGGCCATTGTGTCATCCTGGAAGGAGAGGATTTCAGTAGGCAGGACATCAATGTCTCCTCTCACCCTGGAAGTCTTCTCTAGTCCATCAGGAATCCCGTAGTCTGCCAGCACAATGTGAGCATGAGAGGTCCTCCTCTGTCTCTGTGTCTGTTGGACCAGAAAGTGAAAAGAAGCAGCAGCTGAATTCTTGTGTTTTGGAGTGCTTCTTGTGCTTGCCTCACAAAGGTACAACTGGTTATAGCTTTGTCCTTGAATGCAAGAACATGATTCACCATTTCAAATTAGCTTAGGGCTAGGTATCATAGATACCATCATGTGATACAACCATATTGTCATATCCATAAACCCTTACAACTAAAAACATTACAATATTCATTTTGTTTTCCAAAGGAACTCTAATGGGATGAAATCATGTGAATAGTTACACAAAATAGTAATGAGCCAACAGTTCAACATATTGAATTAGTGCCAATGTTTAAATTTTATGAAGTCATTCAACCACAACAGCATTCATTACACATAATTATCTTCTGTCAAAAAGCAAATGGGAAGGGTAAGCCATCCCCAACTCCAGTGAACATCAAAATCTATCAGAAATAAACATATCGTCAGGAATCAAAGCAGATGTTGTGTATTTTTATACAATGCCATCTCTTACATATTCCCCTGGAATGAATCATGCTTAATTAGATTGGATTTTAACAGTGCTTGCCTTGTAAGATAGATTACCCCCAGCAAAGGACTTTTCATGTGAAGCATGTTGGTGGTCTGATTCTTTAATCTTCAATATGGATGTGCGGAATTAATATAGGCAATCTGAATGATATTAAGAAGAGTGCATCGGTCCTTTTCAGATGATGGAATAAACCCAGATAATATTTCCAGTCTGCCTGGCCTTTGTAGACAGGAGGGCTAGTGAGCTGTACAATAAACAGCAGTTAATGCCATCAGCTCAGCCTACAGAGCCAGCCAAGTCTGTCTAATGCTCTCATTAGCATGTACTGCAGGCTTATACTCTACGATCTTGTGACAAACAGACTTTTTTTTTTATTTTCTCTCAAGGTAATACTTTCAGATGATACTGATCTTTTAATTCACTTTAACTCTTTGTTGCATTCAAGTAGTTGGGGTATGTTTAAGTATTGAGGTTTTTACATATGTAGGTGTGTCATATATCATAAAACTACATTTTTGGAACATATTCTAATCAGTTGCAGTGATAATCTGATTTTGATACTGTAAAGTCATATTCACATCTTGTAATTGGATCAACACACAAACACTACCTTATTTAGTTGGAATTTAGCTTTATTGGATTGAATGATGTAGTGTGTTATTAACCAGTTTTTCTATAGGGTATATAGAGAACAAACTGTCAGACTTATAGGGTTTATGGTCCCTGCTGTGTTTGCCTCAGACATAACACTGGTGTGTTAGTGCGCCTTAGAGTGCTGTTGGAACCTCAACCAAAACATACTGCTCCTTTGGCTGTTTCTCCTACAGCTGTAGAGCTAAGATGCAACAAGATACCACAAAACTGCTGAAACAGCACATGGGAGGTGGGATAGTCTTCAGGGAATATTCCAGAGCATTCTCACCACACTATAGTAAGTATCATGACTTATAAGACGGAAGACAGCTCACTGTGCTGGATTTTATTACTGTTGTCTGTCTTTTGAAGCTAACCCTTGCAATATAGTGTGTTCTCTTTTGAAAATCCATAGGCACAAGCCCCTCCTGGATGCAGAACATGTTCGGTAAACTGCAGCGTATGATGATGCAGGGCTAATGCATTATAAATTTCTGCATTTACTGTGAATGTCTGCACACCATTCTGAAAATCAATGGCTCTGCAAATTAAATGTTTCCCAAGAGATTTGACTTGGGACACAGACCAGGGGAGGCAGAAAGATAAGTGGAAAGACATCAGCATAACTCAGCATATATTTTAATAATAATTATGATTATGAAAACAATAATAACCCAAATGGCAGGGGATGCTGCTGCCTCATCCTCCTACTTGCCTGAGCATATTTTAGACATCACTGCAAGGGCCTCATTATTGATCAATATAATTTTCAATATTATCTCAAGCTGTCATAACATTATTCTTCACTTGATATTCACAATTCCAGCAGGAGACGCTATCGATAATATGTCACGGACAGCGCAATCAGGCATGCTTGTGCTCATGTGTATGCAAAGGATAGGCGGTGTGTGTGTCATACACCTGCCAAAACTGACACGGTATTTCAGGATCCATTAAAATCACATTTAAACAAACACTGTGACTTGACTTAAAATGTATTTTAGGGGGTGGTAACTTAACTGCTTTGCATTGAATCAAAATAGCAGTACAGCAGAAATGCACCTGACCACAATAGATTTTAAGACCAATCAACACAGTTTAAAAGGGATGTAAGGTAATTCAGTATTGTCAGCTAAACTAGAAAAGTAATGCTTTATAAAGCTGATAATTGCATAAGTTTGAAATAAGTAAATCAACTTGTATTGGAGCTACTGCCACCAAGTGCAGGATAGAAAAAAGGTTGGTACACCATACAGCATCGTTGGTATTATTAAACCAAAATTCAATAACAATAAAAATGCAAAAGTTCTCTGACTACAATGTATTTTCTGTCACACCAAGATCAAAATCAGGGGATTTTCCAGCTTCATGTACCTCAAGAGAATGCAACACATGGTAACATTTTAATCTCCTTTTTTATATCATTGACATGGATCTGTTCGTGGAAGAATGGAGTCCTAGAGGCAAGCAGTTGCAGATGTTGGATTGGTGTTCTGATTTTCTGTAACTGTAATCTTCTGTCCTCGACTCTGGACTTCCCAGGGATATTTGTGTTTGTGTCTTAGTATTCAGTGTCTCTGGGTGAGTGGTGTCAACATTCCATGGAGGGGGGTGGCGAGATTTAGTTCAGTTATTCTCTCTCTTTTAATTTGTACTACCTTTTAATCTTTCAATAAAAATCAATAACAAAAGAATCTCCCCTCTTCTTTGCATCTATCTTCTCTTTAGAATTCCCAGCCAGCTCAATGGGGCACAGGATAGTGTGCAAAGAATGCTAAAGCTTCTTTTGATTATTTTTTTCTGAAAGCAACCAGCCATTGCTACTAGCTTCAACCATTTTTCCTCCAGTCTCATTCATTTCTCATCTAATTACAGCCATTGAAAGATTTAAGTGCTTTCTGTTCAATAGCACATTGTATCACATGGCTCAAATGAGATCAGATAGGCTTTTCCATATGCCTGGTTTTCATTTTTTCATGTTTGATACTTGTGCAACAGTACAGATACTTATGAGTCTACTTTCACTATAGAATCTTGTACAAAATCGTGTTATACTTGACTGCTAGACTTGTTACAGGGAGCAGCAAGTAAACAATTTAAAACAGAGGACAAACAAGCAAAACATCCGCAGGGCTAAAAGAGTTAATTCATTATCCAAAACAAAATCAATTTCTGCTGCAGCAATGTTATGAATAATTAAACAGACTGTGTGAAAAAAAAACTGTCAAGGGTATGTATGGACTGTCAAAAAGATGATCACTGCAGCTGTTCATCTTTTTTAATGAACCCCCGGGTATGACAAACTAAAGGCTTGGACTCCAACAGGTGCACTATAATGAGTGCACTGTTTATATTTGCCAGCCACAGTTGCACCCCTTAATGGATGGTTACATTTTTATTCCATACAGTTATTAAATACTGAACATAACTGGAAGCCAGTATTTAGGATCTAGGAGGAAATGACTTTTGGTGTGAAGATGAACTTATATGTTACAATACAAAATACAGATGTTAAACTGCACTCTGTTACAGTATTAAACGATGCAAGAAGGAATCTTTAGGAGCTGCCTGTGTGTATATGCAAAAGACGAGCAATTCACAAATATCACGAATGTCTGAATGAATAAAACCAATGAGTATGGCTAGCCTCATCACTGTGCTAATTATCATACTAAGTCACAGGATAAGGATATAGTTCACAGATAACAGTTGACAGATAAGATTTGACCATCAGAAATGAGGCAGGGATATTCCTTACTGCACCCTTGGGGAAGCACAAGTTAAACACACAGAGCAGAGGGGGTGGATGAAAGATTTATACTCCAGTCACAGTGTTCATGTATTGATTGACAGTACTGTCTAATTAAAATGGAATTACAAATGACTTACTGGGTAAAGCAGTTTACCATCATTTTTGAACTGTGCAGGTCATTTTCCTACTCGTCCAACTACTGACTACTGAAAAAAAAAAATATATATATGACACATGCACTCAAATTGTCCATATGTTATATTTCCACACAATTCAGCACAATTCTCAAATGTTCTTTTACTGCTAGCTTTCTCTACGATCTTGAGTTTTCTTTATAGTGTTAATCTGTTCTTATACCCGGCAAATTTACAGAAGAGATCATGAGCACTGCTGTATGATTTGCTGGTTGGACATGTGATTTAAAGATGGAGGATTTTCATTGGCAGACCAGTAGATATGTGTTTGTGCACACCACAGCATCTATAAGCCCATGAAAAATATTTATGTCTTTTTCAGGGAATGTTTCAACATTTTAGAAACAAACATATTTTGCTTTTATAGCTTAATCTATATTATGCATTTCAGTTTCCCCCATCTCTCTCCAGTGATGGATTTTGTTTCACATTGGCGGCTAAATGTTTCTGTTTTTTTTTCTTCTTTTCCTTTCTTTTTCCTGATATACCACAGAAGGCAATTTCATTCCTGTCATAACAAAACATTATTTCTTCAGGAGCTCACACTGGATTTGATCACGTGTTGAGAAAGAGAGACTGACATGGACTGACCTTGTGAACATTTGATACCACTAGCTTTGGAGACCTGGATTGAGCCCAGACAAGCTTGAACTGACTACAGAAATTGAATAATCCCATTGCTACAGAGCAGACCCCAGTGCTTATAACTGATCATGCTGAAGCAACACTTTTCCTCCACAGCCTTCATAAAAGAAGTGCCTATAAAAATCCACACCCACATTAGAAGAGCCTCCTCCTGAGGTGGCTATGTTTTAATTAAGAACTGAAGCTAAGGTAATACAGACATACAAGCGTGCCCATCATATTAAATAGTATTTCAAGCCCTGACAAACTGTAGTATGAAAAGTTGGGACAACAGTGAAAACCTGGTTTCTGGTTTATTAGTAAAAATGGCTGTTTTGATCACTGAATACACCTGAGAAGGATAGAGCTTTAGTTGCACTATTGCCCTAGAGTTTCAGTTACACAGTTATAGTATCTGAGTTCATGGCTAGACCTGATATCAGCTTTGTGAGTCATTGTGAATCATTTTAAAGCCGTTTTTTTTTTTTTTTTTTTTACTTTTAGCCCTGTCATTGAGATTTGACTTTGACCACTGTCTGTCTTTTCTGAAGAGGTTTGTTTTTTTTTTTTTTTTGTTGTATGCCATCATGATTTTCCACTGTCCTTGACTGATTAAATGATTTTGCTGTTCCTGTAACTGACACACCTACAATTCCGGTACTCAATATTTTACCCTTTTCAGAATCTTTTCAATTTCTTATACTGTTTAATAAAACTTCCTGCAATGGGTTTTCACTTAAAAATTTCTTTTGTAGAACAGGCATATTAGTAATCAACATTTTTTTATATAAAACACTTCTTTCCAATTGCATTTCAGTCATTTCAAAACACAGGTTATTTTTTCACTTGATGTTTCCATTTTTGCCTACCCCTGTAGGGCCAAACACAATTTACATCCATCATATTGGACCCCGCATGCTGCACTAACAGCATGTGTGATGTATCCTGCATTGTCTTTCGCTCTCCCTGGGTCCTATTCATCATGCACTTATGATCAAGACCACAGCTAGATGGGTTTTGAAGGAACAAATGAAAGGAATATTTGAAACTTGCCATATTTCTTTGTAGAATGCCTAAGAGGACTTTATGGATCCCATAAATCCAGTTTCTTAAGTCTTGTTAATGGCCTCAGCTGTAGCCAAACATAACCCCGGAAGGGGAGCCTCTTGAGCTTCAGACCACAGAGCAAACAGAAAAAAGGCTGTAAAACTATATCGCCAACGATATATAATCTGATTCTCCCACCTACATTTATGGATGTACAAGAATTAACTGGCCAATATAATTGTAACACTGTAAATATTTCATCAAGTTGCTTTCAAGGGAACAGGAAATGGTGTGAAATGACTTTAAAATTTTATAATTCAGTAAAACCAGCCTCAGCCTCATTATTGGCCGTTCGGTGGTATGATGGGATCCATTTAATGTGGTCACATTTATTTCTTTACCTTTCCATGACTATATGGATGCCTTGTGTCCACTACCATGCTCCTAGGTCCAACAAAAGTGCATCTTACACAGCTAAACCTGGTGACATACTTTAGCGCAGTTAGTTTTGCTAATTTACCTTTTCATCTATGTTGAATTATTTGCTGGCACATATAGTATACATCATTATACAGATAAAACATCATCACCATCATGCCATTGTGATATTGATGCAACATATCAGTGTAATAAAAAGCTATCTGTCCTGGGACAGGATTAGTTTAATATAATGTAAGTAAACATGTCATGAAACCCCTTGGCCTTTCTGAATTGTATTAAACCCACCAATTATGCCCCTCCCCCTCATACATGTCAGTGGGGGCTATCAACGCAAGGAGACAGGAGATTTCGTCTCTGAGGAATTGCTTTCCTGAGGGCCAAATTTAAAGCACAGGAGCAAAACACTGTTAGAACAAGCTCAATGGGCCCATTTGCAAGGGTTTACCTTTATGGAGGCATTGATCCCCCATAAATCACTAGTGAGTGGCAGAGAGAGCATTTAACCATCTGTGGATGAGATGACAGAGTGAAGTGAGGGAGGATATGAACGTTAATTAAACGCCCACCAGTCTGCGATTCCTCAGGAATTCTGCCACTGTTTTTTTATGCAGAACAGTAGAGACTGTCATAGAATAGAGTATTGTGCATTCTTCCAGATTGCAAAGAAAATTAATTACAGGATTTTCATTATCTAGTGTAACAATGTGCAATATACAATTCTTGCAAATCATTTTAAAGGACATGTTTATTATTTTACAGGTGAACAAGTCAATTTTAGTATTACATTAAACAAACTTCTCCTCTACGTTTCTTATTTCCTCCAAGCAGCAAAAGTCCAGCGGTATGAGTCGATGTGCTCAGGGTGTTCAGTAGTGGCTCATCACTGCTTAGGCTTCTATTGTTCAGAAATTTTAGTCCAGGATATAACAGAACCCCGTGTTTAAAGGGTAAGAACCTCTCAATTACAGCAACTGGCAACAATCTGAAGTGATGTGGCAGAATGAAAAGGTCTGAACCTGTGTTATTAAGTTTCACTTTGAACGTATGAACAGTAGCCATTGCTGGATTACATCCAGGTATTTGTTGTGCTCAAAATGTTATTATAAATATTTATTTCTGCATTGCCTTTGAAAAACAAACATTGTCTTTCTTACAATTTTCATGAAACATGTCCACCATGGACCCTTTTCACAAAATGTATGTAGTTAGTGCAATATGTGGAATGGAACGTGAATGAAGAAAGGCAATACTTGATGGATTGCATCAAGTGCCCGCAGTGCACTGAAAATATCTTACATTGTATGCTTATTTTGCTGGAGAAGCAATTTCCATATAATTCCATTCCTTCCCATTCAATTCTCCAGCACGTCACTGCATGTCCCATTCTGTATTCAATTCTGTTCTTCTATCTTCCTCAGAATATGAGTCTGACCAATGAAACAGGCCATTTTTTTACATGCAACTATGAATGCAAAAAGATCAAATTCTATTTGGCAGACATGGGACATTAATCATTCAAAACTGATATGAAAGGTGAAGAACCTTTTTAAAACACAGTGATATTATTTCCAGTCAGCTTTCCTTCTGCAGCCTGCAAGTATTCGGAAACAATGCCTGTATGTCCGAGTCAG
The DNA here is from genome assembly GCA_022829145.1 of Albula goreensis. Classification (NCBI taxonomy): domain Eukaryota; kingdom Metazoa; phylum Chordata; class Actinopteri; order Albuliformes; family Albulidae; genus Albula; species Albula goreensis. The sequence continues at coordinate 59,518,339 of CM040741.1, read as the reverse complement.
TGATCAGATGTACAAGCAACTTGAATTCAGTTTACTGGGAAAGACAGGATTTCTTTTGGCAACTGATTTTCATGCCAACCCTATGGCTGACAAGCTAGCACTGTCTCCCCAACATGGAGCAGAAGTACTTTTGTACTAGATAAAATAAGTGGCTAAGACAGTTCATCCTATCTATATGCTGTGTGAAGTTAGTGAAGGAATGCATTTGCAAAGACTTCTGGGTAAATGCTGTTCACCATTTACTTCAGCTGTAATGCAATTCTTTCCTTCTTTCTATGATTAAGTACATAAGCTGAATTGCACATGGCGTGATTGAACTGGGGTCATTGTTTCATCTGTTTTATTGTTATGTGAAGGCCATGTACATATGCCGGAACTTACATATGGGGCCATTTTAAATCTTTTCTCTGGGGGCAACAGATTCAACCTCTGTGAAATTACCAGCAGATACAATTATTTTCAAAAACTGTTTTCACTGTGAAAAGCAATACCACCATGAGACTCTACATGACCTCTGATACATCAATTGTAAAAGAGAAAAACATCAAGAATGTATTGCATTGGTTGCAGATTCTACTGTTGAGGTGTGCTAAGATGAATATAAAAAATGGATAAGCATCGTAAGAAAAACATTCTGGTTTACCATCTTTTTGACTCTGCAGGCCCTGCATTCAAGAAGGAGCAAACCTCTTCTTTCATTTTTGACTATCAGTGAGGTAGGGTGTGTCACTAATGGGAGTGTTTTTGTTGTCTGCTCATCAATTCAGTGCTCATATATCCATTGTATTCCCAGTCTGAATTGATTGCTTCAGCATTGACATCACTTAGAAATTAAGCCTTGCTAAATGATGTGTTAAGAATAATAGCGTCCGCTTGAAAATTGTTTTAGCATCATTCTTTTTTCCGTGGGCATGGGCCTCACTGCCAAATTACTAATGGAAAGTTGTATTTGTGTCATTCTGATTTTTCTAAGTCCTCGAGGAATGTTAATAAATGTTAATCTGATGGTCAGGTGGCATTCCAACACTTCTGCCAGACACAAAGCCTCATGAGATAAATACTCAAAGGCAGAAACATGCCTCTAGATAGCTGTCCTTTAGATTATGCCAAATTCCAGTCATGGTCTAACCTTTATCATTTGGAGTTTCACATCACAGCAGAGACATCCCTATTTCACTACATTCCCTATTTTCAGCACAATTTCGCTCTTGTGTCATAGGGTCTTTTGTTAAATTCTGATGAAAATGTGAATTACAAATGACTCTGGAGTGTTGAAACTGTTTGCGCAGATAGCTGCAGAAGTGTTTATTTCTCTATAGTAAGGTCACTCTTTAGAGCTCCTGCCAGAACAGCGGTGTCAGAACAGAATCCCCACACTTCACAAAACTGTGAAGACAAATTTCAAATAAGATGTGAGATATCAGCCCAGCAGCTACAGCTCATAGGATGAGCAATCTCAGGATATTTGAGGATTTCAGATATAATAAGGAGAGAAACTCAAGCGAAAAGCATGAACGGCTTCCTCCGACTGCTTTTTGAGATGCTGCTGAGGAGGAAATAGGTGAAACCTGTGGAGACGCAGGACATGCAGAGATGAGATGAGAGGGGTACGGGCTCATCCCATTGGATATCACAAGATGGCCGCATGCCGCATGCAGGCCCAGGCCCTGGCAACAGGCCCAGCGTGGGTCTCCACCGCGGCACTTTGAGGAACCCCTTAATGAGATAACCGCCTCTGCCGAGCCCGTTAGCGTCAGTCTGTTCCCCACACCGGCGTCTCCCCCTCTTTGTTTTCACGCACTGTTTTTTTGTCTTTTATTTGCTTGCCCTCCCCACCCTGCCTGTCATCCCCATCCGCAGGTCTCTTTTGATCTGCGCTGCCATTAATGCACGCTAACAAGGCCCAGACCACATCAAAACTTTCACCCTATTGAACAGCGGCTTTCTTTTGTGGTTGGAAGCGGATTTAACTATCCATAAAAGAAAAAAAAATGCCGCGTGTGTTGGATTTTTATAAATGATGAGTTGAAGGATTTAATTTTGTCCACCTCCTCCATTGTACTTGTACATATTCATATTCCTTTTAAAGACATTTCAAAATCTTCCAGTACTTCAGAACAGAACAATGCATTCATTGTATGTATATAGCCTGATTAATAACAATAATAATAATATTGTTGTTGTTTTTTGTTATGGCAAGCATTGTAAGCTGACATACAACCACAACAAACAACAATAACAAACTAATCAGAGACTATACTCCAGTAATTGCTACAATAGGTAATACAGGGGTACATTGACAGAGCAATTTATTCAGATGTTGAAAGAGAGTGTTGGTTCATATCCAAATATTAAATTTTGAGGCAAAGTTTGACCATTACATTTTCTCATGTTTTTCTATCTTATTAAGGCTGGGCAAGGAAGAGCTTCAGACACACACACACACACACACACACACACACACACACACACACACACACACACACACACACACACACACACACACACACACACACACACACACACACACACTTCTAGTGTCACACAGTCCTGCCAATCCGTGAGCAATCATTGCCTCCAGGCAATTCCCTCTATTCCTTCAGTGCAAGTGGTGCACTGGCAGAATTGGTCTGGAGTTGATTAGCATGGATCTGCATAAATTTACCATGGAAAGCAGAGAACTCATCGAACAGGGTTTTATTGCCACATTTGTGAGTCTATTCCCTTAATAATTACAGCGGAATGTAGATAACACAGAAGAATTAACTTAATGTCCCGTTGCCCACAGAATTGCTCAATTTACATGATTTGCAAGTCTTGTTTTGGTGGCTTTTCTGTTTGTGTCATGACAAATAATTGATTCATGAAAAATTCATTGAACAAGGAGTATCAACTTTTTTCATGTGTTGTGTTTTCTAATTCATGGCCTGTGTTGTAAAAAGCTTAATTACGAGCCATCAGGTGGCATTCTTATCATTCTCCAGAATGAAGTCATTATTATTCATGCAGTCCAACATTCCTGAACCAAGTACTGACAATGCCAGTTCTGAGTTTAGTCAGTACCCCCAAAGGGTGGAACATAATTGGCCTCAGTGTCACCCAGAGAAGGAGAGCTACAGCCCAGTGGGGAATTCTCTGCCTTTTAGCACGATAGCGACTCCTTTGGTCAATCAGATGCCTGCTGTTTAACTGCACCAACTGTGTAAGAGACACTGTCCTCCAGCATAGTGGCTGCCAAGATCAGCTGGTTGACTTCATAGTGAAAAGAAGTCGAGTCAACTCCTTTGTGTCTGAGGGCTGTCAGATATGAGACAGATAAACAAAGATCATTGTAAATAATTTGTTGATGGCCACAGCCTGGCCCGCCAAAACATGTCATCATTGTCTATGTTTGTTTTATTTTTCTAAATGCTTCCTTATTTGTACATCAAGCAGATGTTATTTGAATGGATGCCATATACTCAGAAGCAGATTGCAATATTGCAACTAACAATGAGAATCCCAGAGTTACGGTGGTCTGACTTGTGATTTTTTCACTTTATAATGGTGCAATGGGGTCACTTTCAATGCAGTATTCAATACATCACATGAGATATTCAACAATTTATCATAAAATAGGCTTTGTGTTAATGATTTTGCCCAACTGTAGGCTAATGTAAGTGCTCTAAGCACGTTTAAGTTGGGCTAGGTGAGGCTATGATGTTCAGTAGGTTAGGTGTATTACGTGTATTAAATGCGTTTTCGACTGACAATATTTTCCACTTACGATGGGTTTATCGGAACACAACCCCATCGTAAGTAGGGGAACATCTGTATTTGCTACTTAGCTTGGCTTTCCATATACAGTTCCATGGGAGGTATCATAGGTGTGTCCTCATGCATACAGAATAAGTACTGTGGAAAGCAGTGTAGTATAATGGTTTGAGAAAATGGACTTCCACTCCTGTTATACCTTTGCAGAAGGTATTTTCTGAATTTCTGAAGTAAAAGATCCAGCTGTGAAACTTGGTAGTGTGTAAAAATTCCATTTTAGGTTACAGAGTGGAAATGTCAGGCCCAGATTTTCATGTACGTTGCTCAAACACAGACAAGCATGCCTCATCAGGCAGTCTTTAAACACTATTGCAGTTGTCTTAACCTGAATAAGCAAAATGAAGAAATTCTGTGGGAGACTTGCTAAATTCTATGGGAGATCGTATTGACTTATGTGATTGTGTACCATTTTGAGAGAGAAAGAAAGGTTATTATAAGACTGCATTGATCTTACAGTCTCATAAAAACCAAACAGCTCTGAGATCAAATGCAAACTGTGGATAAAAGTACTTACATCTGAATCAAAGCAATTGTAAACTTAAAAATAGCAACAACAAGTAAGAAAAACAAATTATTTTATCTTAATGATGCACACAGCATCAAATGTTTTGTAATTTACATATATGGCTTCATTTGTTACTGTGATTCAGACATAAGCATTTTGTTTTGTTGCTCAATAGATAAAAGGTTTATATGTTCAGACCAATTTCCTTAAAACAGATATAGAACAATCTTTTTTTTTTTTTAAAAAAAAAAGGCCTGTAAAGCAATAAAAAATGCTCTTCAAGGTCTTCTTGATCTAGATAGGCAGTGTATCCCATCCCTGCCACAAGGGGATGTCTGGGTACATTGGCTTTAGTTATAATTTTACTTACAATTCAAGTAGATTAAAGAGCTATAAATTGTTTTTAATCAAACAGTTCATTTCTGATGACTGATGATGGACATTCAATGCCACATTGTGTAAAAAAACAGATACTCATGTAATGTATAATCTATATTCATTCAAGGGCTTGCAATTAGTCTGATCAACTGTCAGAAAACAAATACTTACAACTGTTGTTCTTTTAGGCTGTGGCAAATGATTCCGTTTGGAGAGATAACATCTAGCATTGATTCACTGATAGACCTTAAGTCCTAAATGCTGGAAGTGTGGACACCTGGTCATTAAAACCAGATCATCTGAGAAAGATGAAGAGTTCAGAGGAATAGTAAATACTAGTGATAAACCAACCCTGCATTGTGTTCAAAAGTGTGTTAACTCAACATTGGTGAAAGACATGTTTAACCGTCTTTATTGATAGACAGATTGGTTGGACTGAAATGAACATGGACAGGGCCATGGCTGGGAACCACAGAACTGACTACAGTAAGTCATACTGATATCTGAATTTTCAGATCTTGGCCCCCAAGTCATAAGATCAGACAATACAGTAAGCCAGAATTTTAAATAGTTTTAAATAGTTTAGCGGAGGTTTCTAGTTTTGAGTGAAAAGCTTTAAGAAGAACATTTAAGAAAAAAACTACTAATGTAACTGTGAAGAACATGTTGCCCACAGACGTCTACAGCTGACCTAAAATGACATCTATGAAGATGTCAGGTCTGCTGTCTCATTAACCTGATTAATGGCTCTCGAAGATGGAAGTGTCAGAGTTATTTATCTGCTCAGCAGTGCCATGGAAAGTTGATCAAATATTAATGCAGCAAAACCTGCACTTTCCCACCTACATTTATGGAAATCAACAGACTGAATAACCGAAGCATCACAGTAATGACTGGATACAATTGATTAATGGAGCAAATAAAGTGTATATTCAGCTGCACCTAAATTTAAAAGGGCACTCAGTTATCTTCTCACTTCAGAAATTCCCAGCCTAATGGTGGAGATAAACACGCCACCAAGCTCACAAGAAAATATTAGCCTTGTTCAAACAATACGGACACCTCTCACCCAGGCAATATTTTTTTATTTATTCCTCACATAAAGCCTCATAATGAGTTTGTTAACCCGGTGAAAGCAGAGCTAATGAATAATAAACTCCAGCAACAGGCGACACAATGGCTTCCAATCGCATTGGTGCCCACATTCTCCTCCATGCTCCCACTACCCACCTCCCTCCTCCAGCTGCTTCGAGGTCCTAATGACAGACGAGGTCTGTCACCCGGGCCTTTGTCATTTCCACCATTGTTTGGAAGAATGAACCCCTTCTATTACAGTGCTTGGAAGTCTCTTTATGCTCGCCTTCTCTCTTCTCTGCATAGAGAGACTTCAGAGGGGGGATTAGACCCATCACAAATGAAAGGGCATGGCCAGCCAGCGGGAGGTTAACAAGCAGATGACAATTTCTATCACCGGGCGGCGCGCCGAGGAGCTCGCCACGGTGTCGAGGCGGGTGTCAGAACCCTTGCCCCCGCCGAATTACGGCACAATGGGAAGAGATGTTGGGCGTCCATGTCCCCGGCCCATCTCAAGCGAACGCCCCCCATAATAGGGGGCCAAGGGACAAGCGTGGCCTCCCACAATAGAGCTGCTCAGATCCCAGAGGCCTCTCTGCAGATCCTCCTGCCTGCTCAGGCATTTCTCACACATCACACTGCACAGTTCTGCTAAGAAAAGCATGTAAGGATATTGTCAGGAATGTGAGTTATGTTGCCATGGTTTTTCCAATTTAGGAATATGTTAGCTCGCCTCTTTATGACTCACAACTGCAATTGAAACCACATTTTGCATCTGTGAAAATCAATCCTCTAAATAAATCCATCTCCAATCCATAAGCATAATATTGGAAAATATTATACCATTTATATGCATATCCCTAGAGAAGAGGTGAGCAGACGCATTTATTCGCAGAAGCTGCATTTTAAAGGAAATTGAAATTAATGTAATGAATAACAGCAATTATGATATGATTATTGTTATCTACACAATACATTCTGAGAAAAACAGAACCATGCACAGTTACATGAAAGTCATAAAATCATGAATTGTGAATTGCAGACAATCAAGGTCAATATGCAATGACTATTAATATACTGCTGAAAGGAACAGATAAAGAATGATAACAGCTTGCCAGTGCAAGTAGGTTTTAGAAATAAAAAGGGAAACTGGGGGGAAAGGGAACATTCATTATTCATTTTACAAAGACAAGTTTATCCAGTATAAATTACATGACAAACAATAATTTGCTAACTTGCTAATTATTATTTTTTTATTATTTTCAAGAATTTGCTATTGATTAAATTAAATTATTGTCACATAAGAGTACAGAGTCCATTCAAATCTATTTCGGCAGTACTTTTAATTTTGATTCAAAGTTACTTTCTTTACTCAAACTTTTTTAAAGCATAAATGAAATTGTCCTTTAATAAGTGCGAACAAAGACATCAAAGTTATTAATATTCAGCAACGCAACTTTTCTTCTTTCATCACAGAGAAACCACAGCAAAAAAACAAAGATGAGAGCACTTTTTCCCCCACTCATGTCTCATTAAGGTGGAATTCAGTGGCTTCAGGCACGTCTCCATAATTTAACCACCAAAAAGTGTGTGAGTGTGTGTGTGTGTGTGTGTGTGTGTGTGTGTGTGTACCTAAAAAAACAAGGAATCCAATTAAAAAGTGTGGTGTAAAAGCCTTGCGTGGAATGGTAGGTTCTGTGATGTGGGTTTTGGGGTTCTCCTTTTATCCAGAACAATTATTCTAATCTTAATTACCATAAAAACACACAAAGCTGGTCCTTCCCCCCTGTGTAATTATGCTCCACATGCATCCCTGTCATTGCCACCATGCAAATCCTGCTTCTGATGGGATGCAAATGGGAGGCCCCATTCAGTGCTCCAGCTCCACACGGCCGGCCAGGCTATGCACTGCGCACATGGGGGAAGACAGAGTGCCTGCTCTCTGGCACCCAAAAACTACACAGCCCACCTCAAAATGAAACTCATTACAAATTGCTTTCAGCCATTTCCCATTTGAAAGAAGATATCACTATAATGTTGGAGAAAATTATATTATAGGTTAATCAAATTGAAGCTAATTTAAAAGTGTGGACCGTTTCATTAAAAATGACCTGATGATTTAATTAAAAACAGATTTTGTTATACGCTGCCTTGGATGTTATAATCCTATTAATGATAATTCAGTTAGAAGGTTATTAAATATTTATCTCATGGAAATAGCATCTGTGTAATTATATTTATTTGTTATTTACCTTCATGGTACCCAAAAACTTTAATCCATAAAATAGGTGTTATTTGATTAAACAAATCAAGTATGACACAAAATGTCATATCAAATGAAATGAGAACTTCAGAAATGCATTCAGAAATGTTATTTACTAAAATGTGGTGATTTTGAAACATTTTTCCAATTACTCTTTCAGTGAATTTCCATTTCACTTGAACAGTTGAAGTGTTTTCACAAGCAACAAAGAGCTGGGATTAGGATGCCCCAAATAGCCTTAATTCATAAGACCTTATACCCTCAGGAAGATCCATCCCACACTATTCTGACAGTCTTTGTTATGCAACCATGGAAGCTGTGATTAAATGTATACGGCAATGTAATTCTTCTTAACTAAAAACAGAAAGTGAATATAAAGTATTATCCTTGCCCAAGAAATCGTATGTGGTCAATGTGGTTTCACTTCTTTATTTTGTCAAATCATTCTGCTGTCTGCAGATTCTACAGTCAGATAAAGATAAGGCCAGTTTTGTTTCCACCTTGAGTACATATGCAGTATCAGAGAATATCACTTTACACGTAGTCTTAAGCATATGCCCCCAGGCATTTCCCAAACATATGAGAGTGATTATGACAGGGAATGCAAGGGGGCGGGGCCCTCAGTGGCAGAGTTCATGGCCTGGTGCTCGGGAAAGGGAGGTCCCGCTGCCATGGAAAAAAAGGCCTCCTTTATGTACAAAGCCTCAGGTTGCGCTGAGCATCTGCTCTTCACGAAGGAAGTCACGGCTGGATCACTGTGTCAGGTTCCCCTGAGGTACATTACTCCTAATGAGGAAACAACTTGTTGCTCAGCTGTTTTCAGGGGATGCAGTGGACTTCCTCCGACCTTACAAAAACAGCATCTGTCAGTTAACTCCTCCGGAGTGCTCACAGCATGCCGCGGCTGAAGGTATTATTCCCGACGAAATCTGAGACATTAAGGTTTCAGTCTTCTGAAACACTAGCAGCAGACCCATTACATAGGTGTGCATTGTAAACCATTTAGAAGCCATTCAATCCTCAGGTTAGTTGTTTCTGTCTCTCTCTTAGCAACCACAGCAGCAGCTACGGTACATTTGTGATAATTAACAAGTGATATATAATGGTTCCTGGTTTTCATGGAAATTGAAACAAAATCAGCAGGCTTTATACAAATAGTTAACAAATGTCCCTTTTGTTTTGTAAATGCCTGTCTCTTTCACTTCTGCAATACTTAGGTAATAGCATAAGTATAGTGAGATGGGTAGCTGGCCATATGTCAAAATGCACGTGTTACTTCCTTGCATCTGTACATGTTTTGACCTCATTCCATTGAGGATTTGGGCCAGAATAGGCTATTGTTCCACTAACGTCCCACTTTTCACACACACGACCAGCTATTCAGACCACCAGTGTGAAAGTCAGGGCTTCAATGAAATCTGATGCTTAACAACATGTGTTTGAATCCCATAAAAGGTAGTGAGTGCTTGATTGAAATCACAGTGGGGGAAGGTGTAAGGAACATACTTGTGATAAGTAACGTTATTGTTCTGTACTGTCATTGTTGTATGTTAAATGGCGTACTGTTTGTAGACGTTAGGCAGGGTCCATATTTAATACAGAATTTTGGCATATATATATGTATATATATGACATAAAATCATATTTTATGGCACTGGCAGAACACCTACTGCAATAGTCTTGTCAGAGCTCTCCTTTATTGTTTAATAATATATACTACCACAGCAGAACATTGCAGCACAAGACATTGTCTTTGAAATAATATTTTTAGTATCACCCTGGAAAAGAATGTTGACAACTAACTTCTGACATGTTGAAACCTTTCCAGAAGAAAAAAAATGTAATTTGCTCACCCAGGGTCTTCTAAATGTCCTTTCCAATCGGAGAATGACAGTCTGGAGTATTATTTTATCTGAATATGTGTGAGGAGCCTGGTCACTTTTCTTTGGAAATATGGTTTACTCAGGTTACATCAACAATTAGTGGCATTAACATTACGTTTGTGTGTCTCAAAGCATGGGGTCTTACATATACTGTAAAAGATCTCTGATGTGGAATCTGAAACTTTTACTTGTGCCTGATTATTTCCAAAATGACCACAGTCAGCACCCATGACTGTACAATGAAAAATCTTTGTGAGAAAAATATCTCAGCTATGGATTTACTTATAGCAAGACATAATATATTGGTGATTCCCAGATGTTATGATATAGTTGTATTATTACTATTCATGTCTTGTTCAGATACAGTAGCATCATAGCAAATGAACCACACCATAGAGGAGAAAAATATGATATAATCACTACTGAAGTGTTTATACAAGAAACATAAAAGTGAACAAATTACATAATAGAGGTTTGTTAATCCATTTTGAATTACAAAGAGTCATTTCTTTCAATACAGCATCAACTCAGCATTTATTTATAGTAAGCCAAATATGAAACTTGACACTTTGAAAAATTGGGAATTTTTGTGGGTTACAACTGGAAAAGTTTATTTGTGGAGGAAATACAGAGGTCATTTCTCAGTACATGTGAGACATGTATCTGGCTAATAAAGTGTTTTCAGCATAAATCAAAGTGAAACAGACAGATTGGTGCTGACAGGGACAAAGCCAAAGAAGGAAAGGGTTCATTAAAACTCAGGAGAACCGGAGTGAATTGTTGAAACGGCCTATATTTCAAAGTCAAGTGTTATATATTCAGCCAGAGAATAAAGCACTTTTCCACTTTTTCCTTAGCTGAAGAAAGAGAGTGACTGACAACTAATTGGAGCTCCACTGAAACTTGGTGCCATATACATGTGTCACCCATCACTGTTCAATACTGTATATCCTGCTTGGATACTACCTTGTTTCTTTGATAGAGAAAATTTGCATATATTACAATAAGTAATTGGTAATAATAGATACAAGCTCTCAGTTATTATTTTAAAAGTATGCTTGAAATTGTGAACATTCATCCTGAGCATGTACCAAACCAGTCAGTGTTGTAAACTAAAACAACCACCCTGTGACCAAGGAGCATTCTTGAATACCGTCACAGTTATGAGGCACAAGACCGAAGAAATGGGAAATATGAAAAGTGGAAATGACCCATAAATGTCAAGAGGAGAGTGGAACTCATCCATCCTGGAGACGGGCCAGAGTGACTCACTCAAGGGTCAACTAAGTAATCATCTGTAATGTGCAGAGGAGAGCATCTACGCTTCTACGAGTCTTTTCAGTGAGCAGGCAAAAAACTAGGGAGAGATAGATGAGGAAGTGATGGGGGAAGCAGGGTGAAAGCAGGCCAACGGATGTATTCAGGCAATGACAATGTAATAATATCACAATGATACTTCAGAGTTTTTCTAAAGCATTGGGTGGAGTTTTTTTGTGAGTCCAATAAAGTGTGAGTCAGAAGATTGTCCATGTTTGTGGGAATAAGTCATTTCCGAAGAGAAAGACACAGACATACCATGATGGTAATGGGTCACTGAGAAGGAATGGGTCTTGTATGTGTTCACAGGACATGGCATTTAAAAGGATGTCCATTCGGGAGATATTTAGGTACATGACAGGTTGATTGTGATTGGTTGCAGGACCTCGGAGGGTGCCTGTGGTGTAGGGCCGCTAATGGAGCATGAGTTCCCACCCCAGCGTGGTGTCAGAGTGATCTCATGGTTAGTGTTAATGTCTACATCAATCACCCTCCATCCGGGCCATGTGACGCAAGAAAGGCATAACTCCTTGGGTGTCCTCAATATGTATGTTTGCTACCGACACCGATATTTGTTTCCAAGCAACCTCTGAGAAATCCCTTGGTCTGTTTTCTAAGGGGGGGTGATGGGAAGGGATGATTTTAGCTGTGACATGTGGACCTTGAAGAGTAGAATTTCATACTTGTCTGCTCAACATCTGTTGCTTCAAAAATGAACAGTTCATTTTAGTGAGGATTTCTCATCTGAACTGGGTGCCTGTCAAGGAAGTGAGGTCTTCACAGTAGATTGAGCAGAGGTGGGTTCACCTGGAAGCTACAAAACACTTGAAAAAAATATGAATTGGCTGAATTGTGGTTGCAGCATACCATTTGTTCCTCTGCAATAAAGCAGCTTTGGAAACAATGACCACTTATGTAAATATGAAATTTAATGATTTTAGACTACTCATATGGCAAATTGGTTTGTTTTATCTGATGTCTGTTTTCTTTTAAAAATTAATCAAATTTTTAAATGAAAAGAAAATGACTTTAGCATCTGTTTCATTGAAAGTTCTCATATACCATTGACTTTAACTTTTTGTATTTACTAACAAATAACTGGTATTGATTAGCGTCTTTTCTGAAGATCTGTGTGTATTTTTGGTATGACTTGAACATCTTGTTTTGCTTGCTAGATGTCCTTTCATCTCTTATGTCACACCCTGTAGCCATGGTTGCTTACCTCTTAGCCACCATGCACAGTAACAGGTACTGTAAGCAGTGTAGCAAATGTCTGTTATTGTCCAGTGATCACCAAGGAGTTTCAAACATGGCTGACATTAATCTCCTTTCCTTTGAGATAGCCCTTAAGTCAGGTTTAAGCCTGTGAGTCAAATGTGAAAGAAAATGGCTGACATTAATCCCCCTTTTTTGAGTTTGCACTTAAGTAAGGTTTTAAGCCTGTGAATCAAATGTGAAAGAAAATATCAATACATTCTTTTTAATGACAGTGTTAGAATTAGCACCACATCAAAAGAACTCTTGCACTCAGTTCAATATGACCTGACCACAGACAAGCCAAATGTTTCCAGCCCTGAGCAAAATCACACCGCCGTGCTTTTGAATGTAATTGCAAGGTTAAGAGGACGTCTACTGGACCAGGGATAATGAGAATGCTGTGTGCTTAATGACCCCTGTAAAGAGCTTCACGCTTGCAGTAAAGTGTCCTTTTAAATTGGATGTTTACCCTATATTAAAAAACTATATTCCACTAATCCAAGAATCTGGTATCCAAAGGAGTTTACAATATAAGTATCGTTGAGATATCAAGGTCAATGCATAAGCAAATATGTATCAAACAGTGACTGATGAGAAAATATGGTAGAATTTTTTAGACAACACTCAAAAGGGGAACAAAAGTTCCCCTTTTCATGGCATCCCACATTCCTGTGGTGCAGCAGTGGGGCATTATGGAATGGATGGAATAACATGGATTTATGAACACAGAGTCAATTTAGCATGCCTGAGAGTATCGAGTTTTAACAGATTGGTGTAACGTTTTAGTCTTCTTGTATAACTTGACAAAAGAGAAACCAAAAGAGGACAAAAACCACCTAATCTTGGGCAGGAGTGAAAGCATATAGGAGTTGATAAACCTATATGGTATGACGGTCTTCCTCTTTACCTAATATTGAGTTTGATGCTGGGCTGATAAGGGAGTGGTTCTTTTTCTTGTTTAATTGAATGAGATTTACTGATTTGTTTTATAAATCTGGTATAAATCTTAAGACCTCAGGTAAAAGAATGTTAACCCTGTGCATTGATGACCCAAATCAGGGGAAAGGGGCGTTTCTATGCCCTGCCCAGCTGGATTCTAATGCGAAGATGACACGGGAAGTATGCTCTCAGCATGAAGGGCAATAAAGAGAGCAATTGTGCATGTTAACAGTTCACATCTTCAGTAGATGCTCACAGGCTACTCCCCTCTGACATGGTTTTTTTTTTTTTACCAGCACAGGTCTCTAACAGGAAGCAGCATCACCATTAGTCCAGCTAATTCTTTCTTCACACTGACAGACAACTAGAGATGCTCATAATTATGTTTTCAGCAGCCTGTGTTTTTTTATTATTATTTGTGCCTGAGGTTGAGTTTCAATTTACAGTGCGAGAGTAAAGTCAATGGCTAACTGTTAATTAGAGGAATACATTTTCTTCAAACCCAAGGCTAATTTCTGCAGCTGTGAGTCACACGTTCCTTTTTTTCCTAAAAGAGTATAGTAACAGTGAAATGTAATGCAAAAGGCTGGGTACATTCAGAATAATTCACATAAGGCCCATATTTCACAGCTAAAATAACTTACAAGCACTAAAACTCCAGCATCCTTCACACCTGAGTTAAGGTATATGCACATGGTTTGCAGGTTCTAATGTTACTAGCCTTCACTTTAACAAATCATTATAATCTGAATGTTATAACTAGACATAATGTTTTGATATCAGCATTGTATTGTTGGTTACTTAAGCATTGTGTATTCAATATATCTAACATTTTTTATTTTATCACATAATGACTACTCTGTTAGACTGTGGTACAGCAGCAACACAAAGAACATAAATGAATTCAGTTATGGCTATATCATCAAAAAGAAGGATTTGATGTGAATCTAATCTTATCTCAAGCCCAAAGGAGTTCAGTCATTTTATCTTATGCTATTTCATAACATTTAATTAATCAATTCAAGAAAGTGACCACAATTAATTTACTTCACTTGGTTAATTATGTCTGAACTGGTAGCTGATTTCAATTTCAACCAGGACCTCTGTGCAGGATCTTTAAAATGAATGTTCTGTAGTTTTGTAAATTGCATGCCTTCATGGATGGTCATCAGTCAGCACCATTGCATAATTCATATGGATCAAAAAAGGGAACACATACAGAATTTGCATGCATGGATGTATACCTGCTTTTAAGCTTTCACAGACCAAGTATTTTTGCAGTGGCAAGGGAGGTAGTTGTTCTTCTCTAGTCCATTCCTCTGTATTTTTGTCACACCACTTCTTTCAGGTTTCTGAGAATAGGGATGATACCAAAAACTCCTCCTGGTCAGAGGCAGTGACACTGGCCATGGAAAATGGCTGTATCATTGCTGGTTCTCCTCCATTTACTCTGGAACAATGCCTGTGACTGTCAAGAGTAAATTCAGGGAATTTCCAGGTGTTGGGCTGAAAACGGTTTGATTTGTAGTTTCTTCAGTGGAAAACTGTAGCAGAGACACACAAAAATAAGATCCCATTTTCAATATAGGCTCAAATTACACAGATCCAACGGCCCATCTGCTTCACACACATTCCCTGCTGTTTCGCTCAACCACTCAAACACCTTCTGTTTTTGATGGGCACAATGTAAAAGCCTATTCCGCTTGCCTCATCTACCTTTCATCTCATTGGTCACATTCCTTCCTCTTCCCGTTTCCTTCAATAACATCACTGTATGCTGGAATCGAGAGAGCAGCAGCCAATACAGAAGTTGATAAATGAATTGCAGACTTGCAGAAGCACCTTCTGACTTGACTGCTGCTAAAAGTATAATAATTAGGGCACAAACAACACTGGTGTCTGCGTTTATAGAGATTGAATATTTTTGAAATGAAAGTGAATAACTAGGCAGTTGGGAGCACGTTTATTGATTCAGCACTTTCATTTCTCATGAACTTTTTGGGCTTTTGAGTCTCATGAGAACTTTTTTGCCAAAAAAACACATGTTTGAAATTCAACTATACTTAATGAGATAAACTGACCAAGTTGACAGTCCTGTTCCACTAAGAAAGCATGCAGTGGCCCATTAATGACCTTCTGCTGACAGAGACGACAGCCTGCCAGCATTTTGCAAATCGGCATGGCAGTGACCCGACATCGGCAGCTGTTGGTCCATTAGTGAACAAGCAAGGGAGGGCAGTCTAGATGAGGATCAGCTGAATTATTATGCCACTAGAGGACTGTTGAGTGCTGAATTTAAAAAAGCTGGCAGACCAATAGCCGTGTCTAACAATGGTCCAATAGGTACTTGCATGTTGGGGGAATGTGGTCTGTCCAATTCCTGTAAATGCAAGATTTGTTGATGGGTCCGGCTACTGGTTCCCACCCCTTGTCATTTGACATTCCTGGTGTAGTTTATGGTGATGTGCTTCAAAGACACATGGCCAGGTGGAGGGAGAGTGTCAGGATGTTTCTCCCCATTGGTTGTTAGCCCCTCCTGTGTTCCAGTGGTTCACAGAATGTTGTTGACAAAGTTATGAGGTTATTTCAGCAGAAAGGAAGAATTGAATTGTGATATTATTGCTATTTGAATCTTGCTGTAATGTGTCAGGAATGGCTGTCCCCATGTATGTTATGGACTGAGTGAAATTGAATCATTCAGTGCAGACTGTGAATGTGTGCCTCCTCTCAACACAACATGCCACAGAGTAGGGTAGTATCCATGCTATTTGCATTTACTTTGGATCAAACGTACATGCAAACACGTACACTTCTATTGAACATCCAGAGGTCATCCTCAGGGCCATGTCCAATGGACACGGTCATGGCCTTCGGCTCAAACACAGCACGAAAGATGACATCATGCATTCCACACATCCATCATTACTTTGTTCACCTTTCACGCGACCATGCAAATTGTTCAACATTTTCAAAGCACTTTAAAGAAAGGAACTTTCTATGCACTGGTGAATACCATACATAAAAATATCTTGAAAGTTACTCATGAACCCATTGATAAAAAATACACTACTTTTTCCATAATTTATCAAAAGTTTTGAAAGGATAATGAGGAGAATGTCCCGTTCTCCCTGGGTAAATTACCCTATTTTAGCCTTATTGCAAGTGTCAGGACTGTGGTCCCGAGTGAATAGGCTCAGTGACTTTGTGGAAGGGCATAGTCATTTTCTGTGTAATTGGAATACTTTGTCATTCAGGGGCATTGTGTCTGGGCTGAACTGGAGAGATTAGGGCCTTGGAATGTCTCTCTGCGGCTGTGAGCCACTCAGGCTACAGTCACGTTTCATTCAAAAACAGATGGACGGGTTCTTCCAAGAAGACTCTAATGTATTTCTCCTACGCTGCCAAGATCCCCATGCAGAATGGAAAGCGGGTGTAAATGATGGAGATTTGTTCTATCAGTCCTGTCACGAAGTCCGACGGACAGCGCTTACAGAGACACAAGATGAGGCTTATCTGATTAATGTGACAAGAGGAGTGGGAAGAATGCATTATCAGTGCGGTGGATCCATTTGAATGGCTGGGAGAAGGAATCCTGGGGGTGTCAGAGCAGCGGGATTCCTGTCTTTAGCATTCTTGGTCCTCCGTCTCTGGGCGCACAATGAAATTAAACCTTGCTGCGCAATTACCATGTGAATCACCGCTGTCGTCCTCTGGAGTGGGCCATCCATGGTGACGCACTGCAGTGCAGTGCATTTCTCCGGCTCGTTTCTTAACCCAGAACTGATGACAGGGCCACTTGAGAACCGACTTTTTGTTATTTTCCATAGCAGAGGCTCTCACATACTTTCATATTTAGCTGGGTCTTAAGCAGTTTCAGAAAAGAAATGTAAAAGTTAGAAAAGTAATTTTTAAAAAAAACTACCTTCATTCCTGAAAAATCAATACCCTTCTCCACACTCACCACATTCAGCCTTGTCTATTTACAAGATTATTAAAGTTGTAGTGAATGTATATAATGGTCTTATTTCAAGTATAAGTCAAGTTTGTAATGTCTTTGTAATTGTTAGTCAAGTGGAACCTTATTCTTTTTTGGCTACTATAGATTTGCACATTGTTCTACCAATGTCACATGGACCAAATTATAACATTACAATTACTTTCTACGGGTAAACATATTTTGCCTACTCTCAACTTGAGTATGTTTTAGAATTTGTTTATACTCTGATCATTTTCTTTTTAATTTCATAGCTACTAATTTCATATGTGTACTATTACTGCTTACAGTCATTTCATTTATTTATATGCCTGTTCATTTGGGGATGAAGATGCAGTTGTTCAGCTTGTCAGTGGTTTTCAAAAATCAATATAGAAAATATGAAGTGAGATATCAGTTTGCAGGACAAAATAAATACATGTGTATTTTAACCATTTAATGCATCAGTCAAATGCTTTCCATGAATTAGCAGTGATAAATGGGCAATCTGAAATCATGGAATTAGTCATTATAACATATGTTATCACATTATAACGTCAAGATTTTTCTAACCTGCACTGTCAACGGACAATGGCACTAGGCACAGATCTATGGATGCTTAAGAACAGCAGAACCACGGGAGCATGTTCTCATGTTAGGAGCAGACATCGCTAATGGAGTTGAAAAACATGTGCATGAGAAAGCTGCAGAATCCCAGTCAAGCCTCTGCATTTTCAGAGCCCTGGAACTGGTACGGCATTTCTATTCTTCGCTTTGTTTTCTCGCACTGTATGCTTAAATATAGCACAAGCAATACGGCTGTGAGTTCATCAAAACAATGTAATGATGGATTAAGGGTTCAAGCTTATAGTCATCTTTTAGTCATGCATGATGGGGTGATAAACAACATATGAAGGATAAACGACACGGCTGAAAAGACCTTCACATTTATTTAGACACATGAAGGAATTACATACTACCATTCTTAGATTACAGTCTTTTAAATCCGCAAATATGGAATATACAGTCTCATCAATTGTTCCTGATGGTCTTCCTTAGAGTCCAATCTTTTCACTGTTTGTTCAGATTTATATTTCACAGTGTGCATTTGTCAGTGAAAAGTCAAGGTTCTGTAGTCCCTCTTCCTTTCATACAGTCATGCAGTCACCTCTCAAAACAGAGTGATAATATCATATGTGCTGCAGTAGTCAAAACTGTCATTACTCTGCAGGTGCAAGAAGGACTACTCATGGCAGTTGCATCTTCAAAGTCTCACTGGATAAACCCTGAGTTAATCTTAAATTTAAACAGTGATTATTGCTGTTGGTAATATCTCTCAAAATCATATGGGAGAGAATCTAATACCACTTGAAAATATTGCTT
This sequence comes from Albula goreensis, assembly GCA_022829145.1. Taxonomy (NCBI): domain Eukaryota; kingdom Metazoa; phylum Chordata; class Actinopteri; order Albuliformes; family Albulidae; genus Albula; species Albula goreensis. The sequence continues at coordinate 59,499,554 of CM040741.1, read as the reverse complement.
GCTGCTCTTGAATCACCCTAAGGATTGGCCTAGATTGAAATGATTCAGATTGAAACCTCAACTGACAAAGAGAGAATTACTGGAGATTAAGGGTCAGGTTCTACGTCTTAGCAGGCATGGAGAAGGAGTAGAGGCTTATTATAATTACTGCTTCACGAAACTCGACTGTACTTAATGCTATTGTGAGTGAATGTGTCATCCCAGAGACCAACTGTGCTTCTTTATCAATGTGCACCATCCTTGTAATCCTCCCTTACTGTGTTGTGCCATTGTGATTGCAGGGCTAAGTCGTTTACACCCAAGCAAAAAGCTGAAATACGGGGTCTGTTTAGATCTTGAGGTGGGCAACTTAACTTCTGTGAATTACTACATAGGGTTGACCCATTTTTGACTTGTTCTGACTTGAAGACTTCATAGTCAGAGTTCAGATCCACAAAGTTCAACCAAGATTTGTAACACCAAGCTTTACTAAGAATGTTCCATTTTAACTTTATCATGTGTGAATCTCCCAGGTTTGACCTTTCATATCTCAAGTCAAAAATATGAAAGTGATACTTGCATAGTGGAAGCATTCTGCTCACATACCAATCACCTGCAAACACACCTCGAAGTAGCATGTAAAAAGGAGACATAGGATAGAATATACGGCCTCTTCACAGCTGAATCAAACCAATGCATGCTTGACATAGTTCTGCTGCTAACTCCCTTCAGGTATACTGGACACCAGAAAGGTTTGCTAATCTAATAAATCAATAGTCAGTGAGAAAGAGCAGGTCAAAGTGAAATGGGGGCAGAAAGAAGTTCTGTGATTTGTACAAACATACTTGTTTCAAAAGAAACTTTCTGGAGGCTTAAAGTGAAAAGCAAGAGAATGGGAGGAGAAAGAATCTCACCATAACAAACAAGACCGGAATTACTCCACAGACTCTCTGTGTTTGAGGAAACTCATATCTGTGATAAACCTAGCTCTTTGTTTTTGTCTGAAAAGATGGCTCCTAATTTACAGCAAATACATTTGTGTATACAGATTTTTAAAAGGGCTTGGCAGCAACTGATGCAAGTATAAGTCAGTATTAGTGCCGTGTGCAAAGGCTTACACGTAATCGGGCCTTTATCTTTGTAAAGTAGGACACATCTACCCATACTTTGATATAAATGAGATGTGTAGGTCCTCAGCCTGTTTTTGGCAATGACCTGGGTAACTGAAAACAACTAAGATAGAATACACATCTTCTGGGCTATGTTGAAAAAATGGATCTAGCTAAGAAGTGCTAAAGTTAGTAGATAAAATACTGGGATTTAAATGACATAATTAGACATGACTGAAAACATTACAAAAAGGCTGTACCTCTAAAAATGTTTAATTTGCATGGGAAACATATGCTAATCTAAATCTACAGGAACTGGGGATAGATCTTTTGCACTTTGCATGGTTATAAAAATCTGACTCATATCTCTTTCTAACTAAAGTATATAACCATGCATCCATTTTCTATTCAGTGATGAACTGTGATCGTCTCCCTTGATGATACACATTTTAAATATCCAAGGCATCATATCTAGCTACCAAATGAAAATACTCATCTTCACAAAAACAGCAACAGCAAAACTGCAAGTTTAATAGACTCATATCCTTATATAACACCAGTGCCATAAATATTCAAACAAACAGAAAAAGACAACAAGAATATAGATCAAAAGGAACTTATTATATCCACTGAAAATGTGTGTTTGCCTGGTTTTCGTTTGAGCAGCAAAAGTCTTTATAACTTGGCTGTAAATATGCAACACATCCTTAATGTGCTCATATTATATTTGGTTAACAGCAGTTAATAGACAAATTGTAACTCTGTGTACACTATACAGTCCTTACATATTTATGCAGTACTGAACTGTATGACTGTAATAGTAATATTGTATTAGTGGAGATGAGATTTGTTCATTATTTGATCCTCAGGATTTCCTAAATGCATCAACCAATCTGGATCAATTGGAAAGCATGCACAACAAGTCTCCATATTAACTAGCTGTCAAATCACTGCAGTTCTGATGATTACAGAAATAATTTGGCACCCCTGTGCTTAAGAGGCGGTGAATTAGAGAAGTCTCAGTAGCTTTGTAGATACGGTGGGCCTGGTTACCTTTGATGGACTGCTGAAGCGTGGGCCTGCAATCATGGCAGCTGCCTGTCATCTGTGAATAGTTGTGTTTTTAGTGGTGCGTTTGCTGGAGCCCCCTACAGAGACAAGAGGGGACTTCCTGCTCGCATGTGCTGAAAACGTGCCCCTGGGCCCACAGGCGCAGGGGGCTCATGTCTGTGGGCTGTTCTCTGTTTTTAATAAGCTCCCGCTGTTCACACATCACAGAGGCAGGGGCGGCCTTCAAAATCCCTCACTTCCCCTTCTAACTGGGATGATACAAGTTTGTGAGGTGGACAAGAAGAAAACATTCAAATGGAACAGTGGACTGGAGCTAAGCACAGGGTTTGCTCATTGGGGAAAAATACTCTGCATCCACTGCATGGTAATGTAAGTGGTCACCATGGAAGAAATAAGAGGCTATATGGATTGTATTCATGATTGGAGAAGTTCAGTCTGAAAAGTATACATTTTTTTTTGTTTTTGGGCTCTGTTAAAGACCCCTGTTTTTCCAGGAAAGATCTCATTACGTTACTGTCTTTGTGAAGCCAGCTATTTGAAATTGTGACGATTCATACATGTTTCTGGGGTAGTGAGCTGCTATCTGCTAACCACTTATTGGTTGACTTTTATTTTTTTTTCTTTCATGTTATTGACTTGAAAGTAAAAGAATTATATGTGTCCACATCTGTGAAGTAACACAGAAAGGCCTTGGGATAATTTAGGCTGAGGAGTAATCATTTCTTTGACTGCTCACATTCTGCCATCGTCTTAAATTAAAGACAGAAAGTTGAAATATGCAAATCAGCAGAATCATTGGCAAAATATATACCACCTCTGCTTTTATTTAAATGTGCATTTTAATGTTTAAAAACTGTGAAATGTAATTTGATCATGAAGTATCACACTTGGTCACCAGGAAATAAAAATCTTTCTGTGTGCAATATTATTTAATATTGCAATGCATGCTGCAGTCTATTAAACACATTTCAGTCCCACAGCATAAAAGTATAGGCTACATTTTTACATTGATTTAAGAAATTGTGTTGTTATATCTCAGACCATAGAGGAGCAGGTGGTATTTTTATTATATATTATATATTTAGTATATATTAATTTTATGACAAACCAGTGAAGTATACAGGCAATCACTAGGACTGTATCAGAAATTGTTTTGTTTTTTTTTACTATTTTATTAATCACATAGGGGTGAATCAGACAGTATAAAAGATGGTAACAGTAATGCTAAAAAAAGCCCTGGTCGTCCAGAGTTGACGGATCAGAAAATGCGCTGACAGGACGGTAAGATCAGCTCTTGAGAGCCCTGGCCATCTCTAAACCAACCTGGCCCTGGTGGAATGAGGCCAGCTGTGTCCTGCTACAGGGTCAACGAATGGTATTGCCGAGGCTAAAGGGCTCAGTCTATAGCGGTGGTGAGAGCCTGTAATAACTAAGCTACTCTGGAGGCTCCTATTGTGTATTTCTGTATTGTTGATCAAACACGTATGCTAATGGAGTACTTATGAGAGAGAAGAGAAGCCTAAGCCTGGGATTAGACACCATTTATGTTTCTCTCAGCTTTTTACATTGAGTTTTGGCCACTTAAGGGGGAAGGACTATCATATTTTTGAATTACATGTAAGCATACTAAATCTAGTATGCTACACTATTTTTTTATTTTTTCATTTTTCAAGAGTTTTTCATACCCCTTCATGGCCCCATTTCAAGGCTTTCTATCTTGCTAAACTACAACTCTCCTCCATTATCCTAATTCCCCTTTACAGAATGGCTTCAGGTCTTTGAGGAGCATTACAGGCATATACTTTCACACAATTAATGAAAAAGTTCAGGGATGGTGCAATCAGCTTCTTATCAAACACATCACAACACAATCGTTGTAAAGACTGTTTGAGTTTTTGAGGTTTTTTAAAGGCACATTTCATTTGGGCTGTGTGGTCTCAGCCCACAGAAGCTATCAAAGCAGGATAGCTGGTGTCCATTTGGCTTCCACACACTACAGTGGCTTCATTGCTCACAAACAGACCTTCATCTTGGCCTACATCCACTGACACCCTGCGTGGACATAGACGGCTAGATGGTTTTTCATTAATGCCAAAGTTACACTCGCTCTTTTCAAGTTTTGTCCTAAAAGCTTAATCCTGCTGTAAAAAAATGGGTGAATTAGGACAAACCCTGACTCTCTCTCTCTCTCTCTCTCTCTCTCTCTTTCTCTCTCTCTCTCTCTCTGTCTGTCTCTCTGTTTCAGTAGTCTCTTAAAAGTATGGTTAGAAATCTTCACTCGGGAGAAAAGGACACCAAACCAAAATTCAGAACAGCTGCTGGGTGTCCTGCTTAACTCTGCTAATTATAAACTCAGTGGGCTTCCCCCTCTCCATCTGGTCATGTGCCACTTAATTAGGGACACTTTTAATTGATGAAAGTAAGCATGCAGAAAACTTAAAACCACAGACAAAATTAGCATTCAGCCCTGGTAAATTTCTTCTGGGTGATTTCCTGTTATATTACTGGTAGACTGTTTTGTTTTATTAAGCCGCATTCATCCATCAATGTCATTCTAAGAGTTCTGTTCGGATAAACATTGGTTTTCCTCTGTCATTTAATTCATTTTCACCACATTTATTGGTTTATAAACTTGAGTACAGAGAAATCATCAAAGCTTTTTGAAAGCTCGGTATCTAACCCTTCCAACTTGCTTATATATTTCATCAAATAATTGTTGAATGAGTAATGAACATCGATTTTTGCACCATATGTCTAATCATTTTTATAATTTAGCAACAAAGAATATAATAGTTTGAGTTATGGCCATGATAAAACAAGGAAATCACGTGCATGTAGCAATGGGAGACTGTAGCTACAAACTCCAGACAAACTGTCTCAGTTTAGCTTGACATAGCCACTAAGTCTAAAAACCACTAAACTCTAAAAATTTCTCCGGACAGAAATATTTTAAGTATGGTTTTCTCCACTTTCAACGTTGATAAATACGTTGAGGCAGCACTTAATCCTGCCTCCAGTGAGTGATTAAAAAACTTGCAGCAGCTTAGAGAATTATTAAACAGCTTACTACAGCCCTTATCAAACAAGCATTTTAATTTGTACAAACTCATGTGAGCTGTTGAGTTGGATGGAAAGCCCACTGGTGACTAACACACTTGGCAACAACATTCAGATTGAATGAAAGCTGTTTACAGCTGCTGGTTACAGTTTCAGAGGGCTTCCAGACTCTGCCCTGGGCAAGGTTTCATGAAAGTGGGACGATTTTGCAATCCTCATATTTTATTACATTGTTCAACAATTTCTTTGAACACATCATAGCATGTATTCCATGAATACAAACATTAATAGCCACCAGACAGTTTAGTAAAATGAATGAATGATGATGATGATGATGATGATGATGATGATGATGATGAAAAAAGAAGAAGATGATGATTTTGGTCTTGGCAGTGGTGGTCAGGATAATCATATTATTTGTCTTATTATTATTATTTAAATAATATAAATCATTGTAAATCATTATTTGTCATGTTGCTTACATGACAGTGTTGTACAATGGTGAGAGAGCTGGTCACTGAGGTTGCAATTTTGATTTCCCGCTAGGGTACTGCTGTAATATCCTCAGTCAAGGTACCTAATCTGAATTGCCTCACCAAATATCCTGATGTACACATTAATAGTGTGTAGTATGTAAGTCTGTGAGCTGCTCTGTGTAAGAGTGTCCACTGAATGCTTAAATGTGCAGCTAAACTTCCCAGCTGAATGTAGTGAACAGATTCTCAATGCATCATTCATCCTATTAAGATTTAACTTAACTCCACCTAGCTGTATCATGTTTGGTTCTCTGCAAATCCAGAGGAATCCCCCTTGCTGTTGGAACTCATAGGTGCAGTGTTGACAGTTATGGATGATGTAATGTTTTATGTCTTTACCCCACGCATCACAGTTGGGACCCAGTGAAAGAGGGTGGATTACTTCCCATGGAAATCCTGCTGTTCATGACACTTCAGCCGAGGACATCACATTCAGGGGTCACCAGCTTCCCAGCTGAAGGTCCCTTTAAGGGTTCCTGTCCCACTAGACTAACTTAAATGGTTTTAAAAGGAGGGGTGGCTGACCCTTGACCTTTGAGTGTTGGGGCAGAGATAGATTGGCCACTCCTTGGCTCAATGCAACTGGAGTTTTTCATTCCTCAAGGATTATAAAGCACTGAACTGGTCAGTGGACATGGAGCTGGCCCCAAACGTGCCAATATTGACAACCAACCACAGGTTTCCCTTCCCTTAATTACATTTCCAGTTCATTTGGAAAGGCTGATGAAAAATCACAGTTGCTGATAATTGAAAGCAGGCTGGGCTGTTTGATGATTGAGTTTGGCACTTTTCATCTTTCTTCAGAGAGTTGGGAATCTTTTATTTGTTTTGTACTCGCTTACTTCAGTGGAGAGATAATGTTTTCTGACAGGATTTTAGGTTTAAGTAGTCTTTGCAGTTATTTTGAAGTGCAGTGAAAATATGTGATCCCTCTTCCCCAAATGAAAAACTGTACAGCAGGGAAATTGCAAGGCATATGCCCTGAGTATCTCTGATTAAAAGCTCAAACGATATTTCAAAAAGAAGGTAAACAGTTTATACGGCAGCCTCAATGACACACAGAGGTTGTAATTAGGTCTTCTTGTTGAAAGAATCGTGACGTTTTATCTTCCTATTTTACTTTAAAGATAGGCCCTTTGCATTCCTGTGGACGATAAGTAGCACAACAAATAATACTTATGCAGTTAATAATTACAATTTGACAGCTTAAATAAGCATTATCTAAATCAAGCAGTACACCCTTATCACACTGTGCGTAATAATGGTTTTTGGATTCATAACCATGATAGATCATTTTAAAAACTTCCTCCACTGTAAAATATATACTCTCTATGTCATTTGCCTCAACAAAATGTCACCTTCATTTCAGCTTTATGTATATTAAACTTCATTCCAGATCAACAGGGTTTTCTCCAATGACGTCATAACTCCCTCCACACCGCAGCCATCATCATGAATTTTTTAGTGATACAAAGTTAATGTAACTGAAGTGGTTAGCCATTATCTGTACATAGATGCATGTTTTTGAATATTTGGCTAGAATTTACCATTTCTGACATATGACAATTTGGTTGAAGAAATAATTATATCTTAGACAATTCAGTCAAAAGCATTAAGATATGGTGCCATTCCCATGTGTTCCAGGTATAATACACCTTGATCCGGTTTGAAGAAAGGGTGTACTACAGAACTATCAGTGGGAAAGAAGCAGATTTTTGTATATCAGCTTTAAAAACATTTGCATTTCCTTTATTAAATTGTCTAATGACACTGATATTCTGTATTTCTATTCTGTAATCTATTCTGTAAAGAAGCAAAGAAAATACATGAAGGTAAATAAAATTATTCTATTTAACAAACTTGCAGGGTTTTATAAGAGAGCAAAATGAAAGCATAAAAACTTCTATTTGTCATAAAACTTTCACTCATCAACCCTTATTGCTGTAGCTGCTCTTATTTTCAGAAGATAATTATTGGTCCTTAAATTTACATTACATTGGTCCTTACATATTGCAAAATATACAAATTTTGAATGCATATTTATACATGTTTTCTCTTTACTTATTTTGAATATACATAGTTATTTTACCTCTTGTGACCAGTATAAATATCATTGATATTAGCCCCATGTTGTCTTTTTTTCTTACATTTGTTCCTTAGAAAAGAACGGTGCCGGTGAAGTTCTCATTTTCATCTTTCATTTTTTTGTGTTTGATACATTATAATGTAGAGGAGGAAATCAAATGGAATTTTCAATGAGGTTTTAAATTGATATTCTGTGACATGCATGTAAGATTCAATATACTTTTGGGGTAGTGTCTAATCAGTAATACCTGAAGGTCCGTGGTTTATTGACTCAAGTCTGATTATGTACATTTTTAATCATTGAAAACGAGTACAAGGGGCACTCGCTGCTATCCAGCGCTATATTGACTTTCAGTGCACATGGTAAAGAATGTCAATGGAGTAAAATGGCGATTGAGCTTTGGAATCGCATTTTACCATCTATAGCAACTGCAAAAATGCTGTTGCAAATTTTATATATCAATACACATTCTACTTTGTCCTAAAAATGTTATTTGCAAATACAGTTCTAGGTCTCATAGTTTAATTATTATTAATTTCTCTCATAGTTTTACACCCGATACTGCAGTGTCATGGTGTGGAATGATAAGGACTTCCTGACAAACAGAGCACCAAAGCCAGTGGAAGCCAATCCCTGATTGTGACCCAAAACCAGCTATCATGTGACACAGGAAACCTGAATCACAGTCTGTCCCCAAACCTGACATACTGCCACTCACATGCAAAACTGAAAAAAACTATGTACAGTAAAATCATTACAGACTGGGTTTATTTAGCTGGCTCATTGTGAAGAAGGATAGAATTCCTCTCCATCAGGTAATCAATGTTTTAGGAAGTTAGCAGATTCCTCACTAAGCAACACTGTGGGAGACATGGTAGTGGAGGATACTACATCTTATCCACGAGATAAGACACGCAAACGTTCATCCTGACAGCCGGTGCCAGTGGGACTGATTCTGTTTTTCCAGACCCAGTCTTTGCTGACTGCAGGTTATTTCACTGACCAGACCCTGCGTGAAACCCATCATTTACCGTTTACCATTCTGCCTGCATGTGACAGACTTTCACGATATTTCATCCCATTTCCTCTCTGCTGCGCACAGTACTAATTTAGATATCACCAAGTGGTTAGCTCATAATGGAATTAAAAGCATGTTAATAATTGGTAGCCCGAATGTTGTGATGACTTTTTTCAGCAGGAAATTTTCCCACATGCATGTCTCCGTATAGCAGAGTCACAAGGCAATACAAAAATATTAAATGGCCAAGATAAAAACCTCTAATGTGTGGCTAATACAAGAGGAAAGAAATTGTCCCTCTGTGATAACAAGAAGTCTTTTGAGGCCTAAAGCACAACATGATCTATTTTTCAACAAAGGAACTCTTTACTTGTTGTTGTTTTTTTTTTGTAAAAGAAAAATGTAGTAACATAATAAGCTTGTAATGGGTTAGGCTGCTGTGAGAGGCAGTCACTGGTTTTTGCCAGCTCAGTGGAGCAGGATAGGAGTAGCGCTGTGCCCTTTCCACCCATGAAAGGAGAAGCCAGACACAAGCTCTGGGTGACCAAATCGTGTCCCTCTTTGTACTGGGCCCAACACCGGAGGCTGGTGTGGAGTGCACTAAGGCCGCCTCTGAAGCTCTGTTGGGCCTCAATCAGATGCCCTCCTCTCTAAAAACCGTTGCAGGCAACGTTTCCACCCAGACAGACTTCAGAGAAACGGGACCCCTTGTCTAAGGTTTAGGGGCTGGTGAATGAAGTCCCTTGTTTGGGTCTGGATTAAGGCTCTCTTCGTTATCACTGGCTGTTTGAAATGGCTTCATTCTTTCCCCTCGCTTTTTTGTCTGCTATCTTCGGAGGTGCAGCAGGTGGTCTTGGGAACCTCTCCAGCTCCCTCCCAGGCATGCGAATGGGGGGAGGCTCTCAGCAGGTATGAAATGGATGGGGAGAATGGTGGGGGGAGGGTGGGGACCTGATGTGCCCCCACACACTCATACTGTTAGGCTGGGCACTGTGAAATCATCTGGCCATGACCACACCCCCCACCCCCTCTAACCGTTTCCCTCACCCTCCCATTCATCCCTAAATTCCACACATTCAACAACCCATTGAAACCTCTGCAGGGAAAATGGGTATCCAATTAAACACCAGAGAAAAACGTACTGAAGGCCACATTAACTTTGAAACTTCCCAATCAATATCCCTTTATGCTCTGCATTCCCCAGAAACTGGTATTTGTAAAGTGTTTTCTGCTGAGAAGGGGATGTCATCCAAAATTTGCACTGAACTCCATCCACTTCTGTGATAGAATGGAATGGCATTGTGGGGGTCAGTTATTTTAGGATTTGTACACAAAATGGATTTTATGGTCAGTCTGAAATAAGCTTTAGTTTCACACTATTTTCAAATCATAAAGATTTATGATGCAATTGTAACTTGTCTACAGTTTAATCCAAACAGAGGCTGCGCTGGGAAAGATTTATACTTCACTTCATTTTATATTGTGAAGAATATAAGTATGTATGAATATAAGTATATAAGTAAGTATCTATGTGTAGTTCTTCAGATTGAAATATGGTATAATAATAAATGACATAACATTTATTGGATTTTTGTATATTTCAATTTTTTGTATATACTTGTTTTTACTGAGGATGGGAAAATAAGGCTTGAAACAAATCTGGATGTAATTATGACTGTGCTTGTGTAAAAATACTTTTGATCTATCAGAGATGAAAGCATTGTAACTCCCACCTGGATTAATTTGTCCTTAACTATGAACCACAATCAATGAAACAAATGAAATTAAACTACACTGTTCAGTAAAATTAGAAATCACTCAAAGAAGGGAAAAAGAAATGTGAAAAACTAATACATGCTCTGACTCACTAGTCAAAGTTTACTTTATGTTTAGATTGAATTCAGTGGATAATCCTTTCTTAATGGATTCTATCTTGGATGCAGTACAATGTAAAATAGCATGTTTAAAAATGAAGAAACAAGTCATACTACAAGAAAGGCTTGCTACTGCTTACAGAGAAGTGAAAAAGAAACATTCTGGAGTTAAGAATCTCAACCTTACTCCACCCAGCAAACATGCAGGCAGAGTTTGGAAATGCTATATCACAGTAACATTGGTACATAATTCCAATCTCTGTTTACATGATAAGGCGTGCTTCCTGAAATCCCATTAGCGAGAGCAACACCCTCTTTCTTACACTTTGTGTTATTTTGGGTGCTGGTAACTTGATCCAGAGACAATGTGCTGCTGACCATGTTTCATTTGGAGGAGTAAAACTGTGTGAGTGTGCACACGTGTGTTTGTGTGTGCCTGTGTCTCCAAAAGCCCAGAATGCAGCAGATCCCAGGCCTCTGTAATCATCTCTCACTAGGAGAGAGCAGCCATTTAGTAGTGAAGAAACCAGAACAGACTCAATGTTTGAGTGTGCCCATGTATGTGTATATGTGTAAGTGTGCTCATGTATGCCTATATGTATGTATGTGTGTGTGTGTGTGAGTGTGTGTGTGCCATCATCATCCAGGGGAAAAACATTTCCAGCAATTTACAACCGCCTTTGATCAGCCTTCCCATCCAATAAAGAATGTTCCAGAAATCTGAAATTCAAATGACCCCATTCCCACAAAGGTGCAATTTCGCTTCTGAATGCCCTAGGACATTCAGACAATTTTTCATTTAGGTGACAGTTTTGTAAAGCATCAACTCTCATTAGCAGTGTGGCATGAGGGAGAAGGGGAGAAGAGATTCTCTTGGATTCAGATTGAAGTGTCAGAGTCTCACTGTGACAGTGGCACCACTGTGTCCTGTGCCATGTGACACACTGCTGCACAAGAGGGAGCTCGGATACGGTTCATGGATCCGTGTTGCTGCGGGCTGTGTTCCTCCATGCTAATTTTTTTTTTCTTGCAACGTGCCAGATTAGCTGGTAGCAAGTCCGTGGGACACACTTCCCAGTGTCAGGGGCCTGTGCCTGTGCCATAAATGTAAAGTACGTGTTTGGCAATTGTTAACATACCAGACACGCAGGAAATTCCACTTCCTGGGAAACTCTATTAGCTGACATTAGAGGCAATAATAAAAGCACACCTGGGCTGATTAAGAGCACTTTAAAATGAAATAACTGAGTGCTAGGCCTGCCTTAGCATGTGGACATTTACTATTGGTTGAAAGGTGACTAGACCTTTCCTGCCCATATAATTGAGGTAATAAGGGTAGTGTGGAGTAGAGGTGAGGGAGGAGGACCTGTGACCTGAGGAGTGTTGGTTAGAATACCACATGAAGTGTTCCTTATATAACAGTGAATAATGCACTAACCTTAATTGAATCAGAAATAGCTGTGCAAATGAGTAATATTTCACGTATGTACATTCCACTTGGAAGAGGAAAAAGGCTGGGTAAAGAGTCATATAAATCAATTGGAATTTTGAATGCCTATATTAAATCTCCAGGAATTTGAAATATGTTTATTGAATACGATGATCATATGCTAATAATGGGATCATAGGGCAGGGCAAAGTGGAAATATGCTTTCTGAAAAAAAGGAACCTGAAGCTTAACTTGAACAAAGCACTGAAACAAGGCTAGGAGCCATTTAAAGCCCTAACACAGAACTGCCAGCTGGAACCAAATTTCCTTTGCACGCACTGGTGAAGGCTGCTTTGGCTAATGTGATAATTGGTTTCTCTTTAACAAGTGGTATCTATGACATTTCAATACTGACCGAGAGACTTATTTCACAAGATCCCTGCTTTCACGCAATTCTCCTGCTATGATTATATATAAATTAGCCAATGTCGATATTTAAATGTCAATACACCATGTCCCTTCCAACTTTATGGAGCCTATACAGTTAAGAAAAAGTCATTTCTTCAATTGCCCTGTTAAGCCTGTTTTGGCCTTTAAATTAACATAATTTTAGTTAGTCATTAGTTTTTTTTTTCTTTCTTTGCTCCATGATCTGCAGAGTCTCCCTTTGTTCAGCGGAACCCGTCCTTTGAACAGTAAGGCTTGAGCGGTTCTTTATTCTGCTCAAAGGCTGTTACAGTGCCTGAGTCACAGTGGACGGTTCAGCTGAGGGAAGAGCAGCTGAATCTCAAACATACAGATCAGGTGCATTACATATGCGCGCTGCCGTGTTCTCTCTGCTGAGCTCCCAGTGAGAACTGGTTTCTCTAACCTACTTTGTTTCACCTTCTCCACCCAGTGCTGGTATGTAGAAAGAGGCTGACCAGTCACTGCTTTGTTAAACCAGCTATTGGGCCCTAGGTTACCTTATGATGCATGTGGCAGCTTTGTTTCCAGTGAAACTATGGCATGTTGGTGCTCAGGGCTGTGGAGCACTCCACTAAAATGGAAAATAGAAAAATGTACAGAAACAGAGGATACTTATACCTTTTAGGCTGACATGCAGGAAATAGAGTATGAGCACATGGAGGCCTTATTACCAAAACAGGCCAGGAAATAGGTGAATGTGCACTGAACAGTTTGAAGTGATAAGGTTGTGCAGGAAATATCCCTTCCTCCTGTATGTTGAAGGTTAGTGAGAGGAACAGAAAAACCTGAACTGAAGACTATGTTTGTTCCTTTCACTGTCCAGGTGGGCGGGGCTGTGTGTGTTGACCTGCAGTGGCATTCAGAAGCCAGTAAAACTGGTGTTTCTCAACCTGCCTCTGGGAGTCATTTTCGACAGGAATGTAAACACGCGGTATGCTCAACTCCCAGCGCTCGAACGGATGTAAGCAATGGTTCAACACAAGCTCGGGTTTACGAGACACTGAACACTGGTGGGAAAAATACATAAATATATAAATATTACTTGTTCATGCTGGGCTACAGATATGTTCAAGGGTTAGTAAATGAGAATGCCTTGAGGGGATATTGTGAGAAATTAGTACTAAGGAATAAAAGGTTGGAGAAAGCACTTCTCCCTTCTTGCATTTTGTCAAGAGTACATTTTTAAAAAGAAAAGCAAAGCCTTTTACAGTTGGCTGATGATGTAGTCCTATGCAGAAAATTAAAGAAAGGGCTTTTATAAAATTTCATGTTCCCCCTTAAACCCCCACAGTTTGCAGATAAAGGTCATGGTTGCCAAGGTGACTTAACAAAAAAGGGGAGCTGTCTGGCTCAGTTTCTCTTGTTCCTGAGCACATGCCTGACTAAAGCCAGGCCGTAGATAAAATGATTTCAGTTTCTCCATTACAGAACAAAGTCTTAATAATGCACTGGATTTAATAAGGGACAATAAAAGTCCTCTGCGCCTTCTAAAGCTGCCTAAAAATGTGAAAAATGTGGTAATGACTTGGGCTGAGTTTCGGTTTCCTCATTCCATAAAACTATGTGATGGATGTCAAAATATTGTTAGAGCACCAAGTTTCAAGAGAAAATAACTTTTAACAGCAAACACTGCACTGGATGCATGGAACGCACACAAAAGCTTTACTTCCAGCTTTACACATAGCTTATGCCCTAGAAATATAACAAGAGGTATGAACATCATGCAAGCCAATATGCAAATGGAAAAGCCATAAAAGAACAACAGACACAAATTAACAGAAGACAGCCAGAAATTGTTTACAGTAAAGAGAAAAACTCTTTGATCTTTATTAGCCATGAATTTCACATTGTGAAAAAAAATCACTTGTACAAAGTAATGTTAAACTGCAGTAGTCCAAAAAATCAGAGCAAAAAGTAAAACTGACATTAAACCATTTTCTCTTTTTTGTGCATTTTCCATTTTGATGTGAATGCATACAGAACATCAGCCAGATAAAGAACATCTCCGATCAGTCTCATTCAAGCAGGTGTCCAACCCCATGAAAAAAATAACCTCGACAATTACGGAAAAAAAATGAAAGGGTGCTCATTGTTGACTGTTACTACGGCAACCCCAGGCCTAAATGAGAGGAACCCTCTTATCTGATGTTGAGGATTTGAAGTGCAGTGTGCTGTGAATGGCTTTTGGGGTCGAAACTAGGGGGACGGTGCAGATTCGGAAAAGCGGAACAGTTTGCTAGAATTCCCCAATCAATTCTGCTAGGCAGGGGTCCCTGAGTGGAGAAAGCTCCACCTTTTTTTCTGGAGGCCGTGTGGCAAATCCACAAGCCGCAAAGTCACAGTAAATAATGCCTGAAGCCCTTAGAAAATGCCAGTGTGTAATTGGACTGGGTGATGAGTCTTGCTTTCAGCAACTTTGATATGTTATAATTATGGTACATCACATTTCACATCAAATCTAAATGTGGCTCATTCAAACATTTTGTTGCTGTTATTATCCTTTTTTATCTATTAAATAAGAAGGCAATTTCATAGTGTTTTAAAATGATCTAGTTAGGGCATTTCAGCATCACTTAAATTTGTACGTTTTACTGAACATTTATGTCACGCCTGCACATTCAGAAACCAAACAAGCCTTACTAAGCCTGACAATACCAAGCTATTCACTTAGTAGTATGCAACACCATTTTGTCTTTGGAAATCTTTCTTTTGATGTGATGATGGGCAGTTATGTAAGTTAACAGCATTCCGTGCTGATGATCAATGCCAATCAACCCTAAATAAAACATTACAGTTGGATTCAACAGGGGTAGGAACATGCTCTTTGTCACACAAGCAGCCATTGATTATGTGATTCACTTTAAACTACATTGACACTCAGGGAAACCCAGCCATTACACATCACAGCTGTTCACTGAGACATCTGCTTTTTTACATTCCTTGTGTTACAAATGTATATAGCCTTTTCCCAGAGTTAGCATGCATCATTTCTGGGTCTGGCCCCAGACACTAGTAGTGGCCATTTTATTGAAGCCCCCAAATTTTAGCTTTTTTTATTCATCGCAGCTCAGGCAGGGAGAGTTGGGAGCTGAGGTCTGAGCTCTTTTGGCACGGCTGGTGAACAATATTATGACAAGATAAGCTACACTGAGGTAAGCACTCACCCCAGGATGCCAGACCCCAAACCTAGATTTCATTCAGAGCCAGTCGACTTCTCATTAACTCCCATTCCAAAACCTGGCGACACACTGAGCTGGCCACTCACATTCTAGGTAATCTGACCACATACAGCGATTCCAGTTGGATCACTCCTGAGATGCTCCCCCTACAACTTGTAACTGACCTGTCACTGCCCTCACACACCATGCAAGAGAGAGGGAAATTCAGTGATTGACATCAACCTCCATTTCCCCTCCAAAAAATGGTTTCCACTTCAGAGAAACTCAAAATGTGCAAAACAGTAGCCCGGTCAGAATGGACCAAAGTGGGCCATGCATGGTATAAGACAAAGTGTGGACTCTGATAAGAATACAAGCTGTGAAACAATAAATAAACGTTTCAGCCCACAAAGTAAACGTGTTCTTAAAATAAAAGAAAGTGATAAGACACTGATATTCTTATAAATAAAGACTAGAACATACATTAAAGCCAAGTCTTAAGACAAGCATTCCATTTTTTGCATTAATAAAAGCTTCACAAGTTATTATTTTTTTTTTTTTTTAAGTGTTGGTTGGGATGTTCTTTTCTTTGTCACAGTTCCTCACCTCTTCCGGGTCTCCCCTACTGTGACCATATGTGCTTCAGCTCCACCCCCACCCCCCCAGTCCACAGAAAGAGTTTTCTTAAGGGGTTTCAGCTGCATCTTCACTCAAGCAAACCTGTCAAGACACGATCCCCATTCTTCCCAAACAGAGCTGGTGCTGGCACTTCAGACATCCACATGACGTGACAGTCATTCTCAATTTTACACCAAACCGGCAGGTCCCACTCCAGAGGAAACCAGGAAGGCCTGTCCATGTAAACTCATAGTTCTTTCAAAAGGGAACAATGTCCACATTTTTTCCAAGTCCACGGCTGCTTCTCGCAGGGGCAAATAAAGCTCAGCAATTGTCCTTGATGATGCTTCTTTAGCTCAGGCATGGTTTAGCTTGCTCGCGTTAAGAGATAATGCTCACGTCTTGTGTAAAATTCAGAGGAGAATGCGAAGCGAGGCATAGAGGGGGTGGTTCTCCATCATGTTCATTTCATGTTCCATCTGAAAATGCAGTCCTCGAAACTCAGCCTCGTGCCTCACATCCACCCACCTGACTTCAATCAATCATCCTTCATGCTAAGTGTTAAAGTCCCTGTGCAGACGTTCCCAGTACTTTGGATAGTACTGTACAGTTGTGAGATGCAACAAATTGATCTACACAGATATCACATAGCTTATCTGAAAACACGAATACATGATGTAATCCTCATGGTAGTACAGGTGAATACAGTTTATAATATGAGCAGTTAATGGGCAGAATGCAGGCCTGTTCAGCTTAGTAGCTATTGCTCTGGTGCAACAAGGATTTACTGTGCATTCAGCAGAGCTAAAGAAAAGAGGAAATGCAAAAACATCCCTCTGAACTCAAGGTCTTCATCAAGTTCTTTAAACCGGAATGGGTTTAAAGCTTGTGTTTGTATACTTAGTAGCAACACAGAATGTGTCCTTACACCCGCTATATAACTATTGAGGAAAATTGACATGTTTTCCTGACTGCACAGGGACTTTAAAATTGTGCGTCTTCACAGTTGAAATCCAGTAGATGTGTTGCAACAACAGGGAGATCTATGGAAATAGAAAACAGAACAAATGTCAGAGACAGACCTTAAACACTAGACTGGCAAGAAGGAAAGGTAAGATCCATGTGAAATGTCAAATGCTGTTCATTTGTGTCCAGTCTACAATGTGGTGAAGTTTTTATTTATTAGAGACCTTTACCCTTTTAAGGTACTCTGTGGATACAGCCAAAGGATAAAACTAGTTCCTTCAGCCCCTGAAATGTTAAAGACGGTATTTTCCATCACTTGCTGTGCACATCTAGACTGTTACTCCTCCCTAGCCTTTGAGATTACAAAACAAATGACTGTTCCCACATTTGTAATTGTTGAATTAGAGACATACATTGGAGAGAATAAACACAGACTAATGGGAGCTGTGTATGCACAACTCTGTTGCTTTGTTTCCTGCATATCTTCTTTCTGTTTGTAGTCAGATTACCGTGCTCCGCTTTAATAGTAACTTTTTGCAAACAACGGCCTCCATGGCAACTCGAACATCGCGTCCAATCACTTCCTCTGCCTTAAATCCCTTTTGCCGCAGATTTTATGGCCTTGGAAAGTCAATATGTAATGCAAGTCTAATATCCATTTTAAAGATGTACTCTCCTCCCCTGTGGTCTGCTTCAGAATAGGGCCTCCGCAGCAGCATCCTTAAGTACACACAATGGGGGCTCATACAATCCAGCATCCTCCCTGCGCCGCCCACTCTGCCTCCCTGAAGCATTCTTTAATTTGGGGCTATAAAAATGATTTGTCATCTCTAGAAGAGGACTGCTCTGTTCCCAAGTCACAGAGGAAGAAAAGCAATTAGCGAATGATTGCCATCGCTATCCTCCATAGAGCATGGAAAACGCAAAAGGCTGCACCCCCACCCCCACCCCTTCATCCCCCCAACCCCTTCCTCTCCACTCTCCTCTCCCCTCCCACCCCCAAATCCCACGTACCAACGCCTCTAAAATAAATATTCTGCACGCTCGCCTTAAAACAAAGCACTTTTTAAGACAATCCACTTGGGGCTGAGGCAGTTGGGGACTTTGTGGAGGGAAAACAAATAAAGATAAATACAACCTGTGCAAAAAACAGACCCTGTCATTAATCAGCGATCAGGAAATGCTGTAATGATAAGGGGCCTTTCCTTTGAACGTGCTGGGAGGGTTTCTCCAGTTTTGATCTGTGATTAGTGTGGGTGGGACACAATTTTCGATTTTCGATGGGCCCCCTTGTCAGCGATCCATGGTGAAACCTCAGACGACAAAACAAACATGTTCCTGCCCTTTCCTCCCTTGGCGCAGGTCGCCAGCCTGTTTTCTTTGTGTCAACAGGGCACTGTGGTGGAGGCCGTGAGAGGGGGGAGGGGAGGAGGAGGAGAAGGAGGGGCGGGGCGACAAGTCAACGGCGTTTCTCGGGGGCCGTTGAGCGACCAAGAGCCAATATGAAAACAGAGAGCTCCCCGAGGTGGTTTCCCCTTCCTCTCCCCACCCTCTGGCCTGAACGCTGGGGGACAATAACGCCCGTTACTGGGGCCCCCACTGAAGCTGCTCACGACCGTTTAAAATGCAATAATGGAGCGTCACAAAGGGACCACCACTTTGAAATTTACTGCCCAACCTAGGTGGGCAGCATTCCAGAGGAAAACAAAGGTGGCAATGGAATTCCTGACAGGGGCTCACAATACCCCCGCGACTGAAAAGACACCCGCAGGGGGCCATGCCAGACTGCTTACTAATGGTCTGCATGTATTGGGAGGCTCATGTTAATCTATTCCATCCCTGCCTTCTTGCTGTTGAGTCATTCTTGTGTTGAGATATTGTGCTCAGCAATATTAAGAAAAAATGTTATTGAATAAAGATTAGACCCATCTGAAGTGGATCATTTTTGTTACACATACATAGTACAGCTCAGCATCCTTCCTTAAACAATCAGTCGATGCTGAAGTCTGAGATTAAAAAAAAAAAAATCCATCCAGCATTGGTTCCACTGTGTCTGCTTATTGCCATCTAATGGGCCTTAATACATTGTTATGCAGGCCAGGGGGAAGCAGAAGATAACAGGGACCACTTGGCTTGAAATACAAACATTCCAGACAGGAATACAAGTGGTGATGCATGGACTACTATGTATTGGTCCAACAGTATCCAAGTCATTTCAACCAGTGTCTGCTTGCGCTAAAAGGGTAGCCCACTACCGATCAGACTGGACATAAAGTTTGTCCATTCTTCAAGCTTACATCACAAACAAATCAAATTCAGGAAACTGAAATTACATTATCCCCTGGCAGGGTGTTACTGTCTACACATACCTTGTGTTAATTGGCGCTGGCCCTGAGGTACATTTCCCTGCTGGGAAATATAATAGTATTCCAATCTATTACTTTCTCATCTATTCTGCTTTTGAATTCCTGCTCACCACTGCCTGATGCCAAAGTCTCATAATTCAATGAGCCATCTGTCCGTTGGCTGCATTCAGAAAAGCAGGGAACATATTTGTGTGTATGTGTCCTTTGTAACAGTGACAGTTTGGGTGAAACAGCAGCACACAGGTCCTGTATTTTGAGAAACATATTAATTTGCAGAGTCTTGCATCGCAAGGTACTAACTGTACTATTTTTTCTCCTTTTCATATCCCTCGGAATGTCCTTGACCTCACCATAATTGTAAGACAACATTTATGACTACAGCGAATGGCAGAGGCAGGCAAAACTAATTTACATTTCCCTGTTGATTTTAAACTGGTTGTGTTAGTGGCACTTTTTCTCAGAGAACTGGACAGTATCTTGGAATGGCAGTAGGCAAGCTGTCTAATCAGATGACTGCTGGGCTACCAACCAAACAGATAAACATGACCGACATTCATATTCATGGAATTCAATCTGTCCATGCCAAATTAAATCAGAATCACATTACTCTATCAATACTCAATTTCAATGTAATTCAATATGGAGCTTTGTCCTTGAAAAAACTAATAGGAAGGAACTATAATTGTATTTCTGTGCCAGCTGTTTGTGTGTGAATGCAATCTGTACAATGCATGGCCTATGTGTTACCATGCATACTGACTTGACTGTGACAGAAAATATATGTGAATGTCGCTTGAATACACAATATTGATTGGTTTTGGTGTCATACCTTAGCGGAGCTTAAGCAGGAAGATGTTTCCACGTACTAACAAAGGCAGTGGGGATGAGAGAGTATGGCACTGTGGTAATACTATTCCAGGTGTCCAGCGTGGGGTCATAGCAGTCCAGAGTTTTGCACCGCTGCGTGCCAAAGTAGCCACCCACAACATAGAGTTTATTGCCGGAGGCCACCGCCTGGCAGCTCATACGCTTGGCGGTGACATCCCCAACTTTAGTCCACTGGTATGTGTCGCTGCTGAACTTGTAGGCCGAGCATGCAGAGAATTCGGTGTCCCCTCCCATGACAAAGATCTGATTTCCGAGGACAGCGGCGGCCGTATAGCGCCATGGCTGGGGGCAGGTGGCGGGCACGGTCCAGCAGTTCTCCAACGGGTCGTAGCACTGCACTTTGGGCAGCTTGTCATGGCTGACGCTGGTTCCACCGAAGGCGAAGAGCTTGAGCTTGACGCTGACCACCGCTGCATTGCTCACGCCTTCCCTGAGCGTGGCCACCATGGTCCACTTGTTGGTGGCAGGGTCATACTGCTCTACCTGTTTGAGGGACACAGACGGCGAGGCTGGGAGGCATCCAGTTGCAGCTGTGTGCCCGCCCACCACATAGAGGCAGTGTTTGAGCTCGGCTGAGCCATGCCCGAACCGGGCAATGAGCATGGGTGCAGCCTTGGACCACTCTTCATGCAAGGTGTCATAGACCCACACGTCTTTGGACACCCCGTTCTCTGAGCCCCGGCCCCCCGTCACATAGACCTTGCAGCCAATGGCACAGGCGCTAAACTCCTTGCGGGGGCTCGGGATGTCGGCCTTGGGGATGATCTCTTTGGCCTTCTGGTCCACCAGGTAGAGTTTGTCGCACATGAAGGTCTGGCCTCCTAAGAGGAAGAGGGCATGGCTGGTCTTTCTGGGCCGGGCACAGAGACTGGTCACCACGCCGTCGTTTTGCAGGATCTTCAGCTTGCATCGTATGGCCTCGTCCACCAGCTCCTTGCTCTTGGGCTGCTTGTTGATGAGCTCCTCAGTGGAGACGTTCTCCATGAGGAAGATGGCGGGGAGGAGAGCCAGACGCACTGTGCGAAGCAGCTCCGGCAGGTGGCAGTGCCTCCTCTCCAGGTCGTAGTTTACCCAGTTGAGGGCTGACTCGTAAACCAATCTTTCATCCTCTGTCTCCAGCTCCTCATGGGACAGCAGCTGGACCAGGATGTCCTTAGGCAGCTGCAGGAAGTCCTCTGTCTTGCAGATGGTGGGGAAATTGTTCAGGCACATTCCCCAGGACAGCTCCGACAGCTTGGCGCACTGGTGGGCGTCCGACAGCAGCAGCATGCCAAGGCAGTTGGTGGGATGTAGGTTCCTCTCGAGGAATTCGGCACAGGCATCCCGGATGTCCTGGAACTCCAGCATGTCCCCGGCCTCCAGCAGTGACTCGGCATTCTCCTCATTGATAATGACGCGGGAGGAGTAGGCGTAGTCCAGCAGCAGCTCCAGAACCTCAGGGTGGATGGAGTCATTGAAGTTGACCTCCTTGGCTTGGCTCTCCCTCAGGCCGCCGCTGAACATGGCCTCAAAGTAGCGGCTGCAGGCTGCCAGCACGGCCCGATGACAGGGGAAGGAGCGGTTGCCGGCATGCAGGAGCACGTCGGTGAAGAGCCTCTGCTGCCTCAGCGCATTCAGGTGCATCAGCACGCTGTCCGCGTAAGAGGATTTGTGGAACAGGTAGATGTTCATGGAGCCCGTGCTGGCCCGGGACTTGCGATTCTCGTGGACGCAGATGGACATTTTCATTGAATCCTGCACACAAGAATGAAATTAAATCGATTTAGACATGGTCAAGTCAAATTGATAACAAGAGAAAAGCTGACCTTAAAAATACTCCCCTTTAGGTTTCGTTTAGCTCTCATATTAATTCAGAAGGAACTGTCAAATATGATATATGAAACCATGATATATGGTTTCAGCAGCATTCTGTCTCATGATCACATTGCTAAAGAAATCACCTGCAACACGACAGGGAATTGCAATGTGATGTCATACTAAACATAACTCCTTTATTTATTCGGATTTCAATCCTGGAATCTTATGGAGTATAATCATTTCCAGGTGGTCAAAGCAGAACATAACATAAGGAGGAGGACAACTTACAATGCAGCAGCCACACTTCGCAACCATTATTTCTCAATGAAAATCTACATCCAATGTCAACTATCTAGCACCTGAAAATCTGTACATGGACATCCTAATTTACTCATTAAATTTTCATTAAAGCGATATCTGCCTTCATTCATACCTGATGTCATTTCTTCCTCTGAGTTTATGTCTACAATAATTCCACATATGCAAGTACTTACACATCCCGCCCCCTTTAATTCAAGACACTTAAATCTGTTGCACCTTGCGTACCAGCTATTCAGTCAGTCTATGTTACAAAGACCAACTGGTGGGCTTTTACACAAGAAAACATCAGCTCTCCATGGTATTTATATATGACAGTCTAATAAAAAGTCTCAAATTTTTAACAACGCAACTTCGGTAAAATGTGAAAATACATCACGTTTAGTTTGACCATACGCAAATGTTCTAGGTAAATAAACATACAAGGTCTGCTACACTTATTTAAAAACAATATTTGTATTTACTGCAATCAAATAACAAAACTCGTTGTGTATAACAAAGTTGACTATCAAAGAGCAACGTGTCTGTATGACAAGTCGCAACTCCACTTACGCTCAAGATCATTTTCAAAACTTGCTCCGCCAATGTACGCTCCTCAAAAATCGACACAAATTGGATCACATCAAACATCAATATGGATGAATAGTTAACAGATATCTACCTCTTTGGATAAAAGCAGGAGTTCAAGTTGGTCCGTTTTAGCCCTCAAACATGCCACTTCGGGAAAAGCCACGATGCTGCCAAAACTGAATAGAATGAATCCAGTTTACTGGATGGCGTGAGGATTTGCAGACTTGAAAGGGCTGTTCCTCTTTATCTCTTTCTTCTCTTCCGTACGCTGCAATATCTGGAAAAAGCTCTGATATGAGCGAGTCGGTATGAGATGATATTTTCCAAGCTATATTCCGTGGTTATTCATTCAAGGTCTAAGCAAGAAAAAAGATCTCCAGCTAGCTGTTGCAACCTCAGTTTTGTTCGTTCTATCAGCAAGGCAGCCCGTGCGGGTCTCTTCGCTTTAGTCAATGGGTGTGTTTTTAGTATTGTGAGGGAGGAACATTCCTCTGTTGAGGAAGAAAAATGGGAGGAGTATGCAAATTACCTAGTAAGGCCAGGAGGAAAACAGTAGACCAGCCACGGGAAAGGGAAACGAGTAATAAAACACAGACAACGTGACAACTCCAAAGCATCCAGTGCGACTTTGAATTTATTATTCTCAAGATTTACATATTTGCACTTTGACGTTGTGTAACCCGAGGTGTCTAGTGTAACAATATATTCAAATTCCTGACACTTTGTCCTACTGATAATCGGGGCTCGCTCATTTATCAATGCTAATTGCACAAAACTTTATAGTTTGGATGCGGGACAGGACAGTAGATAAACTAGACATTAAAAAACATGCAATGAGTGAGACACTCGACTCGACATTGCTATCCTGAGAAACATTACATTACGAGAATATATTGCATTTGTGCTCTGGACCAGCATACACACTGAATATCAACATTAATTAAGTCGTCACGCCTGGAACACTCAAGTCTGCTCGAGCCATCTTACAAATGTAATGGAACGTTTATATCAAAGAAACTTTATATGAGTTTGGAGAAAATTAACTTGCCTGTACGACCTTGTGTAAGTCAAAACCAAACACTAAATTTGTAAAAAAAAAAAATGTTTTAAACTGATATTGCATATTACAGCAGTTTTCGTTGGTATCCTGAGGGAAACATATCTGAATCGCCAGAAAAAGGACGTGGAAAGCTGATTGTGCCAGACATGGCTGGGCCAGCCATCCCTTGCCTTCTCAGCCGTCCTCCAGCGAGCTCTGAGCACGAAAACAACTCCCTCCGGGAAACAATGGCCCCGGCACAACCCGAAAACCGTGGATAATTACATTATCTGAAATGAATAGTTACTTCATGTCTATGTCTGTCCTAAAGGAAAAGAAGGATATTGAATTAATTGCTCAATTTTCAGTCGTTGGATTTTGTGATTATTACCGTGCAATTCACTTGTTGTTTGTCGTTGTATTACATTGCTGCTGTAAAAGACTATTTATTTATGACAAAATGCAAATTTCTGCTCATTGAATCTGCTGGATTATTTTCTCATATACACATGAATGGCTCTTTATATCCCTTATAGGTTCTCAATCATATTGTTTTCAGCCGTTGTGAGATAATTTAATATCGAGAAAATAGAAGCACAGAATCAGATATTAGCCAAATATGTGGGGGGATTTGTCTGTGGCCCAATTAACATGTGCGTAAATTTCAAAATTCAAAATTTCTACGTTTTTTAAATTCAAATCACTGAATGGATTTGTAAGTTGTCTTGTTGATCTATCGTCTTGCAAAATATGTTCAATTTGAGTAGTACATAGTGATGTGAGAAATATAAGCTCTTCATAATTTACCAATAGCGCCATCTAGTGAAAATTAGTTTTATGTGATCGGATCAATGAACATGTACTTGGAACTACAAATTCATTTTAGGCCTTGGCCTGATTGAGTAGCTTGACTTAGATACAACACGAAAATGTGAATGAAGCACGAAAATGTGAATGAGGTTGAGTGAAAATGTAAATAAAATGACTTGAACCTTTTTTTTTGTCATACCTTAAGTTACGTTCCTTTAAAGTTATGGCTGTGGTCTTGTTTTTGTCTACTCAAATATCAAGTAAGCTATGCCAGTTTGCTGAATTCACATAATTCCTCATCATCCTCCAGTAGATGTCACTGAACCATTACATGGTGCTCAGTGGACCGTTCCAAGCAGTCCGTGCAACCAGTTGACTGAGCCCTGAAGCCACTTTGATTCTGTGGTTTGAGCAGTCAACCAAATGACAGGACATTTCAAATTGTTAGATTTTCAGAGAGCTCACAATCACCCTTTCTGGAGCTTGGCTGCTCCTGCTTGTTGCCCTCAAAGCTTGAAGTAATAGAAATGTTTGTACTTAATAGAACAAAGCCACAGACCATGAGACTGATACAGGGCACTCAGCTTCATTCCCAGGGCCAGAGATCAGCTCTCCTTCAATCACCACACAGTTGAGTACATTATCTGATGGTAACGTGGTCACTTAGAGTACTCTGACAGACAACTGCACGATACGACATTTAATTGTTCAGAAAAAAACCTTACCCTCAACATTACCTCCAGAAAAAGGAATATATGCACAATGAATATGCTGTAAAATGTTAGAGATATTCAATAATACAGTTTTCAATACGTAAAATGTATTGTGAAATATAACAAATTAAAATCAATAAAACCACAGTCAAATACAATTTATGCAAATTATATATGCAACAAGAGCAAGATCCTTCTTAATAAATGGATCACATACATTTGTGAGATGTGTGATCTCTATTGCAAAACAGGTTTGAAAGTGAGCTCTGGTTTTGCACCAATGCCTAACCTCTTCATGGTGGCATGCAAATCCAAATATTCAGACAATTTCACAGGTTTTGAAAATACATTTACAGGGAAAATTATTAACCAACCGCATCTAGCCATGTGAAGTCGCCATTAAAGTGGTTTTCCAAGTCAACATCTTTGTCAGAGCAAATACTGCACAAGGATGTGGAATGTGGAAGGGAAATTACCCAACATGAACTTTGCCAAGTGTCTGTGTTTGTGAAGATTATACTGATGAGCAGTTTATATCACATATCACATTTGTGTCGTTATGTATACATAGCTTAACTGTTTGTGCGTTGGAAATATTTGTTTTGACTTATGCCAACAGGACTCTTAGGACTAAAGGCAGAACCTTACAAGTTCTTCATACTTACTTAAAGTAATATTTGTGCTATTTTACCATTTGAATTTAGAGCATTGTGTTACCAGATTTGATGGTTGGAATGGTCACATAGAAGAGTAGTCACTTCCTCCCCAAATGATATATACTCAACCAGAGGCTACTTTTTCTTTCAAGATTATCCTTTTCATTAAATGTTAATTCATACCTAGTTAAGACAAAGTGATATATTTTGAGATGTTTTTACTGCAGATGTATGATCTTGAATTAACTGATGTATTTGAAAAATTACAATTATTGCTTAATATGATGGTAGATAAGAGGATATTTTTACACTAACTGCATTGACTTTAATGGTGGTTATAGTTATAGCTAAGGTAATTATAAGTATAATGGAGGAGCTATTATGAGATACTATTTAAATCAAGTAAAAATTCCAAACCAAATTCATATTTTCAGACTCAGCTACATATTGGTTATTGTTACCATCAGGGTCTTTCTTACTTTGGCTTCTTATGAAAAGATAGCATCAAGGTTTAAATACACTTTTGATGGCCTTTAAAAAATACAGATGAACGTTTGCAGTGACATAGCAAATGTTTCATTTTCTTTCTACCATGCTTTGCATGTACTGCCCCCTAGTGTATGATCTCAGATTATTCAACCTCTCATACTTCACGGACAGCACAGCTCAACTCATTGATATGAATTAATTGTTTCTGAATCCACCATCTTGAATGTGCACACAATGAAAAATAGTAATTGTGGAAAACGGTAAATTCTTCAGCTATAATATTTCTCTACAATAATGTTTGTAATACATTTCAAAATGTATTACAGAAACTATTATCCATAAACACAGTAGGCAAAGCAGATCAATTTACCTATTTATATTGAACAATCTCAGGGATAAATATGACAAACAACTTGATTAAAGCAGACAACTTGGTTAAACAAGCAAATTTTACAAAGTGTTAGCTGTTCAGTAAAGTGTATTGTTTGGGCATATTAAAATGCTATTCATATTCCATTATCACATAGTAGATTGCAATTGCACTGCAAAGTTAAAAGCTCAACTGATCTCATTCAGGATATCTTATTCCCAGGTCTATTGGGTCAGTTTCATCACTGCCTCCTCATCTGTCTAAAATATATATTATATGGTCCAGTCCTTAGCTCATTGCTGTTCTTTCTATCAGATATCACAAGCAGATAACTCTTTCCATCAGGCTGGGTCTTGTCACAGCCTCTCAAATAACTCTCAAATCTGTTTTGATTTTCAGCTTTCTGGCATTGCAAGCACAATGCTGTCGACACAGCAGATTAGCACTCAAAAGAATCCATACACACTTCTCTACTACCTCAGAAAGTTGTGTGAGTTGGAATGCATTGTCATGATTAAGTACTATTAAGTAATCATAATCTTTTACAGGAATAAATATCTTGCTGCTCTCTTCTGAATACACATTCACCAACTCAGTCATTCCGAATGCCCTAGCAAAGTTCTCATTGATCCTGGATGCCATGATCAACAAGGAATTCTATTCTGTACTGTAAAGAACCTCATTATGGCCTCTGGAGGCATCCATTTCCATCAGAAAACTGTGACATTGGCTATAAATTAGGGGTAGGAAACCCTCCTGGAATGTGACAGACGTTCCTGACTTTTGGTCCATTCAAACACCAAAGTATCAAATTCTTTAATTAATTATTAGTCTTAATAGATATAGCACTCCAGGAATAGGATTGCTTTCCCCTGCCCTAAATTGTCTTTTTCCAATATCCCTTTACTTTTGCCACATAAGCAAACTTATATTCAGAACTGTGGGTGGGTTATAGCTAGGGTTATAGGCGTTTCACAGTCTGATCCTAATATGGTTCAAATAATGATATGTATCCATGCGTATAACTGAGGAGTAAACAATATCATGATTTATTGAAAGAATGTCAAGGCATTGTAGATAATCTCAGAGGGTACTATAAAGAAACTTCTTTCCACCAATATCGACTTAGTTTTATTTACTGATAAATTCACAGTGTTAGATACTGTATGCTCAATTCTTAACAGATAGAGGGTTGCTGTTTCATGGAAAATTCTGTTCTGCCATCTGTAATATTCTCTAACACGTGAGAACTACAGTAAATGATCATTATCAATACCATCTCAATTTCCAAGCAATAAGGCAGCACTAACGAGAAACTAAGAAAGCACCTTCGCTAGATGGCGACAGAGGCCCTGGACGCATAAAGATTTCGTTATACTTGTTTGTTCTTGGAGTATTTAGCAGCCCAATTTATTTTATGGATTACTTTTACTACTGTATATAGTCCGTACTCCAACCCAGTCTTCGTCGGTGCTTAACGGTATGGGAATATGTTGATAATCCTTGGCCATCCATTTCTAATAAAGACAACCCACTTCCTCTTTTGAAATAGACCCCATGATCAGTCAGCTGACCGCGCATTGAATACAGTTGCACCACTGAGTTCATTGCATTCATCATGGTTGCACTGCTGAGGTTCGGAGCCCTGTTGTTCGCAGTTGCTGCATGTCAGGCTTGGCATGTAGACGAGGCGAACGTTCCTAACCTTGTAGACTCTCCTTATGGCTCCCTCTGGCCTCTTCCTCAAAAGTTGCAGACATCACCCGTGGCATTCGGACTCAACAGCGCTAGTTTCCAGATAGTTCACGCTGAACAGTCTTCGGCTGGTCCGAACTGTTACCTCCTGCAAAATGCATTTCGCAGGTAAGATACACATTTATTTGACAGTTCACATGGTGATGAGCTCAGACCTTTTACGCTGCAAAAAAATGTTGGAAGAAAAGTTGGCTCGTTGATTAAGGTGGTGTAATGTCAGCTTTCAAGACAACCTTCTGCCATTGCTTGCTAGCTAATTAACATGGAGTTAAACTAAACCTTGCCTAAACTGGTTAATATTATAATAGGTTAGTCCCGACTGAACCGGTTTGTCGGGACTAACCCAAAATCTAACAAGATAAGTAATGTTATACAAGCTTTGTTTTTGCCCAAACCACATATCTAGTAAGATTTAATCAGTTTTCTAGACGTGAGTAGCTTGTTAGAACAGTAGCTAACTGTACGACTTCCCTCACCTTTGATTTCCGCCTTTTCTTGGCAGTTTTATTAAGGCTTATAGCTTGTTCGCTGGAACTAAACACACTTTTTGGCAGCGATGTGTACTGCAACCGGTCTGTATTTGTCCCTCTTGGTAGATATTTTGAGTACATGTTTGGATTCACGAAGAGCAAAGGGATGTACAAGAGAAAAGTGGGTTCCGAGGTGTCTGAACTACAGGTGTGGATCACATCATCTGATCCTGAGTGCGACGGTTTTCCAAGTGTGACATCTGACGAGTCATGTGAGTTTCTCTTTTCAAGCTCGTGATCACTGCTCTTATTATAACACCTTAATTCAATATCATCACAACTTTCTGATGACAGACCGGTTTCAGTGGTAACAGGAAGTTCAAAAACTTCTGCACGGAAGTGGTAGTGGGTTCAAACTTACAGTAAACATGTCACTGATTTTTTTTTCCAATATCACAGAAAAGTCTGCGTGCATTAATAGTATCAAACCGTATCCTAACCTCTACGTATATCCTTGCATTTAGTATAGACTTAGTGTTTGTTTGTTATAGTTTTATTTATTAAATTAATAAAGGTGAAAGACCACCATTTTTTTTTAATTTTGGCATTAAAAAGTAACATGGAGGAAGCATTGTTGATTTACTTGTTGAATTTTTCACAGAATGGTTTTAAAATTCACAATGAATGGCCCAATCAGTAAATCCTTGTTTAGAGACATTGTAATGACACATGAGAAGCATTTTAAGCAACCTTTCAGACTGCAGGTATTGCTCTTGTCATATGAAATGCCTGTGACTTCTTTTCCCACCAGATGAACTGACCGTGGATCAGCCCTCTGCTGTCCTGAAGGCTGGGAAGGTGTGGGGAGCGCTTAGAGGTGAGGACACAGCAGCACAAAGTGAACACACCACCGAAACGTTCAGCCACAAACTCCAGGAGATGCCGTGGCAAATGTTTATAGCTATACTTTTATAACTATCAACCAAAGGAAGGTTGGCACAGTCACTGTGCTTTGTCCATTTCTATAATGTTTGATTTGTTTCTGGTAGTTTTATAATATTGTGTACATATCTTTTATTGCAAGGACTTGAGACTTTCAGCCAGTTGGTGTATGAAGATGGCTATGGAGCAGTGAGTATGCAATTACCTTTGGCTCAATGGAAGTCAACAGAAATGTTAACGATAATAAATATGACACAATCAGTGCCTGATTCATAGAAGTATATACCAAATTCGTTTCAAGAGGACTTAAGCTGGCATTGAGTAGTTCACTATGAATAAGTAAACCAAAAATCTGTAAGTTAATACTGTATGTACATTGAAAAGCCATGGTATAATCAAGTTGGCAAAGAAGACAAAAAAAGGGTACAGGCAAAAGGACTGTTTTAGGGAATACAGCATGTAGATTATTTCTTCTCGCCATGCCTTTGCTAAAATATATGGATGTGTTCATTAAGGAAATTTTCCCATATGGTCATAAAGGATTATTTCCATATTTGTAATAATAGTAGTAATTAATTGCATTTATGTAGTGGCTTTCATGGAACTCAGCTCATAATTATTCTTGGTTCCTTTGACTGTATTGTTATTATTTTGGTCTTGTGTACATTTAAATATAACTGTTATCAAAACTCACTTTTCTCTTTTTGTGCTTAAAACAGAGGCACATTAACAAGACTGCCATTCAAGACTTCCCCAGGTTTGCTCATAGAGGGATTTTACTGGACAGTTCTCGTCATTTTCTGCCCATCAAAGTTATTCTGGCAAATCTGGTAAGTCTGATGTCTGTTAGGGTGTAGTATGAGTGAACAGAGTTTTTGAGGCATTTCTAGTTTGGACTGAATTAAAAACAGTGTTAATGAGGAAGTTCATACTGATCTTCTGATTATCATTTGCTTTCTATCCAGAGTCTTACTTCCTGTATAAAAATTTCATCATTTTAAATCACATGCTTCAATCACTGTTTCACAACAAAACATTTCACTTTCAAAAAAAATAAAATAAATTTCCCTTGCATCTTGTGAAGCCCATATGTTGCTTTTGATATACATATGACTAAGTCTTGAGTATCATGGCATTTTAAGATGACAAAATGATACCTTTTGTTCTAACAGGAAGCCATGGCCATGAATAAGTACAATGTCTTCCACTGGCACATTGTGGATGACCACTCCTTCCCCTACATGAGTCCCTCCTTCCCTGACCTCAGTCAAAAGGTAGTTTTGTATGTTTGTAAAATGTATGTTTTATAGCAGTGCTGATGACTTTGTGCTCCTCATCAAAGGTTTAGCCACAGTTGCATGGTATTCCATCACAAGACTATTGCACAAAAACAAACTAAGAGTTAATAGTAAAGATATCTTCCACATGATGTTTCTACAGGGGTCCTATCACCCGTACACCCATGTTTACACACCCTCAGATGTGAAGATGGTGATCGAGTTTGCACGGATGAGGGGGATCCGTGTGGTCTCTGAGTTCGACACTCCAGGGCACACACTGTCTTGGGGCAAAGGTGAGGTCAGGGGAATACAGCGGGGCGCAGTGGTCCATGTCTCCTCATGATTCATTTTACTAAAACAGGTGTGAGTGCAGTGAATGTATTGCAGTAAAACATCCACACAGCTTCAACTGCTCACAGGTGTGAATGCACTGCATTGTAAAATGGTTTCAGAGACTATAGTGCTCTCCACTGCAATCAGCCACATGCTGGTCAGCCTTTATTTCCCCTCACCCACACAGGGCAGATGGGGCTCCTGACCCCCTGCTATGCTGGGGACACGCCCACGGGAACCTTTGGGCCTGTGAACCCCATCCTGAATGCCACCTATGAGTTCATGGCCCAGTTCTTCAAGGAGATCAGTGAAGTCTTCCCCGACGCCTACGTCCACCTGGGCGGAGACGAGGTGGACTTCACCTGCTGGTGAGTGGCTTTGGACAGAGCTCCACTTTAACAGAGAGATGGAAAGGAGGATTCCATGTACCAGACTTCTCCTCTGATTTACATTACACAGAGTATGTATATTTATTATTCATAGACTTTTTTTTTTTTTTTTTTTTTTTTGCAATTCCGGTTGTTACAGGAAATCAAACCCTGACATTAAAAAATTCATGGATCAACAAGGCTTCGGCCAGGACTACAGCAAACTCGAGTCTTATTACATCCAGAAGTAAGTAGTCAGCATTCAGTGTCAAATCTTCTTGTACTGACTTGCATCATGGACATTAAAAGTTATGATAAAATGAGCACAAACACAGATTGTCTTTTGCACATGAAATGACGTTACACAAATGGCAATGATCACTTATCCCACATCAGAAATATGTGGTGCACTCATTTAACCAGGGAAAAATGAAACGGGTTCCATCTTCCTTTCGGTGTTTGTACCGATGGTACGAGAATGTTATGTGAACATTCCGTTTTAATGGTAGGATCCTGGATATTGTTGCTGAAACCAACAAGGGCTACATGGTTTGGCAGGAAGTATTTGACAATGGAGTCAAGGTAAGTGTCATTACAGTGTTATGGATTACATTGTATCATGATAATCATGGTTGTGATGCTGATTCTGATTTTTTGCTGCCTCACATACTGCGTGTAGCAGTTAAAGCTATACATTTGATTAATGCCATCCTTTCTGGTTCGCTTAGCTTTGTGCTGAAATGTATGTATGAAAGGCACTTGCATGCTGGGACATTCCATAGCTGACAATGGGGCGTGTGTGAATAGCTTTGGCCTAATCTGAAAAGCTAATCAAACATAAAAAGGCTGATTAATTTGGCTTTTCAAAGGTAAATCATAAAAACTGCAATGAAATCACACATTTCTGCAGAGGTCATCTTGATTGACCGTGTTGTGAATGACCAGGGAGAATGTCCTTTTGATTTTATTGAAATAGATGAAGGGCTTACTTGTACATTTTGCTTATTGCAGCTGAAGCCAGACACAGTAGTGGAGGTATGGATTGGGTATAAGATGGAAGAAGAACTCCAAAATGTTACTGCAGCTGGATACACAACAATCCTGTCTGCCCCTTGGTACCTAGATTACATTAGCTATGGACAGGACTGGCAGAAGTACTACAAGGTTGAGCCACTCAGCTTCAATGGTTAGTCAATATTTCAGTTTCTCTGTACACCCCATTCGTAAAATTCTTAGGGCTTTTTAATGAATAAGAATTGATGCTAAATGAATTTTTAAGCATGGATAAATATATTGATAGACATTCAGGAAATTCCGCCTGTGGTGCCAAAACAAGTGTTTTATTGTTGCTTGCCAGTTCAAGTCAAAATATTACTAGATATTAATAGGTTTTGCAGGTTTGCCTCAGATCTCTTTGGAGAAATGTGGAAAAGGAATGTGAAGCGAAACATGCTTCTCACAGGGCACTTCAATCCCAAGCTTCCATTTTAAAAATGTCATTTCAGTCACAATTCATCATATAAATAAAATCCTGTAAATGGTTATTCTGAGTCAGATGAAAACTGCCTTGCATACATACATTGACAATGCATGCCTTAAAGCATCATTTAATCACTGTATGCCCAATTATACTTTCAATATACTAACTGTTAACATATGGCTATCTCTCTCCCCTTGTGGTTAATGGTTAAGTTGCACCTTAACTTGCATGTAACGTTTCACTCTGTGGAATTCACACGGACTTAATTTGAAGGTGTACTGCTTCCAAAACACAGTGTGTGTCCACTCTATGTAGATCAAGCCCGACACACTGGTTCAGGTGTGGAAAGGGAATGTGCAGAAGTACCAGAAGGAGATGGCGTTGGTCACTGCAGCGGGCTTCCAAACCTTACTCTCAAGCCCCTGGTACCTCAACCGTATCTCCTATGGGCAGGACTGGCAGCAGATTTACAAGGCTGACCCCTACGACTTTGATGGTTTGTGTGTGTGTGTACACGTGTGTGTGTGTGTGCTTGGGTGCGTGTGGTTTTGCTAACATGCTTGAAATTCACAAAACAGTTCAGTTTTATTATTAATTAGGTGACCACAAGCTACACAAGCAGTGAGAGATACACCTCCCATCTGGTTAGCGCTAGCTCTCCTTTGATACTGTGTGAACAATTTAAGTATTTGCTGGCTTGTAGGCATCAGAGAAGGGCATACATCTCTTTCCAGTGTGTCCGTTATGTGGAGAGTGTATGCCACTACAAACTGTACAGGTACAACTGGCTATCAAACTTGTAGGTAAAAATGCTGAATTTGTCTGAGATTTTAATAATAAACCTTGTAGATACAATGCCATATTCCTCACACACATTTGAAAAACAAAAGGTTAATGATTGGAGATCTGCTCTGCTGGTGACCTGTGTTCCTGTATATTGACTGGTATAAAATGTCCTGCCCTCATTTATATTCCTATTACTTTGCACCTGATTTAACATGCCGTTTAGATCAGCAACCCAGCCTGGAATTGACTGAACAAAGATGTGTCAGCAGTTCTAAAGGAAACATGATGGGAAATGGAGTTTCACAAAAGCATTTCCTTTAACACTTTCTCCACAGTGCCAGGAGCCCAAAACTCATGTAACTGCCCAATAGACCAGGCCTGATAAGATGTACAGTGGGGTCCAAGAGTCTGAGACCACTAGTGGAAGAGCTTCTATTTTGCATTCTTTTACAATTTAATACATGTTTTAAATTACAAATTATATTAACAATTTGTGTAAGGTTGAATCTTTGAAAAATGTACATGAATTTCCAGAATGTCTTAGTTTTCGGTATGTCCCCCTTTTGCTTAATGACAGGGTGCACCTGAGCTGGCATGGACACCACAAGTTTGAGCAAAATCTGATGATCCATGCCATCTCATGGTCTTTAAGTGCACAAAACTTTTTTAGCCTTTAAGTGCCCCAATAATTGTTCGATGGAATCTGACCTTTTCTACAAAGGGATTTACAGGGTCAATGTCATACATTTGCTTAAATTTGTCCTAGACATTGTGCAGAATCTTCAACATGTCCTCTCCATTTTAAATCTCATAACTTTTGTTTTAAATGTTTCAAAATCCTCAAACTTTCTGATTATTTCCAGGTTTACATGAAAAAAAGTTTGGGGGAACCCACTGTATTTGACCTCACTGTATCTTGTAGAAATATTGCACATTAAAGAAGCAAAGTGGAAGCTTGTAGATTGAGGTAACCAAATATAACAGACAAAATAGATAAATCATGTTTTTTTTGTTTACAGTCTCCGAAGGAATCTTCTGTGGTAAACAGCAATACATTGATTTGGCACCCGGCATTTCCTCATTGCAGCACTAAAAGGGCCCTATGTTCAGTTTCAGACGCAGGTCAATGTTTGAGTGGCATCATTAGACTTTGTCTGTGCTTTGACCTTACTTGATATGTGTTATTCAGGAACTGAAGAACAGAAGAAAAGAGTTGTAGGTGGAGAGGCCTGTCTATGGGGAGAATATGTGGATGCCACTAATCTCTCACCCAGACTCTGGTATGCAAACAGTCCTACTGACACAACTCCACTGCAGCCCCAGATCAAATCATTGTGATATGACAATGCATAGTCTGTGCATTACTTGGCATGTACCTATCTCACACAGTTTGTATTCACATAAAGATTATGGGGAGTAAGTAAATATCTAAGAATTGAAGGATTCTGACAGTCTGAAATCATGATATAAAGATTAATTGACTAGTGCATCTTTTCTTTGAAACCCCAGACTTATGTTATATCGACTCAAGGGCTAAGTTAAGTTTACAGCAGTTTTCTTGGCAACTTCACAGCCACGTCAGTGTCGCTTTTCAGTGTTTGTAAAACAAAACCACAGAAGCAGTTACTCAAGGAAATGTGCTTCATTTTGACTGCTGCACCATGACTGGAGACCTTTCAAATAATAGCCCAAAGGGTTTTATTGGTTGATACTATACCTTTGAGATATTAGATTTTTTTAAGTACCATATAATAGCATTTTTAGTTCATTTATGTTTTATCTTGCATGTATAAAAAGTAATTTGGTGATTTAGCAGTAATGTAACATTGAAGTGTCCCCCGTGTCTCCTCCAGGCCTAGGGCGAGTGCCGTCGCAGAGCGGCTGTGGAGTGACAAGAGTGTGACCAACATCGATGACGCCTACAGCCGCCTC
This sequence comes from Albula goreensis, assembly GCA_022829145.1. Classification (NCBI taxonomy): domain Eukaryota; kingdom Metazoa; phylum Chordata; class Actinopteri; order Albuliformes; family Albulidae; genus Albula; species Albula goreensis. The sequence goes on along the minus strand of CM040741.1, from coordinate 59,462,823 downwards.
GTCCAGCACCGCTGCCGCATGGTCCAGTAAGTGTGGCATCATGAAGTGCAATGCATTAAGGGGAATGGTCCTGTGTTTCTGTGTGAACCTCAGTCTGCATTTGATATTGAATGTGGGATATGGAATATTAAGCCATAATGGGTTTAATAAGTATGTGTCTTGATATAATGACATTTGCAGTTATCCTTCAATTTCAATGATGGACGTACGACTGAATTACTGCAGGTTTTTTTGCCTACAGCAACTGGTGGAAATGTCAAGGCTTGTACCCCACCACCACCCCAACCCTAATAGAAAATAGTTCCTTCTGTGCACATAAACATGGACTTGCTGAACTTTTTTTTTTCTGTTCCAAAGCACAATAACCACATTACAAACTGTGGTGGACGTAAAGATCAAGTCAGTAAAAGTAAAACTGTACTCTAGACATGGTACTTAGAAACACCCAACCTCTTGGTTTGTCTCCTTCCTCCAGGCGAGGGATTCCGGCTGAGCCTCTGTTCGTGGGATACTGTGATCATGAATACAAAGGCTTGTGATAACCCTCTCCTACTGGAATCTGCAGCAGCGCAAATGTGAAAAACCTATTCATTTCTGCACTAAGTATCATTAAAAGCAATCAGAGATCTTGACCCTTTGTCACCATTGCCTTACAGAGCGACTGATCACACATAAAACTACAATTTTCTGTTGTGCAGTATACATCCTGAGTGTACATTGATTTTTTTTTTTTTCATTGGAGAAGCTGTTTTTATAAATGTATGATTGAAGGAAAAAATAAATTTTTGGAGTTTGTATGTACAACTGTATTCTCTTTTGTCAACAGTAACTGTTTTTATCTGGTAAAATCCCTTTTCTACATATAGTGTGTACTGTTGCATCTGAGAGGAATATGGCTTAACAAAGCCCAGGCCATGATGGCTGACATCTTAGCTTGGAGGCCTCTGCAACCTGGAGCCTGCTGAACCAATCTGACCCAACAGTCCAGTGTCCATTGTGTCAAAACAATGGTTCTCAAAGAAGCATAGATTGAATTAAGTATACATGATCCTGGTAAACCTTGAGGCCAGAGGGTGTCTTCAGTGTTTTTAGTTACACAGTTCAGCATCATTACATAACATTGCATACTTCTCATTGTTCTTCACATAATAAGACAGAAAATGGTCTTAGCCAGAGTTGACAAAAAGATGATTACAGTGTCCATAATGCACAATATCTTCAGGATGTAACAGTGTTTGGGAATCATCCTTAATTCCTGTAAACTGAGTGACTGAAGCTCGTCCACCATAACGTGCCTGTGCACGGTGACATCACACCAGTCCTGTCATTTTGTTGAGAAGGGCGTTCTGGTCGTGTGGGCTCATGGCCTCGTAGCTGGACAGCTCTAGGGAAAAGGTGGCATGCCCCGAGGTCAAAGTGCGTAAGACGGTGGAGTAGCCCTGTGTCAGGGAACAAATCACACTAACATAATGCAGGTGCAAGGCTGAAAACAGTATTGTCTATGATCCATTCAAAAATACCCACTGCTTTTACTATGAACCATAAAACCATATCATAGAGACCAGTATAAGAACCACACCTAACCACACCCTGCTTTACTGTTGTTTGCACGTGGGCAGTAAATGTTTTGGAACAGGGCTGAGTATGCCGTGCATGTATCGGATGTATCGTCAGTGCCACCAGTGACATGGTCTGGTGTGGTTGTACCTACCATCATTTCGGCCAGGGGCACGGAGGCCAGCACCACCTTGTTGTCTTGCCGACTCTGGATGTCATGGATGGCCCCGCGTCTCTGAGCCAGGTCCCCCAGCACGGAGCTCAGGTGCTGCTCCCCCACTGTGATCTCCAGGCTCATCAGGGGCTCCAGCAGCTGCCCGCCTGCCTGTTTCAGAGCCTGAGGGACCAGAGCACGCAGTCATACCTTTACTAACACTACCGTAGCCCACTGGCACTGTAGTACTGACATAACTCTGTACATAATCCTGCATGCTAAACTGGCATTGACAGCATACTAGCCCTGACTAAAAGCACCACTTGGGCCCTGAAAGTTGGTCCAGTAGAACCGAGAAACATGCATGGTCCATAATTTTATGTCATTACCCCTGGTGTTAAGTCTTGTACATATTTCTGTCCATGTATATTGTAAGTCATGTTTAGCACATGGAAAATGGTGGGCAGTCAAGGCCGGGTGCCAGGAGCCATGATGGTGCAGGCCTTACCTTCAGCATGCAGCGTGACACGCACGCAGACACCATGGCCATGGACGTTCCAGGCTGGATGCTTAGGGACTGCACGGTGGTGCTCACACCCTGCACTGGGTAGCCCAGCAGTGGCCCTGGAACAGTGAGAGTGGTCACTGTGCCTGCAGCACACTGGCTAAGGAGCCATTCTTACAACTGACAAGGGCCATATAATTAGCCATATATGAACACCAGATGGAAAGCTGTGTGCTCAAGACACATGAAAGGGATTTAATATATATATAATCATATTTCATGGTTCAGACAAACTAACCAAAACCAAGTGAAACATTTACCAAGTTAATTTTCTATGCCATCTCCCATGGATAAGTGCTTGTAAGGGTTTGTAAAAAATTCTGAGAAAAAAATAACTAATGTAACAATACTGCACAAAACAGGATGTGGAACACGGTATATCATGCAGCACTGGATCAAACCTGTAAGTAAAACATCATTGAAAATCACATGCACTCATCAGCTAAGGCATGTGATGTATTGAAGGTGATCCATGTTACCTTGGAGATAAGAGCTCTGTATCCCATTCTCCACTGCCACTTTGACGTCTGGCGCAAGCTGCTCCTCCAGACTCTCCTCAAAGGTCATGTCACTGGAAGTGGTGGCAGTAGACTCCGTCCAGGGGGTCACGCCCAGCCCCACGGTCACCACGTGCCTCCTGTCCCCCAGGGTCCTGTCGAGCATGTCTGCACAGACCCATACCGAAGGGGTTAGAGGACTGACCAACAGACTAATGGTCCCCTCTCACGTGCAGAGCAATCACCCAGTTACTGACAAAAGTTACACACGCAGAAAGAGTCTGACCAATGCCATGTCTCTGGTGTACTGATCACTGCTATAGTAAGCACTGTTCCCAGAAAGGTATAGGAGGGTTTCTTTAGCTCTCTAAACATCTGACCATCTGGGCTCCAAGGCTAGACTCTCTCAGACAGTTTCACACACAGAGATCAGTACTGGTAGCTAATGCAGTTTAATGTTTTTTGGGGCAGCTCTGCATGAGTTACTTTGTTGATGAGCTAACGCACTTCCAGTAAGTCACTCTTAAACAAAACAATCTACCAAATGACATGATTGAATGTAAAATGTTATTCAGCACACACACACCTGTGGTGGACACTGACTGCAGAATGGTTTCCCTGTATGCCACCTGCAGGGGGCCCAGGTGAGTCTCAATGCCATACTCTCTTCTGATCCGATCGTGAATTATTTCAATGTGGAGTTCCCCCATTCCACAAAGAATGGTCTAAGGAAATAATTAAAGAATTACTCCAGCTATGTACTTTTTAAGCAAGCCTTTGTCTAAACATAGTTAACACAAGTTATGTTTTAGATTCCTTTGCCCTATATCAACATCACATTTCTTTACAGTACACACAGCATTCTATATTGGATGAATGATTAACAAGATCACAATAACCATACGTTCACATTAGTGCCTTTTGTAAGGCTCAAGCAGCATTGATATCTAATTAAATCAGGTATGAGCTTTAGTGCTTCATAATTTACATTGATTTATTTAATTTACACAATTTATTGAGCAGACAGTGTATGTGTTTGTCATGGTCTAGCTGTTGTAAGCTTATATATGTTGTCATGCCAGGATCCTCACCTGACCAGAGTCTGGATCAGTCCGCACTTTCAGGCTGGGGTCTTCCCTCTGCAGACAAGTCAAAGCATGCTCCAAGTCTTCACAGAACAGAGGAGAGGATTAAAGCTTACTTACAGCTAAACCACACAATCATAACCTTTCACTTACTCATGGGTGTCTCTGAACACACAACACATCACCTCACTTTTGAGATTCACAACTGAAAAACAATGGTCAGTTTCAGCTTCTGACTAACCACAAACTTATGTACTTATGACAATTTTAATCTGGTTATTCAAGCTGGAACATTCTCTGGAAAAACAACTGGGCCCATCCAATCCATTCTCAGAAATCTGACAGCACTAATAAGCTTCCAGGCGGTGTCAATAATATACACAGTGGAGTTGAGACGACAGATACTCTTCACTGCAGATGGGCCTACTATGTGTGCAGATGAGGTTCCCACCTGTTTGCTTAGCCAAGGAAGGGGGCTCAATGGTGCAGAAGAACACTGGCTCAGGAACCTCCACCCCCGCGAGGACCAGCCTGCTGGGCTCCTTCTCTGAGCCCCTCTTCCCCTCACCCTCCTTTAGCACCCGCCGCTCAGCTGCTGAAGCAGACGACTTGGAGGAGACAATGGTGTCACCGGTCACTGTCTAGGACACAAATGATGGACAATCTTAGATATACAAGCCTCAGAGACATGTACTGACTGGTAAAACAAACAGGGAGGATGAAACTGGAATAAACAAAAATTAAACAAAAGCAAGCTATCTTTATAAATTATTAACATTAACATAATCAGAAAATGGGTAGCTCTTAGCAATATTGCTGAAGATCACTGTCAGAGACAGGACTTACAGAGAGGCCTACCTGCTTTAGGCCCACAGTGAGGGCGATGTTGCTTACTGTGAGACAGGACTTACAGAGAGGCCTACCTGCTTTAGGCCCACAGCGAGGGCGATGTTGCTTACTGTGAGACAGGACTTACAGAGAGGCCTACCTGCTTTAGGCCCACAGTGAGGGCGATGTTGCTTACTGTGAGACAGGACTTACAGAGAGGCCTACCTGCTTTAGGCCCACAGTGAGGGAGATGTTGCTTACTGTTAGACAGGACTTACAGAGAGGCCTACTTGCTTTAGGCCCACAGTGAGGGCGATGTTGCTTACTGTGAGACAGGACTTACAGAGAGGCCTACCTGCTTTAGGCCCACAGTGAGGGCGATGTTGCCCGCTGTCAGGGAGGGAATCTCCACATGCTGGTCAGCAAATGGCAACAGCAGACGGCTCATCCTCTCCCTGCAGGGGTACACACACAGACAGTGAGGTCAGCCTCGCTTTGCAACAGCACTGCATATGGTGTTAGAATCTTTCATAGCAGTGTAATATCAACCACAGATAATCCATATTTCATGAAGCCACAATTTCCCATCGCTAATGTGTGGGCTCTTTAATTAAACAATGTCTTTAACACTTCTGTGCTGAATCACTTTGAAACCAGCAGGCACAAGAGCTCTCTGTGGATTTTAGTTCCTGCCTCACATCGGAGGAGGACTGGCTGACTACAACAACCAGCAATGTGTATCATGATGGACTCATTTAGCCATTTTTCAGCAGGATGGACTGATTTAGGAAATGCCAGGACATACGTGGCGCCCCTGTTGATGTTGTAGAACGCAGACTGGGGCTTCATGGTCCCAGAGTAGATCCGCACAAACACTAAGGGCCCTCGCTGTTTGTCATGCAGCACTTTAAACGCCAGAGCACACAGATCGTCCTTGTACCATCGCCTGTGTGAGAAACAGCACAACAAATGGAAAAAAGGGAACAGTTAACTGGGGTAACCGTTACAGTGAAGCCTACACCAATGTGAATGTCAGGCAGCAGCCTCAGTGTTCACTGAAATGTGATGGACTCACACCAGGTCGAGGTGACGTTCATTGGGGGCTGGCAGATAGGCAGTGATGGCGTCCAGTAAGGGCTGCACCCCTTTGTTTTTCAGAGCGCTCCCACAAAGCACAGGAACCCCCTTTCTGGCCAGAGTCACCCTGCGCACCGCTGCCCGGAGCTGAACACAGAGAGAGACCACACTGCCTGCTATACTGAACACAGCTGCAGTGAGCACAGAGAGAGAGAACACACTCCCTACTATACTGAACAAAGAGAGAACACACTGCCTGCAACGCAAAACACTATACTGTCATGTAGCATGTATGTAACATTGTATAGTGGCCTTCCTTTTATGGGCATAGATATCACTGCTCACCTTTTCAGGAGGTACAGCATCAAAGTCCTCACCGAACTCACCCAACAGGAGCTCTGCAAATTCATCATCCAGATCAGCAACCTGTAAACATCAGTCATGTGACCTTGACTTCCATCACATTTTACCACATCAGTCTACTACATTGATTCTCAGTTGAATTTACCCTTTAAAATAAAATAAAACGAATAGAAAAAGAAGTTGAATATGAATTGTACCTGTTCAATCAGGCTGCTCCTGGCCTCTTTAGCCCTGTTCTGGAGCTCTGCGTTGTTGGAGGAATTCATGGGTGTCTTCTGAAAGACCCGGCCATCCTCACTGGAGGATTTGACACTCCACATCACTTGCTCATTAGTGATCAAATCAACCAATCCTGTGAAGCCTTTACCACTGCCAATAGGGATCTATGGAGCAATATGAACTTCATTACCATGTTATTTCAGCAACATTGGAGCACAAGGTTGAATGATATCTCCTATTTATATGCCTTGTAACACAGGCACAACAGCAAATGTATTAGCTACTACATATTTTAAAGATAATAGCATTTGTGGATTTAGACATTTAGGAGAGACAATGCTTACCTGTAGGAGAACTGGATTGGCTTTCAGTTTCTCTTTTATACTCTCAATTGAGTAGGCCAAACTGGGGAACAATTTTCAATAGAATTAGCCAAAACTAAAGTAATTCAACTTTTCACAATACTTTGAACACAGAATTAAAGATATATTTCAGATTTTAAACCTAATCCACATCCATGTACACAAATAAAAACAAAATATATTGAGAATGTGCACAAATTTCCAGCCGAATGCCAAACATTCATGTTCTTCTCATACTCCTCTGGCTGCTTCTTACCATAAATCACTCAACATGACTCAGATGAAAGCATTCCATGCTTCATCTTGGCTTGAGAACAGTGAAAAGAGCACACTGTGCTGACAGGGGGTAGTCTCACCTGGCTCCAGGTTTGTCCATCTTGTTCAGGAAGCAGAGGCGAGGCACGTTGTGCTTATCAGCCTGCCGCCAGACTGTGAGAGTCTGAGCCTGGAGTCACACACGGAATCCGCCACCACCAAAAAACACACACACACATCCACTTAATTTTTAAACATTATGCAAATTGCAGACTAAGCTACGAAACAGAGGGTGGTAAATGTCAAAGATTGAAATATGAGAAAAATTTTCTGGGTCTGACCCACCTCCACCCCGGCTGAGGCATCAAACACAGCCACTGCCCCGTCCAGCACGCGCAGAGCTCGCTCCACTTCCAGCGTGAAGTCCACATGCCCTGGAACACACAGAACCTCACAGCAATATAGGAAATACCATGCTACCGTGCCAGGTTGTTTGCTGTGCTAAAACTGCCAATGCCTCAAATGCCCACCAGGGGGCAGACATTCTTTGTTGAGTCATCAGAAAAAGTTCACTGCTGTTTACCATTTTTGAACCACACATATTTTCATTGCTAGAGCACTTCATGCCAAACTAATAGTTTGACTATTTACTATATATTGCATAAAGTAAAATAAACTTCCTCTTCATAAACAGTATCTGTAGTAAACTTGGATTGGATTATTGGTGAATACAAAGCAGTCATCTGATATGCTTTTGATTAAATTGAACTTAAGAATAATAACCACCAGAGGGCAGCAGTCTTTCTACTATATTTAACCATTAAATTATTAATTATGAATGAATTATTAATGCATTACTAATAAATTATTACAATTAATAAATTATTATAATTATACCATTGAAATAACGGTGAAAAAAGGTTTAAATATGACTATGGTGTAAAGCCTTTTAGAGTCAATACCTGGAGTATCTATGAGGTTAATTCTGTGCTCCTTCCAATCGAAGGTGACAGCTGCCGACTGTATTGTGATTCCTCTCTCTCTCTCCTGCACCATGAAATCTGTTACTGTGTCCCCATCATCAACATCTGCAGGAAAGTCCACAGACTTAAGACTTTCAGATACGATGGAAAAGCATTTTTGGTATAAAACATCAATATATCAGGACAGAATACATTATAAATACATCCATGTCCAAAAGAAAAAAGTTACAACTGAGTCAATTAAAGAGAAGTGCAAAAGCATTGTCCTGTCCTGAATACAAACCATTGATAAGCAAATATTAAAAGTTTAATGGTTATGGAAACTCTGTAAAGTACACAAAAGTAGAACTATTTTTATCATTAGCAATGTATAAATGTGCGGCAATGTGTCTTACTTTAATGTGTTAAGTTTCTGTGCTCAGTAATTAGTTCAAGAACCTAATTACTGTCCCTATGAATGAGATTTACTATAGAAGCAGCAAAGGACTGTCTCACCTCCCAAGGCACGTGTGTACCCAGAGTAATACAGCATTCTCTCTGTAGTGGTCGTCTTTCCAGCATCTATGTGGGCCATGATGCCAATGTTACGGATTCTACAGCACAAAGCCAGGTCAGAAATAAAAAACACAGCACAACAGAAAAGAGAAGTCATTCCTTTGTAAATGTAGAATTAACTGAGTCAAATGATTTCTGCAATGCCATATTATTAGTGCAATATAGCAGAGCAGAAATGCAGTCGTATTATATTGACATATTGATAAACACATAATTTTACTGCATAAGCTACATTAACTCGGTGGTGTCTCCTTCTTATCCACAACTCAGCAGCTATATAAATCTTGGTATTGCAACACCTGATAAAGCTTTTAATGATACTGCTCAATACTGTGCAATGAGTGTGGACACAAGAGAAGCATAGTGATGCAGACACAAACTACATACTTGAGAAAGAAATACAGAAATCCACCTTCTGCAAGCACTTACCTAGATATGTCTGGATTGACCACTGATCGTACTGATTTGACATCATCTATAAAAGCCACATAGTAATGCCTAGTTAGATATTATGTCCCAAATGACTTAAATTTATTATTTCAATCAATACAGTTTACACATTACCACTCCACAACCATTGATCAATCTACCCAATCACTACACCCTCTACATAGACAACCCACGCACCTGGTAGAAAACTGTAGTTCCTTTTCCACTGTAATCTCCACCTGCACCACGTTTGACCTCCATTCTTTAAGCACTGTGCACACTGACAAGATATTCAACAGAGCGACATGTTAATACACATAAAATTAGAACGAAGCAAAATGATTTTAGAATATCTTGGATTTTTTTTTTTGAAGATTCCATCTTACCCTTGTTAGACCACTAAAAGACCTCCAGGTCTTTGCCACTGTCAATCTAAGTAACATCACCGGTTTTTCTTTCAACTTACTGTCTTCTTCTTCTGCCAAATTGTTCAAATATTTCTGGCATGCTGTCGAAATGCTAGTTTAAGGGTATCTGATTGCTTATTTCCTCAAACACGTTAAGGTAGATAAAACTTGAATGGATAAGCTACTAATTTAGAATTTTTGCATTAACCTTCATTTCCTTCCTAACCTATAGTTAGCAATATACTTTAAAAGCTAACAACGTTGTGTTTCACTTAAATGGTCCCCTCGCTGTCTTTTAAAACGAAGATGAATTCTGTTTATCTTCATTGCTAATTATGAAACATGTACGAGACTGTTGGGCTAACAGTGCTGTATTTTGACATTCAGTTTTGTGGCTTCCTCTCACGTTCTGAGCTGAGGTGTTCCGTCATAATAAAACCCCTGGAAACTTGGGTCTTTACTTCGCAGTTCTGGTCTCTGAAATGGATTTAAATAACCTTTAAAAGTATCATCATTATTTTTTGTTTCATTATAGTCTGTGTACTATAGTTAATTAAAAAAAAAACTAATGAACAGAGAACTAATATGGATGGGTTCCCACTATTCTGGTCCCAACACAAACGTACTGGGGTTCTGACGACACTTCCTGTGTCATACAGCTAACCGGATGATTTTCAATATTGTACTTCCTTTTAAGAAACGGGCTGGGAAAAACAACATCAAGCAACCCAGGCCCCAAATAAAAGAGTGAAAAAAGAAAAGAAGCATCGAACGATACCGACCCTGCTGTTCAAATTTCACCACTGGAAGAACTGAACTACAACACTCACCATGGTAAGATTGGCAAAGTAAAATACACATTTTGTTATAATATTCAAACAAACGAACACGTGGCCTTAAGAAGGCTGGCCTCATATCTGACAAGGGTCGGCAAGTTGCTGAAGTTTTTAGGCTTTGACATTTAAGTATTCAAGGAGTATTCAAGCGGGGACTAGTTACATTATTTGGCGAGTAAACGTATTCGACAAAAATGGTCAGCTTCATGTCAGCCTTTGAAAGAGGTCGGATCTTTTGAGTAGAACCATATACATAAGGTGCATGGAAGCTAACGTTAGTTTAACAGAATTGTTTGGGTTGAATGCAGTAGGGTAGACAAAGTGCTTACAAACAGGCTAGCTACATTTTTGTCAGATAGATGAAATGTTTGTATTTAGCTAAATTTCTGGTTAGCCAGCCTGCCATTTACTTCAATGTACAGCGTGGTAGTGTGTATTTTTTGCCTAGTGACTGTAAAGAGAGACTAACGCGCTGACCCCACCTGTCACTCACAGCCTCAGAACGAACACATTGAGTTACATCGCAAAAGACATGGCTATCGCCTGGACCATCATGAGAGGAAGAGGAAGAAGGAGAGCAGAGAAGCCCACGAGCGCTCTCACAAGGCCAGGAAGATGATCGGGCTGAAGGCTAAACTATACCATAAACAGAGGCACTCCGAGAAGATCCAGATGAAAAAGACGTAAGTAAAGTGTTGACGTGAAACTTTTTGAGTTGTCGTGCAAAAATCAGTAAGGATAATGAGCTTTGCAATACCTGTTGCCTACAGGATGATTGGATTTTTCTAACATAAATTATTAGGGCTGTCGCACCAGCTGTCATTCTGTCATTTTTATATGGTGCTGAAATTGGGGAGTGTCATATGTGTGTGTAATGCTGGTAGGACAACTCACACAGAGATGTATTGGTCCAAGGGGTAAATACAGCAAAGTGTTGCTTAATTGATGTAATTGATCAATTAAATGTCCCTTTCGGTGTAAGGGTTGAATCATTCATGGTGCAACAGTGCATCTTTTAGCAAGAAGCCAGAATTACTTCAATACATGACTAAATGTATAAATATTGTATGTATCTTAAAATTTGATGGGTGATCAAGTTCCATACCTACCTTTTTACTTGTAGCAGGGCTATATAATAAAATGTTTTGTAATTTAAAAAAAAAACTTATTTCAACACCATCATCCCATTTTGCAGTAAAATATGGGTTTTAATCACAAAATACTATTGTTATTGACCATCACCTGCCACTTAATTGTGGTGTTCTTGAATGTTAGGAGGACTGACTGGCTGTTTTTCTATGTACAGGGAGTCCTCCTCTGCTCGTTTAGTGGACATCTTAATGTTCCACTACACAAAACAGCTTTAGACAACAAATGATGTTTAGTCTTCAGGTCAGGATACTGCAGCTATTTTAATAGTAGAGATTATTCATAGTGAATATAATGTAGTTTTTACATTTTTGAAGCATTTCACACAGAAGATTTATTTTTCAGTGTTTGGTAGCTGCTAATTAATGTGTGAATTTTTATTTGGTGCACAAAATGCTTCAGCTTTGAACTGAAACTTTTCAATTCTTCCGCTGTTGGTTGTATCATATTACGGAGAGTAATGTATGATGCGCTGTGTTCATATGTTGCTTTTAATGAAGTTCTAAACAGCCACATTTTTGAGGTTGAATGCTCTGTACTGATAGTTTGGATTTTAATGAATTTCATTTCCTGGTAGCAACTTCATTGGAATGCCTCTCTACAAAGATACTGTTACATAATACATTCCCTAAATTTGATGTGTAGGTGACTTGTTGTTACCTAGTATGCCTTCGTAAACTACAGTACTCAGTGATGGTGTGTGTGAATGAGTCCTAGTTTAAGGATTTGATTGTAGTATCACAGGGCACAAAAAAACTGAGCCACAGTTTGTACTTCAGCATAAGCTACTACATACTACCTAAACCTGCAGTCTCATACTTGATACCTCATTATATTGTATGTACTCAGCTGCAAGCAGACTATTACAGTAGCTGAAAGTCTCATTTTAGATTGGCCGTTCACATTTGCCTCTAATCTGTGTACCCAGCCTTCATTGCTATACCTCTGTGTTTGTTACTTTAGCATTAAAATGCATGAGCAGAGGAAGACCAAGCAGAAGAATGATGAGAAGACTCCACAGGGTGCAGTGCCCGCCTATCTTCTGGACAGAGAGGGCCAGTCCAGGGCCAAGGTCCTCTCAAACATGATCAAGCAGAAGCGGAAGGAGAAAGCTGTAAGTTCTCAAGAGTACCCAGACTGTTATTTCCAAGTATATCCACCTGAGGCACTCGCTTGTAATGTAGTGAAGCACTCTGTGGTCTGGATTGGAATTCTGTCCTCCTGCTAGTGCAGACTGTGACTGGGAGTTTTAACATTTGCACTTAGCCTTTTAGTATATGCTCTTATCTGGAATGATTAACAAAACTTGCTCATGGAGCAAATCATAACTGGTGACCCAGCACTGCCCAGGGTGAGGGCTTTCAGCAATATGGTATCTCTGTATCTCAGTGGCCAGAAGGGGTGCTCTAATCATTTAGATGGCTTCAGCTCAGCCAGTGAATTTCATGGTGAAAAGCAGTGGGCTTGAGCAAACCTCATAGGAAAAACGTGTGTGTTTGTCACCCTCACAACTTGAAAGAGGGCATTTGAAATTAAGGAAGAAAAATAGTTAAACAAGGTGTCTATCCCCCCCAGGGTAAATGGGAAGTCCCACTGCCCAAGGTCCGAGCCCAGGGGGAGACAGAGGTACTCAAAGTCATCCGCACAGGAAAGAGACAGAAAAAGGCCTGGAAGAGGATGGTTACCAAAGTCTGTTTCGTTGGCGACGGATTCACTCGCAAGCCACCCAAGTACGAAAGATTCATCAGACCCATGGTAAGACTGCAATGCCACTGTAACAGTGTGGAGCCTCTTTCCTCTCGGGTAAAATATGCAGCATTCAAACAGGGCTTTGAATGAATCTGTGATTATCCATCATATGCCTGCAGTGCAGTATGGTACATCTTTTCAGGAAATTTAAGTGTTTTATCATTACATTTGTAAAGTGTTGTTTTGTATTAAGTCAAAATTGTATGTCTGCCTGGTTAGGTCAATGAGGCACGTACAGTCCAAAATGTATATACCTCTTTTATTCAGGCTTTTAATAGAGTTTCATGTGACACTGACAATAAATATGTTTCTTCTGTAGGCAAAGGCCTAATTTTGTTAATGGTGTGTATTTGTGGGGCCAAGAAAATGAATGACTGACACTGGTGTCCTTTACAGGGTTTGCGTTTCAAGAAGGCTCACGTTACACACCCAGAGCTGAAGGCCACATTCTGCCTGCCCATCCTGGGGGTGAAGAAGAACCCGTCGTCCCCCCTCTACACCACCCTGGGGGTGATCACAAAGGGCACGGTGCTGGAGGTCAATGTCAGCGAGCTGGGTCTGGTCACACAAGGAGGCAAAGTCATCTGGGGTGAGCTTCCGAGCTAAAGCTGCCGCGCTGTGTTGCAGACGGAGGGCTGTGGTGTGCTCCGTGTGCACTTGGTTCTCTGTTTGTGTGTCATTCACACAACCAGCCCTGTGAAGTCACACCCCTGAACCACTCCCAGAAAGAATAAGCTGGCTGTTGGGACTCTTAGTTTCTGGGCAGTTGAGTTTCACCTGTAGTAGGGGACTTGATTGATTATTGAAATATGGAATAAGATGTCATAAGCAATGGTTAAACAAAACCGATGAAAAGAAGTATATATGTATGAATCTAAAATGTGTCAAAATAATTTGGTGTTCGGGTGCTCTAAGTTCACACAATGCGGCTAATAGCTAATGAGCTGGTGACTCTTTTCTTAAGGTTGCCAAGTGACAGTATATTTACTTCCATTTTCTCTTTCAGGTAAATATGCACAAGTGACCAACAACCCAGAGAACGACGGCTGCATTAATGCAGTTTTGCTTGTGTAAATGGACTCATTATGAACTGTGCCAAGTGTACAGAGACCAGGACTGGCTTCGACTTTGAACAGGGGCTCTTCCCATTAACTGCTGCATTTTGTGGAACACTGCATTTTAGAGCATCTGTGATGTTTCACACTGCAACGAAGGTGATTATTCCACGGATAAGGAGTAAATAAAGGTGTTTTTTTCCAAATCACTGTTACCTCATTAAATGTCATACACACTGCATAGTGTATCTAAATTGTATTCATCCAGGCAGTCCCATAGAGCAACTATAAATGAATGAAAAGTCATCCATTATCATGAGGCTTTGTCGCTAATATCACATGACAACATTCATTTGGCGGTATATGGCACAAACATATAGATAAGTTTAAGTGGGTGCTATCCTGGAGATTTTCCTTTTCTGCAGCCATGGGCCACAGACACAAGCATTGGTAAAGGGTACACATGACAAAAACAGTGACCTAAATGGGAAACTGGACATGTGGATGAATGGTGAGTGTATTGATATTCATGAGAGACATGCTCACCATTTGATAATACTCCATAGTAAAAAAGAAAAGTTTTCATTGTGTCAGATTTGTTTCAAAACACTATGCATATACTTAATATGAACAATACACAGTGAATAGGAAATTGGGCTTTGAGATGTTAAATTAGTTTTTACATTATTCTGTACAGTATTCTTGCCTCAGTTTGGAGGACTTAACTTGGTTCATTTTGCTGCACAAAATTATACAGAGCCAAAATTGAGTTCCATAAAAAACCTTTCAGTATCATTGAAATGCCAAGCACTTACTCACATGGGTTGTTTTACCAATATGATAGCTATGTCTAATGTTGTGTGATGGTACTGCACAAAATTATGATTTATGAAAACCAGAATTTTTAAAATAGAATTTTGCTGTGGTTTTGAGGTATGGGTATGAGGGTGAAGCAAATGAGTTATCCTTACTGTTTGATTTTTTGGCACATTATGGGAACCATACTTGGGGGCATTTTTGCAATTTGTTTACATGCAAATATAGAGGATTGTAGAGATAGCAGCTCATACCAAACTGCACTAAATGTAACTAGGTGACATTTACACAGATATCTCACACTGACAAAGCAAAGTAGTCTCTTTTTCTTTTGATACAATTCATGACAGCTAGAAGAAGCAGCACAGGCGAGTGTGCAAACAGATTAGTCCAAGCTTGTACCGTATTTACATGGACCCTAGGCCATATATTGAAATTCATGCTACGGATGTTCTCTTACACAAAAAACGTGTGTAATTGTACAAAGGTATGATGAATTTTGTTGGTTCTCTAGTTCTAATAAGTCACAGGAAAACTTTTTTAGCATGGTTTGTTTTTAGTTGTACATCAATGCCATAAACAGTCCTGAAACTACCCCCAGCCCCGTTTCAGTCAAGCAAATGGCAACACAGGAACATATTCAGTAAGTGGAGCTAGTGCTATCTACAGACATTGAAATGAAGGCTCCTATAGGACGATGCCACTATGGATGGCATGACCTGGTGTACACTCATATCTAATATTGCTGACAAATTAGTTATATATATACACACACACTTCATTTTGATTTTGAAAGTGTTCTATATCAAATTACGTGCACATGAAGACTGTTACCGATCATCCTTGCATTTAGTATTCCACTCAGCGTAGCGACCAGCTCCACAGCAGGTTTTTTGTGATTCCTGCCTACTTATCAGATACTTGCCAGTCAAGTGCCATTGACCCAAGACCCAGGCAGCCACCTGATGTGAGTCAAATTAGATATGGATAAATGTGATTACTTAAGTTTAGACTACAATCATTGAATATGACACAATAAATTGGTCAATAAATCAGATCTATATTACATGAGAAGGCAACGTTTTCATAATCAAAATAATTTTAAAGCTGCAACAGTAATGCAAGGGGTCCTGAATGAAATGAGGGATATTATAGGCTTTAATAAAATAAGATATCCTCAGAACAAATGCTGAGGACAGATTACTAGAAGATACCTGTGCTGCCTGGAGAGTTCACTTCTACAAACTAACATTTTGATTGAAATCCATAAATTGGTTTCACTACCAACTGTGTACCTTTATTTCACAGTATGTACTGTAGTGGTAATAGAGCACAAAAGACATAAAACAGACCGTCTGTGGGCCATGTGTATTCCCCTCTGTCAGTGCTCGAATTACATATGGAAGAAGGCAAATACTGAAATATCTCCTGAAATAAAACCTGCAAAAACCTAATTGGATTCACAGGCTTTTAACGATATTAATACACAGATAATTTATTTCTACCAGAACAACATATGAAAAACTAACTTGACATTTGTTCTTTATTTGCCAACAAGATACACAAAGAAAGGAACAACATAGCGAAGTTGTTTAACAAGAAACTTTATTCACTACCAGAGAATCTTGGCTTGAAAAAGTGTTCTGTTTGTAACCAATATACAAGAGGGCCTGAAATCTCTTTCACAAAATGTAATGAAAATTCAAAAGTTATAAATCAGAGATACTGGTCACAGCATGTTAAAAGACTGAAGTCACTTCACAGATATGTAGCATCAACATTACACACAGGATGAACTACTTATTGAACTGATTACAGTTTCGTTTTAATGTACCTATTGAAAAATTGATACAACATAAATGTAAAATCCTGTACATGCAGGTCAAATGTGAATCATTGTTAACACACAAGACAACAAAAAGGAACAGATTAAGTGAATGTGTAATAAACTTGAACAGACAATTCAACATATGCTGCAATTCACATTTTTATTCCTCCTAAACACCAATACTCCCATCTTTTGCTCTCTTGTAAGGATACATGTGCACTCTATGCATACACAATCCAGTTGTAATTCATTTTTAGAATTATTTTCCATTCAGATTTCCAGACCTCAGCAACTAAAGTAAAAACAAATGCTTTGACAATCCGAGCCTAATTTGAAGAAACAAATGATTTATCTCACAAGGTACACATTTACAACTGTATTTTTCTCTGGAGTGAACAAATAAGAACGCTAACACTGTACACAAAGTTAAGGTAGCCAGAAAATAAGAGAGAAATACAAGCCCTTGTTTATAACTGTAGGAAAAACAGTAAATATGATATAGGTGTATGATTCAATAGTACCAAACCTGAACTGTGATCCCAATACTGTGGACCATTATGGCAGTGATTCTTGAACTAAATAGAAAAAAATCTGCCTTGAAATTCTCAGTTGGTGTATTTAAATAATCAAAAGCTGAATGGTTAACTTTTGGTATACCACAGCTTCCTCTGTACTGAAACACCAAGAGAGCAAAGTTGGAGTAGTATTACAATAACTAAAAACATTCATATAAAAAGTGATACTAAATACTTCTGATTATAGCAAGGTGTGAACATATAAAAATAAGATAAACAATAACTAAATATAGCATAATGCTCAAAAGCTGCTTTGGCTTCACAGACTAAATTTCTCAACTTTAAACTTCCACTGAGGTCATCTTGTGTACAGTTGTATATCAAATACTGTGTTTTTACATTAACATGTTTTCTTTGTATGCATAACTGCAGTGTACAAGATTGCAACAATAGTGCAGTCACATAACCCATGACCACAACTGCAAATGTCTATTTAAAATCCTTTAAAATGGTATATTTTGATAGGCGATCATACTAGACCGCTATAACATCATATTCTCCTCTGCCCACTTTTCAACTACACAATTTTAGAATGCTTCCATTGTTCTCACTTTGGAAGTGTCTACAAACTCAAGTAAGTTAGCAACACTAAAATATATTCCTAAGCACAACATTCACTTAAATGATTAAGGCTCATTTTAAAACACATTTGTGTGTATGTGTGTGTATATATATTTATTTATATATTTGTTGCACATTTCTGAGCAGAGAACTTCAATTCTGCCAAGATTGCAATCAGTGAATGTTGTACCGTTTTTCCCCTTATAATATAAGAAAATATTTTTGGTATAAATAATAATGTTATTTAACCCAATAACTTAAAATCTAACAGGATATGCGAAATCACTAAGTCATGGATTTGTCAAAACAAATTTTATTAATAGGACACCCATGTATATATTGCTTATGACAAATATATATATACATTCATATTTGTCATTCATCTGCGAATAGAGGGCAAGAATGGGGAACCAACTTCCGATATACCCTTGTTTTTTCAATTATGTTCAGCTAAAACATTAACTGAATGCCAGTTTCATTCAGATTTTATCTACAATAAAATGCATTCTTTTTTATTCAAATACAGTAGATCAACAGGTCAAACTTAATTTTATGCCTTCAAAATGTCTGTACCCTCCCTCAATTACTGTTATTGATGGGCATGTTAAAAGTGTAGGTGTGTCTTCGCAATACATAAGTGTTGATGATTTATGATCTCAGTTTCTGTACCAGAACATTTAAACTTTCCACTGATTGTAGATGTACAAACATTTTATCAAAGTACCAAACCCAGCGTGAGAGGTGTTCATTTGTGCTTGAGTGGAAACTCCATGTGTACACACACTTCTTTGAAAAATGTATTTCTGAGCCTGCTTCAAAAACTTCATAAACATCAGCAGCAGAAAATGTTTAAACCCACATAACACACTTTTAATATTTCAATATTTAAAGTGGGTTATGCTTAAAACCCATTTCCTTCAAAATTAAAAGCCCAAATATTTCAAAGAACTGTAACTTATACCGAATGACAAAACAGGAAGCAGTAAAAAAAAAAAAAAAAAAAAAAAAAAAATTCTGACCTGAAAATGAAAATATTCACAGTAAACAATTCTAAGCAATATCCATATACAAAAAATATTCAAATCTAAAACTTTTTTCTTTTTCAAAATTCAGGTTTTTGAAAAAAGAAAATGCTTTTGGAAATTTTGCAAGCATAAAATAAAAATAAAATCAACTCCCTACTCCCACCAGATCTCTTTTCTCCCATCCCATTCCAAGTAGAAAAAGTCAGCTCTTCCAGTCTGCCATCTTGTTTAAGTCTTGCTACGCCGTTTTGTTTTAGGCTTAGACAGTGACTGAGTTACTTTGGTCTTCCGCCTCAGAACTCTCCTGTCCACAACTGGCGGATCATCTCCCTCGTCAGAGCTCTTCTCCACAGCCTCTTCCTCAGTGGACGTGGCTTTTTCCTCCTCTTTCTCAGTCGATTCATCCTCCAGCTCTTCTGGCTCCGACGGCTCGGTCTGCTCGTCCTCCGGCGGCCTCTTGCTGAGCCGCGTGGATTTGCGTTTGGGAGTCGCTTCAATTACTTTGGTCTTCCTCCTTAGAACTCTTGTATCTGCAGTTGAAAGGTCATTGGCTTCATCTGAGCTCTTTTTTACAGTATCACCTTCTTCCTCCTCCTCCTCAGTAGTTGTGGCCTTTTCCTCATCTTCTGTTTTCTCATCCTCAGTTTCCTTCTCTTGTTCCACAACAGCCTCCTTTTGGACCTCCTCCTCCTCCATTTTCTCCTCAGCCTCTGCAGTCTGTTCATTCTCATTGTCTCCAGGTTGTTGATAAGATACCTCCTTTAGGCCAACAAGCAGAACAGCCTCATGGTTGTGGTCCACAGAGGTCTTGTCCAATGGAGGACTGGGTTCGCTGGGAGGATCTGCCTCTTTCTGAGGCTCAGCTTCGGGACTTGGCTCTTCCTCCATCGTCTCCTCTTCTTCCCCTGGCAGTACTTTGACAGCCTTATCAACTGCTTCTGGGCTAGGCTCTTCTACTTCTGGAGCTTTCTGGCAATCCATGGAACCTTCCGGTACATCTACTGGGGTGTCCCCGTTCACCGATAAAGACTCTCCTGCTGGTGGGCTATCTGGTTTTTCTGGTGATACTGCTTCCTCTGTTGAAGGTGCCTCTTCCTCTTCTTCCGCTATGGAGGTCTGCTCCTCAGCTGCTGATGCCTCTTCAGCTGGAGAAGCCTGCTCATTCACAGGTGGGGCCTCCTCCTCATCTACCAGGGCTTCCTCTGCTGGGGAGGTCTGCTCCTCCACCTGTGCTGACAACACTTCTTCCCCTGGGGAGGTCAACTCCTCAAGTGGTGTGGCCTCATCCTCTGCTGGTGGGGCATCTTCCTCCATAGATGGGGACTCCTCCTCTTCCTCCACCGGTGATGTCTTCACAGATTCCTCGGGGGCCGCTTCTATGGTATCCTGTAGAGCACCAAAGAGGGGCTTATGTAACAAGAACCATCTAGACCCATTCCAGACACATCTCCTTATATTGCCCCATTGCCACTGAAGCAGTAAAAACACCGAATTCATGAATTTTCAGTAAATAAGATTTATTTACTTTTCATTTTATGACCTCGGTCACATGGCATTTTCCCATCAGGCATTATGATTTCAGAAGTGAAAGTGAAAGTAATCATTTATGTCCATTCCTCGGATATCTAAGCAAAAGTTGGCATAAAAACTGGTTATTCCCTCAAAAGATCTCACTTGGAATATGAGTAGCATCTTTCACCCAAGTCTCTACCTTATCCTCTGTGACATCTTCAGCTGCTTCCTCCACCATGTCCACATCCTTCTGTCCCTCCTCTTCCTCCTGGGCACAGTTCTCCTCCACAGCAGCTGGCTCCCCAGTTGATTCCTCTTCCTCAAAGTCATCTGTCACTTCACCATTTATTCTCTCTGCCTCCACTTTTGCCATCAGCTCCACCTCCTGCAAGATCACCCCATGCAATGCCTCATTTGAGTCTCCCTTGCATCCCTCTAGAAACTCTTTAATAACAACAAACTAACGTAATAATGCCTGATGTGTTTCAAACATATGCCAAGAACTCAACATATGTTCACTGTGACTTCCATACACTAGCAAAGGACCAACGGTTCATCCTTTGCACAGATGGACATGGAGGTGTATGGGGAAATGGCCAAAAATGGAGAAGAGGGGGGAAAAAGGGAAGACACTAAGGCATAAGCAGATAACTAAAGAA
This sequence comes from Albula goreensis, assembly GCA_022829145.1. Lineage (NCBI taxonomy): Eukaryota > Metazoa > Chordata > Actinopteri > Albuliformes > Albulidae > Albula > Albula goreensis. The sequence continues at coordinate 59,441,722 of CM040741.1, read as the reverse complement.
CACATTTCATAATTCCATTTTTTATATCATGTTAATCTACCTTTAAGTGGGTAAGTCCACTCACAGGACATTTTTAATGAAACTACAACATGGCTCTGTGTTTGCCCTCCCTACAAAAAACACCCCTCAAGTACTGGGTTTCTCACAAAAAGCTCAACTGCAGTTCCTCACCAGGGTCTGATTGTCCTCTTCCTCTCCTGGTGTCTCCAGGGCCACGGGCTCCTCCACTTCCTCATTTGCAGGACCCGATTCCTCCTCCCCTGTGACTGCTACTCCCTCCTCAACAGGGCCCGGTAACTCCTCCCCCGCAACTCCCTTATCCACCTCCTCTGCTGCCTCCCCGGCAGACTCCTCCACATTTGCTGCTTCAGCATCCTCCATTCTGATCACACACACACACACACACACACACACACACATATATATATATCAGCTCAACAATACTAGAATTACAAAAAGATTTATCCAAATCATGGCACTTGAAATGCAGTTTCACTTATCACAACCTTTTATCATAATGCTACATGACAACATGACAATGAGTCTTCATGTTATAAGTCATCCCTTTTGTAAGCTCTTATCCAAGATGTCTATGGAGTGCCAAAACATCTGTTTAGTTAGGGTGAAACATTCACCTGCAGATGCTCCAATGGCACCAGATCTGTTTAAGTGTTGACCAACAAAGTAAAAATATTCCATCACCTGGTTAGTTTGTCTGGCAGACTTTCTTCAGTAACCTCCTCTGTTTCCTCTCTTATCCGTTTGCGTCTATAGTCACTACTCCTGGTGCGAGTTGAGACGGGTGTGTCTTCAATGTCTGAAATATTTACCAAAACCAGAAACTGAATATGTGCTATTCAACGAAAAGCAAAACATGTTTTGCAAAACACATCTGGTTATGAAGTGGTATAACAGACACTGTACCATTCTTGGTCTGTGTACACTTCTCATAGCTACATTCAGAGGATTAAGATCAACTGGAAGGAAGCTTTGGAGAAAAAGGTGTTGTGGGAAAGCCTGAAAATACTTGCCTGCTCTGATATGCTTATTGATCAGAACTTCCTATAAAGGGGAGACAAAAAACAAGCACTTAAATTTCACTCATTATTCTATTTTTCAAAACAAAAAATAAACCACACAAAGAATTTAGTAAAAGTCTGTTCAAGTCAAAAATGTAAAACATCAAATCTTTGTCACTAGACAGTGGCTACTCGAGAAATTGTTATTGCATATACAGCATATAAAAACAAATATTGGTTTTATACAAAGTTTTTTTACAGTTACGTACTCTTCGTAAAAGACCGAGGAAACAAAGAAAAACAGGCAGTACAACAAATAAATTCTGGAAAGATCAACAGAACAAACCGTGACTTCCACAGAGTTTGAGATGGTCTCTTCCTCTTCCATTGGTATGTCATTCTCAGAAGAGTTCTGATGCAAAAGTGGATCTTCCCCAGAATGGTGATTCACTTATGAGAATCAGCAGGATGATAAATCAATTAGAATCATGAGAACAATTTCAGCACAAAAACGTGTGTCCATCATATCCAATTATGTTACCAGGGCAACCTTACCGCTCACAGCCATTGTCTTCAGTTTGCTGGCTATTCTGGCCCTCTGGAATGGGCCTCCAACGCTCTCCACCTCCCACAGCAAATCATGGTCAGCAGGGTATGTGCTGAGGTACTGTCCACACACTTAAGGGAGAGGGACAAGAGGAGTAGTATATTTCAGCGCACAAAATAAAATGCAGTTAACAGGCCGTTAACAAGGACTTCTGATAGAACCAGGTTGTGAAGAAATCTTTTTGCAAAAACAATTTTTTGCTGGTAATTCAAGCAGTTCGAACAGGACTCAGTTACTAACTTTGAACATCATATACATTTCTGTTTCCAGGGGGAAAGCTTGTATGTATTTGAAAGTAAACCCCTGAACAGATGGTGCCAAATAAATGAACCAGACCAGAACAATTTAAAAATACCTGGTTCATTAAACCAAACAACTGTCTTTTCCCTTGGATTCATTTCCGCATACATCCACCCCATGTGCCTTCTAGCCATCATTTGACCGTTACCTTTCATCATGGCCTGTGAAAGGGGGTATTTCAGACCCAGTGAGTCCTCCTTGAAACAGTCAACAAAGTCCTCCAGAATCTGAAGGCCATGCCCATTGCCACGGTGACCCTTCCTGACAAATATGGAGTCCATGACGGGCAGAAGATAACGCTGGGTCAAAAAGCTATTGCATAAGCTCCCTATTAGGGGAAGAAAGGGAAAATAGATGTTAAATGAGCAAGACAAAATGCAGATGCCGTTAAATTGATACCAGCTATCTTTTTTTTTTATTTTAAAGTATGCTAAACTGCATTCACAAAACTGTCACACTATCTGTGACAGCCCATTCAACCTTGGGATGAATAATGAATACCATACAGCATGTGAAAATTATTTCATGTCCATGCACATATTGCCACTTGACAACAACAAAATGTCCAGAATCAGTTATGATAATCCATTTGGAACAACATTACAACAACACACTGTTCTAATCATCATGTTTGAATTAACTAATACCATAACAACCAGCGGCATTTTTCCGAACTTTTTTGGCAAACAATTAAGAAATAAACTGACAAAGGCATGAATCATCAGACCGTTATAATAAGGTTACACTACTAGAAATTTGTCTTTCTGAGTGGACAAAGAAAATAGGAAATACTTCATCACAATACAATACTAATATGTATAGAAAATGTAATAAATGGTTAACATTTTAACATATTATGCCTCTTACGTGGCTAATTGATATTTTAATTCCTTGCGCAAAATTAGCATTTTCCTTTCAAACAAGGGTAGCACATCCTCTTTGTTACCAGCTTCAGATAACTGCATCTTGAGGTCATTAGGACAAAGAGAGATAAAGGATGTAATCCAGTCAATGTATAAAGGGTCACTGTAAGGATTATGAGGGTTACCCATAGCAAAACAGGCTAGTTTACAAAGGTTTTGTTAGCTCCACTAGAATGAAATACTTTGCTATGCCACTGTTAATTATGATTATCTGCACACACAAAGAATGGGATTTACCTGTGGGTTTGACAGAGTAAAAACCAATGGCTTCACCATTTTTCCAGAGGATTTTGGAGTAATCGCTCTCACTATGGCAAAGGAAAGGTACTTCATTTTTGCTCATTTCATTGGCTCTGTACACAATGCGATTGAGCACATATAGCACGATCCTTTCGCCAAGACTCCTCACCTAGAAACAGAACACCAGACCAAACTCAGCTATCTGTGTTTTTTTCTCTCCCTCTCATCCAAAACAGGATATCCTGTCTGCCATGCAAGAGGGTTAGTTTCTTACAGGATATGAAAGGACATTCAGCCGTTTTCCAGGAAACAAAATAATTTGAAAAGACTGGGTAGAAAAAACAACCTCTCCAGTGTTCACGCAATAGATAGTTGCATTTTCACCCCAGGGTATAGTACATTTTATTATCATTTGAGCCAAACAACTGCATGCGTGATATCATCAAGGCCTTGTACATAATAAAATACTTGACAATGTACCAGGTTAGGGAGCCAAGGACTGCAAGGTCTGCACCCTGAATAAATACATGGCTCCGAGTGCAAAAGCTTTGTCCAATTGCTAGTAGTTAGAGGAAAACATGTAGAAACAATTCAGTTCTTTCACAAGAACTAAAAAGTGTGACTGCCACAGTATAATTCATTCTGCCCCCCTTCTGCAGTAATTTTCAGTAAATAACACATGCAGGCTGAGCAGTCAAAACCATGGGCCTTTACTGTGGCTTTGAATCGGAACTATACTTTATATTACTGAACTCCCAGGGAGTCTGCTGTACCTTGAGGAGCCCTTTTCGGGATGGGTCAGCAGTCTTGATGACATCCTCCACTGCCCACCACTGGTCTGCCAGGTACAGGGCTACAGCTGAAAACACAAAAGATCTGACATTAACAATCATACATGACTCACTTTTAAGAAATGGTGGGGTTTACACTGAGAGGAGAGTGAGGATGATACCAATTTATGCTCGCTAATAGTAACCCCAATAATTTCTTACTACAATGTGTCATAACTCTGTACTACTTCTGGGGATTTCCTAATGAACCAAGGGTGAGTTACTGCTTCAGACAAATCTATCATCAAAATTTGCAGGCACCAATTAAACTTTTCCAGCACAATCAGCTGTTGGCCATCAAGATTCAAGTCTATTCTAACCCTACTCAGAATCATTGTGATTAAATTATTTCGATTGGTTCAATCAAGTCAGTGATTAACACTTCATTGTCCACATCATAGCTCCACCCATTCTGGTGTTCATTAAACCTCACACTCCCACCAACAGTATTTTGCCTTGACTGAAGTGTAATACCTGTGAACTGGTCATCTGGTGAAAACAGAGCCAAGACTTTGTGTTTAAGGTCAGATCCATAGAGGGGGACAAATCCTACATTGGAACTGGTTAGTGGGATCTGTTGGCCAGAAAGAAATGACACAAATATAGCCAGCATCAGCAATACATATCAGAAAATAAAGAGCAAACTGAAATAAAGAGCAACCATTAAACAAAGCTTAAGATATACAGAGTGAATATTATGTATAACTTTGGATAATACCCTTAGTTACTGACATGAACAAATAGTATTGACAAAAAGCCTATCATTGAGGTCACATCAGATTATCTCATGATTAAAAGGTGTACCCAGGAACAGTTCAAGAAAGGGTCTGAGTCAGAAGCTAAGTGTGTGATTTTTACGCAAAATGTTTTTTCCAACCCCAGATCAATGAGGAAGGTCATTCCAGCTTGATACCTTCAATATACTTTCATACAGAGAAACAGAACCAAGGTGACCTGATCCATTTTGTTCCTTACAGAGTAAAAGTCCCTAAAGAAAAAAGCACTACACTGATACTGGAGAATAAAGATGAAGGAATAAAGAGGTCACTCCTGAAAAACAGTTTCAATTACAACTCAAGGTGACTCCAAACCACGAATCCCTAAAGCAAATGCTTTCTAAATCCTATATGAGTAACTAATTATTTCACTTAGTTTAAAGGTCAATTACAAAACAGGCTAACTCATGTAGGTGCATGTGGGGCTCTATTTAGATGTATCATATACTATATATTGTAAAAGATCTTCTCTTTGAAGAACAGCCAGTTTCTTAGATATTTTACAAGTAGGAAGCCCATCAAGCAAACCTGGAGCTAGACTGGGAGCATTAATGCCAGCAAAAGTGTAAGAAAGAAAATGACAACATCTGCAAAAAGTCATCACGACTATACCTGAGAGCATAGTAACAGAAGCCACAATTGAAATGGAGGTGGCTTTCCAGCACAATGGGAAGATTAGCCCTAACAGGAGTACTTTATGTTTATCACAGCACACAGACAGCTAGGCTGACAATCACACACAAGCAATTCAGCATAATCCTCCATAGAGTGAGGTTACAGCAAGCTCAGTCTTGCCTCTTACCCGTCTGGAGTTGGGCAATGAGAAGTGTTCAACCTTGTCAGGGTTGCTGTAGAGGAGGTCAGACATGTAATCCTCTGCTGCATGTTCCAGTTCTTCATGGCTCAGGGTGGCCAGGATGTCCACAGGGAATTCCATCCCTATGAAAGACAGTTACCAAGAGTTAGAGCCACAATATATTTCACCAGACAATAAAATCAACACCTAAGTAAAAACAAAGGCAATTCAATTTCATATGTGGGAAATGCTGATTTGGACACTTGCCAAAAATGTAAGAAAACAGTGAAACAAAACACTTGAAAACACCAACAAATGTTTAGTTTATGCAAAGTCTTTAATTCATATAGTATTTCTAGACTGACCCCAGACTGGGCAAGAAAGATAAATGCAAAATTCCAGGAATTATTTCTTTGGTGAAATAATCTTATTTGTGTCTTTCCTTCTTGTGAGGCCAATGAAATGGTTGAAATTGAAAACACTTCCTGTCTCTTTGCCATTTCTGATCCGTTTATGATTCGCTTTATGTGCTTAAACAAAGGTTCCTCACATGAGTGTAGTCTGAGGACCAAGCTTTAATTACCTGAAAGCTCTGTGCTATTATGTACTATCATCTCAGTGATGTCATTGTACCTAAAAATGAAAGGCATAGTTAAGGAGCCAACTGGTTCCCTGCCAAAACCTCTGGACATCAAAGGACTGCTACAAATCATTTTCCTCAATATACAATAAATCTAATTAAAAGAATAAATTACATTTAAAAATAAATACACAACCCAGTTATACAAGTACAATAAATCATGGAGGTAAGATCCATACTATTAAGACTTTCAAACATTTGAACAATTTACTTTTTATGAAATCCTAAACAGAAACATTTTTAAGTTAAAAGAAGTATATTTACAGCCAAAATACAAAATATTTTCCCTACCATGTCAATTATTGCACTTAGCTTATGTGCAACACCATTCTCAAATCACAGGATGTGATGGCTGAAAAATGACAGGATGAGTCAACAGTGTTTTTAATTATCCATTTCATCAGTGAAATGAGACCTTCCGATTGTTACCGTACACCCTGCCCTGTTGCTCTTTGTATCCTACTTTAATGAAACAAGATCTTGTCAAATGTTCTGCCTTCCACCCCTACACCCCTGCGTCTTTGAGCATGGAAAACTAAATGCATTCATCTTCGAAGTCTGAAATGTCAACGATCCTCAGTGCATTCTGAGGTAACTGCAAAGATAACACTTTTGAAAAGCAACTTGTAACAGAAATTTTTGGATAAATATGCAGTGTCTTAAAACCAGAAAAACTGGTCATGTTCTGTCCTAGAGCAACTAGGTCCATGTCTGCCAACACCATCACATTATTATAGTTGAGTCACAATAAAAGACCTACACGGATTCAAAAACTTAACACAAGCATAAATAACGGATACCCATTCAGCAATTATAACACTAATTTTTATTACATGTGTGTATATATGTATATATGTAAGTTAATGACCATTGAGATGAGGTTGCTAATGTTGTCATCCTGTCTCTCCACTAAGATGAAATTCCTTAACAGGCCAAAAAAAAAAAAATTAAAATGTTCAGTTCCGAGAACTATTGCATGTTAATTGGAAACCCCATTGATAATTGGCAATGACAAAAAGCTAAACCAACAAGTCCCACCTGACGATCAGCACACAAACCATTCAGGTCGAGTCGGGTCAAGCAGCAAGAATTTATGTGAACACACTTTCCGATCAGCTAATCAGCAGCATTGAAAGAAATTGGTTAGTGACTGTGAGCTAGCAAAAATGAGTCCATATTTTCTTGTCATGTGCTGGGTTTTGTGTGTTATGCTAACCTAGTGCTCTCTAGCCATATATGCTTTCAGCTGTTGCATGTGATACATTTCCATACAGTGCCTTTTCCATACATAGCTGACACAGCAAGTGTCTTATTTCTGGCTTGAGATCAGAACAGCAAAACCTACACTGACAAACACAAGACACTCTGTGGCAGTGCCTCTGCTAAAGTAAAGTCTAACCTCAAATAAACCTAATTTTTCATTTAGTTACCAACTAGCTAAGTGTAATTAATTCCCAAGAACTTGTTCAAAATATTCATGAGTCACCATGCTCGTGTCCTGTGTTAGATTCAAATAAAGCAACATTCATCATGGTGGTATTATATTAAACCTGTTTTAATCCCTATAGCCATGTTCTGTGTATTGGCATTATTTTCACAGATCTTGCAACATGTAGCAACCGCAAGTAATATCATTGACCTTATCACTACAGTATATTTAAATGCAAGAACGGCAACTGTGAAAATGCAACATATGCAAAATCAACTTTTAATATGAATATGATCTTAAATGTCACAACTTCAACATGCTTGGCAGATTGTGTACAAAATGACAAGGCATTTTAGTTTACAACTTTACAAAACTTTACAAAAGAAATGACCATTTAAGACCAGTATCGAGCTACATTTAGATTTATTAGGCTTTGTATGCATTTTGTCTTCAGTAGTGGGGCTATATTTGTACTGCTTCATGAAAATGGGCATGAAATGTGTTGACACATTATAGACTACTAGCATGACTACCAACATACAGCAATGGAGATGAAAATAAAATCTTTTTGTGTATTAAGGGTTGATACAAACTGAATTCTTTATTGACTTTAATTTTGCATGACATACTAAAAGCATGTCTCTGTGATTTTTAAATCTTGTGTCCCCTTATAATGTTGGCAGGAGAAAAAAAAAAAAAAAACTTCTTCAAATGAGAAATATAGATAACTCCTGCAAAACAAACATTCCTTTGTAACAGACTGAAAGGTAGTGGCCCAGCATGTGGGCAGAGACATTCAGCTAATGAACACATGGAGCTAATAAACTTACACTGGCTGCAATAATATACTCTGGTGGAAAATGAAAGAGAAGGAATTCTCCTCATAATATCTCTCACACGATTGTGCCAATTACAAACACCATTTCTTTCACAAAACAATCATAATGCATCAATAAACTCTTCAAGTACATCAAAAAAATAAATCAAAGAACATAAAAACTCAAAGGCTACAGAAACAAGAATCCATACTCATAACTCAATATGTGTATGCTTAACAGTGACTTCAGTTTCACACTTTAAACAGATCCCAAGCTATTAAAATTAAATGATCGGGTAATTTCAATTTTGGATTTGAACAAAGAATACTGATGTAACAAATGGCTGGACATTTCAGCCAAAACTGGGAACCAATCCCAAACCCACTCACTCCCAGTATTTTGCAGAAAACAAGCCCCATGAGGCCCCAACTAATTAAGGGCTCACTGAGAAACTCAAAGTTGGCAAACATCAGTACCCTAATTTAATCATTTAAAAAAAAAAAAAAAAAAACAACAGCGGATCACTAATTAGCACAGACACAGAATGTAGGGACCCATCCCGACACACTTTTACATGCCAGGATGCCTTTGGAGACTCATGCTGAACATGCGTGCCAGCATCATTTATGCCAGACAAGATTTTGCAATGAATCACACTTGAAAGTGAACTGTGAGACAGGCACATTTAGGTGCATCTACATTTGCACTTGTGTAAATATGCTACATACAGCCCACGAGGGCCAGTTCTGGGTGGAAATACAGTTTGATTATCAATGTTTTGCTCAAGGTTCCCATAATACTAAATTACACAACTAATCTTCTTTGTGGCTGCATTTTTCAGTGATTTTACTATCTAAAATTATCCCACCACACCACAACTGCATTACGTGCCTGGGTATTTGGTCTCCAGTGCATTCCTCATTCATTCATTCTGGTCATTTAGAATTTTACACACATGTGGTAGCTAGCTAAATTCATTTTTATCAGCATTTGACTACTGTATCACCATTTTATTAATTTTGAATACCTCAGTGAGGATGTCTCATCCTTAAAGCATCCTCTGTCACCTGGGAAACATTAAAACAATCTAGCTTTTTGCATCTTATTTTGTATGACAAGAATACGACCAACCATTGATCCAAGAATACAGAATGCACACAGACACTACCAAATACTGGCAGTCTATTTCAGGGAAGTCTGCCACACAAAACATCACAGCTAAGAGAGAGAGAGAGCCTCACAGAGCACAAAGCAACTGAAGAAGTCTACATGAGAAACAATCAGCCAACTGCCTAACATGGCTACCAAAGTTCCCCTGTGACATGCCGTTTATGATCGTCCCGAAGACAGCCCTTCCACTGAGTCCATACCAAAATCGTCTAGCTCCAAGGGTAGAGCAATCATTCAGTAAGGAAAAAGTTGCATGGCAACAGCAGGGGTGGTGCCAGTGCAGTAGACACAAATCAATACACACAAATGCTTGAGTTTTTTTTTTTTTTTTTTTTTTTTTCTAGGGCAGAAAACTGTTGTTCATGCAAAGGACATCAGATGTGTTTTGGTTGTCTTGAATAAGGAACCCTATCTCTGTAGTGAGGGACATCAAAGCGAATGCAGTATAGAATATAAACTTCCAGCCCTTCCTGGTTTACTTCCCCTGAACATACTGTACCAACATACACATTCCATGAGCTCCCTCGGCAGATAGTATGATTATTTTTTTCAGCACTGTGTTGCTCAATATACTTGAGTGACAAGCAAAAAAAAAAAAAAAAAAAAAAACTGGTCCATGCATGTATGAGAATTGTGTTAGGTTGCCAAATTAATGTTCCTTATTCCACAAAAAAAAACTCCACAAATTTTTGTGCTCAGAACAAACAATCTCTGCGACAGCGTCTTGAGTAGAAGATTACTTCAGGGAAATCAGACAAAATGTGTTTCAGAATTGGTTTTCACACCTTCAAGAACAGTCAATGTTTCATTAGTTTCATCTCAGTCACCAACACATAATTAGTGAAGAGCCACACCTTAGACCTTAAGTGTGCAAGGACAAAGACCCGTAGGGGCAGGAACAATGAATGGAAGAAAGATGTCACAAAAGAATGCTTATCAGGAGTTCTTCCTCTCTCCCGCTCCAACATATGTTTCACGCCCCACGTGACCTGGTTCTCAATGCTACTCTTGGTGTTATATAGCCTGCAGCCCCCACCCGCTCACAGCCCCCTGGCCTTCCCCAACTTCACTCCACATTCCTGTCTGGGAACTCCTGAGCATTCTTCAAAAGAAAGGCATCCTGCTAACAGGGTGGGATACCAGCCCCACAGAGCTGAAACACTCCATTAACAAGAGCTGTATGAACTCATTCAAGTTAATACAGAGACACTCTACTATTCTGCCACTTCAATATCTGAGACCACTGAGTGCTCAGAGATTCCAGGTGAATGTCTCATCACTTGAGCCATCCGTTTTCTAGACTTTATTCTTGAATAAGCAAATAAATGGGTGTAAGCAATGGCTGCAGCTGGCAGGAATTGATCATCTCCAGGACAGCTCTGGCTCTGTATTCAAACTAGGGGGTTTGAAGGAGCCATTTTGTGGAGGGTTTTGTGGGGATTCTAGTCTGGATCTGTGCCAACATAACCACTGTTGCAGAACTATTTCCCTTTGTATTCTGCAAACTTGGGGCTCATAATCTGAGGCTGTTATTGGCAGTTTTTTCTCTGTAAATTGTGATGAAAATTTGACCAGTCACAAGGACCACAACAATAAATAAGATACCACCACAACTTTTTAAAGTGATAAACATACATATGACCTTTTTTCAATTCAAGCCTTATTGTACGTGATTATCTTACGTGACACATGAAAGACCCCTACTCTGAACTGCTATCCTAAGAGTAACCAACCCACCCACACAAACACACTCTCTTTCTTCACATTTGACCTGAAAGAGCAAGACAAGATGGCGGTGTCACATGAGCAACTACCAGAACAGAGACAGCCAGTCTGCATTGTTGGCAATTTTAGTTTAACCCAGCACAAAGCCCCCTCTTTACAAAAAATCTGGAAACTCACTTTTTGAGTTTCCATTACATTTGTAGGAGTGGAATTATTCCCCAAACAGCTCAGATTATTTCTTAATGTGTCAGTCTTACTCCTTATTTTTGAGTAACCACATGTCTCAGGTCATGCTAACAAGCGGAGCATTACACACGGTGCATACATGTTACACCCTGTGGAACATTTGCAAAAGTACATTCTGCACTATATGGGGCTGAGCAGGAAACACCCATATAGGGGCCTCTTGTTTGTGCAAGTTGTGTCATTATAGAAGTCCAACAGTGACGTCACTTTGCAGTCAGATGGTATACCCAGAATGCTGTTACAAATCCCTGGTTTCTCTGTCGAGTTTATGCGAGCATTCCACATACCAATGGCCCCCTGCTACCTTACTTAGCCCCACACAGAGATGTAGCCCAAGAAACAGAATTATTGAATCCATATGCTCCTTTAAACTCACTGTCTTAAAACAGCTGCACGGCAAAATTTACATTTACAGGAATTCCATCAATACAAAGAGGTCTTTTTCCACGAGCCTCACAAAATGAGCGAGCATGTCAATTATCTCCCATAACATCAGCATCGCCACGTAATTTCACAGCAGGGTAACAGCACAAAACAATGGCCTCAATCATGCTTAAAACTGACCAACTAAACAACTAAATTTCCTCACAAACACATGGCACACAGACCAGCCAGTACCAATGTATGCTCTGCAGTGAGTTGGGCAAGAAGTAGTTTTGGGGGCGGGGAGCCAATGGGGCGAGTCCAGCTTTGGAGAATTTTGATTTGAATGGGCTGGGTGCCCCACACATCCCCATTATTCCCATGTAGCCTCCGGCTGCAGGAGCTGGCACACCCCCCTGTCAGGCAGTATCACCAGCCAAGCAAAAACTTACACGCACTGGAACCAACTGAGCTCCACTCCCGTCTCTACCCCTGGGCTGAAAGCTTTAAATATTGAAACGATGTCCTTACATAGCACTAGCTCAGAGCACATTTAGAGCAAAAGCCTGTAAACAGACTCACCCAGCCACCTTTTTACAGCACAGGAAAACTATAAGCTGCTCCACTTGTGCACGCTTTTGGCTCAGCTCACGCCAACTGGTGTTGAAACAGCCAGTGACGTCCATGAGGGTCTTCCCCCGCCTTACTATGGGAATTTACATATCCCTTTCAATGATTTGGTTATGCCTTTCACTTCTGATATAAATGAATATGCTTTAAGCTTGTTATGTTGAAAAGAATAAGTAACTAGTTTGAGGGGGGTAATTCCACACTGTTGTACCTATTGTCCCCACAGTACTTAAGTCAGACTTTCTTTACATTTCACTGTTAAACTGTGACTGAAGGCAGAGTGGGGCACTGGTCACAGCTAGGGGACTAAAGGCCAAAAAGTAAAATCCAGGAAGTGCCTTTCCTGTTCTCTACTTCATTTTGTCTGATGACGGCAAACGTCCAGATGGTAAAAATGGTCAATAAGCATAAAGTCCCTGGTTCCACATTTAACCGAGCAAACAGTTCTGCTCAAAAGTACAAACCTTGAATTCATCTCTGATCTGTGGTGTTTGATAAGGAGCCATACATGATAATCAGGTATTGTTCCACACAATGCAAAGCAGACAGTACACAAAGCAGGCTTTGTCCAAGTGCATTTCATGTCTTTATATCATCTGACATTGGCAGGCAACATTTTTTTCTAAAGCTTACTCTTTTTTTATTTCAGATATGATGCACTATATTTTACTATTTAGTGAGATACCAAACTTCTCTTCAATCATGGACCTGGTTTAAAAAAAACTGCACTGGGTGTTTCGATTTACAGAACACACAAAGAGAAATAGTGACAAAATTCTAGGTCAAATGTAAGTTATCCGTAGTTGTACATTTGGTGTAGTTTGGCCAGGGAAACGCAGTGACTGGCTCACGTAGGTGAAAGTAATAAAAAAAAATTGGCATGAAAGAATGTGTGCAAGCAGGGGGCCACTGGTGTGTACGAACGAGGGGGTGTGTTGCGAACTACGCGGCCATGATGCAGGAGTGGAATCCAAATAGCAATGGAATCCAACCGACAAAAGAAACAATTGCCCCACCCCACACACGCACTAAAATAATAAAACTAGAGATAAAACAATTAATATAAGATTTGTGACTACTGGATAGGTGCTGCACATACCTGTGACCAAAGAAATAACACTGCCCACACACAATGATAAGGAAGTTTGTTGGCCAATTTCCATGGGCATTTCTAGGAATCGATAGTTGATCTACGGACGACAACGGAATCAGAGTCTATTCTTACACGTTACATATACGATTCAATCTTATGTAATGGGACGTGAGGGGAAGTCTTTGTTGAATCGATCTTTGTTCAAAAGTTACCATAGTCGCCCACAAATTGCATTCAAATTGAAACTTTTTTATTCATATAAATTACTTTATATACAATTGATATTTTAGTTTCAGCATAATCTTCTAGAAACATCTTAACTGAAAACGTCCGAGTACACCTAATACATCAGGGACTCACCTGATGTATACAGAACCATCCCCACTTCTGTCTGCGCATGTTTATTTCTCTGAAGACAAGACTTTTAAAGAAACCGTTCATCGAATACATCCGAAAGGGAAACTATGCCTTTATTTGTTGCAATAAGACCTGCGTGCGTTTTCCGATAGGCTGGATTTAGCCAGCTATCCCTAATCCAATCTGCGGGTGATGCGTCCTAAACTCAACGCCACAGGGCCATGCCACCGTATTCCGATTCCTTGCAACATTCACTGTACAATTTGGAATACGCCAAATATCTCTGAAATATATGAAACGCCCTCCTCAAACCAAAGCAATCGAAAACTCACCTTCGAATTAATGAGAAGTTGTATTTTGCCTATTATTCTTCCGGAGAATGTATTTATTTATTTGATTTTTAAATCCGAAAGCCTCAGTGAGCCCACAGAGTGCCTCTCGGTTGCGCACGGTCTGGCGCACGCTCATTGCATGGGCCAGCGTTGCTAGCCGGGATGTGCTAAATCATGTTACATAACATACGCACTCCCTGCAGAAAATACTTTGGTAATCATTTACATCACCAATATCAACCTAAAGACGTTTATTAGAATTAAATGGTTATAATAAGTATGTTATTAATGTCAAAATTAGAAAAAACAAATAATCATAAATATCGATGGTGCCATGCTTTTTCTGTCCCTTGCAATGGTTTGTTCCCCCTTTTATCCAATCAGCAGCACTGTGAGTGTTTGAACTCTTTAACTTGGGAGATTTTCAGGCTAGAGCGTATCAATTGAGAATAGAGATGCAAATATGTTTTTAAAACGTTCGAAGCAAACGATCACTATGTAAATAATTTCATTATTCACATTTTTTTTTTCACATTTTTATCATAATCAATTTAAACAATTATCAAATTAACTTTTAATTAAATACAATAGACAAATTATCATTTATTTGTTCTGTAAGCATGTGATTGAGGTCTTCCTTTCCTTGCTCCATTTAAATATAATATTAAGTTAACGTTATCACATTTCAACGGTCACAATATACAGTATTCCGCTACACCCATCTTCACACAATACACCGAAATAAGGTACAATTATGTTAAAATATTTTAAAAGTATAAAACACAGTCAAAGGTAGAAAACGTGTTTATCTGAAATGTCTTGTCAAGCAATAGATCTACGCTTTTAATTTCGGACATAATTACCTTATGATAATAAGGACAGTGATTTGCAGTGGAAATATGTCTTTCTAAGTTACTCACTTATTTCTATTTCAGTCAGATAATGTAATATTTGGGTTTAACTAACTTTAAAAAAAGTTAGTTTAACTAAAAGAAGGTTTCAATTAAAATAATACGATTAGCATTGCTGAGTCATACATAAACCATGTATGTACCACTCGTTTTACCATAGTGTCAATTGGTTGCACACTCATGTTTTAATTGTGACTCTTGTGTTTTGAGTGTTCAGTGCAGTATCAGGTCGATATACTGTTTAGTTCCTGGTCCACAACAGTGGCATTTGATAGCAATATGGCCTCTCTGGTATGTGACGTATAGAAGAGACAGCTATGTTTGGCGTCCCTTTGATAAAAATAGATACAAGCGCTTGAGCCCTCAGCATATACCGTTCACTTAAAGAACACATGGCACAGCATGTTCAACTTTGCACTACTTTCAACAATGTATGTGGCGGTATATTCCGACAGTATAGTTATTTATCTATTTACGGAAAACAGTTCTGATGTCATCTACAGGAAAGGTTATCATTTAATGATTATGTGTGTTCTCAATTAAATGTTTTTTTTTTTGTGATTAGTTTATTCGTGATAGCTTCCACTCTTCATACTTTCAATCAATTGTGTGTTAATCTTAAATTGCCTGATAAAGTTTTCTTTCATGTGCAGAAAAGCTAACCATCTTTGAGTATGTTTTATCTATGTAGCATGCTATACGTTAAACCTTTTAAAACGCGTAATCATCCACAGCCAAGCTATTCAACTCCATGTCTTATTCCCCACATGCTCACTAATTCTGTATAAGTAACAGTTTCTCTTGACAGGGCCTCTGTGAAATGGCGGCTCAGTTTTGCTGAGGGCTTTGTTTTTTTTTTCTTTTTCTTCAGCCTCTCTTTTCAGTTCTTGTCAGGCCCTAATGATAACCATAGAGCACTGTGATGTATGCTTCCCACCACTGACCCAAGGCTGTTGGGGCAAGAAAACACCACTGGAGTCCCGTGGGAAGAATCCCGTATTGTGATGACATGCAGCTTATATATGCAATTGGAATGCTGAATTCCAACGCTTTAAAGTTAAAAGCAAAAAATTACGATAAGGAGCACAATTTTGAGTGATGGATCTGGTTTAATAAATGGAGTAACTGTGAATGCACAATTTGTATAATAAAAGGATGATATCTAATGACATGTATGCTTTCCTTATATAATCACACTACTCCCAGATCATTCTATTTTTTATTGCTGCCAATGTGAATTATAAAATCATAAAATTCATAAAATCACATTGACAGTACTAAAAAAAAGTTCTGGGAGTAGTGTGATTGTATTGGGAAATCATACATGCCATTTGATCTATTATTCTATTATTCTTTGTATATGTGTTGACAAACTATAAACCCAACCCCTCTGTAAGTGGTGGTTTTGTGGTTTCACATCAAGGAACAGCTTGTCCAAAGGTATCATGCAGTGACATAATGAGCTTAGAAATAGAGTCCTCTCATCAGGAATTCTTAGGTATGTTTTAGTGCACTCCCTTTTTTTGGTCAGCAGAGGGTGTAATTTAATAACTTTAGCCTGGATTCAATCAATGTTTGTCTTTAACTTGGCTCACAATTCAGCAAATGAATTCAGATGATAAAAAATAATGCTGTATTACCTTTTTTTGCAGTATCTCTTTTTTCAGTTTTGATTAATAAAACTTCTCTCCTTCCCTTGCAGATGAAATCTATATAATGAGATTCATTGCATACACATGACTTATCTTTATCACTTGAGAACATTCAAAACTGTCCATCATAACAATTCACAAAGTGGCCAGTAGGTGACAGTGACATTCTATTCATTTTAGGACTGGTTTTGGTCAACTGAGGGCTGTTTGCACATTACCACGCATCAAAAGCAAACACAAATTTCAGTATGAGTATTTTAAAAATAAAACTCACCAAACAACAATGATTTTAGTTCAACAAAGTTAAAATACTGACAATAATGTAAAGATCCAATAAAGTAAAATATTTTGACCTCTATATTTAATTATTTATATTTTAAGTGCCTCTCAAACAATATAACAAATACATAAATTACATTTAATGTAAAATTTTGAATTGAGTTGTCTTTTCAAACCATAAGCTTTGCATGTACATCTCTCCTTCATTTCCTTGGTCGTTGAGTGCATTCCATAGCTATAATTGACATTAAGCACTATCAGCTTACTTGGAACAAATCTATTAATAGAAATGATGAAAGAGCAACTATAGGGTATGCTTTCTACCATTTAACAGCTCCTCATCAGCCAGGTTAATTATGTCAATACTCTCTATATGTGTAACATGGAAACTATGCCTCCCCAGATAAGACTAATAGTGAGAAGTCTTTTAGTGCCATTTTAGTGTTCTATTCCTGCCTTGAATCACCTGATTCTGTTAATCATTAAAACATATGTACATTATCTATCTGTTATATATTATATATTTATCATGCATCTTTATATATAAAGTTGCCTAGTGCTATATAAAAATGATGGCTATTGTTCGTATTGCTGTTGTTGATGAATTACTCAAATGAGGTTGGAGTTGGATAAAAGGTTCCATGCTATCCATGGAACTTTTTGGTTTAGCCAATGTCTGGGAATGTGGGGTAAACTTTGCAGAACAATGTTGAATTGATATACCAGGCACACACTCATTGCAGTGGGAGGGAGGGTAATTAACCTTAAGAATAGGGATTGCCTGGATGGAAGCTATGAAGGATACATGTAATTATGCAATTATATTACAGATAAGGGCATTTCAGAGCAGAACTTTCTAACTGGTGGTTCAGTGCTGTTGGACATTGGGCAAGAGGGGGTGTGACAGGAAAAACCAAAGTAATATTCTGAAGTTTATGATGGTTTTCTAGGGGAAAAATGATTAATTTGTATATTGAGGTTCTTATACATAAGGTGTGAAGTGATAGTCCACATTATTGTTGGAAAATGGCAGATTTTCAGTTTTTAATCTTCTACAGTAATCCAATAACATTTAACAAGGGTACAGACATGGGTAGAAACTTGGCAAACGCTATTCAACAAAGATAAATGTGAATTTCTGCATGTGCAATATACAAATTTATGACTGGATTATTTGAAGGCAGGTGAAAATTAGAGTGTGTTCAATGTGAAGAAATGATGTTGGGATAAACATCATTAACATAACATAAAAATTGCTGAGGGTAATGAAATGCTGGTTATATTAATGTTATGTAGTTTTTGTTCAAAGCTGTCGATATGTGGATCGTGTTACCAAATCATGTAGAGACTGAGGCTCTTGGACTGTTCCGGTACATATGTTCTTATGTAAACAGTTTAAAATAACTGAAATGTTATCTACCCTAAAGGTTTAAAACTAAATGACATGACAGACTTGTTCTGTTATCCTTCATTCACTTTAAGGTGCACCAGGTCAGGTTTTTCCCCTCTGCTTTTTCCTTTAGAAAATGTCACTATACATAATTCTAAAAAAAAAAGACATTTTAATTAGGTGTTGAAACAAACAACTTAACAAACTGACTCATTTTCCAAAGTGACCCACAGGTCACTTGGTTCCCTAAACAAAGTTTACAAAATAGGTATTCTCTCTTTTTCTGGCTGTTTTTTTTTAATTCAATTTATTTTCAGCAGGTTTTTTTTTTTTTCAAAACAAATAAATACCAGACCATCTCATGGAGGCATTTGCATTTCTGCATTTGTAACAGGAAACCAAGATAATATTATCCATTGGGTAGTTTGACATATGTACAGTAAATGTTGAAAAACAGCTAACTTAAATAACAGGCTGTTTCAGCCTTCTTAAGGCCACCCGACATCAAGTTCAAAGCTGCAGACAACCAAGAAAAGGTTATTCTCTTTGACATTCTTCAGAGCATGATACATGTCAAGGCACACACCAAGAAAATGAGCACTTCCGAGATCTGTAGAGATAGTGAAGTTGTTTTTGCTGTCTTTGTCATAATCCAGCTTTTTGAAGTTTTGGTAAAACATTTTCCAAAGTTCATATTCCATGAAGAACAGGTGAGCAGGTCCCAGTCATCCATCTAACTATAGTAGGAGCTCTGAGTACAGTGATGGATCCAATAGGCCTGAATACAATCCTCATACCATCAATGCTGACGGTGGTCAGAAATCCCAAAACTCGAAGGCCTCTCATCCCAAGCTTTTCCCAGGGAGAGAGGACCATTGCCTCCAGTGTATTCCCTCTGTTTTTGCACTATGGTGACCACTCTAATTGACCAAATTTTGTCTTTTGCAGTTTGCCTCGCCGTGCTTGGCCATGTAAGTCACCTTGCCATCAAGTGCAATTACAGCACAGCTCAGCTGATGTAATGCAGAGTGAAAGGAAGTTGGCAGCTGGCTACACACACTTCTGGAGACATGTGTGCCCTCCTGAATCAACGGATTCTGAAACACTGCAGCGATGGGACTTCCCAAAAATTACAACTGTGTGCTCCAAATTAGGCACAGATGTGAAAATGATGTGAAAACACTTTCTCAGTGTAAAACTGATCTCATTATGGTATAATGTAGTATAGCATAACATTTTGTGGACTGAGTCACAGTTAAGTCACTGCTGTTGTTAAGTCACTGCTTCTGTTTATCCAGCATTAGATTGGGTGTAAAAATGTAAGAGTACATTGCTCTGGCTAAGGGAGTATGCTAAATGTCTAAATTCAATATTCGTTCTTCCACTTAGCAGAAGCAAAACTAAAGAAAGGTGTATGCTTTGAAACACAATCAAATGCAATCAAAATTATTTGAATCAATATATGCAAGTAACTCAACCAACGAAACACATTTAATTTTCATAGAGCTTTTCGACCTTTTTCAGAGGACAAAAATTAATTTCCAGCTTCCATTAAATATGCAGTATCTTGTTCACTCTCTTCACAGAAAGGTGAACCATTGATCCCTTGGATGACTGCGGACCTGTATCTCCCTCAAACTCATATCAAGTGTTTGTTTCCTGTCTGTGGCTTCTGCTAATGGTGGGGCACTGGCGAAGTGATGGTAAAAGATAAAATGCTTCCTATCAGTCAAACCCTTCCGCTTCCCCCAGAGATTTGGGCCTATTTCAAACTACACCGCTGGCCCCCGAAATCACATGGTGAGCACACAGAGGCCTCTCACATCAATTATTAACTGAAACCCTATCTTACCGGGGTGATTCATTAATGAGCCCCGCATGCAATGGTCCTTAATTACTCCAACCGCTTACCAGGCCGAGCAGAGGGAGGAGGCATAATAAAAAACTTTGAGCCTAGTGCTGCATGTTAACAAACGCTGCAGTGTGTGGTTGAGGGGCGGGGAAAGGATTGTGTTCCCTCAGAGGGGTCTGGCGGTAATATGAAGGCTTATTACGTGGAAGTAATACTTAAGAGTTATGGCTGCTTCCGGCCCACTGAAGCATTCTGAGGCATGCAGGGGGATTGGGCTATGACTAAGTGCCAACGATCTTAGCCCTTATTGCAGTTGTTTCAGTGGTTTTCAAAAGTCCTCTGTGTGTTTCCAGATGTTTGCGTGTGTGAGTAGAAAACAGGAACCTGAAGGTGTGACCTGGCAATGCAGATAATAGTCTTTTGCAGAAGTAACTACATGCAGTCATTGCAGCTACAATGGTACAATTAACATGACATCTGTTTCAATGATAATAAAACATCACTGAAACAGATGTTACAGCAGATGCTGCCATCATGGTTTATACAGGCATGGATGGGGCACCATGGATTTATGAACTCTATGGTCTGTATTATTTTCAGTACAGTGTAGCTGTGACATCACATTGTAATGCGCAGTCTGAATTGATGCCTGCTGAATATGTAAGGCTAACATAAGTACTCAAGTGGAGAGGTATGGTTTAGACATGACATTTATTTTTTGACCCAAGGCTAAATATAAATAGAGGGATTTTTCATCTAGAATATATTTAGAATTTGGCCACATCAAGGCTAATGGGACATTCATTCCCACGTACAGCTGACTGCACTAAGCCCCCTGAGTGTAATTTGCAATCCTGCCCAGGCCTTTGCAAGCCATCCACTTAAGGCCAATGAGAAACATGCAAAGTGACCACTTTACCATCTCTTTTTCATAAATACCCCATTAAATGACCCTTAACCCACTCCAGTGAGCACTGATGATTACACCACTGGGCTTGAAACATGCACACTTCATTTTCATTGATTGTACATTTTGCATTATACATTTATTAGGGTTTATATCACTTTATTAAATGTGCAACTGTATGAGTAGGTATGTAAAAATGTCAATGAGACAAGTTATTTATTTTTTATTTGACTCTAGAACTGCGCACTAGGATAGCGTATGGATCAAGGGCTGTGTCTCGACCTGAAGATTATTGCAAATATCAACAATTTTAAACAAAATAATTATTGGCAAATAATGCCAAATTTTTTGCATACCGTCAGGATGGGGCCCTGAGTCTACAGAACAAGGTTGATATTGATACACAAAAGCAATGCTGAGATATGACATCACTTCCTGTTTGGTGGTGTCGACCCTGGTTTCAAATGGCTGTAACAGACAAATGGTTTTGAAAATCAAAAATCCATCTGATAATTTTTGTGAGGCTTGGTCTGAAGATCATCTGTGCCAAATGTGATGAGCATTGGACAAAATTTGTAGCCTGTGAAAATTTTTTAATTTTTTCTCATAAAATCCAATATGGCAGAAAATCCAATCGATTCCACAGAATGCAATGGTACCTCATTTTTAGAAATTAGCCTACAGTTAGCTATAGTTAGTAAATTTTAATTAGAATGATCACACAAATTTGTATATTCTCTTGTGCTAAATATATAAGAATTGTTGATCTATGTGCATGAATCTTAATGAAGTAAAAAGTATTTACTAAATTAAATGAAATTACAAATTACCTTTCAACATGTGTGATAAGGAAGACAGAAGCTTGCAGACAAAGGAAGAAAGCCAAATGTCAGAGTCACATGACTGGATAACTTGTCAATTAATGGCCATCTAGCAGTCAATTATGGGGACTGCCAAAGAAAATACACGTCTTCCAGAATGAACTGTAGAAATAATCTGCTTTGGTTTTAAACTCTTTGTCGAGCTTGTCATGACCATATTCAAATAGCCACAGGTGTAAATAGGGCAAGGATTCTGATTTGGTAATATTCATGTAACCTTTCAGGAGCCAGGTTTGTATATATACATAGAGAGAGAGAGAGAGAGAGAGAGAGAGAGAGAGAGAGAGAGAGTGCTATTCAGTACTCTCTCTCTCTCTCATATTTAGCTATAATAGTGTGGTTGAAACTGTTTACTTGAAAAAGTGATTCTAAATACATTTAATTAAAGATTATATTTTTCTTTAAAAAAAATGGTGGTCTTCGTATTCATATAATATGACATAAGATTAATTGTCTGTGTTTGCAAACATGTGTGCTCACACTTCATTTGTTACTCAAATTGTTAAGGAGTAGAAGGCAGGGCTGGAGATAAGTCTAACCATCAAGTACCACAAATAAATAAACAGTCATAAATCCTAGAGAGAGATGAGGTGTGTGTGTGTGTGTGTGTGTGTGTGTGTGCGCATGTGTGTGGTCAGGTTTTTGAACAGCTATTTTAAAGAGGCAACAGTAAGGGTAAGTGTCATGGAAGTGTAACACTTTACAGCCAATAAATAAAACTTAAATAAAGTGATATAATTACATAATTACATTAATGGCTCCAATTATTACATTTTTAAGGATTTTTTAACCCAGCTAATGTAATAACCAATCAATAATGTAATTACTTACGACATTATGCAAAAAAATTATTACATAATTGGTTCAGAAATGTATTACATTATTGATAAGTTATCACATTATCGACTTTTATTAGATAAAGAACAGAAAAATTATTATGTTATTGGCTGTTATGACATTAATGGTAGTTATTACATTATTGCCTGCTACAGGCCAACAGGTTAGCAGTTGTAGAATATGTTCATATTTAGCAATAGGAAAAACCCTCAAGGATACACATCTTCAGGAAACCACAAGTTCAACTGACACTCAAACAGAACACTATTCATTCACATGCTGAAAGAGGTCCTCAGTATTCCACATAATTTTGTAAAATTGTATGGCTTGACCAATGGCAAACCCTGTAAAGGTACTTGTCATGACAGAGGATATGGATGTGTATATGTTGTGACTGGCAGTCTGCAGCAAGTGGGACACAGTTAGCTTTACTGTTACTATGGTTAGATGTTTTAGAATAGAGTGAACACATTTGACAGCTGCAGTTATCCTTGTTAGCATGTAGGTGACCCAGTGTTGACTTAAGTGCCATAGCTAAGTCCAAATATGGGGAAATAATTAGTTACATTTAAAAACGTATATCCCAAAACACAAATGTATGTTAAATATGGCAAGTTTGTTGGTGAGTGTACTGACTAAATGAGCAGCATTTTTTTTTAATTCTTATGACTGCATTATCCACCTCTGTAGGACTGTCTGAAAGGCTTTGCCACACTTTCCAGACCCTTTCTGAGCATGACATCACATATCAGACATCAGAGACTGCTGTCTGGCTTGAGCAGGAGGGATTGACATTTGTATGAAAATCAGAGGTCTCTCATTAATTATTTTTCTTTCTTGGAGCTGATGGTAATTTAATACAAATCTAGCATCTCCAGACTGAATCTGTTTTAGGCTGCTAAAATGTCTGTTTTGCATGGCAAAGATCTGGAAACACTGAAGTTGTGACTAAGATAGAAAGGTCAGTATGGTTAGAAGCATGGTTGCCATGGCTTCTGCCATAACAGAGTAAGAGACAGTGCAGTGTGGCAGGGCAGATTTTCACCCCCAGTGTCACAGCTCCCCCCACCCCTGTGTGGTGTGAATGTGTGTGTGTGTGTGTGTGTGTGTGTGTGTGTGTGTGTGTGTGTGTGTGTGTGTATGTGTGTGCATGTGTGTATATATGTGTATGCGTTTCCATGTGTGTCTGTTTCTGTGTGTGTGTGTGTGAGCGTGTGTGCATATGTGTGTGTGTGTACGTGCATGTGTGTGTGTGTGTGTGTGTGTGTGTGTGTGTGTGTTTGCCCAGGCTCAGGCATATCCTCCCTCTCACAATGACACATCCTGTTCTGCCGCCACCTGCCAGGAAACAGATCCGATGCATGGCTCCACCCAGGCACACCTGTCATGGGGCTGACCAAAAAACTGGATTAAGGCCCTCTCGGAAAAAAGGCACAGGTGTCCTGTTACCACCGAATGTGCCTGCTCCCTTCCTCAGGCCGTCCCAAAAATCCTTGGAATGCATGGTGGCCTGTGGACAGAAGAAAGGGCGATGATCCTCATCTCAGGTGTCCCAACTGCCCACATCATTTTGCTGACCAATCAGCATCCAGGAAAGCATGAGGAGAAAGGTCCCTGGGAATCATTCATTGGGAGGCCATGGTAACTCAGCTGCATTCTCAGAGTGGTTGTTAGCACTGTTAAGGATGATGTTATGGGCTGGTAAGTAAATGTGGTTGAGCTTGTTTATGCAGCTGTTGATGCAGTCTTTTTTCCTGGTTCAGCTGCAAACTTGTTCTCTAAACACAGAGCAGTATAAAACATATTAGCATCATCTTGCTTACTGGAAGGCCAGCAGATTTGAAATATAATATGCTGGTCAATTCATAAATAATTAAATTACATTAATATGCTTTTTGAAAGAATCACATTTCATAATTCAATTGGAGCCAATCGATTTTCCAACCCACCTGCTCAGAAGTAAACCAGCTTTACCATGTTCAGCCCAATTAAAATGCGCCTTTTTAACAAAAAACTTATAAGGGGCTACTTTTATGATGACACTACATTTTCTAAACATAGTCTACGATGGAAATGAAACTACTCTGTGTAACCAGACTGAGAGATGCATAGCCCCATCTGCAGTGGCAGGAGTACATACTGAATACACACATCCAGTTTGAATGCACATGTCTCCAACCCTTTGAGTGGAGCATCCTCATGCCCACAGTCACAGCAGGTGAAAAGTTTTTCACCCACTGGGTCTATGCATCATGGCAGCTCCAGGGGGCGACACTGAGCACTGGGGCTTTGTCTTGTTGAGCTCCATTGCCAGTACTCAAGACTGTCTTTCAGACACCCAGAGAACTCTGAAAACTGTTATTTTAGTTGCAGTGTGAATTTGTGATTCACACCAGGATACAAAATATGTGTATGTATGCACTTAAAAAGCAAGGTTGACTCCTTTGATACTGGAATCTGCTAATATCCCTGATAAGGAATCAATGTGGGGCAGGCACATACAATTACACTATGTGAGACAGGCAGATCAGAAGCAAGCAAGTAAAGCTAACAGGTATGTGCCACAGATCAACATACAGTAAAAACAGCAGGTTGTAAAAACAAAGGAAACACGATGAACACATATAAGGAGATGCTATCAATGAAACATTGTTTGTGCAGATGTTATGTTGAACAACATGTCTGACTGTTCCTTTTATTTACCACAGTCTGAAACCCAAATTAACTGTTGAATGATTAAGCTGTGCCATCTTTGGCTATTTGTGCTATCATTCATCACAGGTCAGAGGAGATACAACAAAACTAGACTCTAAAACTGTTAAAAGACTATTTTAAAAAGTCCCTGCTATTAACCAATATCTACAATTTTATCAAAAAGCATATGCATTTATTTATTGCCATCACTTAGTTTTCAGACTTGCACAAACACACCAAACTAAAAAGAAAAAGGAACTTAATCTGAAATAAAAAAACTATTTATTTTCAGTCATGATGGAAAGAACCTGGAAGCTCTTAGATCATAGAATAAATTAACATTAACATGAAAACTCTGCCTGTATGCATTTGCTAACAAACAATAAGTGATTTAAAAATGTCTTTAACATTAACAAATCATTGTTGGGAACAAATATATCTGTGACCACATTTGTTCATGGTCTCTCCTAAAGAGGCTATGCACAGCTCAGGAAGCTTAGTGGTGTTTGCTATGAAGGATATCCAAGTAAGTAGCTCTATCACATGAGTATCACAATAACTGATGTACTTTATTTTTCCTTAAATTGTTATGTCTTGAAGGAGATAAGCAACGTTATATAGCGTACTTTTTGCATAGTGGTATAGTGGAGAATTCCTACATATTTGTTTGTAATTCTTCTGTTACGGCTCACCAGACAAGTAAAGAATTTTAATGTTCAAACAGTCAAATCGAGAGTTCAGAAGTGCACTAGTCAAGGTTCAAAACGGATGCTGGGGAGGCGCAAATGAACAAACTGCTACAGGGATGACTTAGCTCGTGTTTCAGGCCACATAGAATCACTCTCAAACAGAGGTGGTAATCACGCAAGGTCTACTTCACCCTGAAGTGTGACTGAAACTCCCTGTATGACTTGGCTGGGTTATGTTGCTCTGAAGATAGAACGCTTATGCATTACATGAGACACAACACTGATTTGTGCAACTATACTCAAGCAAGTAAAGAATTCACATTTATTATTGATGATAATTGCTGGGCCTTGGAATGTGGAGAGTCATGGTGGATGGATTTAATGTTTCAAAGCTTGACATCAAAACAACTAAAGCTGCATACAAAACAAGCTTTTCCCCCTGAACTTTCGATTCCTCTCTACCATTACACAATGAACTGTACGCACAGTAAAGCAAATTAACAAGCAATGGGTTAAAGGCTATTTTTGCTAAAAGTCTGACTCATTTCCTTCCCAGATAGCTCAGTTGAAGATCAGAGTAAAATGTAGAGGGCCTTTTTCAACTCTGCTTAGGGGGAGGGTTGTAAACATGCTACTTTGTCAAATTATTTATCAGAGTGACTTCTTGACTTCATTGCTATGTATAACATATGTATAACTAAGGAAATGAAAAATAATTTTAGGCATGACTTGTGGATTGGCTTTAAAAGCCATGCTAAGCTAACATTTTACAAATAAGATTATTTTACTTATCTTATTTTTTTTAATAACAGAGTCATTGATAAAACTGCCAAGCACTCTCTCCGGTCTGAAGATTCCATAGTTTGGTTTATATTTTTCTGCATAGCAAACCATTCTAAATATAGTTGATTGAAAATACTTTATTACAGGATTTTTGCCAAGAGTCTTATTGCACTCCCTCCTCCCCCTACAGAAAGGGCATATGAGTCCCAGCAATGGTGCTAAAATGTATTAGTGTATTTAAAAACTGTCAATGGCAATTTTACCGAAGTGACATTTTAACCACCCAGTTTTATGCCCTCCTTATGACCCTTCCTCAGTAATTTCCTATGCTCCACAAAACAAGAACCTCAGGAAGGCAGGGTACCCCCAAAACGGGAAACCTGAACTGGCCTGTATAACACAAGCAGTAACTGAGATCAGCAAAGCCACAACTCAGGATTCCTCAAAACTAACCATAGAGGAAAATATCCCTGCTCTGCAGCATGGCTGACCTTATACCAGAAGTAATGTCAAAAGTATTATTTATGTCTGTCCTCATTTTTCATTAGGGGCTGAAAATCAACTCATTATAAGTATGTGTACCTTTCAGATGTTTGTACTCTTTGAGTAACTGCATTGTTTTGTAGTAAACACTTGTAACACATTATTATAAACATTTATTTTAAATGATAAACATAATTTCATTGCATCTTTCAGTTATGGCTCAATGATTTTAGATTTTTTTTCTTATTTTTTGCCACCCAAAGGGAAATTAAATTTTTACTGTATACAGTTACATTATTTCAATACCATAAATCTGCTTCTTTGTACCAGCTGGGGAGAAATTAGGATATATAGGTCATATACTGCCAAACATTTTCAACTATACCCACTTTTTTATTTATGTATTATTTTACTTTACACATTGCTGTTGGCAGCCACCACTAAAGGTCATAAAGGATAAACTCCACATTAAGTTAAGACTCACCACATAATATTTTAAGGAAGGAAATGTGCTGAGTAAAGCATATTTCTGGTGACTTCCATTCTTAAAATGATTCCAAGTAAATTTTCTCATGATAAACACACAGTAATTAGCATGACAAACGCATTTTTTTTTTTACCTTTGACCTGGCAAACCAATTACATTCTCAGCCCTTGCATGTTCTCAAGCAGACATAGTTTAACAGAAAAGCTAACTGAAATGTAGCGTCATTCATACGTAATGTTCTTTCCCATATACTCATTAAAAAGTATATGGTATAATTTTTATTTTGTCTCATTGCTTAATGCATAATTGTGAATATTATGGGGACTATTATCAGCAGAGAAAAATTAATCACTCACACATACTTAACATGCAAAAAAACAGCAGTCATCATCATAAGGAGGGATTACAATGATGACCCAAAAGCAGCATTGCACCAGTGTTATCCATTAAGGGCCAAAGTTGTTCACAAAGGTTTACTGTATGAAATGATCTTCATTACATATCATTTCTGAACAGCAGAACTCTGCTTTATTAAAATGAGAAAGATTTTCAAAACATGTGCACAATTTGTGTACAAACCTCTAGATATCTCATGCCCATGTGTGTTAGCTTGATGTAATTTTATCACCCACAACTGTGGCAGTTGTGTTCTTATCATGAGGCGACTCAGAAGAGCCTGCATTTCACACTGCTCCTCCTTCCACTCTGTGTCTGCATATACGTGGGCTGGCCATGTTACTGTGTCTTGAAACAACTGACTTGAAATCATCAGCCTTTTGGAAGCTAGGCTGAACCTTCCAAGAAATACAGCAGGCCCTTAAAACTGCTGACGCAGGGTAAGGCATATCCCCGTGGGCCACAGGATACGTAAATATTGCAGGTCCACTGCAACCCAGCCACAGAGAATAAAACATCCAAATGCAACAAACGGACAAAAAATAACTCAATGCAGCAACTGCATTACCTCACCTACCACAACAGCTGGGCTTTCCACAGTCATGACTGGCACCACAAAACTGTGCTGAGATAGGCCAGTCATGCTCTGCTTTCTGATGAATTATTTAGCAACATTTACACACTGTGCAATGTCCAGTTGTGTAAAGAAGGATGAATTATTGATAGGTGGTTAGAATTATATGTTAACTGCCTGTGCTACATCAACTCAAAGATTATAGAGCTGCTACTCAGTGAGGGTCAATACTTAATGCTTTCAAGAGGAAACTAAAGGAGCACAAAGCGCTATATCCAATGATTAGCTCATGGGATAAGTTCTGCATAAGGGCTGGATCCCAGAAGAAAAACACTACTGGTAAAGGTTTTTCCATTGCTCTATGGAGATTATACAGTCACTGGTACACCAAGCAACATGTGAGGTACTGTCAAACTTAGCGTTGAGTACTTCCGTTGAGTGTGAAGACACTAAAATGTGTCACCGTTTACAATCAAATAAGAACTTGTGTATTTTAGCAGAAGGCAAGGCGGTTTGTAAACCTTTGACAAAAAATGGAACCACACTAATTATTTTTAGAAAAAGGCCATAGACAAAGACATGCCATTCAGTACGTTTGTCTTTAAGATGTTTAAAGCTCAATCTTAAACAAAAGTGATATTTTTCAAATAGTAATTTCAGATAAACAGACAACAAAACAAAAAAATGCTTAAGAGAAAACAATGGAATAAATATTTTTTCTCTTCATGCCTCACAAAATATGCTAATTACAAAACATCAATAATTCTGTTTAAATTCCTTATGATAAAAATCATGCTTCAACCAAAGAATTCTGCAATGTTTCCAAGGAAAAAATCATTCATAAATATGTAAGATGTAAGATTTAAGGTATCAGTGGGACAAACAGCTGAAATAACAAAAAGTCAAGATGACAAACTCATTTTAGGTCATTTATTATCAAAAGACTTTAGAAAAACTTAATGAGAAATCCTCTTGTCTGAACTACATGCTCCCCAACTGACATTCCTGTTTTCCATTCACACTGCAGATATCTCAAAACAGATTTGTTGCAGAAACAGTTACACAGATTAAGGGAACCATAACAAATCCACAACAATAATAGTAAGGTAGGGAAAACAATTAGAACCTATGTCCCTGTAAATAAGTATTTGAAGGCACATTTTAACACCATTTAACACCATAACTTTTTTAAGAAGCCAAAGTCGCTTGTCATTATGTCCGGCATCTTTATGATAATTTTTCATATTTAACATACATGGGCACAATAACAGTGAGAGATGTGATACAATGCATGTATCCAATGTGCAAAGCCATTTACAAATGACAAAATGGCTGAAACTATCACAGGATATTCCCTGCTTGTATATAAAATCCATCATTCCTTTAAAGACACACACCAGCTAGCCCTAACATGTATGTCTACATGAGACCGAACACAATGAGATCACCATGTTTCTCACCTGCTTTTCTGCTGGGTCTCTCCTTCCTTCCATTAACTCTTTCCTATAAGTTTTTGGCCGGAGCCTGCCGACAAGTAACAAAACTTTCATAATTAACCCATATCATTTTTGTATAGGCAGGTCAGTGTATTTTCATTTAATTTTGAAACCTGGAGGTTTTTTAAATGACCCCCTGTTTCCTTTCCATACATTTGTTTAAATTCCACTCTTCACAGACTAGGATGGAACAATTTGAAGTCCACAGTCCACCTCTGAGGGTTCACAATGACCCATGTCTTGCAAAGTGTTGTTGCTTCTCTCGAAGTTTCTCCTCCAGGCATTTAATTAGGGTGGGATCCACTTTCGGATCCACCTTGTTGGCGAACCAATGGCCATAATTAAGCAGCCAGCGCAGCTCTGCAGCCCCATAAATGCATACACTCCGCAAGTGTTTACCCGTGCAGGGGGGATAGAGGGA
Organism: Albula goreensis; assembly: GCA_022829145.1. Taxonomy (NCBI): domain Eukaryota; kingdom Metazoa; phylum Chordata; class Actinopteri; order Albuliformes; family Albulidae; genus Albula; species Albula goreensis. The sequence goes on along the minus strand of CM040741.1, from coordinate 59,410,696 downwards.
CCCTTCCAGATAATTCCACTTCACCAGCCGTGTCCTGCTCATCAGGTCAGTTACATCAGGCATGGAATGGTGGATGGCACCAGGTGCCCCTGGCACCCGCACTAATGTGGCCCAGAAGTGCTCATCTGGGGAGTATGTGTCCGCCGACCAAGCCAAGAAGTCCTTCACCAGTGGGTTCCCATGGACATAACTGACAAACTCCCGGGACAGCACAAAATAGGCACTTCCAATGAAAATCTTAATGTCATGAGGGGGCGGGGCTTTGGTCTGAGTGGTCCTTACTGGTAATTTCTGGTACTCGAAAGGCATGTCCTTCAGTATGTACTTGAACTTGAAGCGCTGTTTCTTGAGCTCGCTGGGCCGGCTGGATTCCAACATGTTGGCTCCACTCAGCTTCTTCAGTTCAGCCACCAGCTCATAGTTAGATTTGAGGGGGAAGTCCTGGCCACACAGATTGATGACATACTTCCACTTGATATTGGACCCCAGGAGGTCCGACAAACAATTCAGGTCAGCATTGAGCCTGGTGATGTTGGCATACTGTACAGATTCCAGCTCGGAGGCAATGAAGACGTTGGGAAAACATCTGGCGAGGTTCTCCACCGCAGCTATGAACCTTTTGGAAGATTTTCGGTCATAATGTATGCAGTAAACGTTGTGAGGCATATACACTGCCCGCAAGATCCTCTCCACCATCGAGGCATGCTTGTGCACTACCAGTGAAAAGGCCAGAGGAAAATCACGCTCCTCATTAGAGAGGGGCAGGCTGGCATATCCCCTGGACTCAATAAATCCCAGGCAGTCTGAAGTCATAGACACAACGCCCTCATCATCCAGATCGACAATGTCTTTCCGTCTTAGCTCTAAAGACTTCCCCACTTCCACTGGGTCCATCTGATAAATAGCAGTGCAATTAATATCATATTTCTTCGTTTGAACCCGAAAGACCTTTGTTGTATCTCCATATGGCTCAATGAAAAAACTGTTCTTCACAGTCACTTTTATGTAGACAAGCTTTAGCAGACATATCACAAGCAATGACACAGAAAAAATAAAGCACCGGTACTGTTGCTTGTGTAGAAAGATACATCTTATTTTCATTCTGTGGAAAAGCAGAAAAAAAAACAATAAAATTGAAAGATATAAATGTAAACATGGGATATATAAATTTATAAATAAATACTTATAACTATAAATATTATCAAGAGTTCAATTCGAGAGAGTTTCTGGCTTCCCGATTCTGTTGTGTTGTAGGATTTCCCCTAAAACAATGAAACACGTCTGTTTATTGTCATCTGCATGGTAGTACTTACCTTGAATCAGAGAAGAACACGTTTGTAGGTTATTTCAGATTCCATTAAGAAAGTTCGTGTCTTCACATGACAGCCTATAAAATAAACATGCGGATTATGTAAACCGTTATTCAAACTAGGACGTAAATGCATGTTACAAATGTGTCAACTTCTCTGCATAACGGTTTTTGCTAACAAAAAAAAAAATTAAAAACCAGAAAAAACTGGTCACAGAAAATCTACTTTTCATCTTTTCTGTCAGCACTGCTTTAGAAAAGAAACTAATTTACCTCAGAAGTTTCCTACGTGCTCGCTTTGTTTTATAGTGCCAGCTTCTGAAACACACGAGCGTACAGTAACAATAGACTATCAGGATTCAAAGAAAAAAAACTTTGTAAAATGTTATATTTTGTATTTATCAAAATATACTGACCATTAATAAACATTTATTACACAACGAACTACCAAATTTAGGTACTTCAGTGCTTTATTTCCGATACGGAAAACGAATACATTTTACAGCTAAAATGACGACGACAACACAGTATGCAGTACATACACAAAATAACCATCGTCCGTGACAAAGAATTCATAAAACAAACATATAGGTCGGAGAAAATCTGAGGCAGGTATACTGGTAGATTACACTAGCCTGCCTTTCCTGGTCAGCTTCAACATAGAAATCCTCCTTTGCGAGATAAAAAAGGATGTGTACTAAATAGTATAAAAATACAAATTTAATTAATTTTGTACAGTACGATAATCCCCACTGAAGCAAGCATATTTTACAGAAAAGTACGATTGATTACACTTACATCCATGTACATCTCGACCGTTCGTGTGCGTCCGAAAAGTGAGAAAGCCAGTGAATGGTCTGGTCATTTCACTTGGTTGAGAGAAAGCACCCAAGAAGTAGGTGTGGCCATGTGGAGAACTGCAGGCAGACAGTTTTCCGAAAGCAGCGTTACGCAGTTGCAGTGGGTAAATAACTAAGGACTTAATAGAATTGCCGTGCTGAGAACATAGAGGGCCACTGATCCTCCGGCATTTCGACACGCTGAAAGTGCAGAAAGGTGCCTCAAGACATTGGTGAAGTGCAGTCAATATTGATAGTGGTTCAGTATTAGAGACTCACATACGTTTATACAATATTAACAGCAGTGACAGGCTATGGATACATAACCTTATTCGGAATGTATGGAAACTATGGTCTCCTTCTTCATTACAAATGTACTATTATATGAAAATCATGTGTACTATTACGTGTACTGTTATGTGTTTTAAGAAAGTATAATGCACTTAATACAGTTTAATTTAAATCAATGATACTGTACTTTTTTTCCAATGCCACAAAACAAATTTACTACCTTGATCTTTCTAATGATAAGGGGATATTTCTTTTTGCTACTCCACACCAATTATCTTGAAAAGAGGAAAAATGTGAAGTCAAATGAGTTTTTTTTAAACAAATTTAACAATTATTTCACATCCAGTGGTTTTGCAGAGGTGGAAGTTTACTTGATGTAATTCTCATTTAACTTTAAATAAAATTACTGGTCTTTATGGAGTGCACCTGGGTAGCTGTGTATTTATTCAGTTATTATACAATTAAATATCTAGCTATGGAACAAATCTAGACCTTAATTATGTGCAACAGAAGTGCATTTTCTGCATAATGATAGACTCCCAGATGCCTGCTTTTATGTGGAAAATGCACCAAAGTGGGTGTAACACAACAGCACCAGATCTAGCTGTCTGCTTCAACCAACAACTCTACATTAAAATTCCTCTGAACTGAAAATTAGATGCCAACGTTCGCAAAACTCCTAAACTTATACAACATTTTAAATCTTACATGGCTGGTAGTCATGGTTTTTTTGTGCATGAACTATTCTTACTGAATATGTTCAAGTAAGAGGATGACCATCTGAAATGAGAAAGGCATCTCCAGTTACTGCTGTGCTCTTTTCCCTTCTGAACTGCTTAATTTTTCAAAGACAGGTGCTCATTACACAGGATGGAACAGGTATGGTATTGGATATTCATGTTGTGTAGTAGTGATCTATTTCCTTGCACCAGTGAAGAGAATGTATTATTGCTTCATATAGGAAGTACGGTAGTTTTATACATCATACTCCACTGTCGGACTGAAAAAGCAATTATACAGAAACAGAGAAGCACAGTATGATTAAACAGGTATGCAGGCAGGCCTCTGGGGGGAGTTTTCACAGCCACAAACCGTGGAACTATTTTAACTCAATTTGAAAAAAGTTTCTCAAAAAGGTAACTCTGTGCTAGAAACAGCTCACCTTAGTCTTGACTTCAGTTACCCACATACCCCAGTGCAGAAAAGTATACGAACACTTAAGAGGTTGCCAAGTTCTCAGCTCCTTATCTGTCTTGTGTTTATAAATATCTCACCAAGCAGTACATCCTATTGCTTCATTTCCTTTTTGTGACTTCAGACAAGTTTCAGCTCATTGTTCTTTGTAATTTTAACTGTGAGAGGTCAGCCATAGTGTATAATCAGTTCAGGAGCACTTTTGTTTTTGTTGCCACATTCATTCATCAGTAAATACTTCACGTTCACATTCATGAATACTACAACACACCAGCAGCAGTGAAATAATAATGATTATGACAAAAACAGTACATGCTGTATTTTGCCAACATCTGATGCTTTATAGAAACACACCTAAGGGCTTTCCCAAAGCCTCTTTGTAATTATGGTATGAGTTATACTCAGTAGGGGGACAAGGCAACCTCTTTTTCACATAAAGCCTGGTGTAGAAGGATGGAGGAAGCTGGCTTGCCCAGGCATGGTTTGAAGAATACGGTTAGCCCAGCCTTACAGTAAACTGACCGTGGGCCATTTTGTGGTCAGAATAAAATAGAGATGAAAAAGCATACAACTAGGAGATTACAATAAGGAAGTTATGAGACTTCAAATATAGGTTGGTAGTAATATAAAGTACAATACAGAAATGCCTGTAAAGCCATTCCTTTCCAAATGTTACAGGGTACAGTCAAAACTTAACATGTCTTTTGTGATCATTTAGTTTCCTACATTAAGACAAGGACAAATGTTGGGTCTCAGAAGACATGTTCTGGCCTGTTGGTCTGTCAGTCATCTTCTAACATGAAACAAACCCCAGAAATGTAGTTACAGTTTTGATCTGAAATGTATAGTTTAAGTGCTCAGCCTTGTTTCACAGTAGAGTTAGTCCTGAGGCATTTGGAAGAGATTCCTCATTTGATTTATATTGAAGAAACAAACACTTTTGTCATGATCATCCTTAAAAAACAAAACTTGCTTGGCCCAACCATAGTTCTTCACTCCAATTTCTTGGCAATAGAGGTTTCTTCAGCAGGGAAATGTAATTATAGAATACCTTTATAAAATGATGTGGTCACCAGGAAGTTAAAAATGACTCACAGAGAAACAATTTCTCTGCATCATGCTCTGTGTACAAGAAGGTTTCAAAGAAAAGGATTTGACTCACTATTGCTAACATGAAGCAACAAAAATGGTGATGCTTATTTTTTTACAGTAAATAACAGGAGGTTAATGGGAGGGGAGGCAGGGGCTGGAAACAGCTCCCATTTTGATAAGAAATTGCACAAGTCTGGTCAATATTACAAACTAGAATCAGGTAACAACATTCAGGTTAGACTGTCATGTACAGACCACAGATGAACTGATTGAACTAATGCAGACTGAAGACATTTTAAGCTCTGATTATATTTCCTTTTTTTCCCTAGTTTGCAGCATGTGATTCTGCTGCAAGTGAAGGGTTCAATTCTTTTCTATGTGGTATTGACAAACTACTCTTCAAGCCATGCCTATAAGCAATGTCTGCTGAAGATCACTGGAATAAGTTCAATATGATGTCAATACTATATTACAGCATACACTTTATACTGTACCAAATGTCTCAATTCTGTTGTGATTAACTTCCATGCTGGTTACATGTGAGTCATCAGTGGGCAAAAGAATAGGCATGCTGTGTTTTTGAAAACATCTTTGAGCTTGTCCACTTCTATGGAATGAAATAAAAATGTGAGAAAAACGTCAGCTACATTACTATAGAAAATGATAGAATGGTAGGAATAATGCTATATCCCAAAATCTGTTTAATGCTCCAATATAGCACCCCAAATTCTTCTTCCTTCCTCAGACTGTGTGCTTTGGGGTTCTGGTCAAATCATGTGACAGCACTGAGGCCTGGACTCTGGACTGAATAAAGCATCCCTGTGTGACTTCCGTAGAGTGCAAATCTGCCACATCTCCCAAGCTACTGACATGTTGTTAGTTCTGTCATTTCAAGAAATGAATTGAAATTCAATTAATGAATTGAATACTCCCAATCGAACATTGTGAACATATTATTAGAACACATTTCCAATTAATTACTTGAATTGAAATTAATTTCCAGTCAGAACAGACTACATTGAAACTACATTTTCAAGCTGTACTTTAAACTGAAATAAGAAGAGCAAAAATGTTTTAAAAAAAAAGTAGATTAAAGACACCATCAACAGCTGTAAAAGCACCATTAATTGTCCCCTGTAGACTGCCAAACCAAGGGATGAGAGCACAGTTGAAGGCAGACGGATAACACTGAACATGACCTTTGACCTTTGAGCCAGGGCAGCCCAGAGTCAGGATCTCCATATCTCTCTTCACACATGGGCCTCTTTGTGCATGAAACATTGCCAGCCTAATTTGGGTAAGGCAATGGTTTTGTTTTTTTTAAGGCCCAACTCTTTCCCAGCACCTCTGCTGCAGGATATGGTAGCTCTTGATAATGCTGGTAGCTCTCAGCTGAACTGCTCTACTGCTGGAAACAGGAAGCAATGCTATTGTCTAGCTGCTGCCTTACTGACACACCCAGATTGCTGTCGCTACACAAACAAGGCCCAAGTGGGGATCTGTCTGTCATGTCCACATTTCGTCTTTTAGGACGACTGAGCCACAAGGGAAGGACTCTCAGCTGTGATGTTGACTCTTCCCTCAAATTTGCTTCATGGATGGAAAATATCAGCAAATCAAAAGGTGTTTTAGCACCTATCTTTTGTCCTGAGAACTCCCACTAGCCAAGTGGAATGTGCTGCTTTGGCTACTTCAGATGTCAACGTCTAAACCTGATGAAACAAAGGCATGTCCTGGTCAAGCAGCCGCACTGTGACTGACAAGTGAGTCACCAGGGACTATCACACTTAGCTTAGCCTGGTCCCTCCACCATACCCTCCCTGCACTGCTTCTCCCCACCCATGGCAACCCCACCCCTTTATTTCCTTCATTTCTACCTTCTGGTAGATGCTGACCTTTGACCTTTAATCAGAATTGATTGATTCTAAAATCATATGCCTAAATGGTGAATCAGTTTTTTAGTAATCCAAGATCTTTCCTCACTTTCATTCTGTTTTGGATTAGGACAGTGCTAGCACCCAAGTCAGATTGTTGATCTCCCCCGGTGAGTTTGTGGTATTATGTGGCATGCAACATCAGAAGAAGTGTTTCTATCTGCCAAAGGGGAGATTTTTAGCAATGCAACAGTCATCTCTTGATCTCCCTGGCAACTGAGGGGTGCATTCGTGACAAGCCTTTGCTACCTTCTTGCAGCTGTGACTAATTAACTCCGATTAACTTCACCAATCAAACCCATGTGGGCTGAATGAACTTGTGAATATGGTCTTACCCTGAATGGGAACTAAAGGGAATAAACTTTCCTGCCATCTTTGTCCAAAGCAGAAAAATATAGAGAATTAAAGCATTTTGTTGTTTAGTTGATAATGTGAGTGCCAAATACAGAGGAACTGAATTTCTGTCTTGCTATGTATTCTAAGTGACTGCATGGGACTGTAAACAGGAAATTTAGTGTTACTGTTGCTCGAGTAAGCCCTGCTCTCAAACATTTCACCTTTCGCCTTTCAGTCACAGCTTTGTTTTGGATGCTTATCCAAGCGATGTTGAAAATAATTTTAATTCCTGTGATCTTGTCATCTTTATTCTTCATTTCCTGAGAAGCTGGTTTAATTTGTTTTTTGATTCATCGATGATCCCTCTGATCTCTCACTATATTTTATTTCCTCATGTTGCCTCTTACCCATGGGAATGGAAAGGAATCTCATCTTATTTTCCTGCATCATTTTATGGAGTGGATCCTAAATGAAAAATGCTTCACCTTTTCAGCTGGCATCACACATAAGCATTTATTAAATCCATTCACATTTTGAAGATTTTCTTTGTGAACCTGAAAATTTCACATATGGGATTTTATGTAAAAACTATTGACATCTTGTATATCTCTAACAGTACAGTATGTACAAAAGAAAGAATGACAGATTTGTTTGGTTTTATGGTCATTCTTTTAATTGCTGTCTGCTTTCTACCTTTGAAATATGTTATTCTCCCAATATGCCGATAAGAACTATGCAAATCACAACTGACCAGCTGAAAGAATTCTTATTTTTGTCTTTTTTTTGTCTACTCTGTGCTGGTTAACTCCAGGAACCAGCAAACTCTTGTGTTGCTTCTGTAAGCATTAGGTAGTAAACACTGATTCAGTAGTGTGTAAACACAATTTTGATTTTATTATTATTATTTAATATAGAAATAAATAAAACATCAAGTGAATCTGGATTCCTCTCCAGAATTCAGACCTCCAGAATACAGATATTATTTTCCTTTTCTGGCGGAGGGCTTGACATTAACCATTGTGACTTTTAAACTTCGGGTATAGATGGCAATGGATTTGAATGTTATGAGTTTAAATTCAATTCTGTAATAACAGCTCCTGCTGTTCTCTTCAACTCAGGAGTATGAGTCAAAAAGCAAACAGTGCATGCAAGCAGAGGCACAACATTTAATGCACATGATCACAGCTGAAATGACCCCCTTACAAGCAGATGTTTGGAAAGGAAGGCAGTGGGTACGGCTGCTTATGCATGACTTCACCGGCCCTTTTCAAAAGCTGCACAGAAAACCTGTCTGAATGAGATAAGCCAGCAGCTGGAGAGCAAATGTGGTACATTTGCCCTGTGAGTCATAACGGCACAAAAATCCAGTAACGGTCAAACCACCCACCAGCCACATCACATGACCTTCGTAGGTTTACTGGAGAATAGAGCTGGGATGGTAAGAGTTTCCAATGCGATCAAAAAGCTGCCTCTGGATGTACACATATTTTCACATTGTTTGTGGTGTAAGACAAAGACACTTGACAATGCTCATGGCATGGCCTTGCTTTTGAATCTGGCAGGATGATTCATGGCTCTAGGAAAGTTTTATGGACCTTTTACTCTGTTTTGTCACTACATATGTAGCTGCATTGTCAACACTGCCATTGGCTCTTGCATTGGGAATGAACCTGCTAAAACAACAGTGAAATCCTTAACATTCCAGGAGTAAAAATTTCTATCAACACCTAATTTTGGAGTTAGTGATGCCCCTCTGTATGGACCACAGTTTGTCTGCCTTCTCAACCGCCAGCTTAGCTTTGAAAGGCTGAAATCTAAACCCCACAGTACAACCAAAGGTGGGCCACCTCAGCAGTAGAAAGGCAATAATTGTCACTGTATCTCCCCAGCATCTATTTAATTTGACTGAGATGCCATTTTAAGCAGACAGGAATCCTCACTGGTTTTCTTTCTCTGAATCATGTGTTCTGAAAAGTATTACTGAATGGAAATCTGCTTCTCTCAAGTTTAAATAATGATTGCGATCAACAGCAACATGGTCATGTACACCCTAATGTGAATGTTAATGGTGATGTTTTGACCTCCCTCACATGCCATCAACTGGTAATTTTATTTCAGATTCAAATCATGCACCTGCATAAACAAGAATATGGCTTCCAGCCCTGCACTACACAGTTAACAACCAAACGATGCCTACTTTCAATAATGAAACTGACCCCCATGGCTAAAAGTGCAACACACAATGTTATCAGGCACGTATATCAGATATATTACAAGCTCATGTGCATGTTTAACACAGTAACCCCAGATCTGACAGTGTGGTTAGAATATGTTTCTCAGAATCAGTCTCTGATACAACCTCATGATATATGCAATGTATGCACTATGCAGTGTCTTAATGGAACAGTACAATCTTCTTTATGAGGCACATCAGGATGTTTTAAAACACAAAAGCTCAATTGTATTCAATACATGTTGATAACCAACGTATTCTGCCAGATGTGCAGATCATGAATAAACTCATTGTGCTCATCATTTGCAGAGTAAATGCTGAATGCTGAAACACAAAGCTCCTTTGGCATTTGTATGTCCTAAGCAAAATAAACATGCTTAGCTGCAAAATGCGTAATTTAGAAGTGTCTTAGTTTGTTCCTGATACAATCTCTTCTCCTTGACGTTATATTTTAAACTTCTGGCTCTAATAATCACAATATGATCCTGGTTGCGGTAAGACTTTTCCCTTGCTTTATCTACCAGCAACACTTGTTATGAACACATTTTGAGCCTCCTGTTATTTTTACCCTCCCTGACTTCGGACACATGGGGTCTTATTGTGGTCAAACGGAAACGGCAGTTCAATGCCATAACTGACCGTGAGGATTTATTTCAGCAAAGGGCCCTACACATTAAGGGTACAGTAAAATACTGTACCTGTGCTGTCAGCTGTATTTACTGTACGCCAGAGTAGACCAGTGGCTTGCCCTCAACGGCCGTGTGTCTTCATCCATCATGGCCTGATGGCGCCGAGTCTCCACAGATTCAAACAGTCGTTGTTTTCACAGTCACGGCTGTGGTCCTCCACCACCAGTGGCCCTGCTGTTTTGGGTTCTAGCAGAGCTTTCAAGCTAAATTCATGAATCTATCAGTCAAAATGTTTTTAGTACAGTGCATGTGCTTGTGATCTTAGCTGTCACAGAAAACAGCAAACAGTGAACTGACTGTATTTTTTATAAAATTACAGATACAACATGTGTGCCAGGAATGAAAATGCTTTACTAAATTGCATAGTTTTATTTTGGAAATAGTCGAAATATGCAGTTCTTACAGATAGTTAAGGGCTGATTACTCTATTGTACTTTCTAATGAAGCTTTAATTTCAACATTCAAGAAAATAAACAGTACTCAAGTGCTCAAGTTAGAGAACAACTTCCTCATGCCACTTGAAGAGCTTGATACTGTGGCACTAATTATTTGTGCATTCTGAGCCTTGTCCGATTCCAAATTACAGAAGGATGGCACTGTGCCAGTGCAGTTTCCATGTTGCAACAAAGGTTGCACTGATTCAAACGGAATGAGGAAAGCCGTCTGCCAGAAAAAAATTGGAAATTTATGGAAGTATCCTCGATGACCGTAATGACTTTCTGACCAATTCCTTAGAGATGTCTACAGCTTCTCAAACTGAGTCCTCTATGGACCATATTCTCATTGTTCATTCCCTGCAAATTCTTCAGTGTACGCAGTAACATGTTTAATTTTCTTAAAATCTAAAAGAGTTTATAAGAGTCAAAAGGGGATTAAAAGTATCCTATCAGAGCAAAAGGCACTCTACCATAGCTGATGTGTCAATGAACATTTTGTGTGAAGTAAAAAGACATGACTGCAAAGGAATCATATCCCACACTGGGAGCATAGTAACCAAGTCCAGAAGCCTCCATGACTTAAGGGATCACCATACCACAAATCAAACTCTCAGCCTTGTCAAGGGCATGAAATAAATGAAATACTCCTGCGTGAAAAGGACATTACTAGTATTTCTTTGTTTCCCTAATTACAGTAAGGTTTTAGGTTGACCAGCTTTAGAATGATTTTCTTTCATACAAACCCAATGCACTTCTTTGATTTAATGGAGAGAATCAGTCATCTCATCAATAAAAAATCAGAGTAAGTACATCCTGCAATCATATACTTCATGTACAGTATGTGGGCTCTCAGTTGAATTTTTGAGGATTCCTGATTTATACAGAGACTATCATGTGTGAAAACTTGTTCTGATATGTGTGCTGCCATTGAAAACAGAATAAATAGAGAATGACTAAAACAGGCCCCTCTGAACTATCATGCACAACAAAAACAAACTTGGGTGCCAGCGTTTACAGTATTAGTGAAAGGTAATTTTTAAAATATCTGACATCTAACAAAGGGGCTCAGTGTCCGAGGAAAATGTTTCTGCGTGCAGCTATGGTCCCGTCATAATAAGGCCAGTGTTTTTACATTGAATACCCAGGGAATTGGTTTCAGCCTGCCTCCTGTCCACTTATACCCAGGCAACAGGCAGTGAAAATGGGTTAGTTATTCAGAGAGATCCTGCTTTTGAGACTGACTTATTCAAGCTGTCAGAATTACTGACCACTAAGATTATGTTGTGTAATTTTTAAGAGGGAATGGGTATTTACTCAGGGTTTCCAGGACAGTCGATACATTTTCTTAAGCTTTTCTGGCAATCTGCAAGTGTCTTGCGATTAAAAACAAGCAGTTTCCATGCTACTGAAAAAGAAGATTGTGGTGTAATTCCAGAGGTATTAAGAAAACAGGACATGTTAAATAAATATAAAAACATAGGAATAAAAATTGAATGAGTATCTAATTATTCTCCCACCTAATTCCTGATAAATTAACTCAGAGATATGACTCATTCTCATTGCACCTCATTCTACTTCTAAATACAATTTGTTTTCTGTATATATCCATCTAAAGGGTCAGCTGAATGGCAACTGTGACCAAGTGTATGGCTTAAATTATACAGTCTCACATTTTGCCATGTAGCACACTCAGAGACAAATTTGCATTGGCTAGTGTTCTTAAATTTGCCTCAGTTTGTTCCTTCCAATAGGCAGACATAGGCTTCTAGTGGTTGTCAGTGAGAAATATAAAAGCCCCTGGATTAAAACAGCTGTTAATGTACATGGGTATTTTTATGGGTATGTTTGGCTGTCAAGGCACAATTGGCAGAGCCATACATAGAGGGGGGAATACAAGAAGTTAAAAAAATATATATTATTTTCAAGCCTATTGGCCTCAGCCAAAAAGTACATGTTATGTTGATGTAGAACTGGAGTAGACCACACAGGAAACATGATTCAGCAGAGACCACAGTGCATTGACCCTCAGACGCCCCCTGCTGTTGATATAAGCACCTTCATTCATTCACCATGTCCCAGGAAATATAACACAGCGCTACATGGTCTACACCAGCAATGTTTCACCCATTTTAGAGAGTTTCCAAGTTGCTGTTCTATAAAGGCCACAATGAAATTAATGTCATTTGAATATGCTTCCATTTCTACGTCCCATATGGTGTTCAGCATTCATGCTTTATTGGTGTACCAAATACATTTTTCCAATGTACCGTTCCTCTGGACTTATTGTTATTAATACACAGGTATCATGAGATGAACCTTAAAGCAAAGTATTCTGTTTATTTTATGTATACTATAAGGCTCAACAGCCCTGGTACTAGTAATGTCATGTAATGTGATTTAATATATTGGTTACACATTGTACATTTTGCATTCAACCCATAATAGCTGCTATTTGTCCATACAAAACAACATATATAAAAAACAGTATTTCAAAAATGAAGCACTCTGCTGGCTATTACAGGATCAAAATCATCATACAGTTAAGTCTACAAGTGCTACCCTCATTCCACTACCTGTTTGTTTTGTCTTACATCTAATTGCTTATACGTTTAGGAATTAAGTTTGTAAGTTAGCTTGTTTGCCTTTGAAAAGACTTGGGAATCCTTTGCTGGTTTTTCTCACATCTCGTCAAATGTTTGTTTTGTTTTACGTTCGCCTGTAAAATGTCTGCCATGGATGGCTGAGTGATGAACTGTTCATAAATAACTTTTCACAAAATTAAGTCATGACAGATTGATTGAAATGACATAGAAGCTAACAGACTAAAATTGCACTGGAGAAAAAAGTATGAAGTAAAACGTATGAGGTATAAAATCATGAAGGAAAACAACTTTCAATGAGAAATTTCACAAATACCATACATTGTTATAGACATACAGTATTAAATAAATTAGCAATAACTCCCTTTGATTATGATGTCTTCACAGAGTTTAAAATAACTGAAGGTTAAAATCTCGTGTAATAGCTACCCATTTGTTGAGAGTTTTATCACTTTTCATGCTTCCTGAATGGATGTGCAGTACAATGAATAAGCAGGTGGAGCCAAATAGAAGTGTTCCCACAAAAATATAAAATACAATGAAGAGAGTGGGATATAAAGTATTTAGCTATGACATGCAAACAATAAAAATGGACAACAGATATTTTATTTAATATAACTGTGAGTTCTGTTACATACATTTGTTACACACATGGACGAAAGATGTCCAGTTAAAGGCTACTACTACCCTTTTCTCATTGGAGTGGCTACATCAGGCTACTCTCAATAGTATTATGTTACAACTGAGTGTAGCTTGATGTAGCCACTACGATTAGAAAAGGATAGTAGTAGCCTTAAACTGGATGACTTTCGCCTCAGTTATTCCACAAGGTGGCAGTGTTTGCAAAAAAATCACAGCTTTTGTGACTTCTTTTCTGCGTTCCCCCATTATTCATTTATTATGAGGCCTCTCCACAACAAGGACTGGGTATAACAGTAATATGTTTGCAGGGTGTATGTTCAAAAGGATAAATAATTGGGTCTAAGAAACTTCCAAAATCTGAGAAGGCGGAGATATGGACTCACGAAAGCTGCTGGAAGGCATGCTTGTACCAATTGCCAGAACTGCCTTCTGCTCCTGCCATGGTTATGATGCTGCCTCTAGATATTCACACTGGACAACCACTGCAGCACAACAACTATCAGGATGAAAAAATAACCAGACTTGCTACTATCATAGATAGATAGATAGATAGATAGATAGATAGATAGATAGATAGATAGATAGATAGATAGATAGATAGATAGATAGATAGATAGATAGATAGATTCAAAAGGGGAAGCTAATTAATTCAAGAGGGAATGCTAATCTGTCTGTTATCATCTTTGTTGTCAGTATGTTCCTCATGCTCATTGCCTAATGCACTTAATTTCATTTCATTTCAAGGAATTTGGATTTGTTGTTTCAAGGGGGAGCTCCCTTACAATGTCATAGCAATACATGCAGTGCTTAAATAACGAAGCAGTGATTATTTGTTGTGCTGCACCGTTATGGAATTGCCCTTGAACAGACTCCCATCCAAATTTCAGCTACTCTGCTTCAGTGGGTCACTGTCCCACACGGCCACGCCTCTGCGAACGTCACCTCGCTGACAGCAACTTGAAAAGGCTGGCTCGAAATATAATTGGCTCTCTTAATCTGTGACGGAAGGAACGCCATTATTTCATCAGGATTACACAATTTACTCTCAGTTTCGATGGATCGCTGTTTGAGAGACTCAACCAAAAACGAAGGTAGGATATATGGATTGCATTGTGCTTGCCTAATCAATTTTTAATGCAAGTCGAATGTAGACGTATTATCTATGGATGTGTCCAGCTAGCCAGACATAACCTTATCATACCGGCTTTTGGCTGTCAACTAATGTATGTTGTTTAGCTAGTTAGCGAGCTGTTGTTAGCTACTACGATATATTATTACCTACGAGACATTGGTTGTAATGGCGAGCGAATATTGTTCGGTTAGTGCTAAAAATTAATTCGCTGCACTCATGGTTAGCTACCGGCCTAACGTTAGATGGTTATCCAACGATGCAACGTTGGCTAACGTTAAATGGTTAACCAACAATGCCTACCTACATCACATCATGTGTAGCCAACGTTGCTATGTCAACGACTGTAGAGCTAACCGTTATCTAGCTAACCGTTAACAAGTTCATATGCTATTTTATAATTAGGATATCTTGTGGATAAATGTACTTCACTAGATCCTGCCCTTCATGTATCTAATAGTTCTAAACAGGTCTGTCATCTAGGTATGGTAACTATGAACGTAGTTTTCTTGTACTAAAGCATTTAAGAATGTATCCTAACGTTAGTCATAACTACATTTGCTCTTGCCATTTTACGGGACTTTAATGTATCGTTAACTAGCGAGTAATTATGCTGTGTAACTGATCTGTGGATCTTTGCGAGCAGGTGACTGCAGTAACAACGCAAAACTAACTAGTTTCCAAGCTACTGTCCATACTCGTTTACAGTCTTGGCTGATTGCAACAGACAGCCGGTTAGGTGAAACTAATAGTCGATAAGACGAGTGGAAGGTCACTGAGTTTGCGCTCACACCAACCTGAGCCCAACAAGGTGGGTGTTCCTCGCCTTTGACAAGGACATCGGTCCTGATCCTCAGTTGCCTGAAGAGCAAGCTCACTTTTACACCTGTCAAGAGTAGTTAACGTTAGACAAGCAGGTTAATGGCGTTAGAAGGAAGGACTGATTCCCGACATATAGACAAAGACATCCGTGTACCCAATCTCAGAATAGTCTTAAGTCAGGGTTTCCCTTTAACATGTCTGTGAAATATGATATTCTGCTTGAGCTAAAACATGTTTCATTGCACGTGCATTTTTGCTCCCCCTTATGCATGACTACATTGCGCTGAACGTGCCCCTATTTCCTATGTGCTTTCTAAGACAGGGCAGAGGATTACTGTAAGTACTACATGGTATTGTTGTCATGCCACTGAATATGTGGTGTCCACTAGATCAGCTTATTTTCATTTGTTTGTATTCTGTTGGGTGGAAAAAACATGACCATAGGTCCAGTCTCTCAAATTTATCAGGAAAAAAATGACATAGTCCTGGTATAGCCTTCTGACATCTACTTGACATATGATGGCTGAAGATTTTATGTTTTTCTTTTGAGCAAGCAAAGATGTCATGCTAAATTATTGTGGGAATTCCACCTTTGACTTTTAAATAAGTTGTCCCCAGCCTTCCCTAATACTCCAAAATGTATGACCATGCACTGTAACATACCATACACTCCATTCTTAAAAGATACTCTCAGAACAGGTGGCCTGAATGTTCTGAGTGTCTTTCCTTGCACATTGTAATAAATCTTAAATAAACATTAAGAGAATTTATCAATGTTGTTCTCATTTTCCTGCTCTTAATTCCATGGGAAGTGCAAAATGGTAATAACAATATGGTCTATGCTGGCTGTGGAAGGCCTGGACCGAATCAGCTGACCATGGTGTTTTCCCTGGTGTCACAGGGGACTGGCGTCGCGTGACATAGCCGCACCATGCTGGACTGCTTGTTCCGCGTTCACGGCCTGTTTGTGGCCTCCCACCCCTGGGAAGTGATCGTGGGGACCGTGACCGTGACCATCTGCCTGATGTCCATGAACATGTTCACAGCCAGTGACCAGCTCTGCGCCTGGAAGTATGACTGCCCCAAAATGGAGGAGGTGAGAGAGGAAAGGGCCATGAAATCAAAGAAATAACAATATTTTCATGTATAGCTTGCCATTATTTTATGAAGGTCTTAGTAAAGATTTGCAAAAATAAGCTTGCATATGTATTTTAAGTCTTTAAAAATGGGAAAATGACTGATTTCGTAATGTTTTATCACAGCAAATCCTAAGCAGTGACATCATCATCCTAACAATTACAAGATGCATCGCAATTCTGTACATCTATTTCCAATTCCAAAATCTGCGACAACTCGGTTCAAAATATATATTAGGTAAGAATTTAAATTTGCCTAATAATGCTGTATGTCCTTAGTCAATTTCTACAAATTCCTTGGAATGCATGTCTTACAACACTATTTCATGTAACATATATTTACGTGCTCATTTTTGTTGTTGTGTTTTCAGGGATTGCTGGACTTTTCACAATATTCTCAAGCTTTGTGTTCAGCACTGTAGTGATTCATTTCTTGGATAAAGAGCTCACTGGCCTTAAGTAAGCACATTTAAGGCTTCTCTTCCATACAAAACAATTTATGTATAGTAAACATTCCCACATGCTGGTTTAAATGAACCGTTTTATGCCTTATTATTTTTCAGTGAAGCTTTGCCTTTCTTCCTACTGCTGATTGATCTTTCAAAAGCTTGTGCCCTGGCCAAGTTTGCTCTAAGTTCCAACTCCCAGGTACTTTCAGCAAAGCCACCATTTCGCCTGCCTTCAAAAATACAATCTATCAGTCATTTAGGTAATATTTCTTGTTTTGTAAGAGAAATAAAAAGGTTTTGTACCCCAGGATGAAGTGAGGGACAACATTGCCCGAGGAATGGCCATTCTGGGGCCTACGTTCACACTGGATGCCCTCGTGGAGTGTCTGGTGATTGGGGTCGGCACCATGTCTGGTGAGTTTCATCAACACAGGAAAATTCATTTTGTATGTATATTGATTAATTTGGATGTCTTTCCTTGAGGAAGTGATAGCATATCAGTATATAATACATAATCAAGATAAAAAATATTGTAGCTCTCAGACATGTGCAATCATTATTTTTTTAATGAATTTTAGCTATTGCAATATATTAAACAAAGTGCTGTGAAATATACAGAAAGTGTCCATATAGTAAATCACCATGTATTCCATGAGTTATTTTTATTTCTGGTTAGTTAGGCACTATGATGAAGTTGCGTTGCCAGCAATGATACATACATGTCTCTAGTTGAGTTCCTGGGGTCCTTTTATACTCACACCCATATCTTATGGTAGAGTTGGTCCTTTCTGTCTATGAGCAAAAGGCATGTCTGAAGACTACAACTCTCTGTTTTCCATGTGCTCGCAGGTGTGCGTCAGTTAGAGATCATGTGCTGCTTTGGCTGCATGTCTGTCCTGGCCAACTACTTTGTGTTCCTGACCTTCTTCCCTGCCTGTGTCTCACTGGTGCTGGAGGTGGGTGTCCCCTGAATACACTTTCTCATTGTACATTAATGGTCGAGTGGTATGAGGTATGTAGGGAGTATGAGATACCAAATGAACTGTTTGATTCTTTTCACAATGCAGAGGTTACAATATGATACATTTAAAGTCTCGTACTAAACAACAAAAAAGTGTGTGATTGAAAAAGGCTTGTTGTACTCTAAGAAAAATGCATATATAATTATGCTTATGTTTTCCTACTGAAAATGAACAATTTATGTACTGCTAAGACTGGTTTAATGAATTAGACTGGATCTGTAGGTTGTGGAAGGTTACTTCCATGAGGGGGTTTTTGTAACGTCTCTCTCTCTCTACCCCTCAGCTGTCCCGGGAGAGTCGAGAGGGACACCCCATCTGGCAGCTCAGCCACTTTGCCCGTGTCATGGAAGAGGAAGCAGACAACAAGCCCAACCCCGTCACCCAGAGAGTGAAGATGATCATGGTGAGTACCAGATCTCTAACTGTCACGCTGCTGACCTCCTCCAGCTGAGCGCCTTTGGTGGGTGCTGAGATTTTTAGTAACATGACTGGCAATACAGATTAAGCAGAACTGGCGAGGTGCAGTAAATGAAAGTCCTTCCCACACGTGTATATCTGCACTTGTAAACCCTGCCATGGCTGTGTGATTAGTCTGAAGCTGTGGGCCATGGCATGCTTGTTTTTGAGCTAGGTCCATCTAATTTCTTTGAGGACCTTTTCAAAGATCCTCAGAACAATTAGTTTAAGAGCATTGCTGTGGTTTTTAGAATTGCTCTCTGCCCACACATTTCCTGTGTTAAAGGTTGTATTCTTCACGTTGTATTTCTCCCTGTCCCATGCCAGTCTCTGGGCCTCGTCCTGGTTCACGCTCACAGTCGCTGGATCGCAGAACCATCCTCTCAAAACAGAACAGTCGGGCCCTGCGTGGCCCTGAGCCTGAACGATAATGTGCCGCAGAGGATCGACCCAGAGAGGCCCCATCCGTTCAGGTAACTGCACCTTGGAGCTGGGGGTACAGACTCTCCAAAGCCACAACTGGTCATTAAATGAATGAGATTAAATACAAAGCTGAATGCTCAAAATATTTTTGAACTGTACTTGTGAATATACAAATCTAATTCAAGAGTGGCCAATGCTGGTGCAGACTTGTTTTCGCTCATTGGAAAATGTCAACCCAACTGAAATTATAGGTTGATTAATTTGAATTAACTGCAGTGATGGGTGTGATTTCCTAATGTTGAAGTTGAGTAATTTGTGTTTTGCAGTGTTTTGCAGTGCAGTTGTGATGTTAATTAATGGCACATGGAGTTTCAGTTTCCTTTATTAAGCAGAAAACTAGAAGTCAAGTGAAAGGTGTCTGTGTTTCTCTAGACTAAACAAAATTTTGTTGATTTTTTTGATTTTCTTGAGATGGACTCCTGCTGGTTTTTCTGGTATGGGCATAGTAACTGAACCCCTCTCTTTCTGCAGGCTGGTCAGCATGGACATTGAGCAGGCCATCACTCTCGGACTGGCCCTCCTCCTGGCTGTCAAGTATGTCTTCTTCGAGCAGGCGGAGACCGAGTCCACGCTGTCCCTGTCCAACCCAATCACTGGCCATGCCCTTGCCCACAGGAGGGGTGGGGACACCTGCTGCAGGGCAGAACCTGCTGCACCTCGAAACACCCAGGGGAACACCCAGCAGCCCTGTCCCATCGCCAAAGAGCAGAAGGGTAAGCTGGGCGTTGTCCTCTCAATTCAAATTCAGCTTGGTTTAATGGCATGACAAACATATTAAAATAATTTTAATTTCTCATTCATTCTCATTTCTCTGGTGCTCTTAATCCAGCTGTGAATAGGCCTTTGTAAATATGCTTGTTTGTGTCATTGCAGCTGAGGGTTTCTGTTCTCCACTTGCTGCTGGAGAGCCAAAGAGGCCCTCTGTTTTGGAAAGAAGGCCCAAAGTGTCAGATTGCCATCCTGATTCCCTGCCAAAACCGCCCCCAGAGTCTCGTCCGGTTGATGAGTGTCTCTCCATCCTGAAAAACCCAGAGGTGTGTTCTTCCTTTGTCTTCCTGTGGCTCAGCCATCTTCTGATTGCTCTTGGGTGACTGTTTATCTGTCTGACATCAAGTGCAGTGAAAGTTCATCACGATCAAAAGAGTGCCAGAAGTGTACTTCTTGTCTGTGAGTGAGGTGAGATGGCCAGAGTAGTCGGTGGCATTGCTTTCTGAGTGCGATTCATACAAGCATTTCTGCCTTCCAGCTGGGTGCCAGTTACCTGAGTGACACAGAGGTGATCTCGCTGGTGAACTCCAAGCACATCCCTGGGTACAAGCTGGAGGCTGTAATGGAGAAGCCTGAGCGTGGGGTGGTCATCCGCCGAAAAATCCTGTCCTCCCAACTGCCCCTCCCCACCTCCCTCACCTGCTTGCCGTACAAGGACTATGACTATTCGAAGGTAGAGGGAATATGGGGCTTACAGTCATAATTCTGTCCATTGTAGGGACACTTCCACCATTTGGTGTGTTTGAGTGGAACCCTGAAACATCAAGTATTATTTAAAGCAGGGGCCTGCTACTCCGTTTCCAGAGGACTGGCGTGTGCTGGTTTTGGTGTGTATCAGAATTTCGGTTCATAACCTTCAAACTAAATTTGATGTTGTTCTTGATGTTATAACACAGCATATTTAGCGGGGGCGGGGGGGTTCCTGCGATGTGGATGCTTTTCCTTTATGTATACTTCAACATGGCTGAAGTGAACTTTTGCATATAGCTCCTGGGGTGGTGAGCTTTGCAAGTCTTCGTTTAGTGAAGTGACACCGTTGACCTCTTGCTGGGCAGGTGATGGGGACTTGCTGTGAGAATGTGATTGGCTACATGCCTGTACCAGTGGGAGTGGCTGGTCCACTACTCTTGGATGGGAAGCAGTTTCAGGTACCCATGGCAACCACAGAAGGTTGCTTGGTGGCCAGCACCAACCGAGGATGCAGAGCAATTGCTGTAAGTGAAGACTTGGCTTTTGCCAACAGCTTGACATAAGACACACCTCTCCCATATCATCATACTGGTGTTGCAATACAATGATGAAAACTTATTTTCTGGATCGAAATTATTAATTATCAGCTATATAATCATAGGACAAGTGGAACTTACATTCTTTATTTAAATTAGGCACATTTTAATTTCCTTTTTCCCCTCCTATAAAATAATCCTAACAGTTTAGTACAAATGTGCATGCACTGTTGTCCTTCAGGAAATCAGTCTGTATTTTATACAGCAACATGTACAGTCTTGTTCTCACACAGTGGTTCACAGATGGTATGATGTGGGGGGAATAAAAAAGAAAAACCAAAACAACTAGTAGACATAACTGAAAAATTTCCTTTGGACCTCTGAAGACATTGTAAATAAGTGAATAAATGTTTGTTTGTACTTCTCCCCTCAGCTGAGCGGGGGCGCCAGCAGTCGGATCCTGGCAGACGGGATGACCCGAGGTCCGGTGGTGCAGCTGCCCTCTGCATGCCAGGCTGCTGAGGTCAAGGCCTGGCTGGAGAGCACCGACGGCTTTGAGTGCATCAAGGACGCCTTTGACCAGACCAGCAGGTTTGCGCGGTTGGAGAAGCTGATGGTTGTGCTGGCAGGGCGTAACCTGTACATCCGCTTTCACTCCAGTACTGGAGACGCCATGGGGATGAACATGATCTCTAAGGTCAGTGTGCACATTGGTTTGTCTGTAGTCTCTGTGTGTGTATGTGTGTCCTTTTGTGTTCTGTCCTAGTCCTTTTCAGCCATTTTGGGCTGACTCTCAGTCTGGTGAAGGCATTGCCTTTTTTGTCTCTAAATAACTGTTTTGATGTATTTGTATAAATAGACCAATTAATCCATTGTACAGTCTTTGCGAAAACGATGAGATGTTTTGACATTGAAATTATACGTCCGTATATTCAAAGACATCCTTGACATAAAAAGTTTCAGGGCTCTTTGTCTATGTTTGACCATTGTCTCAGATTATTGATCATAATGTGAGTGGTTTGTGTGTGTTCGGCTCCGTAGGGAACTGAGCAGGCTCTCTCCAGGCTCCAAGAGGAGTTCCCTGAGCTGCACATCCTGGCGGTGAGCGGCAACTTCTGCACCGACAAGAAGCCAGCTGCCATCAACTGGATCGAAGGCCGTGGGAAGTCTGCAGTGTGTGAGGCCACCATCCCGGCCAGGGTGGTCCGAGAGGTAACTTTAGGAGCTCTAAACTTCATACGAGAACTACAAAGTGACTGACAACAGACAGCTGGGTTACTGTATGAGAATTCAACAGCTTTTGGCCACTACCTGAAAGTAGGGCACATAGTTACATGTTTTTCTTCCTCTACTGCCTTCAAGGTTTTGAAGACCAGCACAGAGGACCTTGTCCATCTGAACATTAATAAGAATTTGGTGGGCTCTGCGATGGCTGGCAGCATTGGAGGCTTCAATGCGCATGCAGCCAACATTGTGACAGCTATTTACATCGCCTGTGGCCAGGTAAAAGAAAAACAAAGCTGTTCCACTGTCTGATTTCCTGTCTTCAGATTAAAAGTTAACAGATATGGTGCAGACTTGTTCGATAACAAGGAGAGAGCGCCCATCTCGTCTTTAACTCTGGACGGGGCCTGATTTGACGTGTTTAATCTTGCTTTTAATAATGACTTTAAATCTTAATGCCTCTTGAGCTGAATTTGTGTTAAGAAACGGGAGATGTTGGGATGGGCTTTTTGGATTATTATAGTGCCTTTTGGCTCCTGACAGGACCCGGCTCAGACAGTTGGCAGCTCAAACTGTATCACGCTGATGGAGCCCACGGGTCCCTCTGGGGATGACCTGTACATCAGCTGCACCATGCCCTCCATCGAGCTGGGCACGGTTGGAGGGGGCACCAGCCTGGCCCCTCAGCAGGCCTGTCTGCAGGTAAGCAGAGCCAAACACAGCACTCTGGTTTAGTGCATTTACACACATCCCAGAAGACCACGCTCCTCTACCTCAATGCCTCTCCAAGTTTTTGTCTGTCCTCACAAAAGAAATATTCCTGGAGCTAAGGTTTGAAATATAGATGGGGGGAAAAAAGCCAGAAAACAAAGATTCTGTCATGGCTGAGCCCTGTATAAAACCCTGTGTTTCAGATGCTGGGCCTGCAGGGAGCCAGTCCGGACCAGCCTGGAGAGAATGCGCGGCAGCTGGCCCGAGTGGTGTGTGCCGCAGTGCTGGCCGGGGAGCTCTCCCTAATGGCCGCCCTCGCTGCAGGCCATTTGGTCAAAAGTCACATGATGCACAACAGGTATGGTCGACCTTAGGGGCCACATGGGCTAACTTGCTCTGAACTGTGTACTGGGTCACTGATCCTATTACTCAGGAGTAACTGAATCAGGCCTCACTGGAGATAAGTTGAGATTAAGCTTAAAAGGCTATCCCTCGCTCCAACTGTAGGTAAGCAGTAACTAATCACGTCACAGAAGTCCACTTTTATTTTTAGAGTATCCGTAATGCATTTTAGAACTATGTCTGGATAAAAGTATAGGTAGTTCTCACTGCAGATGTAACTCCAGATCAGGGTTTCTTAGCATGAGGTCTTGGAGGCTGCAGTATCTGCAATCTTTAATTCCAGGCAGACTTGTACTCCTGTAGTCAGCTGTTACCTTTAGTTCTGGATGTTTTTGCTCTGTTTCTGGGTGGTAGGCAACCAGTACCTGGAGTCAAGTGGACTTTCTAGGGGTTTATTGACCATTTAAATGTAGAATTGTTTTTTTATACCTAACTTGTATACAAGGAACCTGTTATACAAAATACATTTCTGTTTCAACAGGTCAAAAGAAAGTTTGCAAGAACCTCCAGGAATGTGCACCAAAAAAGTAGCCTGAAAAATGGAATGTGCTTGAGCAGGGATCCTTTAGGCAGATATAGAAGGGGAAACCTGCTTGCATCCGCTCACAATGTGACATTCCAGTGTACCACACGAAGAGGGAAGCTGCATTGACTTCAGGTTTTGACTACACATAGCAACTGTGGTGTGCCACAGGAAAAAGGTTCATTCTTCTAAATCAAGTGGACATTCGTTACATCAACAGGGTCCAAAGGCAATGGATGTTAAAGTGAATTTTAGAGCGAAGCCAGCCACAACTGACCAGCTTTTCTTTTCATGTTAGTGGAATTTTTTTTATTTACCTTGTAATGGGTAAACAAATAATGACCTTTTAACCACTGCAACAATCTTATTATTCTGCAGTTCTGCTATTCAGCTTGAAGTTAGAGAGAGTTCTGTCAACTGGTAATTGTATTATGTTGTGGTATTCAATAGAGTATCTATTATAATGGGGAAAGAAGAATAATTTAGATGAACAGTTTAACCAGTTTGACCATTACTTTTCAATTACCTCATCACAGTGTGGAGTTTTAATGGTCACACCTGCCAAATACTCAAACTTGTGATGATACATGCACTATATTATGGCTAAAATGTAATTGGGAGTCAAGCCAAACTTGACTGTACACTTGAATTTACAGTACCATGGAAATTTGCTGTCTGACTTTTTGAACTTTTCTGCACATAAGTATTGCAGAACAGTCATTCTGTATGTTTTGTAAATGGGTAATCATAGCACAAATACTATTCTGCATAATCATGAACCACGTTTTGCTGCTATTGAAATCTTGTCTAATGTTTGTCACTGACTTAGTTCCAAATGTCTGTTTGAAAGCTGTCTTGAATTAAGCCGGTAGTCAGGTTATTGTTTTAAGTGTTTTGTATGTGAACCTGTCACTCCCACACTGACTGGAGATGACAAAGTGTGTGTGTGTGTGTGTGTGTGTGTGTGTGTGTGTGTGTGTGTGTGTGTGTGTGTGTGTGTGTGTGTGTGTGTGTGTGTGTGTGTGTGTGTGTGTGTGTGTGTGTGTGTGTGAGATTTTAATTTATTGTATGACCACAAGAATCAGTGGTGAGACTGACAGAAATAACTGCCATTTACTACATTTAATCCAGCTGCAAAGTATTTTATCCTCAATGGCCAATGAAAGATTTATTTTTGTACTTTTTCATTTGATAGAAACAAAATACTCTTCATAACAAACTGAACTTACTGTCAAGTCAATATCACTAAAAGCCAAACTGTTTTGCAGTTGGATTGAATTGTCAGCATAGTCAAGATGTCAGATTAGATTATTTTGCTATCATGCATATTTTTTAAGGAGAGGTGCAATAAAAAAAAAAAAAAGAATTTAAAATCCTGTGCTTTGTTTATTGTCCAAATACAATTGCTGGTCCAATCAGACTCATATCAATAACAGCATCGAAACAGAATCCATATTCAATAGTGATTGAATGTTTGTATAATTCATGTGTACAGCATCTGACCGGTAGGCACACCAACTGATGTAATTGATAGTTATGCCTCCAAGAACATTTGCATAATATAAAATACTTTCCTGTGTCACAGTGCAAAATTCTAGTACAAATAATTGCAAACATGTGTATGTGATAATTCTACAAAAGTTGAGTTCACTCCTCCATTTATGGCCCACAAATGTTAATACACTGACAACTGTCGCAAGGTGGTGTATTGGCTATGTTGACAAGAGAAAGTGAAAATGATTTTATTTGGACTGTATTTTTATCCATAGTAATGCAGCAGTTTAAGTGTGGCTGAATGTAGAAAGTCCCTTAAGACGCCCATTTGAGGTGACATCATAGGCTACTGTCACCAGAGGCAGAACCAGCCAATCAGCTGTCTTTGCATCAACTTGCCAATGTAAGAGGAGCAAGCTTGTTAACTCCTATCATCTCTTCACTTGAGTCTGTTAAGAACTCAGTGGTTAACCCCAGCAGACCTAAATGTCAGTCGAGCACAATTAGCTCTAATTTGGAAAGACAGGATAACCACCATTTATCTAGTGTAGTCACATTCTTCCAGCACTTTGCATTACTACAGATAAGTTTAATATTGACCCATTTTCGTAACTCTTTGTTTGCTACAGACGAACAAAATGGTTTTTTTTTTTTATTTTGTAAACTATACTGAAGCAACAGTATTCAATAACTGCATACCAGACAAATGAAGCTCTTTGAGGACAAAAATTTGTTAGAATTGTAGAAAAGCCATGACTGCAGTGGCAGGGATTTTATTGCATGTGCCTTTGGTATTTCTATACTGTACACACTAGGTACCTGCATTTAGAGAAACACCTTTGTGTGTTACCAACAGCCTTTCAAGTCACAGTAATTTTCATGATGCATGGGTAGTATAGCAGATAGCTTCTTTTTAGCAATTCATAACTTCCAAATGCATTTGCAAGCTATTGCCTGATTTAAATGATCACTTTATCCAAGACTATGGTTAAACTACAAAAATACAACCTCTACTATTTAATAATATGGTCATGCAATGTAACATGACTGCACTTAGGCTCAGTGGTCTAATTATCACGGCATGAAACTGCAGTGAAATCTGCTGACAAAAGGCTAACTTGTACTGATGTCATTTGGTTGCATCTTTAAGTTAATTCACTTGTCCTTTGTATTTTCTACCAAATACTTAAAAACATGAAGCAGGTCTGATGAAAGAAACCACACGAAGTGTTTCAGTTTTTAAGGCTTTTAATTTCTTTAACTCTTAAATACTGTATTCAATTAGAACACAAAAACTTACCATACAAGACCGTTGATTTGGGCATTTTGTGTTCAGATGAACACCAGTATGTGAAAGGGTGCTTGTACTGAACTAAATGTAATAAAGTATCTATAAAAATATCTGTACACTCCCAAAAGCTTTTCGTGAGTGATGTGTATATCAGAAACTAAGAGGCAGAACAGGAGCTGTCTGGTAGATGATAAATTCCACTTCTGAGTTGAGGGCTTGGCTGTGAGCTTGAAAGCTCACTCCCCCAAAAAAAAAAAAAAAAAAAAAACATATTTTAGCATATCTGAGAGTAAAGTGAAATACCTGGACAAGCACAAAACGAGGTGAAACATGGACACTTTCAGTCAAATCTCAAAGGCCAGTCAGGGTACTACATTTTTATATCAATCACTGCAGACAACCTTTAGTGTAATCATTTTATTTACAGAATGTTTCCCCAAATACATTACATTCAGTGCAAATGCAACTAATGAGAACTCAAGACAGATACACTGCCCCCCTCCCCCACCCTCATTCGCCAACCACAGCTTGTCCATTCTCTGTAAAGAGCCTAAATAAAAAAGCAGAATCGTTCTCTTTTGAGATATTGGGAATAATTCTCAGCCTAAAGGGTGAAAGGTCATGGATGGACTACATTTCTTTTTGGACTGAAAAAGCTGATTGGCGCAGAGCTCCTATTTCTAGCTGGACTCTCCATGGTGACAGCGAACTGTCCCCGCTGATTGCAAAATCACAATGTTTTTGTAAAAAGAGGTAAGAAATCCAAGTGAAATGTTAACCCCACTCCCCTTCAAATTTCAATATAAATGTGCTTTTCAAATAAAGAAATAAAAGCTAAAAAGTTCTCTTCTCTGGTTGACATCATCTTGCTGGAAGTACCCAGTGATAGATCATATGCCCTGCTACTGTAGGATTAAGACTGAGGCACTTCTCTAGTGATTTAAATGGGTTTACATAGACCCCGGTATCTCCACTTCTCTAAGGCATATGAAGACTCAACAGTCACAGAGAACGAAAACACACATTTTACGTACACATTTGATGTGAAATGTTTGATGAAATGATACGAAAATTGGACAAACGTTTCCCCTTCCAAAAAAAATACAAATTCAATGAGGGCAACTCAAGCTTTCTATTCATTCTCTACGCAGCTCAGTTTGATATTCATCATACGCCAGAACAGTTACAATTCTGACATACTTGGATGTGCCACCATTGGTGAATGACACAAGGGGCTCAAAAGCAAATGGCTGGCTAAGCGTCAGTAACTCCAGGACTGCTGGGGCTTTTCTGAAGGCCAAACGATTTATTGCTCGACTTGGTAAAGCCTTCTCTGCAGTCCTCTATTCTCTGGCTACAGCATCGGTCCTACGCACCAGATTCCAGACTGAAAGCCTGTGCTGTCACAATGCTCATCCTCTGTCCATTTGCCAGCTTCTTGAATTTCAGTCCCACCCCTTTTTTTAAAATCACGCCACATCTGTCACACATTTACATAAACAAAAACATGGTAGAAATATAGATTTCTGACACAAAAAAACTAATATATAAACTTTTCAAACTCTCCCTCCATCGGACGCAGTGAGTGGTCTTCACCAGAGGGGGTGAGTGAAAAGGCAAAGGTCATAAGTCAATGACAGCCCTCAGGTTTCACAAGCGAGACAGTTATTCAAGAAAAAAAGGTGACCCATTGTTGTTTTTAGAAAAAATTAGCAGCATGAAATTAAGCCTGGAGACCAGCATTATACATAGCAAATTGAAACGATCCAAAAACAAATCACAATTATATATAAAAGGACATTTACAATTAGCGGGACCAAAATAGAATTGGTTTGCTTTAAACCTCCAAAACTGCCATATAAACGCAATACATACATACCAATATTTAATTTTTTCGACAGAAAATGAACATAAAACATGTTTGGCTATTCACTTGCAGTTCTACAGTGAGCGCTAATGGTGATGAAAGCTTTTGAACCCCACTTTGTAGAGCATCAGTGAGATGTAGTAGTTGGGATGACACAGGTAGTGTTGGAGAGTTCTGGAACGGTCTGCAGAAAGGAGGGGTGCAGAGTGGGGTCCATGCTGCTGGCCTCTGATGCCAAGGGGCCTGTGGGAATGTGTGCTCAGTGTTGCCTCCCGTCTGCAGGGGGCAGTGCAGCTCAGGGCGGAACGGGTGGGTGAGCAGCTGTGCCAAGGTGCTGTGCAGAGACAAAGGGCCAGCGTTAAGAACATTACCTTACAGCGCTAGGTCACACACTGCCATGGCTCCTTCAGATTGTACAAATTTAGGTTAAGGCTTCTTATCTGAGATGCTTGATCTGATGCTAACCCGAGTCCTGGAAGGCAGGTGTCTGCAGGTTTGTACGACTTTCAACCATCAGCCAAATAAGGCCTTAAAAAGTTGTGTGGTAGTCAATCAAGGACAGACACATGGCCCTGCAGGTCTTGAGAAATCCCTGACCAAAGGATTCAGAATGAGGATTTAGTGTACTGCACTCTGTCTGAATAGTTTTTATCTTGTATATTATAGGTTATTGGCATGCTTGGGTCTTGCCAAGTCTCTGATGCAAAGAGATAATAAATTGTGAGACCTATTTATTGAATAAAGATTCATTAAAAAAAAAATAACCCTGTGTGGACAACCCTGTGCTACAAACAATAATATGGGAGCAAATTGTGTGAATAGTGTAAACTACATCCAAGTGAGTGCTACTCATTTTTACATATTATAATAGTGGAAATTCACATTTCCATAAGCATCTAAAATATTTTGAGTTGGTGCACAGTTTGAATGGCCTCACATATCAATATCATGAGCATACCTGATGGGTTTAGAAAAGGATGGGCTTGCCAGCAGTCTTCTCCTGGACATAGGAGGTGAAGCGCTTCAGAAACTTGGGGTACTCCCTCTTGGCCACTGCTCTGAGGACTGAGGCTGGAGCCCAGCCACCAGGGTTCACTGGAGATGGCAGGACAGGGCGCACGTTACATAACAATACACTTCAGGACTGACCAGTTACATTCCACCCGTCATTTCAGGTGCAGTTCATGAGGGGTGCACTACCTTACCGAAGAAAAGGAAACAGTGGGTGCATGCGTCTGCACCTAAACACTTGATTTCAATTTTCAACTAAGCATTGTCATCAATCAATACAGCGATCAACTGAATTTTACTTTACTTATCATCGTCTGCTCCCACACTAGCCCTTCCTGGATAAGACCAAAGACCCCTGTGCTATAAACAGTCTAACTCAACAATACAAAGCACAGAGAGCAATGCTCACCATTAGCAACGTAGGTGATTTTGCAGGTGAGGTTGTCTCTGCTGATCTCTTTGTCTCCCTCTGGTGGGCTGACCAGGGTCTGACAGATCATGGCGATGTTGATTTTGGCACGGACACATCTGTTGCTGGGCTGTAATAAAACATGGACAAAATGTTTAGCTGGTTTACTTTGCCCTGAGTGTCAGCCTTGGAAGAATGAGATTCAATGAACCCCATAATGGGCAGAGCTACAATGACATATCGATCACTGGCTTGCCTGAACCAATCAAATAATTGTTCTTTCTTCAAATCAGCATGCCACACCCATCTTATGGTAGCTCTGCCCCTTTCATGATATCTTATTTTTCTTTTACTCATGCACAGAAAACTCCTACATCAACTGGCCACAGAAGCTTGTCTGTATAACTGTATTTGATCATATTCTATCATTTTATGCCCTAGTGAAAGGAAACAGGGTTTAGAGGAGCAGACAGAGTGCAGGCTCACAGGGGCATTGTCGTGGTCTACGGAGAAGTTGCAGACCAGCCACGTGTCAGGATCGTTCTCGTTGTTGGCTATGATTTTTCGGATTGCTGACAGGTAAAGAACGTCTCTCTGGGAGGCTGGCCACACCCTCTGCAAGACAAATCATGGCTGTCAATCAATGACCCAACCAAGCCAAGCAATATCATAATGTTTTACATTACAAGTCAGTCATAATGGAAAATACAGATAGAAATCCGAAAATGTTTATCACAATTATCACACATTTTCGTGGTAATCTGTGATAAAGCAGCTTGATATCACAAAATAATGCATGAGCTAAGAAGTTCCTGTTCATCACTCCATACACATGACAACCATAACGTTACAATATGTTAAAATCCTCTGTCTATGACAGTAGTTTATACTCCACTAAATCTCCCTTATACACAACAGGCACTTTCAACACAGGCAGAATGCAAGTGAATTACCTTGTGCGTCTGATAGACGATGATAGCATTGTCCGATAACGTTTCCACAACGTTGAAGTTTTCAATGGTTGCTAAGAAAAAAAAATGAGAGCAATGCAAGTGTTTAGTTTTGTCATTCCTCCCACAAGCTGGCTGCATAATGAGATTTAGACAGTGGTAGTTGCAGAAAGGAGGGGAAGGGGACTCACTCTCCCAGTCATTCCGGACATCTGTGTCCCAGAAGTAGTGGCAGACTTCATGGCCGGTCACTCCTTTAACTGCGTGAGTGGCTTTCAGAGGGTCTAGAACGATCCCATTTTCTTCCACCTCTCTCCTGTACACCTAGAAAACACAAACACAATACAAGTTACACTATGTCCTGGATCCCAGTTCACACACATCACTGCCAATATTAATGATTGAATGATTTCATTTTTGGTCCAACAGTTACACTTCACAAAGAGTATCATTTGGTGACAAAAAAGTAAGGAGTGCCCTCTAGGGGTGTTTAAGGGGACTACAGTGTACAAAGAGCAAGTTATCAGTGAGCTAGTTTGTCTGAATTATCATGGTGTTGAAAACCTTACACCTATCTGTTCAGTTCAAGGAAAGGACAGTCATCCAGATTTTTCCTGCAGCTGAGAGTTAAAGAGGAACAGTTGTACAGATGAATGCCTACAGTGATACTGAAAATATTAAGAAAGATGAAGGTGTGAATATATGAGTGTAATCTGTTTTGAGGAGAGTGGAAGTCATGTGACAGAGCCCCCGAGCATCCCCACCTTCATCTCTCCCTCCTCCACCACCAGTTGCCAGTTGGCATCCCCTCCAACATCCTGCAGAGAGTAGGTCATGTGATTCTGCACCATCTCCTCCACCTGAAAGACAAACAGCGCCTGTTACACCAATTTATTCCAAACAAAGAGGGGCCATGGTTCAACTGTCTCCAAATGAGGTCTGTGCATTCATTATTACACAATTATAATGCAAATGCATATGTAAACTGTGACATAATAGTACCATTCAATATGGAGAAGGGGGAAAACGAGACATGTCTCTAAGTAAGAGAGCATATCTTGGTCAGTTTTACCCTTTTACCTCATGATGGACACGGTTAGAAAGTGCACAGGGTAAAACTGATCCTGGGTCAGCATCCTTCTCTGAGATGCTTCGTAAATGCAGGTAAATGCAGCTGATACTTTGAGTGAATCAGAATTAATACCTTTCTCACATATTCTGCAAGCAACATTACGACATTTGTGGTCCGTGCAGATCAGCTGCCCATAAGTCAATGCCTTAATGTTTGTGCCTGGATACTGTATTCTGCAGAGCTCCAGGTTCTGTATCCTACATTATCACAATATGGGAGATCTTCCAACACCAGCAGGCAGAACAGATGCAGCAAGCCAGGTGATCCATGCCCCCTCACCTACTCCCAAGTAATTTAACTTCACTTCACAACAACTACCTACAACAGTC
This sequence comes from Albula goreensis, assembly GCA_022829145.1. Taxonomy (NCBI): domain Eukaryota; kingdom Metazoa; phylum Chordata; class Actinopteri; order Albuliformes; family Albulidae; genus Albula; species Albula goreensis. Next base: position 59,378,266 of record CM040741.1, on the reverse strand, counting down.
AAATGCTCACAGCCACTGGCGATAATGATGCTGAAGACTCATCTCTGCTACACTGTTACACAAGTATAAGAGGACTAAGAAATGACCTCAACTGAAATTTACTTCAGGTTCACCCCATTTAAATCAGATGCAAGATTATCTCATCATGAATATTCTCACAGCCACATAATTCAATTCTTCATTTTTTAAGTTTATGTTTAACTGGAAATTCATTTGGATATTTACTTCAAGACAAAAAACATATTTAACATTTGTGACTGGCAAAATGTGAAAGTTGGTTAACTAGAAAAGGTTAATGTTAAACTGAAATGTCAGCAGCCATCATGCTTGCACAGTGTAGTTTGTTCGTGTGCATTCGAGGGGTTAAACGCAGAAGAGGCACACACTGCATGCACTTAAGAGGAGGAGGGAGGTGGGGGCTGGTCTCCCAGCTGAGACAGTGCAGTGCAGGCACCTGGGGGCAGGGGGTGCTCTGCGCCAATACGGTACCTGCGCGCTGAATCTGTGAACATCATCAGAGGCACTGACTAGATCAACAGAAGACACGGAGGGCGAGAGACTATAGGGCTACACCACGGAGACAGAACAGAGAAAAACACCCGTAGCTCAGTCAACCCATACCAGCCCTGGACAAATCTCATCAGACTGAAAACACATTTACAACATGGACTCCAGCATCATCCTCTTTGAAAAAAACCACTGATCAACATTCACTTTGTCTTGCATCATGAGGTATGTGCAGGGCACTGCCATTTAATATTAAAAAAACAAAAAAAAAAAAACCTGTTGAGCATTTATTCTGGGTTGAATGTCCAGCATACCTACTCATGCAACGTTTAACACTTTACCCTAAAATCCATTTGTTAATGAACTTCAATCTGCCTCTCAAACCTACTATGGCACTTAGCATTATATTGTAGATTTATGTAATAACTTCTACAGCCATTTATTATTGCCTCTGCACTTTGCTCTGGATAAGAGCCTCTGCTAAATGTCCAACTGTAAATGAGTACACACGAAATCTGTGGCTGAGTTGCAAGACAGTAATGTAACCACAGTAAACAAGGATCTTTTCTTATGTTGTAGAAAGACAGAGGAATTGTAGGATGGGTATTTTCAAAGATGCTTGAGAGGTGGGAGAGTGGTAGAATGCTTACCTTGGTGGCGAATCTGTGCGTGCCGATGATAGAATAAGAGTCCCCTATGGGCACTGGGCTGCTCCGGTGTATCCGGGACTTCTCTGCCTGGGACTGCAGGGGTGGCATGGGAAACTGATTACTTGCTTCCAGCAACACATGCCGCAAAAGTCTGTCTACACATTTATTGTGTGTATTCACATCACTGTGTGTACATTATTTTGCATTTTGACATGCCACAAAATAGAGCCAAATTACAGAAAACATTAACATTCTAGCAAGGGCCGAGTTACAGGAAAAATGTAGGGAACATAATTGAACCGCTTTTAGAATAGTGTGCTTAAGATTGTGAGTTTGGAAGTACCAAACTGTTGTTACTTGGCTTGATTTTCATACTAATCTTTTGGACTTAAACGGAACTCAGGGGAGCCCAGAAAGTTATGAACGCATTTCAGCTGGCTAATTAGATTTTTTTCCCCCATTTTATTAAAAAAACTGTAATCAAACACAAAATCATTCTACCTTTCTGATTTTGTCAGTGGGCTGCCAAGGACTTTATTTTTCCTGCAGAAACGGATACCTCTCACTTTTGCCTAACTGGCTGTGCCAAGTAGCAGGTGCCAAAGCCCACGGCCCTGGTGTAAGTAAGCAAGCACCAACCTCACCGCGAGGGATGACCTAACCCTGGAAAGCTCATCTTTCTACTACAGCCAGACAAAGACGCTGGTGGAGAAGCATGTGGAACTACAACCCTCTGGATGCATGCTGCTCCAGCTCAGAGACAGGAAAAGTCCCTAAGAACCTGTGCCTGGCCTAGATTATACTGCAGTAAGGGCCTCCATTCAATCAATCACTCATTAATTTATCCAGTTTCTTCTTGCTCCCATCATTGTGATATGTACTGGTAATGTTGTTACAATTCAGCCATTCAGGCTGGGCCTTATTTTTTAACAAAATATCCTTCATATTTAACTTTCTGACTTATGATGTTATTCACAATGTACTCATTTCTGCTCAAATGAAGAAAACTTGGTTTTCAGTTGCTTACCTGTTCTTCAATCTTGTCTTGCCTGTCAAGTGCAGCCTCAACAGCATCAAAAAACTCATCTTCATTAATTAGGCTGTTTGGCCCCTCCTGTTTGAATAAGAGTCAACAGCATGATGTACAAGTTCAAATCCATACTGTATTGCACAACATATGCTACCTCAGCACTTAAAAATGATTCTGATCATTTGAACTCTTAGACTTTTGAAAGACACAAACACGGGTTTGGCACGACTCTTAGATATGGGTCATTACATTTCCTCTCAAAAGAACAGCATAATTAAAAGCAGCCCACAGACCTCATAATCAGGGCCTCCAAAGTGGGACTTCTTTTTCAGCTCTGCCATGGCAGTCTTATAGGCCTCCTCCACTCGTCTCCTCTTCTCCATTTCCTTTATACACACATACACAAAGACACACAGGAGACCATAACTCACATTTTATGCATTTACTAAAGATTAACTTTAAAGAGCAGCAGCACAACAACAAAAAAACTATCCCATGAACCTGCAGTCATTTTACATTCTAAAGATGCAGCATTAAATGAGCCCTTTATGGTGCAAACAGGACTGCCTGGAAACCGGAAACAGGAATCAAGCAGGATTCAAGCAGAAGTAGAAGGAGGTGTAAACCTGAAAACATACCCGGATGCACATGCACGAAAATGACAACATAAGTTCAATCCTTAAGTCTTTTGCAGTTAGGAGTTCTATGCTATAACCGCTATCTTGGATCGGAGTTGTGCAACCCATGCCTTTGAAGAGTCAAATCCCTGGAACAAAAGGGAACCTGAAGCTACTGCCACTCATTTCTACCTGAGAAAAACACTGCAGCCAAAGAAAGCTGGAAAAACCAGATGGGGGGTACGGAAAAGGACAAAACTCTTCCTTTGGAACTTGCTTATGCAGGCTGGGCTGAGGAGGGGGCCGGCCTGCTGACAGACACCTCTAAGACCTATAGTGTCAATGTTCATGCAGAGGAGGAGGCCAGCCTGCTGACAGACACCTCTAAGACCTATAGTGTCAATGTTCATGCAGTGTAACCCAGGCATGTGGCCCGTGATTGAAAAGCCTTTTACAACTGCAAATACCAACCCGATTTGATTTGTTCAAGCTAAAGTGTGCTGCCCCTGAGGACTTGCTACACTGACCACTTCATGTAAAAACAAGCAGTGTCTTTAAAAATGAAGCACTTTGATGGTAGTTGTTAGGCCAGCGGCCTCATTGCTGCTGAACTCTTAACGGTGATAAGGCATTTGATCTTTTTCTCTGTCTTTTTCAGAGTATGCAATTGGCTGGCTATGCTTATGGAAGTAAGACACTTTCAGACAAAAGAAGCACCGTGTTAACTGTAAGAGTCTCTTGAGAAGGCCCTGGGCCATTGGGCATGCACATAAACATGGCCCAACCTTCCCCTGCTGTGGGAGTCCACTCCCTGCAGAACAAAATCAATGCCAAACAGCTTTTCTAATTACCCAATTGTGAAGAGGAGAAAAATCTGAGAGAGACACAATCCACCAAGTGTAACCGAACATCTGTGAGAGATGCCAAATTAGATCAATTTGGCATCACCATGGAAACTACTAATCACGATTACGGATTATTGAATTGAGTTCTTAATTCCCATGGCAGTCGGGTTTATGCAGAGTTTCATCTGATCATTTAAGCAGAGCCAGAACACTGAATCCATCATCAGATTAATGAATACAAATTTAAATGGAAGCCTCAAGGTCTTGATATTTCTATTCAAGCTGCACCAATAACAGAACTACCCTACTTCGACCAAAGTATAAAATACACACATCTCCTTAAAAGTTACTGATGACTGTAGAGCACTTATGCTCTTTTACAGTGTTGGTGATGATGTGAGACGTGGTGCTGGAGCAGGAGATGCAGAGGCCGTTTAATGGGTTAGTGGCTGAGGAGCAGGGCTGTGCAACAGCAGAATCTGCAGTGGCTGTTTAATGCATTAGTGGCTGAGGAGCAGGGCTACGCAACAGCAGGAGATGCAGTGGCTGTTTAATGTGTTAGATGCTGAGGTGCAGGGCTATGCTGCTGAAGCTGCAGATACAGTAACTGAGTCAGAGGCTGAGCTGCAGGGCTATGCTGCACTGATGCACTGGACTCTACCTTGTCCAGTCTCTTCTGCCAGCTGTCCTCCCTCTTCACCATCAGGTCAATGCAGTGGGAGAGAGTGGCCAGGATCCCAGCAGTGGTGGCCTTGAAAGTGATCGCCTCCCCTTTGAAATCAATCCCATTGATTCCTTTGGGGCTCATTGACGGAAACACTGCCGAAATAGGAAGAACAGTGCACTCATGACCAAATACTAGGATTTAATTTGCTGCATGTAAAAAAAGTTATTTTCTGTGTGCTTAGAACTTTAAAATGATTTCCCTTATATATACATGCCAGGAAATAGACATGCACAGAGTGTAGGGGCTTTTGAAATATGAAAAATTGCTCAGAGCCATACTAAAAAAATGCAACTGCAGGAAATTGCATTCTCTGTCTGCTTGCACATGATTCTACAAAAAGTGTATGAACAAATATTTTTTATACTCGTTAATTACTCATGAGAAATACAATAAAGGCAACCCACAGAAAACAGTGCAGCAAAAAAACCAAACAAAACAGTTTCCCTGGAAAGTTTTTTTTTTTTTTAATCACATCGCAAAAATGCTGGCTCATTACGGTAATTATTCCGTGGAGATTGTCCAGTGATAATGCCTTTTGGCCTTTTCTGTTAGATATTTTATATTACATAGTACGTGGTTTTATTCAATATAAAGTAACTACATAAATGAAAGAAATAATGAAAACCAAAATGTTTTTCCTTGTTCTGAGGAATAGAAATTGATAACAGCAAAAACATATGTATCACCAGACAAAAGCAATGCTTGTACTTACATTTCTCCTTGCTGCCATTATTGTTGTGCAGAAAATCTCCATCAGAGCGAGTGGTGGGGAAGTCGTCTTCATCACTCTCTACAACTGAAATGAGAAACGGCAGACACTAGTCCTCTTATGCCTACATACTGTACAGCAGTTAGGGCTTGACCGCGTCCCAAAGGTCTGTGGTAGGTACCAGCTCGGCCTGCTGACAGACCAGATCTGTTACCGTGCTGAGTGGTCTCTTCAGTATGCCTGCTGTAAACAAAAGCCTAGCTTCTTCTTCAAGACCAAGAGGAAAAAAAATCCAACACTTTGAAGCCGAACAAAAGAAACAGCTGATTCTTCTTCCTCATGAACAGCCTATCTGTACTGTACAGTGGAGTGTACTGCCAGGAACAAATATTCCACCCTGAGCCCAGTGACGACTGGCCGCATTCTGCATTACTTCAGGCAAGTGGGCAGAGAGAGACGCGCATTCTCGCATTCTCCAAACATTTTCATCCTGCAGTGTCAATTCATTTCCCTCACAGCTTCTTCAAACTGCACTGGAGTTTTTTTCCCCTCTCTGTCTATCTCTCATAGGAGAAAATCTAAAACCTTTCATGAAATCATCCCTGGCATCATTTCCAAATCAGCTTTCCACTTTTTGAGTTCAGATGATGTTTTTTAATATTACTGTACATTTAACAACACTCACTGCACCACTAAAAGAAATACACATATGTATTTTTTGTATAAAAGTATAAAAATACACACAATAAAGGAAAAGTAAATACAGGATACTCATTTGTATTTGTGACTACAGTCACACTCTTGCTTACATAAATGATTTGCACTTGAACTCTTAAATTATCACTATTTACAAGCATCAATTGCCTTTTCTGCCTCATGGCTCCTTAGTCAAATACCAGTATTGTTTCTTTAACAACAATTTGCTGTATTTATACAGTGCTATTTATAAGGCCAAACATGTTGAAGGGGTAAAAGTACCAACAATGTATACAACCCCCTGGGTTCCATTTTGATCAAAAGCACTTATCACACACCAGCCGGGGTGACTGCCAATCTATAGTGAATGTTAAGAGACTGTATTATAACTCACCTTTATCCCTCTGGAGTTCATCTTTGGAAACATTGTCAGCACAGGAATCAAAGTATTTCTGCAGCGTATCCACCTGTCTGCATAGAATGTCCCGGAAAGTCTCCATTTCCGCCAGCTTCTCACGTAAACTATGTCCTTTCTGTTAAAAGCACAAACAAGACAAATTATGGCTTTACAGTTTCATTAGTTCTGGCAGTATGAATGCAAAAATGCAACTTTAGTTGTATGAATGCAACCCATCATGTTACATTTAATCCAACTTTAGTTGATCTTTGAAATTTTAGTATTAAATTTAAATTTCATGACACTGAGAAAAAGGGGTGAGTGTTCACAAGTAAATGCATGATAAATGAGGCCTAATGTGTATATTGAATAGGGGCAAAATCTGCCATTGCTGATGAAAACTTGGCCACTCACCTTGAAGGATGAGGTTGAGGTGGCGGAGTAGCCACTTGCAGCAGACGTGAGGGATAACATGGAGCCATGACGACGCAGGCTGGACTCTGAGCCATAGCCAGATTCTGCCTGCAGAAACACGAAACACAAATGTTTCTGAATGGATGAAAAGCACACACATGAATGCTAACCACATAAGTACTAGCCGTACACAAAATTACTTTTCTTGTACTATGTGGACTCTGGGTCTGTGCAGAGTGGTGGTTTAACAGCACAATTTCCACGAGTATGTCTGACCTGAGGGTAAGAGAGCAACAGAGGTCAAGTGTTTTGCACACTCCCTCTACATGACAGTAGAAATGGAAAAATTCTTTTCTGTGGCTGCGTCCACTGCTGTGTCCAGTATTGTCCTTGTATTCAATTTAAACAGAAAAGTGTGGAAACAATGTAAGAGGAGGAATTTTGATTACACAGAATCAGCAAACAAAAGAAGCTGAACCACATTCCATCATATACTACACAAGACGACTGAGCACTCAGCTGTAGCCATAATACCGCCAGTAATATCAGCACATGAGGAATTCAGAGGGCAGTTTGTGCAACAAGCATAAAATGTACCATGAACTGTACATACCTGACATGTAATATTCAATTTGGAAAATGAAAAATAAAAATAACTTTACACATTAAGGCACATTACAGATTTTGAAGTATCTATGGGTAAACATTCTGACTCAATGTAGGTGAGCTTTAAAATTGTACTTTTATTAGCCTTAGAGTAAAATGAATGTGGTCCCAATATCAATGCAGATTACATAACTAACCTTTAGAGTATTCCTCTCCACCTCAAGTGTTAACAACAGAGCACTGTTTTGATGAAACTTTTACAGACCCAAAACATGGAGGGCTCTTCTGGGCCTTTGCACTTATGCAACGGCTCTCAAAAATAGTTATGCGTAAATCCACAAAGAAGAATGGTCTGCTCACACAGACCCTGAGATAAAACAATAATCATTCTAAAAGATGAGGCTCATATTCTCTGCTGTTCAAGCTCTGTACAGCTGCGTGTGTTCAAGCTTCGCCATCAGCCAGACCACACAAAGTACAAACACACAGCAGGACATCCGCATGCCTGCATTTTCTAAAAGGGAAACAGAGTTGTAGGCTGAGCCTGGCTTTGAAAAATGGAGGCACAAATGGACATGAGCAGCTGTACTGATGCACTGGTGCCAGTGTCAGTGTGGATCTGGTTAATGGTGTATGGTGCAGAAAGGTCAGTGGTCTGAGGCAATGACAGCACTGCACTAGGCTGTCTGGGCACTGACAAACCACTGCTACCGGCTCCCACCTGGGGAATGGCCTTCCCGCCCTTTGGTAAGGAACTAGTTACCCCAGCTACTATAGTTTATATCCTCTGTAGAATCACATGAATACCTACAAATGACCACTATGCAGGTCATTATGCCTGGGTAAAGTAGAACTTCAAATTAACAAACAAATCAGGAATGGCGGTCATTCTCAAATGCTAGTAATTTTAAAAGTAATGTCAAAATACAACAGTTTAAATAGATGAATCAGCTATTGATTTGGATCGTTATTAACAGTTACATGACTTTTACTCACATTTTGTAGCTAAAAAGAGCTTACTATTGCTACAGTATACCTACGTGCAACCTCTATTTCCTTACCTGTCTGGTCAGTCTAACTCAGAGGTATCTCCAACATTCTACATTAATAAAGAAAACCGTCTACATTTTGAAATATTAATAATTTCCAAATCACGGTCATATACAATTCAATATTTGCATTGCATCTGTGTTCATTTTTTAGTCTTAAAACCAGGTACCAATTTCAGGTATTTTATTTGTGAATTTTAAAGTTAATTTATTTTTGACAATAATGTCAAATGGAACACCACCATTTGTGTAACTATAATTGTTAGGTAAACGATGAATGGTATGATTAAAAAAAAAAGTGTCTACCTTTTGGAAAAAACCAGGGAAAAAATATTGACTTATCGACTATGACAAAACTAGATATGAAACACAGAAAGGAGAGACGGGGGAACTAACATCACTGAAATGGAAGCTGCAGAGAGGCTATGACAGCTCCATTTTCTCAGGCATTCAAAATGACAAGTGTCAGTACTAGGCTCACATCCAGTAAATAACGCTGTAGGGATTAAAAGGCGGGTTACAAAATAAAATCTTAAAAGACTTTTCCTCAGAATTAACTGAATGAAGCAAAAGCCAATAATCCCCTGTGTGCAGATAAACAGAGCAGGCCTAAATGGTCAAGGGAGAAAAACCAAGGTATTTATGAAAACCACCAACTGTTTGTGTTTCACTGTTTGTGTTTGCTCACAGAACTGTAGCACTAAACTGACAGCTATGGTCCCCTTATAGACATCTGGTGAATTTAAAAAATAGACATGTATCACTGTGAACAAGTGTATCAAAAGAAGTATAAAGGCATTCGTTCAAAGCCTGTAAAAATAAATACTTTGCTTAGCTACTTACAAGATTTCGCACAAGTTTAAAGAAGATGAATGTCATTCAACCAAATATGTTGAAATATCCTACGCATACATTTATTGGATAGCACAGGCCTCCCACAACAGGATCAACACGAGTATTTGTAGAGATCAAATTATAAATCTAATTACTGTCATACTGAAGGTCCTTGCCTTGCTAAAGCCTGCAATATTTGGGGATGAGAAAAATGAAATAGGCTAGTATCTATTAGTATTTTCCTTCATGCTTTTCAGAATATTTCTCTGCTTCCCATGAGCTGCATATAAGCGATGAGCAGACTTTACCTGCACAGTGTGATGAGCTTTCATCTGGTTATGTGCAACCTACAACCAGATCATTAGCAAATTCCGGTTAATTGCACACACTAACACAACTGCATGGACTGTGTGTATTCTCAAAGTCCAGTAACTTAAAAACATAATCCTCTCAATCCTCAAACCAAATGTATACAGAAAGAAAAATTTAATGTTAAATGAACTTGCAGCCTTTATATGAATTCAAGAAGGATCAAATATCCTCTATCACTGCTAATATTTTAGGTACACAGGTCACTGATTTAGTGCTACTCACTGCTCAACCGCAAACATTCCTGTACTGGTAAAGCATGTGATGTAAGCGAACAGGTCAGGGGGGTTCTCCCCAAAGAATGTTGGGCCATGATGTTCTCATTCTAATGCCACCATGTGAAACTGGGTAAGTTAATTGATTTGACTGCAATCATGAAGATGTGAAAATGAAAATAAATTTCTGCACTTCATTGCAACAGCAAAATTGGCAGTTTTAACATACAATTTACACAATGTAACCCATGTGGACAGGCTTACTGTATTTACTGAAATTTTCCTTCATACTTTCAAAGGAGTGAGATGATATGTTGACAAAAATTCAAGAGACCACTGGGTCAGGATGATAAAAACAGGGCAAAAATTCTAAGAGGTAGTGCCAGTCTCAAGCATTACAGGGGAAAAGGCGTACCAAGAAGACAAACAGGTAACACAGATGATTGACAAATTCAGTCAAAAAAGAAAACAGTCAATGATACCACAATATTATCAGGCATATTTACTCAATTAAAAAACTAACTAAAAACAGTTGATTGTCCATTTTGAATATGTAAATCCTTAAGTTCTCCAAGCAGAACCAAACTTCCACCAACTACAAAGTTGATAAGAAGCAACCAAACACCACTGGGAGGAGATGTAATTACACTTTTCAGATGTGACACCAGTGAGGTGGAAACACTTTATTCATCAGGTCTCAAGTTTAATCTGTTAGTGAAAGGCTTCACAGATGGCAAATAGCTCCTTTCACAGCCAACTGAGCAAATATAGAGGATAGAGTTTCACTACTTAAATTTCTTACATGGTCATTAAATTCATCAAATAAAGTGCTGTCATTAAAACAGGACACTTTATTACACCAAGCACATAACCAAACTATCTACACTACACTATCTACATTATAATAATACATTTTCCAAAACAGGTATTCGGCCAACGTACTCCCTGAGGCAATATACAGATAGATAACAATAAACATGCTAAATAAGGGTCAGGCTCGGTAAAAACAGGCTGCAGGGACACAATGCAGCATCAGACAACAGGCACAGAGTTACAGTAAGATTAACAAGCTGAGCGAGCACCACAGCACTTTATCAGAAGCCATTGGAGCATGGGAAAGCGTCACTGGCTAGAATGAAACAATGGGTTGCGTTAGTGGTGTGTTAGTATGTGCATCTGATCAATGAGAGCATGAAAGCATGCAGCGTGCAGGGCCCACCACTCCACCATTCCAGCAGCCAAAGCACAGCGCCCCGCCGGAGCAGTTCAGCCGCGCCGCGCCGAGCATCCTCCGGCTGTCGCCACAGCAGCCTCGCGGGGGAGGGCCTGTCGTCAGGGAGAGCGGGTTAATGGATGCGGAGAGAGTGTTTCTGTCGGGGGCTTTCCGCCGCAGTCCCATGCATGTGCCGCTATCACGCCCAGGCGCCACTGACATTGCTGCTCCGCGGGGCCTGCTCTGCCTCCCGGCACCTCTGCACAGGATCCATTCTCGGTGATGAGTGTGGCTGGTGTGTGGCTGTGTGCGGGTGTGTGCGTGCATGAGAGACAGTGAGAGCCAAGCAGGGTTAAGGGTGGGGAGTACTGGGGATGGGATGGGTGGGGGGTAGCAGCAGCTGCTTTCCTCTCTCCTCCTCTCGCCCTCTCTTTCGCTCTCTCTTTCTCTCTCTCTCCCCCTCGCCGTAGCTGTAGAGGCAGGCAGAATTCATGTCAATCAACGCATTCTGAAAGGGTTTCTCTAGTGCTGCAGGCACACCCTTTTGGTTAAATTCCCTACTCACACGATCCTGAGTGAAGTGGAGCTCAGAGTAACTCAAGTGCACGCTTCCTCCATCTTCATCTCTACTACAGTGCTCATGCATTATTCACAAGGCCCTGGTCAGCAGAAAGCACAGCGTTATAACAGCAGCTGGCCATGGGAAGGTGTATGCTCACTGGCACACATGGCATTGCTAATGGATGTTCAGTTAATGCCCTTCCATTAATGCACTGCACACATCTTCAATAAGAGACGATGCAATTAGACCACATCGACATAAATTCATCGTTGAAATTTGAAAAATTCAGTAATCTGTAAGCTAAATTGATTTACAGCCCTGTAAAAACAAGTCGCTCCTTAGTGTCATCTTTCAAATACCGCAGACCTGCTCCTGAACCAAATTCATACTGAAGCAGTGCTGCCTTTTCCATAATTGATGTCTTTTGCAAGAGATGAAGAGAACAAAGCACAGACCAACACAAGCTGGCTCCCTGTCTACCTAGGAAGCAGGTCACATTTTATGACATCGCCATTGAGGGGTGTTCCTCAAAGCACTGGCTCACCGCTGCTTTTCAGCTGGCCAGCCCACTTACAGCACAAATATGAGAACAATGAAATTCACATGCAGCTAGTCTACCTGGGTTTTTTGGACTTTTCCAGACTGATCCCAGGTCAGCCAAACCCAGAGATAAGACAGAGGTCATGTAGGGAGAAACCTAATGGCTAGATAAGTGATTCAACTCTCTGTTCTCTCAGCGGAACAAGGTCAGACATTGTCTAAGTACCGTGCCGGGAATATACCCTGCTAGCGCTGTCTCCAGAGTCACTTGCCAAAACATTGACGAGGCACAGAGTGCTGAAAATAATTTCCTAATTCCATAAGGACCCGCAGTGATGCTTTTAGGAAAATGAATCGTTACTAGATGCTTTAACCTAGTTTTAGCAGTACAGAGACAACACAACTGGGGCTTATTCACTCGGCTGTTTCTGCAATATTGATTTGGTACTGCTACTTCAGAGGATCGGTTTCTGGACATCCAGTTATCCTCATGTGACAGAGTAGGTGCTTAGGTCAACACTACAGGCCAGGGAATCACCAATAAAGCCTACTCAACAACATACGCAGATGTGAGATGTGTTCCTGATTTCCCTGTCAATAAATATATTCAACTTTCTCATTTCTGAAAGATGCCATAAACAAATCATTGCTGCATTCCTCTGAGGTTTCTGGCATTCATCTTTACTGCTGAACATTCTCTTGTGCTATCACCCTGCCAGAGCATACAGAAGCTCTTGATATCTATAGTCATGAAAAAGTTAGTTCTCTGTTACTGGCTGAGACATCTATGAAAACTTGTGTGTGTAAATAAATCTGCAGTTCCAGAAAATGTAAAACACCTGAAAAATCAGTGATTCTGGTTAATGAGGAGCAACAACAATCACATCTCAAAACAACAATTCTGGAAAAAAGATACATTTCTGTCCACATTTCCACCTGAAAATCCAAAGTGTACCTTCCCAATGTATTCCATTAGGGGTCAGCGTTTCCTTTTCACACAAAAACACAGAATATGACATTGTTCTGGCTGTAGGCCGAGAGAAGCACCGATTTGTAATTTTGGTATTTAGTTGTGGGAAGCTGCACCTCAATAATGATCTGTTTCTCAGGATTGATGTAGCTCATTTTCTGTACCATTCCTATTATTTTCACGAACACCAGTGTTAACTGTTAAGTACTGAAAGGGAATCACTGAGACTTGGACAGTAACACTCATTCATCACATCAGTACAGTGTGGTTTAAATGACACTAGAAACACAGTTATGAGAACTAAAAAGTAATTCATGTATAAAAAAAAGACTATAAAGGGGCATATACAAACATGAAGCACATTTTAGAGAGGGAGTATTGAATTAGAGCCACGATATTAGCCATCTCTAAAGATGAGAAATTGGGCAGCACTTTCACAAAGGCAAAGCAGCTAGAAATCTGCAGCATAATCGCTTCTGTTGTACTATTACTGAAGCAGTTTGAAGTGGGGGGAAAAATTGATGAACAAATATGTGGGTAATAATTTGGTTCAGCTTCTTTTACCATTCGCACTCCACACTGTCAAAGTGGCCCCTAGGGAATTCAGTTTGTCTAACTGAATTGAGCATTGCTCTCAATTCAAGAAGATGCTTAATAAGCAACACACTGCATTAAACAAAACTGGATTTATTATTTATTGTCATAAGGGATATATTATCATAACCACATGATAAAGTCCTGCCTCAAGGTGGCAGCAAATATACATTCTTCATCTGATTTGCATCTGTACCTCTACCCAGTCAAGTATTCACAGTCAAGCCCTCTACTGACCAATCATATTCACTCTTCTTGAGTTAACAGTGAATACAAATTGCTATCGAACACGTTCAGTCCTGCTGGACAGGTTCAGAAGCCCGTAAAGCAGGAGTCTGCAACTTTTTCATATAAATGAAGCATGAAATATAGGAATATATTTTTATAAACATTTTTTTCTGAAATCACAAATTGAATCAAAACTTTTCTATGCCCTACGTAAGATGTCTGCAAGCACCATATTTTGTAGCAGTCGACAGGTACAGATTCATAAAGCTTTAAGAAGCTGTATCAAACAAATTCAATCAAATTCAAAAACTTTCCAGAGCAGTTAGAGACTGCAGTTGTACAACTGGCTTCCTGCATGTTTTTAACGGGTCTGCTGTTACATAAATGTTACTGTATGACTGACAACTTCCCAAATGGACAAAGGTGCAAATTTTCTACACATTTTAAATACTGCTGAGAGTTTCCCTCTGAAAGTGGAAACAAATCAAAGCATTATAAATATATCAATTACAGCATATGAGACGGACACTGGAAAATGCTTGCCTATCAATAAAAAGGCAATACCCAATATGAAATTACAGTATGCTAAGTGACATAGAAGGAAGAGCAGTGCCTCCACACACACATAATCGTTTTTCACATGAATTCAGAGAACCTGCATGTCCATGAGAGGCTCTGCTTTGTGTCAAATTGCTTGAAAAGGCAGAAGCCTTTAAACCAAAGGCTTGTGAAATATCACAGTCTTTACAACAGGAAGCACTGCATCGGCGCTGGCTTTGAGAAGAGAAAGATCATGCGTTTCAGTGTTTATTAAACATGCATGGAAAATATCCTACCACTGAATCCAGAAATGTGAAGCAAATTATGGGTTTCCGAACGGTGTTTTTGATCCCACCCTACTTCATTATCAACATGAGCACGGCAGCTGTCCTAGCACGTAGCCCCACCCCCTCGTTTCCATATGGCTATCTGGCGGCCCACATCTCTCCTGTGCCTTTCAGAGCTGAAATAACCTGGGAGAAAGGCTTGCGGTTTGCTTGTGTTACGCTCAGCGCCACCAACAATGAAGATTTTATCAGAAAAAACATGAACAGCAGGAGTAATATTTCTAGGCCATATCAAACAGAGCCATCACTGGCAGTCAGAGGAAACCAGAGCCTGGAAACTGCTGCTTTTGCTGCTAGAGTGTAGCGACCTTCCTAGCAACACAGCTATAATCACAGATTATACAAAGAATAGACCTGTAGATACTCCACTCCCTATTCATAACATTTAAAGCTCCAGCTCAACTCCACTCATGCTCAAACATTCCAATTTTATGCACCTTTTGAAAATGTATTAATGGGCATGGCCAAGTTCCATACTGGTGATGGATATTCAGTATTGACAAATAGCAACTGGACACGCCTGTTATTTGGCTAATGTGAATCTCTAAATGGTAAAGAAATGGGCGGAAGAAGAAACATAGGGGGTTTAGCGTCTAGTGGGTCACTATAATCTGTGCTATAATCTACTGAATGACTGCGTAGAATATAAATACGCGGCTGATCCTTTGTGACGCAGGAGTTAGTGGTCACAGGACATGTGCAATTTGTGAGGTGACTGTCGGTCGTGCTGGACCACGTGGCTGAGCTGAGCATGCCCAGTGAGTCATGGAGGTTAGCAGGACCTGGAAGGATGCAGGGGGCCTCTGTGACTCACTCTTTCCACCGTCTCCAATGTGAGAGAGAGAGGCTCATGGCCGGGAAAGGGATTTCCCAACACCTCAGCTTTAAATAAATGAGTGAGTGTTGGGTGTGGGCGGAGGCGACCCCTCCCCCCCCCCACCCCGCATGACTGATACATCCATCGCATATTCACAAGCCTCCCATGAGGACGGTGTGGATATGAATCACCAGTCACACACAACCAGGATTCTTCCAAACAATATAGGAAATGAAACTATTTGCACCACACCAAGGCACTGAAACGTACAAGCCTTAAAGGACGCAGCAGAGGAAGTGAGGCGGGCCGAGAGGATGTCCTTCTTAAAGAGTGTCAGTTCGAAATTAAACATCCCCCTCCTGCCACGCTCACTGCATCAGATAAGAGATACTATTCACAGTGCACCCAGTACTGCCTGCGCGCTTCTAGGAATATCCTACTCACACACTCTTCAGAAAGCGAATATTATTACCTTATAAGCTACATATGGATTTTTAAAAAGTTGATGAAAAATATCTCTTCTATAAGTTGAGATGCATAACCAATGCATTTTTGGAGTTTCAAAAATTCTTGGAAAAAAAATAAATAAATCATTCACAATCTACAAAGAGTTCAATAAAGTAGAACAATAAGGAAGTGGGGGCTAGTGGGGGTGCGGGCTTTTCTTCCTGCCCACCACTACCCCACCCGATTCTTCAGGTGTTGCAATCACAGTCAATCATTTAACCAAGCCATGTTGTATTGAGGGATATAAGAGGCTGGGAGCGGCTGTAGCAGTGTGACGGCAGTAGCAGTAGTAGCTGTAAGGGGGTGGTGGCAGCAGCAGTAGTAGCTGTAAGGGGGTGGTAGTAGCTGTAAGGGGGTGGCAGTAGCAGTAGTAGCTGTAAGGGGGTGGCAGTAGCAGTAGTAGCTGTAAGGGGGTGGCAGTAGCAGTAGTAGCTGTAAGGGGGTGGCAGCAGCAGTAGTAGCTGTAAGGGGGTGGCAGTAGCAGTAGTAGGGGTGGCAGTAGCAGTAGTAGCTGTAAGGGGGTGGCAGTAGCAGTAGTAGCTGTAAGGGGGTGGCAGCAGCAGTAGTAGCTGTAAGGGGGTGCCAGTAGCAGTAGTAGCTGTAAGGGGGTGGTGGCAGTAGCAGTAGTAGCTGTAAGGGGGTGCCAGTAGCAGTAGTAGCTGTAAGGGGGTGGCAGCAGCAGTAGTAGCTGTAAGGGGTGCCAGTAGCAGTAGTAGCTGTAAGGGGGTGGCAGCAGCAGTAGTAGCTGTAAGGGGGTGCCAGTAGCAGTAGTAGCTGTAAGGGGGTGGTGGCAGTAGCAGTAGTAGCTGTAAGGGGGTGCCAGTAGCAGTAGTAGCTGTAAGGGGTGGTGGCAGTAGCAGTAGTAGCTGTAAGGGGGTGGCAGTAGCAGTAGTAGCTGTAAGGGGGTGGTGGCAGTAGCAGTAGTAGCTGTAAGGGGGTGCCAGTAGCAGTAGTAGCTGTAAGGGGTGGCAGTAGCAGTAGTAGCTGTAAGGGGGTGGTGGCAGTAGCAGTAGTAGCTGTAAGGGGGTGCCAGTAGCAGTAGTAGCTGTAAGGGGGTGGTGGCAGTAGCAGTAGTAGCTGTAAGGGGGTGCCAGTAGCAGTAGTAGCTGTAAGGGGTGGTGGCAGTAGCAGTAGTAGCTGTAAGGGGGTGGCAGTAGCAGTAGTAGCTGTAAGGGGGTGGTGGCAGTAGCAGTAGTAGCTGTAAGGGGGTGGCAGCTGCAGTAGCTGTAAGGGGGTGGCAGTAGCTGCAGTAGCTGAGTGGGAGGTATGGTGGTGAGGTGGTAAGAGCATGGTGCTCAGAGCTGAATTATCACCTTCATGCATTCAGGCTCCCTTTAAGGCCCCCACCCTCCCCCTGCCCTGGAACAGAGCCTGCCAGTACATAGCACTTTTTCACTCATTGCATTTTTCCCTCTCTTCAAAATACCTATGCATATCACTTTGATGAATAGTTTATTTCAAAACTATGTGGCGTCAATTTCACACAAGCAAGTTACAGTTCCCTGGCCACAATAGTTCCATTCCACACTGCTGGTAAATTGACTTTGCCCTGACAAAGCTATCACACAAATCTGAGTTTTAAATAAATGATGCACCCACCAATTATTCACTATAATACTGCCTTCCTCTATGAATCCAGTCTCTCACCACCTCCCTACATATCCACAGATGTATAATAATGTCCTATTCTATGACAATCAAGCATCTATGTACAAACATGATGAGCTGGACGCGTGAAGCAATCTCGTTAATGTAGGCTCCTGACCTGACGTTCCAGTCAGTGAAAGACACTACTGTATATTCCTGACGCACAGAAAGTGCACTCATTAGGGTACAGAAATTGAAGGTACAGAGCTCTGACATATTTATGGTCCACAAGCCTCGCCCGTATTCTCTATCCCTCCCTTTGCTGACGGCAAACAATGGGCGCCACTCACTCTCCCTTATCTGCAATTCAAGGTCTCCACACTCCATTATGAGTGTGACAATGGATCAAGTCTGCAAATTAAGAAAACAAACTCAACACCTACTACTCTCAGGATTGTGAAACAAAGTAGTATTTCTCACAGACGCACATGCTCAGACTAACACACATGCGCTCACACCTGTATGGGGTTTCTGGGACATGTTGTAGAGGGAAGGAGGTGAATTACGTAGGCTTGCTGTGCCTCTCAGGAGATTAAGTAAACAGGCCTGATTTATTCTAAAAATACCACAGCATGCCAGCCCATACTGTAATGGAGCTAATAAGGTGAGCAGGGCCACAGGGCCAGGCCCAGCCATGAGGCCGGTGCTGGGAAGCTGCCATGTTCCACACAGGGCCAGGCGAGAGGGCCAGGGATTAAAGCCGGCGGCCTGCATCTCTGCATCACAAATGAGCTGAAACAGGGTCACAGCCCCATGCTCTCCTCCTGTTCCAGTTATGCTGGCACAGAGAAACTGGGCCTGGCTCTGTGTACTGTCCTGCCTAAGGCAGAGGTGTGCACAAGCGAAACATACGGTTAGCTGATGCAACATCAGAATACTTGCAACGAAAAAGCATGTAAATCAGTGTTTTAAAAATCTGCTATCTTCTCTTCAGTTTGGAGCCTTAGAATACAATAAAATGTGAAAATCGCTACACAACTTTACTATATCTTTAATGGTAATTTTTAGATTGACATATATTGTCGAGCTGTATAGGGCTTACTTCACAGTTCAAAGTTATAACTTACATGTGTGAAGAGTGAAAGATACACACATTTCGTCAGTAAAAACCCATGCACTCCACTACAGAAAAAAAGGATGCTAAAAGCTGCAATCAGAATGGTTAAAATGTTGTGATTTAGGGGCCATTTTTTGGGTTAGGCCACAAAATTTAGAGTCTTTACTTGGTAGATCTGGAATACAAATCACCTTCCAGCAGAGCAAAGATTAAAAAATAAAAGGCTGGGCAACAATGCAAGAGTCATACATTGAATGTCATACATTGAAGGCACTAGTGAGAGATTGGCGAGAACTAATGTTTTAGCATGATACAGCACCTGACTAGCCTTGGCAAACCACATTTCTGCACATCTCCATGAAACTGAAGACTCCAAATTAGCAATATCACAGACAGTATGCTCTGAGGAACTGTCCATTAGCTCAATCTCCATTAGCACACTGCTCACCATTCACCTTCATTAGTATAATGGAAAATATGTCTTACACCCTACAACTGCCTTTTGAACAGATAATCAGTGCAAAAAGTCCCTCTGCTGCAGTTAAGAATGTTGGCATCTTTAGACTTCCATCTATGCATGAAGTGCTTCTTCGCTATGTTTCTTCCCAAATTTCCTGAACCGACTGCTGGTGGTTCATTTTGCTTATCAAGACATTTTGGACATTACCATCTCAAACTCGTTAGTCTTCCCAAATCTCCAAGGAACCCAATCTGAAATCTGAATCCCTGACCTTTACAGAATAAAGCTGTGCTGTTCCTGGTTTTTCACATCTCAAAACTTAATTGTCTGTGTTCATTAAGGCATCTCAGAGTAAGAGTGCTGATCTAGGATCAAATTTGCATCTTGACTCATAATGAAAAATGTTTAGATATGGACAGGTGCAATCTGACCCTAGAGTAACACTTCTCTTTCACAGTACATTAAAATGTAAAGCATTACACAGATGCCTTTATCGAGAGAGATTTGCCTACATTTTACACACTATCCATTTTTACTGCCTGAGATGTTACTGAAGCAATTCAAGGGTACAACAGCAGTGCTCTTTGAGAACTGAATGCACAACCACATGGAAACAATCCCAACTTCTCAGCTATTATATTAAACATGAGCAAATTTTGAGATATTTTACAAAGAAAAAAGCAGGACTCTTCCTTAACACATGACATCATCTCGACATCATGACCTTATCCAGAATCAGGCCAAAATCCAACCTAAATGCATTACATCATGGGTAAGTGGCACTTTAATCATACAACAGGTCTGACTTTTGTGATGGTAATTTCCAAAATGTGAATGAGATTATTGGACTTTTCCAACTGTAAATAAGAGGGTAGAAAAAAAAAACAAAAACTACTACAAGAATTAAATGGAGTTTGACATTCATCTCAACTGTAGTTCCGCATCCTCCATCTGTTGTTCATTGGCCTGATTCTCCCCGCCACTCATTAGATAGGCTTATCAGTCAGATTCTGAAAGCCTTTGAAAATCTGAACCGTGACTTAGCAAGCATGAGAGACCAAACTCAAGCATCTACATTCACATGACTACTCAGACTTTCTGAGCGCTGACCACAAAAACCTAACTCACAACAACAAAAACTATAGAGGGGAAAGCCCCAGCACTGAAAGATATCAAGCTTACAATACGTCAAAAGAGGAAAAAACAAGCACTGGCATCAATAGTGAATTTTTATATATATATATATATATATATATAAATATATATATAATGGACATTATTATCAATTCTATTGATAAGCTCACATTAGGCAGTTGTTTAAGATTGTTCTTAAATGATTTTTTTTTTTTTTTTTTTATTGTGGTCTAATTTACAAGTAAACTGGCATTGATGTATATAGCTGGAAATAAAAAGCCTGCAAACACACGGGCTCTCTGAGAAGAGTGGCCCATCCCCATATCCTTTCTCAAGCAATCAAAGCACCCAGCACTTTCATGACATTCTTCATTCATTGTGAGGGAAACAGACTCTCATTGCCATCAGGACTGATCAGTAAACACAACTGTTATGCAATGCCGTCGGTTCAGAGAGGAGGCTTTCAGACGAATTGGACAGTGGAACATGTGAGTCACAGGCCCCAGCTAGAGGAGGCCCACGTGGAGCCCAGCCCTTACCCTGTGCAGCTCGATCGAGTCGATCCACTGGTGCCGATGCTCCGGGTCTTGGGCCCGCAGGTACCACACACTGTCATTCACGCTGATGTCCAGCCGGCATTCGTCAAACTCGTGGGGCTGAGGAGAAAAAGAAGCAATTACCCTCCTTGTGCAGTGGTAATTCATTCCGCTTTTCGCATGAAAGCATATTGGAAAGCGCATGAAAGCTTGTCAGTGAAGGGTAGAAGGTTAACTGAAAGTGTGTGTTTCGACATTTAGTGTTGCATCAGCAACTGCGCTGAAGTGTCAGAATTCTAATGGAAAGCGCAGGGGGAAAAAGGGATAAGAAAATGTCGATTTTCATTATTGAAGCAGGATGGCCAAACTTTAAAAATGATCTTCCTTTTTTATATAACAAATTTTATTTATTTATTTAAAATCACAGTTTCTGGATGACACTCCAGGTAGTCATTGTTAGGGCGCTCTCCCCTGCCTGTGACGGCCAGCACAGCACAATGGGCCAGTCTCCGGGAGGCTGCTCCTCTTGCATTTAAAGCGCAGCCCCCCCCCCCCCCCCCCACCCCCACCCAGAGGAATGTGCAGATTCGGGCCTGCACGTGCAGTAGCTTCAGAGCCAGCCACGAGCTTAAAGCCCCTGCCGAGGAATGTGCAGGAAATTCCCTCTTTCTCACTCGCACTCTCTCCCTATTGAGCCTGGCGGGGGGTGGGGACAGGCAGACGATTCAACGTCTGCAGCTCTTTTGTAACAAACAGCAGCTCCTTTGTGATGAATCAGGGCCAAGGTGATGGGGGCCTACCGTGACTGCAGTGCTCTGGTGGTCACACTTCAACTAGATAAACTCTGCTTGTGCTGGTTTATGTTAGGCCGAAGCCTGCTTACTTTAAAGGAGAGTAAAATTTATCCGTTTTGACACTGTGTAGAGTGCGCTAATGGAGAGAATGAAATGCTGCTTTGAGTGTCAAACCCACTGTGCCATGGCCAGTCATCGTGTGGAAATCCTTCTGTGCAAACAATAAGCTCTTTGGAGATTTTAATTTGTAGTCAAGTGCGATGATGTCATCTCCAGCTACCTGCCTTGGTGCAGCACCATATTTGCTTATGGCGCTGCTTAAAGAAGTACAAGTCACTGCATGGATACTGTAACTATTTAGTTAAAATCAGGATTTATGAAAAGCAAATAATACAAATGTATATTTGTGAGAATAGGTAATAAATAAATAAAAATGAAATTAACAAACACTGTCAATATCATCTTGACACAGTGCAGATGTGAAAACGTAGCTTATCTGTATTGCCCTTTTTATTCTTGGATGCACTTTTATATAATATTAGGTAAACTGATTCGGTGATCGAATTACTTTCATTGTGTTATGGTGTATTCAAATTCCACTTTTCAGTGAGGTTAACATACAAGCCCAGAGCTTCCAACTCACAATTTCTTTTTGTTTTTCCTATGATCCTCTACCATGTTCTTTTTGTTGCGCAAATAAATGAATGAATTTAACATTTGATACAATCAGATTTGGTTTATTTTCTATTAAAAAAATCAAAACAGAAAAAGATTACTGATTAATTGAACCAGGTAACTGATCAGTCACACAGCCTCCCATTCATGTACTAGAGGCACAGTTCAAGTTCAAGCACAGGGCTTGCTGAGCTCCAAATGACTACTCCATTTGTTTTTTGTTTCAAAGATCCTATTTGCTGCCAGGTCCAGTGATTCCCTGGCAAAGCCCTGAGGTATTAAAAACTTTGTTAACATTCTTTGAGGCCGGGTGACACGTTCAGGGGCCAACGAGCAATTCCTTTCACACGGAGATAACAAGGAAACAAAAGGAGTTTCTTGTGGCTGCACCATCTAGAGGTTAAACATTTTGAACCTGATTAAAACCAATGCTGAGGCTGGGTTCTGAGGGCCTTTTCATTACGCAAAAGCGTGTTTAGTCATGTGTGAGTCAATACTGAAGGTGCAGGCCCCATGAGTTACCCGTGCTTTGGGAAAACAGTTTTCAATTAAGTAAAGTAAGCCAGTGGCCATACTGCAATGTTCCCTGTTCATGCCAAATGGCTGAAGCTAAGCAGTGAGAGCTTGGTTAGCCCTTGTTTGGGTGGTTTTCACTTCATTTATTCCGTAGGTGAAAATGCAATTCTCCAATGCAGTGAGAGGGACACTGTGCAGTAGGGAATGCCTTTCTCTCATTTGTATTAGAGGTTATACTGAGGCCCTCATTCACCAGGTTCATTAAAAAAAAATAAACACAAGGTACTAATCGCAAAGAATAGGGTAGTTTCCCCCAAAAATTCCCTCACAGCATTCACCCCGCCACCTAATCACCCCCAGCTTATTTGGCTCGATAATTCCCTCCACCCCCAACTCAGGTTAAGTGTGGTGCATTATATGGTACAACAGGGGCTTGTGTACAGAAATAATTACACAACCCCCCCCCCCATAAAATATATGCTAATGGTGAATATGGTTTCAGCATAACCAGATGGAAACTAGTCTAATGCCAGAGTTCACTCCCACTTGACAGCTTCAGATCGAATAGGAAGTCTCATTTTTAATATGCAGAGCATAGACCTTGCATCCTGTTTCCACTGTGGTGCTATGGCAACCTGCGCTGCAAAACCACATGCAGATAGCCTTTCACAGCCACAGCTTAAGTAGCACTAGATTTTGTCAACTCAAAATTTCAAGGAAAAGGGAGATCTGTGCCAGAGTTTCTTTTGTGTCTATATGTCTATAAGTCAAAGTGTGTGTGTCAGGAACTGGTTCAGTTTGCTCACGGCAGACTGCTACAAGCTGCAGCATGGGGAAACTTGAGAAGTGGCAGTATCTCTGATAGATGCATGTCTAATATCAACACTAGACCCACCTTCAAAAACATGACAATGTGTTAAAAGTACTAACTGACCATGGGTTTACTGGCTAGCACACTCATGGAAATTCAACAGTGCTGCCAGACCGGACTTGAATGTCAACTGAATGCAGAATCAACCACATTGTGACTTCAGAAACACACAGCTCAAACCAGCAGATATTCACATCCTAAGCCTTATCTGCTGGTTTGTACCAGCTTTAGCATCTGGCCAGCGTTAACATTTCACAAACCCCTCCTGCCTTCACATTCCCCTTTGCATTGATCTGCAGTTGAGCCCCTGCACAGTGCTTCCCACGGCGAGAATTCTTTTCCCAAATCATAAACAGGAGATCACGTTTGCATTCCTCCTGGAAAGAAAAAGGTTCGACTGCAGCTTCTGTGGCTCAGTGAGACAATGGTGCCTTAGTTTGCTCTCCATCAGGAGAGTGCTAATATAAGACCTTCAACTTCATAAGAATGCCTTGAGAAATCTGCCAGGGAAGAAATTAATAAAATTGTTTATAGAAATACGTAAACGCCTGTCCAAATAAACCCACAAGTCTTATCTTAAATACACAGACAGATTTAAGTACAAAAATACATCAAGAAGCAGGTGCTTGCTCCCCTCCCAGATGCTGTCTGACATATAGCAGAATGACTTCAAAGACTTTTCAGTGATGCTGGTATTAGTCTAAGTAAGCAAACCCTTACTAAGTGTTGCCTTAAAGAAAGGATGGTCTAATTGTGAAAACACTTTTGGATGCGAGTCCACTGGACCAGATGTTTAAAAGTGCTTTGCACATGTGTGATTTGTATAAACAATTGTCATTAGGAATATCAATTTCTTTAGTGCAGTTCAGCCAAAAACTCCCAAAAGTATATTTTTCTATATATAAATGAGAATATGAATATGGAGTGGGGGCTATGGAGCAAGGCTACAACAATTTCCTAGGGATACGTCTGTTTTCAATGTTTTGAGAGCTGGGTTTATATTCGGCAGGGATCAACATCCAAGCTCTGTGGCCTTCTCTAGAACATTCCACCCCATGGAAAAACCAACTGTGGCCACAAGGGACTCAGCTGGGGCCATAGAGGTACTGGGAACAGTGAATATAAAAGCAACAAGGGGCCATCCCTGTGGGGCAGGACACAGCTTGGACCATTAAGCTAAATGTCTGATGGGAGTGATTGAGTGTACAGTGCTGGATATTGAGCTGGGCTGGAGTTCATATTCACAAACTGATCAATATTTAAATCCCATTAATCCCTAATTTACCTCATATTAAAGTATCAAGACCATAACTACTACTACATTTCTGGGGGAACTGCCAGTGAAATAAGAGCCTGATTTGAAAGTGGACCAATCTTTTAAGTGCTTCCAGATTTAACCAGTGTCAACTGTTGTACAGAATCAAACACATAATAAATGATGCCTTTATATAGGTACTGGTTGATTTATGCTAATACATAAGTTTTGACCCTTTCTGAACTCTGGTCCTGGGATCACAGTGTATATACAGTTTTTTGTATCAACTGATTCCAATTCATCAGATTTGATACATAGTAAGGGGTATATCCAGAATCAAAGAGGATGAGAGGCATCCATATTATTTTTCTGGTTTTGTTTCCAGATACAGAAATCCCACGGTCAAAGCCAAAAGCTGTGCTGAGGTTTTAGGGCTGAGAAATTAAGAACGGAAAGCCAGCTAAAACAAAGTTTTAGCTTGGAAGAGTCTGGAGAAACACTGAGCTTGAAGATGGAAATGGCCACCACAAAAGGTCCATTGTAACATGAGGCTGTTCCAGGAAGCATGTGCCAGCTCAAGTCTTGTATTTTGGGTTTGTGATGCTCTGTAAAATATTTGGAGAGGCTTGACTTGAAAGGGCTGATGCTTTCATGCCCTCCCCACAACAGTCTTCCCACTGGGCCCTGGGAGGGACCCTCCCAGCCCTGGTGTATATGTGAAGTCACAACCAGTACTGTGTGCTGTACTGCACAGCTCCCAATCCTGTCCTCTTTCAAAAAAGAGCCAAAAGCCCTCTGCACACCAACCTGACAGCTCCCAATTAGCCGGCATTGGCAATTCTTGGGAAATAATTACTGCACCGTTCTTTACACTGGACTACTCAAGATGGCACACAGAACTCTGGGTTTCCATGAACACAGTGAAGCAATGTCTTTTCTTCCATTATCATAATTTAGGCAAAACTTCAGTCATACTGTGCATGTAATAAAACAACAGCACATGTCCTGTCAACAGCAAGGAGGGCAAGATGGTGACAGAGGCCTTCAAAGTTGTCATTAGGGGGAGGAGGAGGGAGGAAAAAAAAAAAAAATCAGCATAGCCTTTGTGCTTGCATATTTGTCCATGCATGTACTGTATAGTCCCTATGTTGCCCACCCAGCTGAAATACTTCTCGAAGTATTTTTAGCTGGCTGTCTTACCTTCATCTTTGCACAGTAAATGTTGAACAGACTTCATGGCCCTTTACTGCTGCAATGTTTACTTTACACTAATACTACTTAAGATCAAAGTGCACATGCGTCACACCCTCATGATGTTTCCATCACCCCACAATGTACATCTTTGACAAAAAAAAAAAAACCATTACCTACACGATATAACTTTTCAGGATGTCAGAACAGCAAGTTGCTGGTATATAGAAACAGCATGTTATCACGGCAGAAGAGGTAGGCCAACATGAATCAGTGTTTTACTTGCAGCCATTGGAAGATCACATGCAATAAGCCTATGTGTTTTCATGCTGACTGCACTAAGCCGTTTACTTTGCAATGGTGCAATTGGCATTTTTTTCAATTTGGCATATGACTTGTGGTGATCCATTATTTTCTGTTACTTCATTGCTACATGTCCCCAGTCTGCCATGTATGGTTGTAGGCACAAGAAAAAAAAAGAATAATTATTAGGGATTGCAGTTTCAGTAAGCTAAAGAAAAATGTCTGATTATTCATTTTAACAAGAACTGACTTGATATCATGCCATTAGATGTGTGTCGTAATAAGGAAAAGGACCACACTGTATTATGAAATGCTAAACTATGGGTAAATGTTAAAACATGGACAAAATTGTCCTTTATGGGCTGCCAATGGCTGATCAAGCTTATTCACAAAGAAAGGATGAGAGGGTCAGGTGACAACACTCCTGGTGAGACCCTCTTTGTTATTGTATGGATGTGAACCTGGAAGCACTTGACTCCAAGGCAGCAGTCTGATGCACATGACTCAGCTTAAATGAAAAGTCTGTTGATCTCCTAACGTTTTTTCACCCCATGTTCACAGCAAACTTGGGTGATGTGGCTTAAGAGAGGACGCTTCCTATGCTGAAAAACCATTTTTGGTATGTGTCAATATTTGAAATCTGATGAGAAAGTGTACAACAATCTGGTGGAGTTGTTTTGAAACGTAATATCTCAGTACTTGAAACAGTTGGGCCTCTTGATCTGGCCGTAATCACTGAATGGGAACATATTTCATTATGTCCCCTCAGCTGGAACAGGGTGATCCCAGATACAATTACACTGAAACCAGGGTTACTTTTGTCTACTGGTCTTGGTGTGTGTGGGTGTTGGTGGAAGAGGAACTCAGGCCAGTTGGAGACCCATGTCACTAACGGCTGACGAGATCTGCTGATACACTTCCTCTGTTTGACATCTGTTCACAGGAGCCTGTGAGGATTCAAGGATCGGAGGCATGTGTCCTGCTCTACAACTGTATCTCTTCTGTGACCTCTTTCCCTGTTCTCTCTCAACATCTGATGTGTTAGCAGCAAAGGCATTTGGGAATAGAAAGCATATAGATACAGAGCCAGGGTTCTTCCAAATTAAGGCCACTGCTGCACAATATCTCATCAAAAAAACGGCATGACCTGAAAACAAGAAAAAAAAAAACAAAGCCTAATGTGTTTCTGCAAGACCTACAGCAACTGTTTTAATCAGGCTAAACATTGTTGTTCTCAAATTAGTAAGTAAGTTTCCATTTCTCATAAAACACCATACAGAGGACATATTTCAATATGATAAAACCAGCTCTTACACTGCAATGAATGATAGACAATGGTATATACAAGCACTATACATTAGTAAGCCTGGCTTTTAATACAAGTCCTATTTTGGCATATTTACTTAAATTTATTGAAAAGTCAAGCAAAAGGCAAAAAGGGACTACGATTACAAGTATAACAGGGGTTGCGTAGATTTTGTATCAGAACTCTATAATGAAGTACTCAACCATATTCAGGTAATTGATTTATTGAAGATAAAAAAAAAAATTTTATAACTAATCACACATCGGCTGGGTGACAAGACCCATTAAGCATTAATTTCACCAATTACTATTTAACAACACTTCCAGTCTTAATTAAAAATGGGTTCTCTCGATTTCCATTATTTGCTTCCCTGTTTAAACCAATGCATTACATATGGCTCTGTTGGCTGTTCTAGGAAATTCAATAAAAGAGCAGCCTTTACAGAATGTATCAGGCAACTGCTCAATATGTTAAACACGAGCAGTTTGTTTCCCCCAAATGTAGCATCTTTTCATAAAAAGGTCCATTTAATCACAATAGCACAAAATGTTCCTCCTTTTGAATGTTCCATCTTTTCCTCCTCAGGGCCTTTTGAATTTTACTCTATTTTTTCTATTCCTGTATTTACCTACAGCCAACTGAGTACAATTAATAAATTTATACTTACAAACTTCCTGTACACTGTGAACATCTGCAGTGGTGACCACAAAGATACAACAGTCAGCAAGATTATTGCCCATTGGCTTACACAGATATCACTGCATTTCTATTGGGCCCTAGGCAGCAATTTACCGCGCCTTGGGGAGAATCATTGACATAAGTCAGATAGGAAGCCATGAAGCCAAATGGTCCAGAGGGATGACATTCATAAATACCACCTACAATTACAATGACTGTGAGTATAAGGTTAAATGGGCACTGTTGTATGGCAATGTATGGAAATTCCACCATGACTGTGTACTAATTTACATTTAAAGGATAAACAATGTTTTATTTGCTTGGTATACTGAAAATGCATACCGATGTCTAGAATCCACCTACAGATGCAGTGCTTTTTAGGCGACTTCTTTTTTGAAAATATATTAAAGACATTTCTACATGGAAGAAAGAATATTATGTTGTGTATGTTCCAGATTACCATAAAATGTGAGTCCTTTGATTTTGTCATGTGCATAATTTTTCCGTTTGTTAAGAAATAAATAAATAAAAATAATAATAAGAGGCCTGACAACAATCTATAAACACATTATTATATTCTATGGCTGTGGTCACAGCTTTGTGAGGGCCACTGTAACAGATCCACATCTCTACTGTAGAGACTTATAGTAGAGAGATGTAGAATTCTCTAAATCTCTCTATAATATGGACCTAGCTGGACTAAATGATCATTTGCATATGTTTTGAATCAGATCAAAATACCCCTAAATTTCAGGTGGCACATTTATTTCAATTCAGTTCAGCACACAGGGAAAAAAGCAAACAAACAGAGCATCACTGACATTTACATGTACTTGAGCCCCACTGACAGCAACACATCAAACAGCCTTGCCTTTATCAAATATTCGCAACATCAATAAATAACTGCCTCTCCAGAGCTGGGTGACCCCCAGAGGAGTGGTAATCCATAGCAGTAATAATGTGCACTGGCATTTTTCAACGTGTTCATGTCAAAACAATCACCTCAGAAAAACGCCTGTTCCACAACGGAAAGCTCCATGTCTCCATTCATTTCAGACTTGAATTTAGAGAAACATTAATCAGAACAATACCCCAAAGGAATCTCTTAAAATACCCAATTGTGTTAAGCAGCTGTCTTAATCAGCATGTTTTTCAGAGATGAAAACAATGACAAACAATATCTGAACACTGGTCCCCATGAGCTTTAAGTGGCCTCACTGACTCAGGCTCTGTTTGCCCACCTCACCTCTCTCTGTAGCCCAGGTTTCTATGGACCCAAACCAACTCATAAGGAATTTGATGCAAGAAGCAGCAGTTAATGATAAACAGATATGCATGTAAATTACTGATCACCTGGTTTGTTCACTGACCGGTATGATCAATGAATTAAAAAAAGTAAAAAAATAATGCACACAATCATTCTGTAGTTATTTAAAAAAAAAAAAACACTAGCAGACATTAAGCTTTTGACAACAATGACCTAAAATGACTATCTAAAGGTGTGCAAGTGCAAATAAGACAGTGCCACACCAACCCACAAGCCTATAATTAATAGTCTGCAGATAACACCACTCCTTTACTGGGCATACCAACTGTGAATACTGTTAGAGCTACAAGGCTTTGTTTGAACTGCAGCTGGCTGTGATATTTCCAACTGCACCCACTACACATGGGGAAACATAATTAATTTTCCAATAAGCAAGTGGACAAAATACAACTTAAATTTAAGGCTTGAAATCCATGTCACAGACAACTGAAGCAGTATATTTGCTGCACAGTGCCAACAGTGGCTTTCTATAAGGCTATCCTGGGAAAGCCTGAGCCAGGCTTGTCCAAACTTGAATGTCACTAGCATTTGCACCTTCACATCAGACCTATAACATCCTCCAGCTCGTCAATATCATGTTACACTGTCAGAATGTCATGAATTCCCCAGAAAGCATGTAGCTCCATTCCTCCCAAAACAGGACTGAACAGAAAAAGACTGAACACTAGTATCACTGAACAGGGAATGCAGTTCTTTCCGGTCTAAAATACCCTAAGTTAAAGAAACTGTTTAAAACATCAAATTATTAAAAAAAACAATAGTAAAAAGATAGAGACAGGATGTGTGCTTATCTCACCATTCACTGCCCATTGGCATTTCTGCAGACTTAAGTAAATTCAAAGAAAGAAATCAAACATCTGCAGAGGAAAACAAGTGAGTAAATAAATTCATAAAGGGTACAAACTACTGTGAAAAATACAAACCTAACTCATTTCATAATCTGATAACTTTTGATGAAAATTCTCTAAATTTTTAGGTGATATTCCATTCCTGATTTCAAAATTTTGCCAGTATAAAACTTTCCCTTGATCCAGCTCTCAGATGAGAACATTGAAGGACTTCTTACACAGATGAACACACGCCACTTTTGAAGAAGAGCTTGTGTTGAGGGAGTCAGGCTTACAATTTTTAAAAATAAATTCAACAGTGCAATTATTCAGCAATGTTGTCAAAAATATTGTGGAATTTGCACCACATGCCTGGATTTACACTCAAGGCCCATGGCAGTCTAGTGGCATTAGAACTAATGCTACAGTAGTCCATCATAAGACCTACTATAGGGCACGTACATTACCCAAACACTAAGCATACAATGTGAAATAACATTAGGTAATCAGGTAATCATGCAAGCAGAAATTGAGAAAGTTACCAATTCCATTTATGGAAATCCAGTCCATGAAAAAGATATCAGTTCCATCCTTTTTAAGATTACCAAGTGGCTTCTCTTCCCAAAAAGCAAATTCCAAAGTATGTGTTTTCATAGGACTCAGAGAGACCTGAGAAGGTTGGGTATTGCCATACTGAATGAAACACTGCAGAACCAATATCTCTTCCTTGTAAATGTATTTTATGGGCTGGTGGACCTATTCCATGTCTAGTTTTCCCAGAGGGGATGTTCGCTTTCTCGCTGACTTCCACAAGTCAGTTCTCTGAGCATGTTCAATTTCTAGCTGGCCTTCTGAAGTCAGTAATATGTACCTTTAAACATTCCAATGGAACCAGCTGAAAAACAAATCCTTTGTTTAAAGTGCTACGATAATTATTTATGCCATTTGCTCATCCTCGGAGTTGCTTAAGATGCATTTGTAACCAATTCAAACAGTTAAATTTAATGCAGCTGCTCAGCACAATAATGTCAGACAACATTGAATTGTTCTTCTTGTTTACTTTGAGACTGCAAGTCATTCCTGGTGCCTTACGTACAGGAATTGACAAAGAAACATTTTGTGGTTTAATCAGATTTGGAGTTATTTTAATCATGTTGTGTCTAAGGTCATAAGCACATTTGTTTATTTCTACTCAGAATGCAACCATGAAACTTACATTATGCAGACATATTATTTCGCTAAACTGTATCATTTTAATTTCAACAAAACATGATAAGCGCTCAACTTATGAAAAGCATTACCTTTCCAGTCAAGTTGCTTACTACATAAGGGCTGCATGAAACCCTAACTAATTTTAAACCCATCTGATTCTGCTATTGATTAGCTAATCTCCAAACGCATGACTATTTGGATTATCAAAACACATAAAATAAAACTTGGGTGATCAATGTCTCCTGTAATAAAAAATAATCTCATCACAAAGGTTTATGAAGCACAGGGCTTCATAGTTTAGAGGTACATCCCATGCATGCAAGAAACAATAAGGCATTTATTCCTCTGTAGGAATGTTGTTATGAAATAACTAAACAGGTCATGCTCGCATGAATAAATGTTGTATGGACTGTGCTCCAAAGTAGAGAAGCTGACTGCAAGCTGAGAAGACTGCAAGCTGATAACCTAAAGCTACACCATTTTACTGACAATATTATTTGTTATACAATTGTCAAAGCACATCACTGCAAGATTTTACTTTTTCATCAATATGCAGGATATTTAACCCTCAACCACCCATCTTCCTTTACAACTCCATCAGATTTACTGTGAATGAAAAGTTTACAGTCCCCTCCCCCTCCTCTTCTTTTCAAGTCCAGCGTTGTCAGGTTCAAGTGTTAAAACCACAAAAAAGTTGTCAAGACAACAAAACCCTGACAATGGCTATCACTCTCAGAAGATGTCTGAATGTCTGCTCCACAGTGTTTCAATCTTATAACCTTGGCTGATCCACACAGCTCAGCCCTTGATCAATGGGGTGTGTAGGAGATAGTGTCCCCTTATCAGGGAGGAATTCGTCCTGGGAGGTGAGCAAAGTAGGGACTTAACATGAAACATGAAGCACAGAAAAGGAAAACTTGGGCCTGCATAATTTTACAAAACAAATATTTGCACAATATAATGGCAGGTATGCTGCCAGCCACGTCATGGGTTGGTGGGACATACAGCGCAGACAGACAGGCACTTCCCAGTATTTTCAAATGAAACTACCATAGTGGAAAAAGAAAAATATTAACTTCTGTACCCTGTGACCTCACTTAAAAACAGGATTCAGATATAACTTCACACAGCCAAACAATTACGCCCTAAACTTGGGTTACTTCCCTTTCCTTCCTCATATTCCATGTATTTCCCTTATGATTACATCATCAATATGTGCCTGGTCCACAATTAAATGTCACCACTAGCCAATATCCACTTCATCCATAACTCTTCAGGTCTACTTTAGCCAACAACAATATATGTTTATAGTCATGAACTGCAGATCATACAGTATAACACGATTATTTCGGACCTCATAGCATTCATATGTGATGCTATTTCAGTCAAAACATCAAATGCAAGACAACTTTGATAGATACCATTTTCTTCAAACTAGTTTTGCAACTGCTGGCAAAAATACTTACTGCCACCAATAAAAATCAATACAAATGTCTCATAAGGTTTTGTAACTCTGACAGGTAGTACAAGTTTAGATTTGCTATTGAAGCACAGACTTCATTCTTAATCTTGAACAAAAAAAGATACTCTGGCCAGAAAACCATGTCTGCTCTACTTCATATGCATGCCAAGCTGTCTACCTAACCAGCTACTTACCTTTAAGAAAAACAACAGGCTAGCTCCTTACAATAAATTTAAAATGAAACTACAGAGGCATGCTTCAGTGCCACATGTTTCCTGGACGTTGACATACATTATCATTAAATACCAACGTACTGTATGTTCATGTGAGATCAGCTGTATGTTTGTGCATAGTAGGGCTATTTGTTAATTAAAGTATTCCACTGATTAGTGTCAGTACATGTGGTTTTACCAGAAAAAAAAACAAACACAAAACTTGTCTCTGTAATTGTTGTTATTCTTAAAGAACCATGCTCCTGGTGGCACAGCTATTGTGCAAGGATGGGTGTTGCAGTTGCTTGGTCCTTTGCACAGAGTACAGTTTGAGGAATTACATATACTTCCCAGTTTCACACGTAAGAGTATAATTTATAGTTTGCATGAATACCTTCAAGTGACTACAGATAAATCAGGGATAAAGCCATGGCACAAGTACGAAAGGCACAGTAAATGATAATACAGACAACAAGGCCATGCAAACATGCAACTCAAAATTATTTAAATATGCCAACAGATCAGAATAAATACTCCCCTGCTCCAAGCAGGTCCTTACCGTGATAATAGCCTTGCTGAGACATAGTGATCCCCTGCAGCCATATTCTCTCTCATCCTGTGATTTGTAGTAGCTCAAGGTGTTATTCTTCAACACTACCCAGCGGTCTTGCCATCCATGTATGTAATTGGTCCACTGCAGAAATCACAGGCATAACACCATCAAGACACCATGCAGTTGGTCGGTCCTTTTTCTTATTCTATACCCGGACCAACAAATATGACACATTCAGTATAAACAATCGATTTGTTCGGGGAAAATTCCACTTGTCTACTATTAGAACATCATACAACTGAATAACCAGCTAGGCATCAAGTCAGTGTGAGTACAGATTTTACTAGAAGGAAAAACTTCAGAACAATGAACTTCTTTCTTACATTTTCCCACTGGATGCTATTTCATAATTGAAATCTAACAGACACCCCAATTCTAGTTTACAATGACATTTCTATGTTATATGTTGTTTTTTATGTATTGCTATGGCAAAACCGGAAGATGATGATGGCTATCTGAATACCAAGTTAACTGTAGCTGTCGAACATATACTCAGTCACTGCGTAGCTAGCCAGGTATGAACCATAGAGAGAGAAGCTTCTAGGGATAGCTAATGATACCTCATCATAAGACAGCTAATCTGGTTAACGTTATGCATGGAATAAGATGATCGGCCAATTCAGGGGCTATTTAAAACAGCAAGACAACCTACCCTATCCTTCATGCAATTAGCTGAGGCTATGCAGATTTGCTAAACAATATTAGCCAACGCATTTTTTCTAAATCTCTGTATGGACGTGATCCTGTAATTTGTGTTATGGCTAGCCAACAAGCTACTTGGACAATGGCGAGGATGTGGTCTAAGACGAAACTTACTATCTGTGAATGGTTATTTGACGCTATGCTGACAGATAGGAATAGCTATGTAATTGTTAGCTACTAGCTATATGTAGCCAACGTAAGCTGCACTTGTCGGATTCGAATGCCTGAGAGTTGTTTATATATAATGTTAGTTACATGGTCATACACGTGACAAGTTCGAAATACCAAGAACAGTGGTTAACCCAGTGAAAGATTGCTAGATAGCTAATAGTGACGTTAAGTTATGTCGTAAGGATATTTTGGTGCGGATGTATTGAATTATGTTAGCTTCTAGCCAGCATTCGATTGTCTTAACAACACTGGCGAGCCTTAAGCATCAACATTTTACACAGCTGTGGCAAACAAGGAACTATATCACTAGTAACTACTGTAGCTGACAAGCTCGGTAACAAATCAGAATTAGATAGCTTTCAATGTTAGCACTGACCAAAACACTGACAAACCAGTCAGCAAGTTAATTCGCCAGGTAGCTTCCTAGAACTGCTTATCTTCAAAAAAAGTAAAGGGAGCACTATATTCTAAAAGAGTCTCCCCCACCCATGGTTTCACCTTACCTTACTGAGGACTCCACCAAGCTCAACAACATGCTGTCCGGACTCTGTTTCCAAATCCTCCTCGGAGCCTGAAGAATTCCAGCTCTGATTATCCGACATTTGTTAGATAGCCTTACTCGTCAAAACGGAAAATGAAATAACATAAAAATACCAAAAACTGAAAAGGTGGTCGTTGTTTGCTAGCTAGTTAGCAAAACTCATATTGACAGTCCACAAACGAAAAAATCGTCTTAGCAGTTAACGGTAGCTAGCAACAGAACGGCACTAAATAAATGTTGACTTCATTAAAATACACCTGACTAGCAACAGCAACAGAAATTAGCCAGCTTGCTAGCTAACAGACTAGCTAGCTACCTTGGAAGCTAGTGAGCTAGCTAATAATCAAAACCCGCCCCCTCTGATTTGTTCAAAGCGGTAAAACGATTGCGATGTGGCAGTACTCAATAGGACAACTTCATAAAATCGAAACAGCGCATAATAAAATGTTTTCTGGATAATACAGCGTTTGCCAGCTTGGGTTTGTTAGCAGGCAAAGTATGAAGCCCTCTGATATCGTCCTCCAACGTCTCAGTTCATTCAACTACGTTGTACCCAAGAGCTAGCTGACTGACCTAAACAACCGCCATCTTCACTGACGTCTGAAGGGTTTGTGAGTGTGTACGGCGCGTGTCACGGGTAGTTGAGGGGCGCTGGCTCCTTCAGCACGTCACGAGAACCTTCCCTAATAGGAAGTTAGCCCCTCCTACATCGACGGTTTTACGACCACAAGTAAGCGGTGAGTCTGGATTGTTCTGATCTGAGCAAGTGGACGGCAATGAGCCGCGGCAGTGCTCGGTTCAGGCTCATCCTGCGCTAGAGACGCAGGGTGATGATAAGAATGACTGAAAATCACCACGTGCATATAGATGGACTCGTTCGAATTTATAAAGTAATTTATCAAATTCACGTGTTATGAGTAATAGATTTCATCTACTTGTTTTTTAATATACATATCGCTGCTGTTTATAAACGTTTTTTTTGTTTAATTTATCGTACCATTATTTCTGTCTTAGTTGAACCCCCCCCCCCACCCCAGTGAGTATTCACTTATAGTGAAGTCCAATATTTCATCGTATAGAGATGAAAAAACTTCAGGAATTTGTATAATATCCTGAAGCTTATCTAGCACACCGCACATTTGGAAGCACATTAAATACTGCCAACACAATTTCACTGGATACAACTCCAGCAGTCACACTCACTTGTAAGTAGATTCCAGTCATGACCACATGCCTATTAAATGAGAGGATGTCCTGAGCAGACTGTAGTCAGCTGTGGACATTACGGTAAAATGTATAAGGGTACTGGAATTGCCTTCAGGTAAGGGGTCATGTGAGCAAACAAAAAATCAAGCTACTATAGGTCACCTTGCATTTGCTGAAGGAGTGGTCTTACCCAGGCATTATCATAGGCAAAAACCTGACAGACTGCTCACAGGCCTAAACCTGCTAACAGAATGTATAGTAGAAGATGAGGACTGGTGCTATTTTACATTTCTTTGACAAACTATGACAAAATGCATTTAGTTAGTCAGTTTTCGTCTTTCAAACATGTAGACAGAGATTTTGTTGTATGTGTGCCTGAGAGAGGAGAAGGTGGGGGGGGGTTACATTACAGAAGCCATTTATCAATACAGATTTCTCAACAAGTGAGGAATGAAGTTTCATTGTAGATTCTAGCACAGTAGCTATCACTTGAAATTTACGTGACATGTTCACTTGACTGACAAAAAATTAAATCACTTACCGAATCATGCTTATTCTGGCAGATGAGCAAAGTAGTGAACATCAAATCTGAAACTGAAAGCTAAAATTTGGGGGGAAACAAAGGATTACAACAATCACATTCTGTGAACCTAAAATAACAGAAGCGTCAGTTAACTGGGCTATGCCACTCACTGACCTCAGGTCATTATGGAAAGTGGGCTTGGGAGAGGTGGAAATGATGGTAACCAGCACTACCACGGCAGTCATCCATCATGTCTCATGGACAGGAAGGATGCAGTTTACATGCAGCCACAGTCCCAACATCATGGTGAGGATGTTGCTAAAAAAAGAGAGAGATTTAAGGTAGCTCACTAGCCAGTATGCTTAATTTGTACATAATTTATAAAAGAAGAATGTCTGAGCCTAAACAAGTGTGGGGTAGGATTCCAGTTTGTGTTGTCATTAGTTTACTGTTGAGGAGATTGTTTAGTAGATAAAGCATGTTTAAATTGTCAACTCTTCATTTCTAATTTAGCCATGTCTGAGGAATACACACAGTGATGTTATGATCAGTTTGGCATGATCTGTTCTGTGAACCTTCACCACTATTATGGCTGTCATCAAAACTAACCAGCAGCACATGTTTATGGAAATTGTAGAAACTGTACATTCCTGTATTGACAATAGGAAAATGGACAATGGTGGTGAAGGTAAGTTCACATTTTTTCTAAATGGCTTTGAAGTTCCAACAGGAGTAGTGACAGTTGGTGAGTCACTGCATTCAGAGTTCATTATCGCATCAGACAGGTGATATCACAGAGCTTCAGCTGCAGAAAGCGAGGCGGCAGGCAAATATCATCATTTACCAACTAAAATGTACAGATTGTCAGCTGAGCAAAGTGTAAATATGGGTACAGTTACAGAGTCAACATCAGCTCCCATATAAACACCAGCAGTGGGAGGGACAAGCACAGGTGCCATACTGTCTTATACACAATCATCATCATCAGCCCCAGACACACGTGTGTCAGCTCCTCAAATCAGAAGTACATTTTTCCCCATTGAGTTCTTTAAATGCTTTTACAAGTTTGGTAATTTTTTTCAATCTGTTGAGCCTTTCAGCCAGTCACATGGGTGTTCAGAGCTTGTCCATGCTCGTGATATTTTTTTTCTGTAAAATTAATCCTAAGATTGCATACGCAGAGATTTCCACAGTGGCTTACATACTTATCCGAGGTCATGTTTGCCTGACGAGGCCTACAGTAGCTCACAAAATTGATCCCCTTACTGTAAGACTGTAGTTTGTGTGCTCATAGGCGTACCCAACCCCAACAGTTGGTCATGAGCTCTGCGGTGCAACACACAGTCTGTGTGATCACAAGACTATAAGAAACCACAAGACCCCTGTTAACTAAACAGTGCACTCCTCTTCTTTCTGGTCAACAAGATTATCACTGTTCTGGAATTTGCTGCACATTTCAACTGTAAAAGCACTCCAGGTTGTTCTTTTGGCCCCTCTGGCCCTTGTTATTAAACCTTAACTCACAAGCACAATGTAAAATTAAATCTTTCTATTTTAGTTGCAAATGTAAATTGCCAGCCACATTTAGTAATTGTGCTTGAAAAACAAAAAGTCATTTTCTTCCACTATTCAAATATGTCAGGCCACTGAGCATGGTCATTCAGCTGGCCGTTTTATTAACTCCACCGTTAGTATCTATTCCCTGGGGTGGCAGAGTGGCCAGATAGGGGTTGACCCCTTCAGCAGGAGAATTTTACATTTATGTGGAGTGGGACCAGGAGGTCATTGGGTACACCGACGTCCGCTGTGCCGCTGGGTAAGAGAGTGCACTACACATTGAGAGAGAAGGACAAGCCATGTAACCCTGTTCAAAAGCATGGACACCTCATACACTGGCTCCAATTTCTGAGAAACCAATCACAGTTCTGTTTTCATCATCTCAAATGTTTTTTTTCATCTCAGCATTTTTAAACTTCCAAAAATCCATTTCACCAAAACCAATGGTATTTAAGACACTGTCATGTAAAATGCCAATAAATTTGGTTAGAGGGACTTTCAGGGACATGCTTATGTATATATTGGTTTCTGACAATACAAAAATAATATTCTGAGTGTTGGTCACATCTGGCCCCAAAAGCATGGCTAACGAGACACTTACAAATAGAAAGCAGGATGCAGTCAATAAGGGACCAAGAAAGGTACTTAGATTGGGGAGTGCATAGCCAGTAATATGCCCAAAGGAATGTCCATTGAGGTTCACTCACTTTTGTGATCATTTGCTGCTATTAAGGCAGGAAAAATATTTTTTTCTCCTTTATTTCTTTTGAAGTGACCATGTTAACTGAAATGCTTTCTGCTTTGTCAAGCTAGCACATGAACGCTAGCAGCAATTCACTGGATAGAATCAGCAATTCTGTGGATGGGTCAGTTGCTGATTCTTGCTTTATCTTTTGTGCTTATTAGGGTTTTTCTGGCCCATTCACTCACCTCACATCCAGTAATTCTGAAAGCTAGTGGAGTGCTTGGCAATAAAATCTTTTTTTTTTTACCTTACCCTTTGCTTAACCTGGAGGACTGAATTAAAATCTTTTCCAGTGTGGCCCTGAAATAATACACAACATTTCAAAGTCAGTAGTCTATACACAGAAAATTGGTTGGCATGTTTTCAAATGATCAGATCCTTCACCTTTGTCCTATGCCTTTCACATTGAACCTGTACTTACCACATTGGGAAGCTGGGGATTTGTGCAGAGATATCACTCATCTTCGTCCTCACAGCGCTCTCCTGTCTAACCACTATTGCTTCATAATCCCACAGAATTACAACAGATATTTCCAGGATATGATACATTTTTTTCACCTAACTGTTGCTTCCCAAAACACCATAGCTAGTCTGACTGTCACAGTAAAATGGGGCAGATGGATGCAGACTAATGCAGCACTTCCTTGTCATAAGTGCACAGTGGGTTTTCACCACAGGCTCCTTCCCTTGGTGAATGTCGTTAACTGAACCAGAGGGCAGGGCACATACGTATTTCCTCCCAGTTCCTCTAATGGGAGAAACTGGGAGTCACCAAAGTGAATACATTTAAAACAGCACAGGCAGTTGTAAGTGGATTCCATGTGGCCATGAGCCAGAGTGTATTTTAGGGCTGTCATTAACACCAAACACCATTAACACTGTCAACTGTTAAAAATGTGCAGATAAACCACCCCATATGGTAAAAGTGCGATACACTTACTTTGGTGATAGCATTATCAATGCGGCACTTTGCTGTATGTTGAAACTGTCATTATTATATTTTCTGCATTGCTTGACATCGTATAAATATAAAGTTTTGTATGTTTCTTCAGAGAACCAAATGTATGAATATACAACAGATTAAAGCTAGACAGTGTGTTTTGTTTATCTTAGTACACCACATACATAATCTATCTACTTCTCACTCTTTAGTACAAAACACACACATGAATGTTTTTAGGAATGCACACACACATACCAGCAAATGTACGATTTTATGTATGCGCCACTCATATACACTGTCTCTCACATATACACACACCCACAGGCGTGCACAAATACACATACATATGCGCACAATCACACAGGCAAGCACACGTTCAAACCCAGCCAAACATGCATGTTCACACAGACATATGTGGGATGACACACATTTGTCCAACAGCTGCAGAAGCTGACAGCACTTTATCAGACAGAGTGAGCCTCTCATTCATTGAGGAAGTGCCGGTTTTTCTGGCGGGTTTCTCAGGTTTCGTTAAAATCTGAGCCCCGTATCTGAACTGTACTGGCTCTGCCTCTGCCCCCCCAGCAGTGCTCACTGGGATGATGTTTCCCAAAGTGTCATTTTACAAATATTAGATAAAAAAGCAATGTTTTACTACAGAGGAAGCAGTGGATGCATCATACAGTATATTTATGTCTGGCATTTGGAATGCTTAAGTTTTTGGAACAATTTGACTGCTTTTAGAAAGTCATAATGTCAGCTCTCTCTCTCTCTCTCTCTCTCTCTCTCTCTCTCTCTCTCTCCCTCTCTCCTCTCTCCCTCTCTCTCTCTCTCTCTCTCTCTCTCTCTCTCTCTCTCTCTCTCTTTCTCTTTTCTAGGTGGTGGTACAACACTGTTCCTGTATGTGGATGGTCTCCATGGTCTGATATAGATTCTGTTCTGTACCAGTGCTCACAGTGGCTGCCAGCTCAACTTCTCTGGGCATAGTTTGCTGTAGGCTTGCCCAAGTCAAAAAATGACCAGTAAATTTCTCCTCTGTTTTATTTAGGACAAAAGCTATTTTACCTTGACTCTAGATGTGCTGTGTCATCTCTTGCTTTGAACGACATTGTAAATGATTTAAAATAAGTAAAAGTGTAACTCCACTTTTCCTGTTTCCTTTGTCAGAACTATGTTGCAGTTTTACATTGTGGTCCATTAAATGTCTCAAAAACTGTAATAAAACTGGTTATATTGCTCTCCACCAGGGTACCTTGTACATATACTATGCGTTGTAAATACTGTAGGGCACTTGCACACACATTTACTCATATGGGTAGAAATTATCTTGCTGTTAATCAAAGAAATTGCATGCTTTTACAGCCAGAGCACTGACTTCTCTGTATCAGATTAAATGATCGCTCTGGCTAAAGAAGATGACTAAAGTTTTTAGTTCCACTAAATTTCCATTAGATTTGCTTTATGCTTTAGTCATAGCATCTAATAGTCTATGTATTTATATGACTTCCACATTTGTGCATCCATGACTATGGGCCTGGGTTAATGCGTATGTCCTGTGGTGGTCTGTGTAGTGAATGTATTGCATGTGTTCTCCATTGAAAGGGTCTGCGTGTGTGTAAGTTCAGTGTGTTTTTATGGCAGCAGCTGTGTCTGCATGCACCTTGGCCACTGCACCAGGTCTGGGACTCAGGGAAAGTGCAGATGTAGCATTTACCCAGAACAAGCAAATGGACATCACTGCTTTTTTGACTGAGTTGGCAGGGCTCGGGGGGAAACATTAAAACCTTTCACGATGCCCCCGTTCCTCCATTATTCTGAGGGCATGATGACCCATTTACTTGTGTTCTGACTTTCATAAGCTAGAAAATTATTTTTTTAATGGCTCTCAACATCTAGATAGCTGGGAAATCAAAGACTGTGCTTTACTCTATACGTGCCACTGTAAGCAGGTGTTTTTTGTTGCTTCATTGCTAAATAGTTGTGTAAATATTTTGCTCTTTTGTGTAATTTCTTATTGTAGCTGATTACATTTATTCAGCTGTGAGATATCACTACATTGCCAGAACCCAGTGCAGGTCCAGTTGTAAGCAACACAGCTGGCCTCTGTTTTCACACTACAATGCTTTACTTTCAGGGTAGATCTTAAAATACTGTACTACATTAATGATTTTTCATTTTCTGTTGAAGCATCTCTATTCTTTCATAAGTGAATCCCATTTGGATGGTGCCTTATTATAAAAGCAATTTTAATTTCCATCTCAGGTTGCTCACTTTACTTTAAAAAACCTTGCAGCTGTACTGCTAGCTCTCATGTCACACGCTCTCCTAGGAAAAGGGAGGGGAGCTCCATATTGTTCCATAGCCACACCTTTTTCCTTTAATCGTTTTGTGTGGTTTTAAATGACTGGCTTGTTGCCATGGTGACCCAACAAGGGCACTGAACAAGGGAGTAAAAAATAAAAATGTAATTTTGGAAATAGTCTCACCCATGCTAATTTCCACAAATGACCACTGCTCCGGCCAGCTGGAAATGGTCTCACACATATGATCACTGTTCCAGGCAACTGAAAAAAGATTTGACTGGCCATTATCAATGTCCGGCCTCCCACAGGGTTTTAAATTTGCCGACCAGGTGATTCTTAATTTCCAGGTGGTGTTACTAATTTCCGTGCTTGATATTCCCTCTCCTCTTTCCTGTTTCCCCAAGGTGCAGGAGGTATTTGTAGACTGTGACCCCAATTTGCAGCCTATGTGTTTGGACATGGGTAGACACCAGCCATTGAGATGTAGCCAAACTTGAGTCCACACGGCATATAATAGGAGTGTGGAGAGCTTCCCTGAGGGCCCCGAAAGGATTTGCCGTGTTAATCCAAGCCAATTCACTGCAATGCGAAAATCATGACACGCCTCAGCAGGTCTGGGACACTGCTATATATTTACCTGGTCTGGCCACTGATCTCAGAGCAGTGGGTATGTCATTAGCTCAGGAAGAGTGTGTTTTAACCTTCACAATTTCACCTTGCTGCTGGGTGTAACACAGAGCTACAGTATGCATCACTACATGAACGATGTGTCTGTGTCTGACTTAGGGGATGCAATAATAGGGTGTGTTGCATTACATTTACGAGTTTAGTATCTATTTATTCATGTTTTCCTGTGAATTAAGCTCTTTAATCAGGTGAGGTAATTCAAATCTGACACTTGCTCATCAATTTATTGTTTGGCCACCTGTAATCCCTATACAAAAACAACAATTGCTAAGATCTGACTTATCTCAAAGCAGGTCATATCAATAATACGAGGACTACATATATTTATTACTGGATTTTGGTGGGGAAATTCATTGTAATATAATTACTCTGTCCAGCAGTATTATTCTATACCCATATCACTTTACAATATTAGACATACATCACAGTTTCTCTAATATATGGTCTAACAGTGCTAAAAAGCAGCATGTTTGAAATATGTGGAGAATTTAACTGAAATCATATCTGCAGACATTGATTCCATATGTGGTTCCCTCACTGACTCATTCTAAGGGATGAATGTTTGCTATGCCAAGACCTGCAGCGTAGTGTACATCTGTGATTGGAGTCACA
This sequence comes from Albula goreensis, assembly GCA_022829145.1. Lineage (NCBI taxonomy): Eukaryota > Metazoa > Chordata > Actinopteri > Albuliformes > Albulidae > Albula > Albula goreensis. Next base: position 59,334,217 of record CM040741.1, on the reverse strand, counting down.
TTCACTGTCATTGATTTTCATTCACATTGGCCGCACAACCACCCTCACAGCCGCCTGTCACATGTCAGGGTCACAGGCACCGCAGATCACTGACAGTGAGCCATTGGCTCTCAGTGTCCCGGACACAATACCCTGCATGTCATCCAGTCTTTAAGGATTTTTGACTTGGATATGAAAATGATATGACTTTCAGGATTTAAAGGATGTGATTAAAAAGCCATTATTAAATTGTCAAATCCATATCATAAAACATTTCCCCACATATCCACGTATGCAGTATTGTTCTTCCAGTGTATCTTCCATCAGTTATGTTAGAAGAAGTACATTTTAAATAAAAATACATATACTACTAATAAAAGCTGACCCAATGACATAGGTAGCTGAAGTACTGATTTTTTGGTTCATTATTGGAAGTGTATCTCACTGCCTTGTGGAATATGTTTGTTAAGCTGTTTTATGCCTAAGTACCGCATTGGAGGGAAATTCTTTAGCATGTTGATTTTGTAAGAATAACTAATCTTAATTACATATCAATGAGAGTGCATCTCTGCTAATTGAGCCAGGAAAAGCAGATAAGCAAAATATATGGTTTGTAGTACAGAATCAAGATTGTACATTTGGATTCTGTCCAAGCTAATGACAGTGTTGTGGTCAGAATCTTAAGATGGACAATGCAAGACTGTTCACGGTGGGCTTTGTTGAGTTATTTTTACTGCTTGTTATAAAGAGAGAGAAGCCAAAGAAGCGGGGGCAGCCTATAGCCTAGTGGTTAAGGTACATGACTGGGACCCCTGAGGTCCAGGGGAGATTGGCCCTTGGTTAGTCTAATCAACTGTAAGTCGCTTTGGATAAAAGCATCAGCTAAAATGACAATAATAACAATAATAAAGCCAGGGAACACATAGATTCATAAGATAGCAGTAGAATTATATAAACTCCCTAACTTGCTTAGCAATGTCTTCAGGAAATAAACAAGCAGGCTTAACTGATAACTTGGGTTCCTTTTTTTTGCACAGCCATGTTCAAATGACAAAAGCCAATGGGCTGTAAACATGTAGTCCCTGGAGATAATTTCTAAAATGAATTAAAAAGTGGATTAGTCTGTCTGAATATTTTCTGCATGAAGATCAGTCTTGATTGGCTTTGTCCCCCTGATGGGAATAAGTTTAAGATCCAGATAATGAAAACAACAGCAACAACAATAACTACTTCAGTGTGGAAGAACAATTTTGAAGGTATCTTTTGAATAATTCTCAAATTGAAATCAGTTTAAGGGTGTCCTGACATTGGAGTTGAGACCATTTCATGTGGAAAGCCAAAGAGAGCAGAATATCCTGTGCTCACATGTAAGCTTATGAAAGTTATAAAAGGCTTGTCCAGGAAAAAAAGGAAAAAAAAAAAAAAATAATGCTGTCATAAATCTCAGAGAGTATTCTCTTGTATCAATCTGCACCAGCAGGGGGCACTCATCTTCCTGCTTTTCTCTGAATTCTGTGTCTCTGGTCCATCTTGCCTCTTGACTGTATCTCTGGTCCCTCTTGCCTATTGAGAAGCCAAAAACTAATTTTAAATGTTGTCAAACCAATTTGTCTACTGTCTCACAGGAAAAAATGCGTCGACTGGGTAAACATGACCTGCACAGAGTTTTTAAATTAAACTGATGATGAAATAGTGTTGTCAAATAATGTATGCCAATCTGGGACAGATTCAGTGAAGAGCAGAAAGGGTGAAGAAATGTTTCTATAAACTGTTGTTAAGGAAAACTCTCACAGAATTTATTTCCTCACAAACGATTTAAAACCTAATCAATTAACTGTGTTCAAGGTGTTTTAAATGTGCTGCGGTCAGCAGCTATTCCGTTTTTGTCACTAAAAACCCATTTGCCAAAAAAATCCATCTTCTACTCCCAATTTTCTGTATAATGATTCATGCTCCTCTTATAATTTTTCAGCCATTTCAGTCACTGTGTTGCAGTTTTTCACCTGATGAGAGCAGCCAATAGCATCTATCCACATCTTAGTCTCATACATATGATGTGAGCCAAATCAATTGCTTTTAAAAATACTATATAAATCAAGTATACTTACCATCATGAGAATGTGTGTTTCAACTTTTAAATTCAGTTTTTTTTTAATTCTGTCACAATATTGGCTAGTTTTATATAGTTATAAGCCAGACATTTAAAATGGCTTATTAATTTGAAACAGATGTCCTTTGTTTACAAACTACTTCTGGTGTTTAAATTTCCTAATTTCTTAGAAATGCAGGATAATCCAGAGTTTGTGATCTGGTCCTGGTGTCATCTCTTACTGACATCTGCAGTTTCCTGTGTTTTTGTGAAGCCAAGGGGAAGGAAAGGGAATGCAGCAAATGAAGGGGAAATGCTGAGATCATCGCTACCACAGACTTCATTTCGGCTCAGCTGCTGAGGTGGTAACAAAGCAGGTTTAGCAGCAAGACTCGTGATTTCACTGAACATGATTCAGTCTGAGGGCACTGGAGGGAATAACAGTTTGGAAAGTTTCCTAGATACAATAAGGAAGTAAAGAAAAATAGAACAGTCACTGGAAGGAAGCTGAACTCTATTTTACAATATTCAACACAGAGAATGGTTTTATGGCCCTTTGTCCAGTTGTTATGTTTTATTTGGTGACTGAAATCCTTGAAAGGGCTCTGTGAGGGTTAATTACATGTTTTATTTTCTGTTCTTAGAAGAAAATGATAAAAAAATTCATCCACTCTGATTGTTTTTTCAGTTCTTTGACAACAGTAGCAGCCTACTGTAACAATTTGTAAAATATATCATTGCCTTAGAATTACATTTCATTACTTTCAGCTTTCCTGTATTTTTCACTGTTAAACAACAAATTGTTCCCTCATGCTATTTTCTGGCTTGGGGCATTATTTTATATTATTTTATGATTGGATCTTGCAGTTCCAAAACAGAAAATTATATGTGGGTGTGACTAAACAAAATAGAAACAGAATACCAGGTGTGCTTGTGATGGAATAGTCAGTTTTTTTACATGCTCAGGAAGATTGGCAATAATGAAAATATAGGAAAACATTGCTCCTGCCTCAAGGGTAAATGTGCCTTTTTATAGTATCTCACTCTTAGCTCCTTGGCAGAGATAGAATTCATTGCCATATCAATTTGATAGTATGTACTTTTTACCTGATTAAAAATCCTTTAACTACTCTTAACCCCTTTCACTTCTTCATACTGCCACTCTGGTTTTTACTGCCTCATTCAGGGAAAAACAAGAGTGTACTTTTATACATGTTTATTCTGAATATGAGATTTGCTAAATCACACTATTAGTATTATTAGCCTGGAAATATATCACATACAAACTAAAATCTGTCAAAAAAATTCATCATGGAAAGATAGATTATGCATATGATAGCAGCATCAAGAACAACATCCTGTACATGCATTAAGGCCTGTAACACAGTGATAAAGCATCAGAATGAAAAACAAGACTACAATATTAACAAACAATAGAATTGTATCTGTGACAAACATAGTGTTTCGATTACATTATTTACAGAGAAAATGGCTAAATAACATCTGCAAATATGTAGGATGTTGGGATAACTTTGCAAATACGTATGTATGCATGTGTGTTGGGATAACTGTGTTGGAAACCAAGGTTGTAATTCTGTACTTTTACAAAGTTATGGTTACCAATTAATGACATGTGTTTAAAGTCGTGATGGCTGAAAAGAGGGTTCTTTCATGAACCCAGTTAGAAAGATGCTATACTCAGCTGTCAACCATTGACTTGTTTGATCCAATCAAAAGTGTTTTCTCTTTCACAGTCAGTGTGTGGTCATTGGTCCAAATCGCTGAGTCACTGATTCTCTATGGAAGTTATATATGAAGTTCCAGCCTCCAGCAACCAAGAATCAGGTTTATGGGTACATCTAGCTTCAGGTGTGATATCGCACTGGTTAAGTCCCAGTAGTTGCCAATAACTCTTTTCATAGAGCACAATGTGCCTTGATTGTGATAATAATTCCCTTTGTCTGCTCAATTACACTGTTGCAGATGTATTTCCCATTCCCAGTAGTTAAACCAATTGCACCCTATTATGACTCATTTACATTCTACATTGAATCAAAGTGAAGTTGTTGTTGGAGAACAGCACAAATCTCAATCAGAGACCATGGAACCCTAACACCAAAGCAGAACGTGCCTCCCAGGGCATGTGATACTAAATTGATTGCAACAGAATAGCTGATGAACTTTTCTATCAATCAACTCTGCCGGGTGTCCTCCCTTACCAGATTTCACAGCCTGGGGATACAGCTGCGGCAAAATATACACAACATATTCCTTGCTGTATTATAGGCGGCACCCAGAATACCAGGAAGGACCCACAGCCATACCACTCCTGCAGGCTTCCCACATCATGATATTTCAACTATTTCTGTGGTTTAGAAAGGTGCAGCACACCAATCCAGGTCTAAGTCTGAAATTGGACATGACCGTGAAATATTATTAACTGAAACTGTCAATTTTCAGACGTAAAAAAAATCAATTTCCTCAATACAGAGTGATAGTTTTACATGTTAGTGATTTTATTTACTGTGTGCATGAAGCTTCCATGTCATCTTGATAAGGATCATGACATGAATTTCAGGCTTTTAGGAGCACTGATGGATTTGTTCCACTCTGTTGTTTCTGTGACAAACTGATTCTGTAAAAACAGCCACCATATCAGAGTACTATGTGACTCAGAACTGCTTCATTTTTCTTTATTAACTCATAGACATGTGACCCAGAGGCATCACCAGATCCCTGGTGTGACCCCTGTCCTCTATCTGTAATGCCTTTTCACCTAAAATACATTGCAACATGCTTTTTATCTGCACCTTCCTGTTTTTTTCTCAAGGTCATCTTTATGCCATAGTTCTTGGGGTCAGGCCTGGGTGAGTGTAGGGTGTAACATATGAAACAGAACCATGGGCCTCCAAATGTATCTGTCGTTTTCTCATCATGGCTGTAGCCCAGACAACGGTAAAGTAACCCTAACACGTTCCTAACTTTGATTGTAAACCAGCATGTACAAACCCTATAACACTGCCCATAACAATAAACAAACCAGCAAAACAACTGTTTGAGCAACAGGCTATGGTTCACACAGGGGTATTTCTCATGCATAGCTTTTTTTTTGGTATGGAGCAGAAAACATTTTGCAAATTCAGACAATCTGGTTACCCTCAAATTTGATCTTGCAACACCTCAACCACTTAGAGGATCTCAACCTCAATGAGAACCATTACTTTAAGCCATGGTTTTCAACCTTTCTTAGACAGCAGAAAACCCTAAAAAAAAAACCATCCGAATGTGAATGTAAACAAGATATCTGTCCAATGTCTCATTATACTGTACATTCAAGCTCACTAACTTACTCTTCTGTGCAGAAGTAAAATATATATATATTTTTTCCCACTAAAATGCCTTTGTTAAGCATATAAGACACAATTCAGCATCTTGAACAGGCCTCCTCTAAAGTGCTGGGTAATTCCTTCTATGGCATTTGGCGTCTGTGAACAACCAGTAATGATTCCCTTTGAGGCAGACAATAGAACCTATAATTTTAGTATCAGATTATAGAGTCTCACCAGTCTGTCATCAGCTGCAGCTATAGAATGTGAACACGGAGGGAGGGTAAGGTCATCTTTACTCAGTAAAGGGAGATATGATTCTGTACCAATACCTTTCCTATAAATCTAGCCTGGTCTGCACCTCTCTCAGGCTTTGTAAGTCTTAAAATATGGCATACAACACAGTGCAAATGTGAAACTTACATATTTGCCCTGCTGCTGATGAAATACCATATCTTCTGTTTTCACTATAACCCTATGCACAGTCAAAAATATATTTACCATATTAATTACATTGTGGGATAATTGTAAACAGAAGTGTAACAACATGTTATAGCTGTTTGTTTAAACAATGTGAGTATAAAATGCTATATATACATATGTGTATAGTATTAAATGTGAGTATATATCTTTTAATAGGTTTATATCATCTGGCTTGGAAAATGGTAAAATCATAGTGACTTCACATTCAAATTAATGGTTTAAGTATTTCTCCAGTCACCTATGTTAATAAATGACATGTTCAAAGGAAAACATGATTTTTTCCATGGACCACCTACAGGCTTGATGGTAATAAAGAGCGTTGAGAAGACAACATCTCAAACTTGTTTTCGGCCAGCAGTGATTTTGTAATTCTGTTCTGAGTAAAAGAAGAAAGGAACTGGAGCTTACACCTTACTGAAGCCGCAGTATTTCAGGATTATAAAGTGATTTACTGTAAAGCATGTGCAATCGGTTGGCGTAAACTTAAATAACATCTTATTACAGACAAATAGTCCTCTTGATACGTAAATATTAAAGTAAATGTCTGGGACAGTAAACTGCAAAATTTACTGCATTTATATAATTCGGAACTGCACAGTTCCGAAATATGCAATTTTACTTCTAGCCCTTCTGACGAACAAGGGGCACATAAAGCAAATGGATTCAAGCGAAACTGAGATTCTTTTCTTAACCAGAGAATTCTCAGTTCACGATTACAAGTACGAACAGATGAAAATGCCTCTTGATTTCTGTTGTACCTTGATGCTCAAAATGTTTCATTTCAGCCTTTTGCATGTGTCTTGTCTTCTTTTAAAATTGCACACTGAATCAATTTTTCCCCATTTAATCTTGATAATGGCAGGGTGTCCATAGAGGGCGGTTAGGCTTAACCATTGTGCTATTGAAAATTGGGGTCATTATGACTTCAAAAGGAGGACATTTTGAAGTGCTCCCAGGGCTAGCATCAATACTGCTGTATATAGTATTACTCTGTAGCAAGGCTAATAAACATTATCCTTTAAAGTAATCATTGGGAAACCGTGGTGTATTGTCGCGCACACCCTCCCTACAGGGAAACCCTGAGAATGATTTCAGGGTTTCAGAAATTAAGGCAATACTGAAGCATAAAGTGATCCCACTTACGAGCTGAGGTTCATCTTCATCAGAAATGGAATGATTGCCACTTGTTATATTTTTGTGTATAAAATATTTCTATTGACCAGAGCATGTTCCTTTTTGTGTATTGTTTCTATGGATAACACATCCACCAGATGTGGTCTTATGGTAGCATGTCATAATCTCCTCTGCTATCTAAAGGCATGATGTCAGTCCATTGATGTCCTTAACCTTTCATGTTCTGTGTGTGTGTGTGTGTGTGTGTGTGTGTGTGTGTGTGTGTGTGTGTGTGTGTGTGTGTGTGTGTGTGTGTGTGTGTGTGTGTGTGTGTGTGTGTGTGTGTGTGTGCACATGCATACCCTGGGGTTTCCCATTATCCTACACATGTTACTGTTGTATGTTTGCTGTAACTTGCTGTGACCGTTGAAAGGAAAAATATGCTTACAAAAACAAATTGTGGATGAAAGTCAAAAGCATGCTGTCATGCATGCCACAATATGAGGACATTACCCTTTGTATTATAATATTCATTTCACAAATAGATTGCTTGATTCTAATAATGCCCATAATCATACAATTTAAAGATGTGGGTACGGCTATGCTTCTCATACATATTCCAATCATAACTGTGTTTTATTTGGTACCAGTCATCACCCTGAAAGGGAAATGGGAAAGTTTGAGGTGAAATAGGAAAGGCCGTTCAGCGGTGTGATCTAATGGCGCCACACAGTCATCATCAGTGTCCATCACACCGCAAGAGCATAAGTGCTGACATTATCTTCCTTTTACCTGACACGACTGTGCTGTCCTCGAGTCCACAGCCTCTCCCAGCTGGGCTTGTGTCACACTTCTGTGTGTGAAATGAAGAGGAAAGCACTTTCTTCTCCTTACCCAGATTGACTTCCTGCGGGGCTTCATTACAGGAACAGACCACAATGGGAGTCACATGGGAGATACCGTAAAGGCACCCAAGCTAGTGGTTCAACATCTAAGTCTGGACTTTGTGCAGCAGCTGCTCTCCTTGTTTTTTATATTTACTCACTTTCCGTAAGACAGTATATGACATTTGACTTTCAATATGTGTTTAAGACATTATAAGCTATTTGACCTTTATCAAGACATAATTTACACATATGCATTCAAGTATTTGAAATTGTGTTTCATGAGGACTGAAAATGTAATGGAAAATAATGGTGAATGCAGGGCATAAAACTAGCAATGGGAAATGCAACATTAGGCACATAACAGACTCATAATTCTGAAATTCTGCTCTAGTGAAAAGGGTATGTTTTGAGCTTAGCTGTTAACTATCTGAATGTTTCACAGTCAGTACATGACTCCATCTACACTGCGTAAGAGGAATTTGCTTTTCGAAAAAGTGTTTACTGTTCCATGAAAGAGACTATTTCACTGATGTTGTGCAGGCACCATTAGATTGAGGATTATTTGCAATTTGCCTAATGGAATTGTTGAGACTACGATGCACCCTTCTTGGAGAGATGTGTAATCTTACCAGTGAAGCTTCAGGACACTTGGGAGTAATTCTGTATCCAAACATTTCCCTCCAGTAATTCTTACCCTCTACTGACACTAGTATTTCAAGAATGAGCCAGTTATAGTCCCAGCTGTTTGTTTCCACTTCATACTGTACCCACAGCTTAGAGGCCAGATTCCCAACTGAATTTACTTTTACAACAGAAAAAATCCAATATATGAAGTGTTTAACTGATTTATGTTCGTGGGGCCATACACAGCAGGACAAGGCCATAAACTGCTATGTCCATACAGGTCTCCATTTGTGATGCCCCCATGACAATAATTATTCTTAGCTCATTTCAAATTTTTCAAATATATTTTTAAAAGGTAGGGCTTACCCATTTATACATACAGTATAAAAATGTATGTAGGATGCCAGCTACTAATCATAAGATGCAAAATGGTTATGAATAGTTGTTCTTTGTTTAGCTGCAACCTGTATGTTTGGCAACTCACAGAACATAAGAATTCAGACAAGATTTTAACTAATTTTAACAAGAGCTTTAACAAATTAACCAAGCTTGAACAGTGTTTCGATGTGTTGAGCTAGCCATCCTGCATTTCCTACTGGGAGGAAGTGCTTAAAAGCTATCACAAGACAACCTTAATGATTGATGCATAATCGGCCACTGAAAAAAATCCACATTAAAAAGTGGTTGTTAACAAAGGAGCATTGGCACACAGTTGGTCAGTGGTTTCAGAAGTTCCTGTTTTAACCCCTGGTTCATACACCTGAGACGAGGCAGCCGAGAGCTGGTGATTTATCTGGGAAGCAGTCATTTTTGGTAAACAGTGGCAGGAAGAAGGGCTACACCCATGTTAAGTATTCTTGTTTTCCTGACATGGAAATAAATACATGAAAAGAATGGAAAGGACCCTGTGAATGTTTATAAAAAACAGAAAGACCTGGTGACAGTTTACCCATTATAATAACAGAGGAAAGCAGGTGTTTACAGTACCTGGGGCGAATTAGACTGGATTATATCATCACAGGCCATATGTTAGCAAACACATATCCATTACATCATCTGTTTGTGACATGCGCATGGGCAGGCATGAGCAATATTTCAAACACGGTAACTGAAATGAAAGAATGTATGTACAGTGTGGTCCAAAAGTCTGAGACCTCATAATTTTTTAAAATCTTTTTTTCATGTAAACCTGGAAATAAAAAGAATGTTTCAGGATTTTGAAATATTAAACAAAGAAAACATTTGAAATGAAGAAGAAATATTAAGATTCTGCACTATTTCTTTTTTAAATTTAAGCAAATTTGTCGCAATGATCATGTTAACCTGTCTTCTGCCCAAAAGGTCACACCCCATTGAACATTTATGGGGGAACTGAAAGGCCTAGAAAGTTTTGGACACTTAAAGACCATAAGATAACATGGTTCATTAGGTTTTGCACAAGCTTGTGGAGTCTATGCCAGCTCCAGGGCATGCTGTCATTAAAGCAAAAGGGGACACACAAGACATTCTGAAATTCATGTACATTTTTAAAAATTCAACTTATCACTGAAATTGTTAATATAATATACAACGAAAAATGTTGTATTAAAATATAAAACAATGCTACATAGAAGCACTTCCACTAGTGGTCTCAAACTTTTGGACCTGACTGTATGTCATATTTAATGTGGTTTTCATGCCTTTTTGGATGTAATCACAATGTTGGAGACATTGTTTGTTTTGCAGGTAGAAAGGTATAAACTGAACCTAAAAAGTTAAGCAACCCAAATCTCTTCTTTATTTAAGAAGTGAATTTTTTAGCAGTGCTTAATCATGTTTTGTGACTGTTTTTCAATTAGACTGATAAGCACGCCATATGAAGGCGACGTGCACAAAGGCATGTTATGATACATTTATTAAAGATGAGGTCACAGCTGTGACCTGGGGCTCCGTGATTTCAGCAGCACGGTGTCCGTGTCCATTCAGCCGCACATGATTAATGTAATCCCCAGGATGGTGCACAGAGAAATCTGCACTTTCAATTATAACGTCCTCACTACTTGATTCCGTGATTAATCACCACACAACGGCTGCAACAGAAAAGAGGTCCTTCTGAATTTGCAATTTTACTGGATTCCCTCAGCAAATTGTGAGCCATAGAGGTAAGCGGTATAACAGACATTGTGCAGTTTTGTGTACAGATTTGCACTTCAGTTCTGTCACCACATTCCTGAGCTTGATAGCGAAAACATGCTTGAAAGCAAGCAAGCTGGCGATCTGAGCTTGGCCTCATTTGAGGGTGCAGCGTCAAATAAAACACTGAGGCACTTGAAGTACAAGGCATTATTAAATCACTGGTTTGATCCTACCTTTTTGTTTTAATTAGTTTTAAATGTATATAGGTGTATGATAAATGTAACACTTATAATCCCTGATAATAAGTATTTTGATAACTGTTTGAGTTGCCACAATTAGAAATAGAAATTCTAGCACTGACTCGTATTCTGAAACAGACATTTCAGCATTTATTTAACAGCCTCCTTACTTATTTTAAATCTACTACAATGTTTTGGTGTAGAGGTTTATGCATCTAAATGTACATCACCACAGAAAAAATATGACATGGAGCAACACATGATCAGTATAAATAAGACCACATTTTGAACTCACTGAGTAAGAGGCTGGAAAAATAGGTGCCCCTATGTCAAAATAACATTTTACAAAAGCATTGCTCCATTGCTCCAGTGTCTGGTGCAAGTGCAGATTCTAACTGGTCTGTGAGTGGGAACAATGCCCCCTGGTGGGGAAAACCATTAAGCCACAGGGCTGTATTAGAGCACATTTGCTGATCTTAAGAGACTTCAGATCCAGACTAAGGAATAGAAAGAAGAAAAAGAGCACAGGCAAAACTAAGCATGAAAACTGAGGCAAAGCAGCCACAAAAGTGCAACCCCTGTCCTTAACAGCTATATCTTTTGCAGTGCAAGTGATGCAGAAATGCAGGGAAACTGAAACGCTGAATGCTGCCTCTACAGTGACATCTTGTGGTGTTTCCTGAACCTTAAAAACTTGACATAGACACAGAATACTTACAAGCAGAACGTCAAGGTCAGTTTTAAAATAGACAAGAACATAAAAAGAAAGGGGCAAAGCTGAACTTGACACCTGGGGGAAATGACACACAGTATGCAAGGGGGTTTTGCATGTTCACTGGGCCCACACCAGGGAATGCTGGGACAACAAACACTGAACCCTGATCTTCCACCATCTGCTCATTGTCGCTGTGGGTGTTGCATGGCAGTGTGGCGTGCTCAGTGTGGAGCAGACTGCATGGCACTGGCGAGGACGGCAGGAGCTGAAGGTGGACTGGGAACCTGGAGCCGGACTTGACCAGCACGAGAGGACTGAACCAGCCATCACTTTCTGTTCAAGGACAGGCCTGAGCAATTTCTGACAGTCTGTCCATCTAACTGAGGGTTAAAAAAAGGATAAAACCCTTTTGTCTACTTCTGCCTAAATATATACTTTGTCTATGCGGCAAACGGTGTTAACAAATCTCATTTCCATTCTAATCTGTTTTAATTATTATTTGCATGCTTCAAGAAATACCATTTTCAAAGGGAAAAAGATCATAACTATTTAAATAGTGCTTGCAAAAAGAAATTACTCAGCAAACCAGTGTAACGGTATTTCTTAAATGTACATCCACCGCAGGAAATATATCTGAGTCCAGAAAGCTAATATAATTAGCACAGCTAGGGCAATGCAAATTAGACACAAAACAAAGGTTGTTTACTCAATGGCACATACTGGGATGCAGAATCACTTATGAAATGCTGTGATGCAGTGTTGCGTGTTAAAATGATTGTTTGAGCTGATGAAAACAGTAGAAGATCAGGACCCTGCTGTATTCCAGAATAATGCTCATTCGTCAGTGAAGATTTCCAACCTTCCAGGAAGTCAGCACCAGACTCAGCATTCCTCCTGTTGATTTACGCTCATCTCCCTCATGAATGGGAGCCAACTCCTCATCCATGCATGGCAGATCCATAACAATCAATGGCTCTGGAACAGAAATGTCATAAAGTAAAGTCATGAGGCAGGAGGGAGGGGGATGGTATGCATGTATGGCAATCTCACATACAATTATTGTTGATTGTTGACTGATGGTTAATTACTTGAGTAATTCGCCTGTTTAACGCTATCACAAACTCACAAGCAGGCCAAGAAAATAAATAGCCGTATTTGCCTCTGTGTGCAACGTCGACAACTTCTGCAAGAAATGTAGCAGTGAATTTATGATTGGATGACAGCTGGCAATGGAGAAATAAATGACCATGGCCCGTTATTATTATTTTGCTTATGAAACACTCTTTCAGAGGGAGACTTTGGTAGCTCACAGTTCAAACATCGCTAAATTATACAGGATATTTTTAATGAAGCAATTCAGGGTAGCAACCTTGCTCAGGGGTGCAGCAGCTCACCTGAGGATAGCACCTGCAACCCTCTACTTACAAAATTAGATTCTTTATCCATCATTTTGTATGGCTGGCACCACTGCACAAGAAACAGGAGTACAGAAAGCAGGGCCTTCAGGTGGAGCAATAGCAGCTGCTTGGGGTACATTTGTGAATCTGCAGCTGGGCACCCAGCAGTGCCATTCCTGGCAATGACAGGGGGGTCCACATTTGTGAGGCAACAATTGGCTCAGCTATGCCAGGGAAGCATAGATGTTAAGCTAGTTAAAATTCTCAGTCCCATTGCTCTCTAGCACCCGCTCCTGGGCAAGATGGCCAAATGTATAAATTGTGAGGGCTTGTTGACAGAGGAGTCATATGTGCAGGTCAGGTCTTCCTGCTCCTCGACCCATGAGAAACAGTGGCTGTGTTTCAATACTCAGATTTGTCTCCTCCTTTCCTCACCTCCTTTCCTCCGTGCCCCGGAAACTGATTATGTGTCCTCCCTCCCTCCACTGTTCCAAAACGAAATCTTGCCTCCTCCTTTCCTCCACATATTTCCGGCATATTTCCGGTGTAGGAAAGGAGGGGAGGAAACGAGTGGAGGAAAGGAGTAGACGAAAAAAAGTATTGGAACGCAGCCAGTAGCATTCTTTTCCACCCTTCAAAAACACCAAGGGCAGCATCTAATAGGGAGGGCTAATTGCCAGAGATCGCCCGATTCAAAATGACAACGATATGTGGTTTCCAGTTACATAAGTATTGCGATTCAATATTACAGCACATTTTGGCAATTCGACAAAAACATTTTGCTCAGTACAAAAAGGACTAACCAGCAGAGGATGACCACGTCTGAAAGATTCAAGACAGTTATGTTAAAGTACAGCACACACACGATACATAAATAAATAAGAAAAAAACCCTTCAAGTTGTATGAACCGGGAACCGACACCCTGCGCTGATGAACTACGGTTTCGATTTAAAACCGAGAACCGTTACACCCGTGCTCATATAAAGTTGTCCATTTACTTTGTAAAAGTCAAAGTGGGCCAATATTTTAGATTTAAACTGAGACAGTGTTGAATGAATCTGATTCACGATCTCCAATCGACAGCAATGGGCATTCTATCAAAAAATCTGTCCGTGTGCAACTAGGCAAAAATAAATGCTATTATTGTATCAGCATAATGATGTGCATTTTTTAAAAAAATTAATGGATCTATCTTTCATCAGTGCCACGATTTCAGAATCGTTTGTCACAAGAATTGCAAACCCACCCCGGTGGTCACCCAAGATCATGTCTTGAAAAAGTAGGGGTGCTCTAGTTACACTCCGCAAAACAGCCTCTTCACTAAAACTGGCCACCTAATCACCGGTGCATCCCAGACCTACAGCAGTGAAACCCCTCGTTTCACCCATTCTGCGATACTGTTATCCGTCTTCTGTTTCTCTATTCCTTTGTTTTTCAACTTACATCAGAAATAGCTCTTGAATGGCCATTAATAATTTTCTGGATGGGCTTTTTGTCCATACTGATATTTGGCCTCCTGTGGTTTTCCAATTTCATACTAAATTGTCATTGCTTGAATGAAAATATCTTCAACAGTGTTCTGATTCTGTGTTTCAATGGTCACAATCAGGTGTTAAATAAAACTGTGGTCAATGTTTTATGGACAGAAAACCAGCCTATCAGTGAAAGTCAACACTTATAAATGCTAAAAGACAGTTGACAAAGCAAAATGAGGAGAGCCATGTGTATGCAGGTTATGCCTGTTCTTGCTCTGCTCTCAGTATTGGGCTTGTGCAGTGATGGTAGAGCGTCAGTAATGAGCAGCCGGTAGGCTACACTGCTGCGCTACCATGCTGGTCTGCAGTTTCAGCACTCTCCATCAATCAAACTAACTCACCATGACTGCTTCAGCACCACAATTACTCTCAAACTTTATAAACAGTTCCAAAAAAACTAATTTCTAAAAAAAATTAATAAATAATAAAAATTAAAAATAAATAAATAAACACATACATACACACACACATTGGAAGGCTTACTTCAACATGACCTTTGCCCTCTGCTATGCATCTCTATGTGCTGGGCTGAGCCTGTCACCCCCATGCCTGTGTCCCATGGGCATCATGGCCTGTGGGCAGCTATATGCATGCTTTACACATGCTTCCACATGTTCTTCTTCAGCTGAAGCTAGCAGCAACATACTGACACGTGTTCATAAACCTCAACATGGGCAATGAAAGGAAAGATATTTTTTTTACATTTGTGTTTGGCTTTTGGGTTAAAGGCAGATCTGTATAAACTAACCTGAGTACATTCTTGTGTAAATTAGAATTCAGCTGACTCAATGCACAGTCATGAAAAAACATAAATAAGTAATGGTGTCATTTATTGAGATATTTCCAGAATGGGCGTGTATTTCTGTCTTTCAGCAATGCTGTTACAGAGGAAAAAGGGAGAGAAAAAGCCTAAGCTTTGTTTCATGTTTGCATCCTCAAACCTGGCATAGTGTTGGCTGTAGTCCACAGTTATCTTCTTCCTGTTATAAAGCAGAGTTAATACACATATTTCTTAGGAAGAGCTCTCAGAACAGTGAAGAGAATGAGAGTAAGGTTAATAAATCTAGTGATACATGCTGGAATGTAGTGCAGGACTACAGTTAGCCCCCAGACTTCAGTTTTTGCAGATTGTATTTTAATTTCCTTGAGACTTGTGCTTCTCTCACCACTAATAATGTTTTATATGAATTAAAAAACATGATTAACGTTATTGGTATTAACTGAAGACATCTAGACTTGACATACAACAATCTGGAATTTTCAGAGGCATGTTTTTGTGTACCTTGAGGCTATGCTTGTGGTCCTGAGTTGGAGGTGTGTGTGTGTGTGTGGGTGTGTGTGTGTGTGTGTGTGTGTGTGTGTGTGTGTGTGTGTGTGTGTGTGTGTGCGTGCGCGTGAATCCTTCATGTTTCTTCATAATCAGCGGCTTTAGGTCATCTATTTTACTGGGTAGCTCCACCATCTGCAGTCAGTGCTGCTTTGTGAAGGGCACGGTGATCCCGTTTGGCTTTGTCTCTACACTCACCTGAGCGCAGGGGCACCTCAGGCCAAACACTGCTTATGTGTAGACTCTGAGACTCCATCCTTCCACCCGGGGGAGCTAGGAACACGCTTCACCCAATCAATCTCCTGCTTAACTCCATTCATCTATGTTGTCAAAACAGGATCCGGCACGAACATTTGTAAATGGCTGCATCTGGACATCTTTCCTGTGTAAATCTGACTCCGACACATGTCATACACCCATGAACACACTTAGACACTAAGGACAATTTGTTGGTACCGACCAGCTGAGGCTGATAGGATGTATTCCTTTTGGACCATTCAGTTCTAATCTTCTCACGTTATATTTATTGACAAAAGGTGCTATGAGAGCTGCACATAGACAATTTATAATGATGTACTTCTGAACAAATCATTTCATATTTCTTTAGTTTGCATTTGCATTGCATATGTTCCTATCCAAAAAAGATTCTCTGATTTGATATGTTTAAATGAAATATTTAATTTTCAAAAGCTAGACAGTGCTAGGTGTGGGTGGAAGTTCAAGATCAGTTGCAAGCGTGCATAATTCAGCACATAATAGAGCTTAACAGACATAAAGACACATGCAATGCATTTTGTGAAATGCCTGTAAAAATATAGCCATAGCAAACAAACTAAACCAATAGAAACAATCTATAGTAAGGGGTGGTCTGTAGCCATGCAAACTCATTCTGTGTAGTATTTGTGAGACGTGCCCATATAGTACAATGCCAAACAACTACCTCAAAAAAGGGCCTAAAAAAGGATAAGACACAGTAACAAGTTAGCTTTTTGCAATGATACAGTCACAACAGTATCATACTTATATGCAATTTCAAGGGCATCTCATATGTTTTTTCAACTAAAAGCTGGTTGGTTACTTGATAGTAAATTGATTTAGAATGTTTTCTCCAGTCTAACATGCTCTGAACCAAGTATTTTAACATTATCTGTCTTACTCTGGAACAGACCAATGGCAAATAAGATCAGTCAACAGAAACAGATATACCATTATCAGTTCAGCAGATCAGAAACCAAAGGTCACTAACTAAAACACCCATTGTATTAAATCTGAACCCCCAACTAATAATTTCCAGAATGGATTTCAATTTTATTTTGCAAACAAGAAGGGGAGGTGCAATGTGGAAATTTGTCCTTTAAATGTAGAATCCTCAGCTAATCTCTCAATATTCTAAAAATTCCCAGAATGCAGATTTCTAAATTTTATTTTGCAAACAACAAAGGATAGACCACAAATGGTAATTCTTAAAATGCTGATAAATGCAGGCTAAAGTCAGATATTCAATTTTGTTATAAGCACATTTTTGAGCATCGCTAAATAGGACTGAACAAATATTCTAGATAAAATTCCTCATAATATTAAAGAAAAGTCTGCCTTTCATCAAACCTGAAAAAGGTACTTTACTTGTGAAAACAATGACTTGAAAAATCCATGTGTTCAGATGGTAACACTACGGCATCTGACAACAAAGGGTTTGTGCTTCTCATTTTCAAATGGCTTTATGCCCACATCTTAATTAAATTATGTGGATGGGAAAGCTAACATCTTGAAGGTCAAACACATGTCTTGGACACGTTCCAGCAAATCATGACCAATCAATTGTAAATCACTCTGTTTTTACAGACTGACCTCTCAAGTTGATTGTGGTTACTTGTGCTCTGGTTTACAGAGAAGTATTTTGGCTTCAGAGAGGGACTTTGACATCGCTATTGAAAATGAAACATCATCTGAAGGAATTTATGCTAAAATGTTTCATTTGAGTTCAGACTGCTTGGGGTCTGATGTCTGAATTGCACTGCATTTTAGGTAACCTGACCAAACATTGCTTGTCTAATGGTGCAAGTCAACTAACAGACTTTCGACCTCATTTGGCAAATGATTTAGGGTGGAATCCAGACTTACACTAAAGTGTGTTTTTCCATGTAATTCATCATTGCAAGAATGAAAGACTTAACGTGGAAAGCGCACATAAGGACAGGTCTGGATTCTGCTTAAGTTTGCTCTCATCTTAACTTGAATGTCAGTTAATGAGCATGATGAAGAGTGCAATGAGTTATTCCTGCTCCTACCTACTTCCCTTGAGACAGCAGGCAGGTAGCCCACAGCAAGAAAGAGAAACATCTTTGAAACATCCTTTTCAAATCGGAGCAATCTGTTTGATTCTGGTTTAATGTTTGTTGATACCTCTGTGAAAGCAGAAGAAGAACGAATCAGCAAATATTGTTAACCACCAATATTATATTATAATCAGGCCCTCCTACTGACCATCAGACCAGTCCATACTACAACATACTATGAACATCAAAGGCAACCATTGTCCTTCTGCTACATTCTGAACATGTGATATCACAGATATATTTGTGCTTTTCTCATAATAGCAAGTGACAGGCAAAGTACTGGGGTGATTATTAAACTTTTGATGTAGAAGTCCCACTAAAAATGTGGACCTCTCTGACATGATATGTTTTATAACCAGTCAGTTCCTAGAAAGCATGTACTCTCTATATGACAAACTGAAAACTGAAATTTTCACTGAGACACTGAAGTGCAGAGTGTACACCAACCCTGTATGGAAGTAATATTGCTGAAATACAACAGAAATCTTAATTTGGACTTCCCATTCTTCTACACAGGGAGAGTGAGAGTATGATCAGGTGTTTCCTCTCAAAACCATTGGCAGGTGTGTGGGGCACAGCAAATAACCAATTAGGAATTTATGACATTAAACGGAGAATCAGATTATTAATCTTATCTGTGAAAACTTACATTGCACTAATATTACATTGATTTGAGTGTAAAATCGGAGACAAATCATATTTTTAAGATGAATTTATCCAACATTTCACAGGCAATGGATCTATAAAAAACACTCTTCTCCACTGCAGGTTACTTAAATGCACTCCCGGAGATGATTAAACACAAAGTCAGTCTACAACAAAAGCTGGACTCCAGCAGGCGATGTCCAACTAATTGTGAAAGGGGAATGTGGTAATTTGTGGACTTTACTGATGGCAGGTCAGGATAGTACACAATGTGACAACACATTAGCCAATCATGCAAATAGTGATACATAGCCAACATGCTCACATTAAAATAGAAGTGGACAATAATGGTGTAAAAACTTTGAAGTATATGAGTTTTTAGGAAATTTTTAAACATAAACATAAACTCAAATCCTGACAAAAGGTGCATTTCAATTTCCTCATTTTAACTAATGAAGGTAGTTACCATGCCATTATAACAGCATGCCTGTGTGTACTTTTCTGGCACACTGTAGCTTACAAGGAATATGAGAAAGAAGGGAACACTGACTTTGATCTGTTTACATTGTTGGTGGTTCTGACATAAGACTGCAGAAACATTCTGTCAATGTTTGGAGTTGTTTTACACTTCACCTTTAAGTACAAACACTGGTAACTAGATTTACCGTCAACAAACATTTCAGACATGCACCCAAGACAGATAACAAAATTATGGGAACCAAGAAATTCCCTTTTTTGTTTTTTTAACAAAGTCCAAAAATGTGGAATTTCCAGATCAAAAGTCAAAATCATGTTGCAAACAATGGATTGAGTTGACTTTGCCCCCTTTTCTGGTCCTATTTAAACAACCATCGAGGGCAGAGACACATTCAGAACCATCTGGCTTTTTGTTGTAGGCTTTTCAGAATGAGGGCTCTCGTGTTTCTCTTCCTTGTGGCGGCTGCAAACGCCAAGGTGTTCACACAGTGTGAAATTGCCAAGGTATTCAAAAATGCTGGAATGGATGGTTATCGTGGAAGAACGGGCACAATCTCCCTGGACGACTGTAAGTTGTTACAAACTCACAGCTGTAATGTCTCCCCACAGTTTGTGCACCTGATTTGGTGTAGGGAAAGGTGTGAAGGTTAAAGTGTGATGGAAAACAAAACAAATTTTTTAGGTAAACAATAATGCTATATTTGATGACAATGAAACAAGCTACACCAATATGCAGTCAAATGTGTTGTTTGTTTCAGAAATTATTTTTATAACTATAGATTACTCTTTTATTCTGAATTCTATATTTGCTTATCCTCAAAATCAAATCTCAGTATGGCCCATTATGGATTTTTTTATAACTGTTATGTGCTTGTGGTGAATATTTATGTGGTACCCAAAATTTCACTTGGAATTTCCTATCCATTAAACTAGTTGCACGTAAAAAAGGCTCCTTACCCTGGATGCTAAAATGCAACAGAAATTCACTCCAGAGGGGCTCCATTAAGTGGTACACAAAGCAGTCAGGACTTGGTTGCAAATTATTCCCCTGTAACATGGATGTGAGGAGTGGCTCCAGTGCTTTTATAATGACATCACTGTTCTTGCTCTCCTAGGGGTCTGCACGGCTTACCATGAGTCACGCTACAAAACCGATGCCTTTAACGACAGAAACAGGGATGGTACGAAGGACTACGGCATCTTCCAGATCAACAACCACTGGTGGTGCACCGATGGCCACCCGTCTCACAATGGCTGCAAAATCTCGTGCTCCAGTAAGTGGGGGTGGGGGGGAGCGAGTGGTGTGGGGAGAGTATGGGAAGGTGGAGGAGTGGGTAGAAAACAGCTGAGGGGTGCAGGTGACAAAACAGAAATACAGTAGCAATCGCCAACAAAGCTGTTGAGTCATATCTCCCTGTGTGCATCCCCATGTCCCCCCGCCCCCTGTGTAGCTTTGACAGTCTTTCTCATACCCAGCTGAAATGTGCTTGTATAAGTTTTTTGTCTCAAACCTCCCTCTTGTGGAAACCTCGATTTTTGTTCCAATATGCCTTGTGATTCTGTGTCTTAGGATGTTTAGATTTCCATAGTAAAGTGTGTGTGTTCATTCTTCTGTGTCAGTGTGGGCTGTGACCTTTGACCAGGCTCAAAGTGATACCAATGTGCAGGAACAGTTCATTCAGGCCTGTTAATTTGCCCTGTTTAAGGCTCACTTCAATGCCCTTCTTCATCTGAAGATGCATGTTCAACAACACCCAATTATATAGATGTCTTTGTATAACCATAGACTCCAGGTATAAGTTACTCTCCAGAGGGCACCCCTGGCAGAGCTGTGGTTTACAACTTTGTGTGCTGTAGCTCTCCATGCTGCATGGTCATTATACAGCCTTACAGACCTAAATAGAGTGTGGGCCTATTTTTGCCATGAAACTCGTAAATGGTGCCCTAGGGTTAGTGTTGTATTTACTTGTTTTTGTCTTCTTAACAATATACATAGATGATATATCATATATGTCAGTCCATAATTTTTAGGTACTTTTTAGAGGGCATTACATTTCCAGTTCAATACTCAGTTCGAACTGGGATTCAGTCTTCCAGCTCTAGTGTACATGAAACAATGGTCCGCCCTGCTTTACATGTGTATATCATTATATGTTTCCCTTTACACACTGTACTCTGACAGACTACACCCTTCTTTCTTTTTTCTTTAGGCCTGCTGAATGATGACATCAGTGATGACATCAGATGTGCCAAGCAGGTTGCCAGGGAACAAGGGATCGTAGCTTGGTAAAAATAAGTGGTGGCTATACAAGCACATATGTCCTCAGTACTTTGTCCCTTGGTACTAAGCAGTCCACCAGATTAGTTGCATAGCCATCTCATTTGGAGAACAGCAGTACATGCTCAGCTGGCGCAAGCAGACTGTAGGAAAAATGCAGATACCCAACCAACCAAAGGAACTGGCAATGCACAACCTCCAACAATATGCTGTAAACATAAAACCCATTCTATGTCAGTATGAAGTGCATATCTTACATTAGTACATTATCACTTTCACTAATATAACTGATTGAAATTGGTGGATTGGGCATCTTTACTGTGTCATGTCATTGTAAAAAAAATTCAAAAACATTATGAAGGAGAATTTACCATGCTATTGTCATCTATTTGTAAGTGTACTGCGTTACCCTGATAGCTGTAATATTTCTCTTCAGGAATGGCTGGAAGGATTTCTGCAAAGGAAAGGATATCAGTCATTTCACCAGGGACTGTGGACTGTGAGATAGATGCTTGGAGGAAATTTTCCCTTCCTCTTCTCAGATTCAACATACAAGCTGAGCTTTAATAAAGACCCCCTTTGCATTTACACACTGGTGTGTTTTAAATGGCTACCACTTTCTTTCTCTGGTATGGCTAAGATAATAATGAGTGAGAAAAAGAAAAAATGTTTACCTGAATCTTTCTGGGCAGTGAATGTGAGCAGACTGTTGAAAGGTCACACAGTGCTATACATTAGAAGTGGCAAAATAGCAGGTGTTATACCACACCCGGTCTTGTATGATAAATTGAAAACAAAATCAGTTGCAATGTAATGCTGAATTCAGGGGAAGATGATCATGACAGGGATCGTAAAAAATCATAACTTTCCCTCTACTTACATTAAGTAAACACATTAGAGGCCTATACTCTGATATATAATACAGGATTCAATGTAAATACAAACAAAACAGAGCTAAGTGAAGGCAGACTAGGAACAATCTCAAATCTCATTGGACTTAGCACTAACTGGACAACTCACCTAACACTTCTCAAGACAACTCATCCTATATTTATCGTTGGATGAGTCCATAAATCCATGTCATATATAGGCAGTAGATTAATTTAATTTTCTCCCTTATTAAATAGTTATATTCTGATTATATATAACTCCTGATTATATAATAGGGTTTGATTGTCTGATTTTCCACTTACTACTAAAATATCAATTTCAAAAGATAATTTACTTGCAGATCAAACAACTTTATATGTTGAATTCTGAGATGGCGAAGTGGTTGGACAAAAACGATGATGAGCCCGAGGATTCAGTGTTGGGCCAGGGGACCAAACATGTAAATACTGATTTGGCATAAAATATATACATTCAACAGGTCTGTAGGCTTGGACTGTAAAGTATTGAGGGTGTTTTATGAAGCTCAAATTCTGACGGTGTTATTGGCAGAGAAGGCACGGAAGGGTTTTCTTCCCCATCTTGTCTTTGGAATAAGCCAAAAATAGCATTTCAGACCTCCAGTATGATGGCACCCATAGGCTCTGGTTTGAGGAATGACATCAGGAGATAAATGAGGAACTATTTAGTTGAACTATTCACCTTAATGTCCTGAGTATTAACTAACTCAGAGTATACTGTAAGGGTTATGGCAAAGAGGAAGAGGCTGTGGTCCTCCAGGAGGGTGGACATGGTTGGTGTAGGACCTGAAAGGTGTTCAGCTTCTGGATTGAGCAGCCATGGTACATGGGAGACTAATCCCTCCAGCACTGAGGAACATCATTGTAATTTTGACATGCTGTAAGGGAGCCCGTCACCCTCTGCATGTCAAAGCCAATGGAGCTCATTAAAGGACCATGCTGCCTGTGTAAGTCCCATTATTCTGTAACAGAAATGTGGACGCCCAAGGGTGAGTTGGGTAAGCAGTTGTTTTGTACCCAAAATGCCATATCTAAATGGGTACCTAGATCTTCAGTCAAATGTTCAGGTGGATAGGTTGTATCACTAATGTCAATGTTGCTCGTAGAAAAAGCCAAATCTTTGCTCTCTAGCTTTCAAAGTGACCGTCCTATCTCAATGAAGGAGGGTGAGAGAACCATGTTTTGCTCTGCAATGACAAATGAGGATTCAAAGCTGAAATAAGCAAACTTTGAAATAATTTGCTACATAGTATAAAAGATCTTTTCTCTGCATGTGTCTATGTCTTTTAGTTGACTTCTGATATAATTAATTGTACTATAATGATGTTTAGTGAAGTGTGAAAACAAAAATCAGATATCTGTATTATATTGCGTTGGTGGATCATATCACATGGGAATAATTCACAAAATTATTTGACCTGGTGTACAAAACAATCCTGCTAGAGAAATAGCTTCCTTGAATGACGTTTCTTGCACCTGCATGTAGGTTCTGAAGTAAAGTGCTCCCCTACTGCTGACCATGATAAAGACTATCACTGTGAGAATTAGGTGTACCTTTTTGTTGTCAAATACAGGTTAATCTGTCTGAATCACAGTGTCTCTGCCACTCTTCCTTCTCTGAATTATTCTCTGACCTTTATGTCATCCATGTGCAAAGAATGCCGTGGGTGATATTTCCCTGCCATTGCCTGGCTAAAACAGTACAGACTCAACTGGGAAATCCTTTGTAAATTTTTTATAAGAGGCGCAGGCAAAACTTGGCTCTTTAGCTGAGTGATATTCATTGACAAATTTCCCTCAAAATATTTCTAAGTCACATGAGAACAGTTAACCCTGCTAGCTCAAAGTGAAAACCAAAAATGAAGGTGGTGCAATTATTAAATCACTCTTTGGGTGTAAAGGAAATCCACACATTGGCCTACTATCTTATTAATTTAATATAACAAAACACCTCTATCAATTTGTTGAGAACAGAAGAGATGTAGCAGGAGGATGGAGAAATGAAGGAATTAATCCAGATCTGTTAACTGAAATGAACTATAGCTTTTGAATCATTATTACTATGATTGTGCCTTCAGGCAGCTCTGCTCCTAAACATGAGTAGTTCCATGAGATCCATGAGATCCATGAGAAGGCATCATGACAAAGCCTTATCAGAAGACAACCAGGGGAGACTCAACAGCAATGCTACACATAAGTGAGACTCACTGTTTTCAGTTTTTACTGATTTTCCATGAAAAATTCTCACATTAAATAATTGCACATACTGCAGTCTGTGATTGGGATCTGTTGTATGTAGTGGTGGTATCTCCTGGTGACCCGACGTAAATTAGACTGACAACGTCTCTCCCACTGTCTGTGTCAGAGACACAGAGAAATAAACCTTTTCCACACTGTGCTCTCCCAGGGGGCCCTCCAGACTGGTCAGAGCTCTGATCACTCTGCAGTCTGCAGGCTCAGTCTCTGTAGACATCACTCACCCTGTAATACTCACTGTGAATGCTTTTGTTTTCTCTGCACACAGTGCTAAATGATAGCTTCACAGAGAGCAATGAATGTGGTTGTGGGATCCATCTGGACCTGCACATCTCGGTCCTGCACATCTCTGGATAAATGTGTGTCAGAGCTCACAAGTCATGATTTTTCAAGGCCCAGTTAAATGAATCGGCTCCTAACAAATACTCTGTCCCCAGTTTGCCCCTACCTCTCCCTGTTTGCTGCAGTGGTGTTCATTACAATGAATAAATGCTTTTGAACACTATATACATGCTGTAGCCTGAAACATTAGCATTACTGCATGGTATTTTGTACAAATTTCATCAACCAGCAGTAAGGAAAATTAAATCACAATGGATGGTTGTTTTTCACCTAGAAATTCCATCAGCATGGAAAATGAAAAAGAACAACACTTCCACTACAGTATAGTTAACTCTTCCAATACTGAAATATTAGTATTAAAAAGGTTATACTGTAACGGAGTGCTCTCCTTTTTCCTTCACATTGTATGCAACAGACCCTCTGTAAAAGCTGTTACCATGGCAATTCATTTTGTCCTTGTTTGGAGTCTTCATTCTACAATTGTTCATTTTTGTGAAGGGTATGTACCGTAGCTCACAGTTTACTTTATGGAGCTTATCCTTGCGCTCAAATAAAAAGAGAAAAAGAGAAAAAAAAACCCTGAACCAATGTACTTAGGTTAAGGTCTGTTCCGTTTATATTTTACTTTGAATTGCATTTCCTAAATACATTGGTCAATTTGTGGAAACACAATCATGCACTATCAGGAACCTTGTGAAATTTTGTGTCCAAAAACTTGAAAAATATTTTAGGCAGAGTGTTCCTGTTCTTCAGTGGGTTGCTTCAGTGCAGTGTTTGCGACAAAGCAGAATCTTCTTCTTAGATTTGACATTTTTGGTATTTTACTGACTTGAGTTACAATCCCTCTGCTCTACCCCTACATTATGAGGAAAAGCAAAGAGATTGCATGACAGGCAAGAGATGACAGGGTCCAGAGAGCAAGTGCTCAGTTTGTGAGACAGAAATATGTGTGCTTACAGTGA
This sequence comes from Albula goreensis, assembly GCA_022829145.1. Taxonomy (NCBI): domain Eukaryota; kingdom Metazoa; phylum Chordata; class Actinopteri; order Albuliformes; family Albulidae; genus Albula; species Albula goreensis. Next base: position 59,308,183 of record CM040741.1, on the reverse strand, counting down.
GGACCCTCACAGAGCTTTATATTACAACAAACCTGAACCAAGTATGACAGCATTGTCACTGTGGACAAGCAAAGACCACTGAAGGATCACACTCTCACCACCTTATTCCAGACAGCCACTGTAAATCCTACCCTGCCTGAGCAGCAGGGACTTGTGAACAGTGAAATACAGCCTACGACAGTGAAAATGAATAGTAGTTGTAACACTTTAAAGAGCCCCTTTATAGGAAATGGGATACTCCAGGTCTCTATGCAAACAGGTCAATAACCATGAACAAAGTGTCTTGCTCGAGTCAAGTGATCCCTCCGAAAATATAGAGCTATTGATCCCTTTAACCACTCTCTGTCACTTCTTGAAAATATGGCAAGAGAAGATGAAAACACTACTCAAGTACCATTTATCCTCCGGTGACTCTGGTCAGATTAAATACAGTTTCAAAATCAAGTTTAAATCATGCTAGTTAGCACTAGAGACTTACAGCACTGAGTATGGAAAGGCAGTGAAGAGGTACGGTTAACAGGACGGTGTAGCTGTAAATCATACTAGATCCTACATGCTTAGAGTTGAAAATACTTTCATTTAGAGTCTTTCTTAAAATAATTGTTTAGATTTTGTGAGCACACTTCAAATATATGGGCACAGCATTGGGATGATGGATTGGGGATGATCAGCACTTCGTTGCACAGGTGTATAGTACCTTGTTACATTGTGTCTTGCTACCTTGTCTTGCCCAGCACCTTAAAAAACTATAGGGGGAACACATGGCTACAGTCACTGACAGCTGCTGGAAATTAACCCTTGTCACAAGCACCTAGCAAAGGTACAATATTTGCATGACTCTCATGATGTGAACACTGTTGACATCATTGATTCAGCAGGCATGGGAATATTGTTTTATTTGAGTCAGCCTCCAATTATGGACAGTTAATTACTAGGGCAATACTTGATTAAAAGTAAAAATGCTTTAAAGAAAATGAAACACAATGTGTATTAGGATCATTATAATGACAGAGTTTTTAATAATTGAATTAGCTGTGAGTGATGCAACCACACACTGCAGGGGGAACATAAATGTCCCATGTGCAGTGCCAAGACTTAATAAAACCAGGCTGTAGCTTTAAAAGATGTACCTTTAATCTAGTACAACCTGTCCTATGAAGCCCAGGTAATAGCTTCTCCAAAATGCATTCCCTCTCTCCCTTTTAAAACAGTTTCTCGATTCTATTGCAAAGCTTTGTTTTCTTTTCTCTCCATTACTTGAAAAGACAAAGCCCGATAAAACTACCTGGAAACATGACGGGAATAGCTGAGCAAGAGCAGGGAGAGGGAGTGAGTAATCCTCTAAGACAATACACGACCAAGATGACAAATGGGTTTGCCTCGGTGGGTTTTGGAGCATATTTTCCGCGTTCGCTCTGTGACTCACGGTGAGTCAGGCGGAGGAGCGCGGTGCTGATGCGGCACGACGCCGAGCCGGCTTCTCCCCCAGCTTGTTGCGCTCCAGCAGATAATTGTCTGCTGCTCTCCATCCGTTATAACCACATCCAACAGCCACAGACAGAAGTAGTGGGTGTTCGGAGGGTGGTATCACGCTCTCTGCAATGCTAATGACAGGCACGCTGCTTCCAACGGCTAATCACGCCAGAACTGTTCTGTCTCTGGTTTCTTTTCTCTTAATTGAACACTAGAAATTTTGGATGATACATGTACCTGCGCGTGTTTAGTGACCCTTCAAATCGCACTTGCCATATGGTTAAGGCTGTTGATGGTAATCCAATTAAAAATAAAGAGCAGCTGTGGAACCAGCTGAGGCGTACATCAAACATCTGCAAGCTCCTTTGAAGAACTAGTTAAAATGTGTATTTGTGGTTGCCAGATTCTTTCTCAGGTGGTGAAATAATTTAAGTTTGTGTTACTTCATCGACAAAGACTGAGTCTGAGCTTGTGGATTAGTAGTAAGTGTTGCACTAGTAATTTGATATCCAAGGACTCTGTACATTCAGTTTTTTCAACAATCAGTGAGTCACTGGAGGGAAAAAAGACTGCAGCCAAGCTCTATGAATGAGATGTCAAAGATGGCCAATTAAGTAAACAGACTGATGGGAAAAAAGTATCTTTTATCTGACTCAAGTCTTAGCTTGACTCAGGGGTGCAGTCTCACTCAGCGCTGTGTTTGCGTTGAGAGCCAGGTGTGTATTTATATCTCACCTTTATGGGAGTTATATATGGAACGGCGAGGAGCTTTGCTTCATTATTTCTGTCCTAGGCTGCAGTAATTGTGTGTGGAGGAGGGTAATTGGGGATCTGTTCCACAGCCCTGACCATTTTGTCTCTCAGAACCCAATTTGAGAAGGCAGAGCAGGGCTGCTGGCTAGGCTTTTACCCACCTTCACTTTCCCCAGGTTGCACAGCAGATAGCACTTAACATGCGCATCTGGTAAAGTTAAAGGATTACCTCCATTTAAAAGGATCTCAAACTTCAACATATTAAAAAGGGTTGCCTCTCCTGAAGTTATGTTTCTTGAACAATAAAAATGGATATCTTTTGTGAAGGATCTTCATATTTTATCTACACATGTCTGCATATCTTAATGCTTATGCTTTGTTCCTGCTTGAAAAAAAATCTCATACAACTGATCAGTACTATGGTACTGGTATTATCAACTGCTTTAAATGATCTAACAATTATCCATCAGAAATCATAGTTTGAGAGTAGCTGAAGATTTGTAGTTTCAGTCTTAAAATGGATCAATAGTAGCCTCTTGGTGGCTCACGCACAAAACCATGTGTTTGGGAAGCAGGTGTGAGCACTGCATCTGGGTGTTTGAGTCCCAACCGTGTCATTACTGGCTATGTCCAGAGATCCACATTAGCAAGACAACACATTAGCGAGGCCCAGCCTCACCGGGGAAAGATGCGGGCTACGATGTCTAAGTTTCATTAGTATCATTGCTCTCTAGTGGCCACTCCTCATAGACCAGACGGCTGTGTAAGCATGAATCAAATATATGCTGACTTTGTCATCCTCTGGCATGCTAGGCAGCATATAATCGCCAGTACATCTGCAGTGTGGGAAATGAGCAAACAATGCTTTTTTATTCAAAATGGGGACATTGGGCTATATTTTAACAGACTTGGCACATAACACAAATGCCTAAATTGCACGTCCAAATGTATGTTTGATACTTTCACAACAGGATTTGGAAATTGGTTTATTTAGCTGTTAGTGCATGTTGCAGTAAGCCAGTCAGAGTGTCATCTCCTTTCCCAAGTCAACTCCCTTCATTCGCACTATAGCTAATGTGCCTTGGTACAGGCTTCCCTAGCAATATCCAATGTCAACCAAGGAAAATGAACCTACTACAGACATGTTTTTTTAAAATGTATTTTTATACATTCTCCATGCAATGGCAGCTTTGTATTTGTCAATATTCTTTTGCATAGGCAGTCACATAGCTTCCACAGAACATTAGATTGGGCTTCTGTTGAGCCACTGTTCTCTTTTATGTACTTTTAGTCATAAATTTGAGGACTCAACTTTACTGAAATATTGTATCCCTGGAACCCAGGTACCATCTCTACTCAGCTCAAAACATCTTTTTAAACCTTTCCCAATTATTTTATGTTTGGCCAGTAACAAGAATGGATATGGCTCTATAGATGTTTGGTCCTGTGCTGTATTGATATACAAGGGCCAAGTCATTGTTGATCAACCTGTAGGTCTCGACCAGTAGCTCATTATGTGGTGGCCTGGACTTCTGTGTCTTTGGGATCAAAAGCTTCAAAAGGCTACACCTGTAGTATGAGAGCTAATGAACTGCTTGGATTGCTCTCCACAGAGCCGCATGTGCCAAATGTTCTGTTCCCTTTGAAGTAGATTGATTGTTAACAGGCCGTCCTTCTCCTCTGTATCCTGTATGTTCTTAGTTGGATTAATGATGGCATCGCACAAACTATTGTACCTGGACTGATCACACAGTTCACAGAGCAAAAATACAGAGAAGATACCAGCTGTTGATTCAAATTCAAATCATGATGTATTAGTACAATAGCCAATCAGGGTTAGTTCGCTGGTTCATCATCAAACAGTTCGATGTTTCACTATTCATGTAAATTTTCCTTTTGTGCGATCTCATATTTAAGTCCAATTTATCTTCTATACCAGTTAAATGGCACCATTAGAATGCAAATTGGAGGGAAGAATAAAAGTAGAATTGTCTCATCTCTAGAAAAATGGATACAGGTACCCAGGGGGAGGATAATTTAACGAATATAATTTGTTACATTTGTAGTGTAATGTATGTGTTTATGCAGGTCTGGGGTGTGTAGGATATGGGCTTGTGCCTGGTACAGTATAACTTTTGTTTTAAATGTTCCCAGCTGACAAAACCACTCACTCTGCTGTAACCAATATTCCAGGAAGGCACAATTTTTGCTCTGCCAACTGTGCTATGTTTGGGTATTTTTGTGGGGCCAGTCGACTTCCTCCACAAAGGGGATCTTGATCCGCTGTTAGATGCATATTTTTTTGCATATATTGTTACCTCCACTTGCAGAATTGAATATAAAGTTGTATTTGTCTCCCCATCCTGGTATTTTTTCACTCAAGTTGTCCTCCATGGCTGAGGGTGCAGTTCTGTTTTCTTACAGGCGTCATTCTAATGGTCCTGGCCTGGATCAACCTCTTCTTTCCCTGCCTTTACCCACTCAGACAAGTGACATCTCCTCCAGTACTTTGCCATTTATGCCTTTCCACTTCTTTCCACTGTTACATCTGATGAATTAATCTATGAAATCCAGGGTCGGGGTAACTTGTCAAATTCAAAAGCATAAATGCTTTGTCCTGGCTGCAGTGTTTCTTCAGATGTTATTTTGGTTCTCATCTCGTTCACTGCTGGTAATTCATGTGGGAGAGGCTTGCAGACCTGAGAAAGAGAATGGGCAGCAGGGGCATTACAGCAGATGTGGTCACATATCTGTCCATTGATTAAGCCTCTACACTACATGGCTTAAGAACCTTGGCTTGTTGTGCAGTGAGAACAGCAGTGATTACTAACAACGTTTCACTTCCAATAGCCAGGTACAAAGGATATTCATCTACTTTTTAAAGGACAGTTAAAGCTTGCTGTACTTTTTTTGCAACTGTATCATTGAAAGACTATACTTTTGGTACAGGTATAAAATGGGTATAGGTAATCTGTGATGTATTAAATTTTGTTCCACTTGCTATAGCCAGGGTTGTTTATTCAGCAAACTCTACTTGTCATGACACTGACTGGCTTGCTTGATAAAGTCTGTAATGTAAAATTTAAAATATGAGATCAGCATGTTATTCATTTGAGAGCCCTTTTGTTGCTGTTGTTTTGAGTGTATCAGGCTTCATTCAGATTTATACTAACATGCCATTTCTCAGGACTCGAGGTTCATACTTCAGTCGTGTAATAGTATGACCTATTGGCAGTGAGATGCACATAATGCAAATAACCTTTAATGGATAATTGATATGTTGCCAGGGGACCCTGCCATTGTGCACAAATATTAATTTTCACATTCTGATAGCAGAATGGCTAATTTTTAGCATCATCTTGCATGTTTGAGCATGGTCTTCTCAGTGGTAAAAGCAATTTCTTTCACTGGAAGCAACAATGCATATAATTAAGATAACATGGAAGAAGTAGTAGCTTCTTTGGAGGAAAACCGATATTTGTTTATTGCACAGAAGTACTTCCCAACTTTATAATATCAGATTCCTCTGGCGTAGAGCTATTAAATATTTAAGTCTATTAGAACAAACACATAATCGACAATTACCTGTGGTGAAGAATGTAGTTTCTTGATGTGTTCAGTTGCATTGGGCATTTCTTGTTTTCATTTTTACATTTTGTCATGGTTTTCAAGTCACTAGATTTAAAAGTTTGAACAAACTGTATTTTATGGAATTTATGAATTGTAAACAGATACATTTTACAGATTTGTTCTATAGAAGTAAAATTAATTTAAAGAAGTCAAAACACTCAGGAAAATCTTGCATGTCCATTATTACAAGATTGAAAAATGTGGGAATTTGAACATTTTATGTGCAAACACATGATTAGTATTTACATTGTAACAAATTATTCGTCCTTAGTTTTATATTGTGTGAGAGGTATTTTAGCATCCTTACTGGATTGTGTTCTGCTCTGTGTTAACAATTAAAAGTCTGGAAAGTGGTTACAGAACACACTGTTCATTTGTAAATCTGCGCAGGAGGTGATAATCTATGGTGATAATCTATGCCCTTAATGCGGCGCAGATAACCTCTTTATTCAGTATCTTAAGAGAAGATGCCAGCATGAGCTCAGAGATAACATCCAATGACATATCGGTGACATGGTCCTGGTAGCATTTCTCAATATATGCTGCTTTGTAAGAAAACAGTGTTATGAAAAGGACTACCCACATGAGGTCCTGGCTGGAATTATCTTTATAAAGAGCCATACCCTTCCACTGAGGCTCATTGAGTAACTGGGATGACAATGGCATCTGGATGGGAGGAATGTATCACCCCTAAAGTGTGATAGCTTGTGTTCCATTACCTCTTTCTTGATACATACCATCTTTTTGTCATTGGCATTTCTGGCTATTTTAAGGATGATATCACACCAGGAGAAACTGCATCAACAGAAAATGCGCCCCCAGTGACAGAGGAATAAAAAGACCCAGCAGTATGAAAGGAATGCCACTTGCAATTCACAGTGATTTTTCTCCAAGCAATATCTTAAAATGGTACATGTTTTTCAAGTGCATGAAAATTGACTGAAATGTCAACTATTTGTACTTTCAAAGGGGATGTGTGTGATGCTACTGGGTCACCATTGTTGATTTCCCCTTAGAAAGTGAACAGGTTGAATAGATAATTATATCACTCAGATTCAAGAGCAGCTACCCTGTAGAATTGTCTTTTTCTTTGATGTTCGTTATACATTCTCATTGGTTTCGGTATTATTGAGAACAATGGTAGAGTACTGTAGTAGAGACCACCTTTTAAGAATCAGCTTTCTTCATATCATACTTTGCCATATGAGGTTTGACATCAGCATATAATGCATTATTAAAAGCATGCAAGAATTATTGCCCATGATCTCATTCCACCTTATGTCCATGTGTAAAAACAACAAGCTTCAAATCCCAGAATAATCCCAGAAAGTTAGGATTATAAATTCTTAGGTTTCTTACAATTCCTTCTAACATTATTTTCTCAAAGAAACATTGTGGTCTTAAAGAAAGAATTTGAACTGTGAGTGGTTATCAATGTTAATTTTATTCTCAAAGCTTGCAATATTCAATGAATCAAGAATTCCAATACTTGAAGTACGAAGTTTCTCGAACTGTTATTGATTTTAAGATAGGGACATGCATTTGTGGAGATTATCAGTACGTTTGTGGGTTAAGACTGATTTTTTTTCTGTAACCATGCACTGGACATGTTTTCAGCATGCTCTAAGACAGTGTACCTGTGTCTTATGTTCTAAGACTGTTTTGTTTTTGTCATGTTATCCTGTGAGGCAGAAAAACAGCAGACACAATTTTATAGTAGTTAGAAACATGAACTGATAAATTAATATTTTGTAGGACTGATGTATTCATTTTTCATTTTCATTTATATTTCTCATTACTTTTTAAACTACACTTTAATACATTTTAAAATTTTAATATATTCATAATTCCAACTAAATCTAATGAGTTTAATTATAAGCATATGAAATCTAGTGACTGAAGCAATCTCAATTTAAAGTGCAAAGACAGTCCTTCTTTAAACATAGAATATTAATAAATAAAGATAAAAATTCTATGATACGACAGCCCTATAAGAGTCATGTACAGGTACTGACTGCACATCAGGGAACACGGTGAGACCGCTTACCTTTGACTTCTCTTCATTTCTCTTTTTGGTTATATATGGGTATGGTGAGGGTAAGTTAAAATTTAGTATGCTAAGTCAACCCTTCCATTTGTAATTAGCTGTGCAACTAAAATCCCTGAAATGACATAGCTGCAGTAATAATAATAGGTGTGTGAATAATGTCAGGGTATTTGTGAAATATTGCAATATTAACATGCTTTCTGCTAGCAGGTCAATGTTTTAAAAATGTAAGTTTTGCTTGCGGACCTGACATCTGGGTTTGATAGTTCAGGTACAGGAAAGAACCTGTCTGGTTTTTTGGGGGTGAAGCAGCAGGTCGGTGTAGTTTATTCAGGTTTTCCCAATGATGCAATGGATATGTAAGAGTGCACATATGGCAACACATTTTTTTCTCACAGGCCTGTATAGCACAGGATGCAGCTGGAGTCTGGACAATATGAAACAACAGCAAATAATGAGGCACCAGCCTATGGCTCTGTGTAGATATCCAGGTACAGCTCTGGATTCAATGAAATTACCCCCGTGTTAATTTACAGTGAGAGAGTGATATCAAGGCAATAATACATTCAATGTGTCATGATATGATCAATCTGTTAGACGAAACTAACGAGATAATCCAAAACAAAACAGCAGGTGATCAGGTGAGTGAAACAAATTAGCACAAACATAAAATTTGTATGTTTTTAAATGATGTAATTTGGCCAGTGAACCTGTACTGTAACGGATTGTATAAATAGCTAAAGCACTGGCCAGGCAGAGAGAGTTTCATTCTGCTTGGCATTATGGCATCATTATGCAATATAGACTGCTTGAGCCGATCATACACCTGTGCCAGCTGTGCCACTTGTGGTACCCTCTGGCCGGCTAGGTGAACAGCCTAGTTCATGGATAGGAGTGAATCAGAATACATATTCTGAAATGTTTGAAAGCTGTTTCAAAACCAATGACAGGCCAACTGTTTCATGACACTGAGGTATCTGTCACAGTTAAACAAACGCTTCAGAAGATTTATTTAAATGATAGCTTTAGTGGTTTTATTTGTTTTAGCCCATGATATCATTTGATAGCATTGAATTGCAACTCCAGATTTCCCAGAGATGGTTCTTCAGACAGAGGTTAATGATTGTTATTCACACTTGAAAGATCAGCTGACACACTCAGATATTGAGGGCAGACGTTGTTGACCAAGGATGGAATTTGTTCTTCTCAAACAACAGCAGCACACAATCAAACAACAGCGCTCAAAAGGAAACCAAATCTTCGGGCGCAAAAATCGATATTACATTTGAGCCACTGTCCATCTTGTCTTCTGTTAAAAGTATGTTCAGTCACACGAAGGAGATTGTTTAACAGAAGCCTTTCAGTGCTTGAAAGGGTAAATCGGGTATTTGCGCTCTGTTTGCAGTAGTTGCTGCTCAGATTCATCGTTGTACTGAAGGGAACATTGTACTGAAGGGAACTTCCTGTTTACTTCTAGAGCGTGCCCACATGACCCTCCCCCCCAAACATCAACTAGCAAAAATTAGATGTCAGAGCTAAGGTAAATAAAACAAATGCTCAATGTATCCTTCCAGGAGTGAACACACTTTAAAAAAAGTCTTTTCATTTTCCATCTATTTCAATCAGATAAAAGGCCTAGTATCTCTTTGCCTGGCAATTATTTTTTGACACACTTTCTTCTTATTTCACAAAGACACTCTCCCTGCCAGGGGAATGGCATCATCAACAGAGTATTTGTTTTCATTCCTTGCCAGTGAAAGATCAACTGTCTCTCTCCCCTGCCTGAACTGCAATTTTTAAATTGTTTTATTAATTATGAATTCAGATACAGTTTGTGGTGCAGATTGTCATTTTTATTCAGAATTATTTTGGTTAAAATTCCCTCTCTACAGCTGCAATGTTAAGTACATCGCAGTAGAGGAAATGATATCCCCTGCTGCTGTTGTGCACTTGGCGGCACTGATATTTGTCAGAGATGTCTGGTGGAGCTCCGCCCTCCTCACCCAGCCTGACCCAAACGTGATCTGGTTATTGCTAGAATTAGTCTAACCAACTCTCAGAAGCTGTTAAGTGTGAATGATCACCAATGGTAGCTACACATTCAAATATTTGTACATTTTTTGTATGTATTACGTTGTGAATTCCAGTTAATGTTGTAAACATTTACTACATTAGACTTCCAGGCTCATGAGAAAGTAAATTATAATAGCCCCCTTTCTTTAGTGTGCCTGACGCTGTCATTTCCCCTCCCCTCTGTTTCCATAATTCAATAGGAAGTGAGTCTGCACAATGTCACCCTGCGCACAGCGTATCGGTAATTCATACTCTGGCATGAGGGCTGTGACAGGACATAATAGAGCTAATGGAAAATGGGACCCTGCACTCTACATGAATATTCATTTAATACCCTTCTATCTTTCTTTGAAGTGCATGTAAAATAGAACGTCCGGCGGACAATTAATTCTTAAAACAATCATTCCTTAACAACCAATGCTTATTATCATCCAGTCACATGCCCTGCTCACATGTGACTCACCGTAATATTAATAATGGTGCACCCACACACACATTGTACTTCCCGCACTGTTTTTTCTTGCTGTGAGGAGATATTGTTAAACTTTGACTCAAAAATACATATACGCATAGCACTTAATCTTAATGATGACTCATGAATGATGGTTTCTGATAATTTAATCTGTTTTGTTCAGCTTTCATTCATGAAATATACCAAAATGTAACTTTCTTATCACCATAACAGTGTGCGTCATGTAGTTTGTAAATATTGTCTGCACCCAGCAGCATACAAAAGCTTTGAAGCATTATTATAGTGTTTGTTTAAGAGGAAAGAGCTGAGAATCCAGCATTCATTTGGCACCTATCAGAAAGACCACTGTTCAGAGCTTTGCGTGACTGTCAGGGTGTTTATTAGCAGGCGGCTGAGAAGAGTTTTAGACAGGCAGGTAGTAAATTGCACGGCTGTATCGCAGAGAGATCGGAGAGCGTCTTCAATATCCGCGACATGCTCCTTAAAATTCAGTGCCTGCGACGGTGGATGGGGAAAGAGAGGATCCGGCGCGACCACCGCATCCGTGTCCATTTTCATTAGACCGTCTCCCATCTTGGAAAGTCACTGAGAGATGAAGCACCCGTCCCTGGGCCTATTAGAGCTTAAGTAGCGACGCTTTATTAGATTTAGACAAGATTCCATAAATTACTGTGTGTGACTCAGTCTGCTTTATTATGGCGAAAGCTCTTTTGCAGAGGGAATCTTTCAGACACTATGCAGTATAAGGCTATTGATAGAACTCCTCTTTTCTCCTTTGTAAAGTATATCTTGGCTTCAGAGTTTTGACCCAAAATTGCGCATATTTATGGTAAGCTATGACAATATTTTTGTAATGTAGAATAAATTATGGATCAGTTATTTTCTGGTATTGATTAATTTGACGATGCTTTCAGCAAATCAAATTCTGAGAGTAGATCTCTCATTAATTATTTTTGTTTCTATTATGTGAAATTTATACAAATATTGTTATCTTGCTTCCTATAAGTTAAAATAAAATGCAAGTTTTATTGTAATAAAGTGAAAAAGTTTTAACCAGTATGAGATTTTTACACAAGTTTGAAAGAGTGACTGTATCTCATTAACATTTCAGTGGGAGCAGAAGTAAACCAGACAAAGCACCAGAGACTTTCTGTGAGGCTGCAATGTCAAGCCGGATGTCTGTGAGGCCCCCTTTGAGGTTCAGGTGATGTCTGACGCTAACCTGCGACCATGCACCCATCATAGTATTGTCCCTCAGTTGCCATGGCTACCAAACACAGCGTGTGCTATGAGAAATATCACAATGGATTTTAGGTCTCCAATGGTTTTTTTTTTCTTCTTTTTTTAGCCTGGCCATAAAATGTCAGTCAGACACAGCCCTGCTCTTAGCCAATAGGGGCAGGTATGACATCACACCCGTGAATGAACATGATGAATGAGTGAAGGGTCAGCAGTCTGACTAACAAAACTTTGCCTCACACTCTCTCGACTTATTGTGAAAGAGGATGTTAGACATTTCAGCATCAGCTTTCGCTCCATGAAATCCCTGTTCATTTCAAAATTCATTTTTCACCCCCCTTGCCTTTGTCTTCCTGTTGATCCATCGAACTGAAAAAGTTGCTCTGCCCGATCTCCGAACAACATCCAAACTCCATCAAAAACAGAATCAATTCCCTTCGGCCCTTCAGCACTTCTCCTCCTCCACATTATGAAGGAAGACAGGCAAGATTTCCTCCAGCTTGTTTGATCACCATCTATAAGACCCAAAGAGGAGATATGTTCCCTGTATAAGAAAAAAACACGCTTGCAGTGTAGAAGATGGGTAATGTGATTATAGTTGCAAGCACATAGTTTGATGCATTATTCATCTGAGTAAGCTGAGAGAGGCAGGTCGAGTCCCGGGCCCTCTGGAGTATCTCACACATCTGTAGGAGACACTTATCTATCCCTACCTCTGCCCAGCACAAAAAAAGCAATTAACATCAATGTCAGAATCCATCTATTATCATCCAGACTAATATAAGATGACAAATTATAGAGCACTTGGCACAGTGTGGCACCGAACCGCCCCAGCAGCCCACATCCTGTCCCTCACTGGCGACTGTACGCGCAGTACTGTGAGTGCTTGTTAAACAGACTGAAAACCTCAGCCTCCTCTCTGCAGTGTGTTAATAACCAGGAATTAAGCCATGAAAATGCCCCTCACAGGTCACTGGAAGATTACACGGTCCCAGAATCCACAAATCGATCCACTCAAAGTAAAGGATAAATCTTCCGAACTCTGTAAAATAAACTGCACAAGTACCTTTCAGGCATAAAGAAATATTGGTATTCAAAAAGAAAAATGTTGACACAATAGAACTGCTGATGTATTTCTACCTGTTTAAATCATAACCAAACATTGTTTTGTGCATGAAAACCCAAGAGGTCCGATTATGTTTACAAAGCACATCATGTAATTCCATTCAGCAATTTTAATGTTGCTTTGCAGGGTAATTCTCACCACCTATTTATAAGTTCTGTCAGTGTCTACTGCTGTCCTGTGTGTGCCAGAATAGTTACATGCCAGCTCTTGACATCATAGAATAAAAGCCAATATGAACTGTCTGTCATGAATATTGGTGGTATATGCTTTGACAGTGTCATAGGTGAAGATGTAATTATCACTAAAGCTATGTTTCATTCATTATAACACTGGCCAGATATGCATGTTTTAAAGAATATTGTTTAATTAAAAAGGCACCTCTACAACAAACTGACTTCTAAAGTGTGTGAGAAATCTCTTTAATATTGTGTAATTCATTTGAAAACCACATGGCATCAATTTTCATTTTTTCTGAGGAAAAATTAAGTTAATCCATTAACTGAAATGAAAATGTGTTTGTGCTGGTATGTTTTATTGGGTACCCATGATTCATGATGAAGTGGTGAGATTTTACACATTATTTTATTATTTATTTATTTATTTGGTGTTTTGCTGACCTATTTAATTACAAGCTAGATTTGATTCTGTAACATTCTCCTTGAAAAATGGTACCCTGGCACCCTCCGTAATCAGGAGTAATGAGCTGTCGGTGATTTTTATAACAGAACTTTATTTATGTTTTAGGCTGCTCTTGAGTGGCTATTATGGGGATTCAGTGTGCTTTATTCCTGAGTGTTAGCTGCATCTTTCCCCAGTGTTGTGCTCCATTTCGTCCCATCCCACGGCAATGCCACAGCATATTTTTAGAGTAGAAACAGCAAGCAGCGCAGGCTATGCATCAGGTTATAACTAGAAGGCCAAAATGTTTAATGCTGCTGCCCTAGGACTGTGTGCTTCATGAAAGCGTGGACACAAGAGTGATACGCAGAGCAAAGAGGGTGGAGGTGCTCTGTATGCACTCAAATGGCATCTGAGAACTGTTCACTTCTGTCCCTTTGCAAATTGATTTATCCAAAAACAGCCTATGAAGGTTGTAGTCAAAAGGTGGTTGTATGTTTTCGGGACCCAACAATATTGAGTACCAGGCTCCTATTACAGCACACCATGGAGTTCAAACCATATCACAAAGTCTGATGTTTGCATGTGCTGCCTTTTAACACACAGCTTTTCAAACACATTCAACACGGTTACATAAAAACTGTTTTAGAAAGCCGGAATTCCCGAACTGATGCGATGCAGACTAGAAAATCTTTCAAAACCTTGATGGATTTTTGTTTATAGCATCAGATGCAGGAGCAGCAGCAGCAACAACAGTGACAAAAACAGCAGCAACAGAAGACGCATTTAGAAAATTATAGGTAATCGGTTGAGTAGAATGGATTTCCAGACAACATGAATGGGCTTAACAGCTTATTGTGAAGTGGCAAGTTATGTAAAGGTACAGACATTTGATCTTGGGCTTGGTGTCCAAGGGGGCAGCGTCGTCATACCTCACAGTTTTTGAGTGAGGTGAACCCCCCACTGGACCACTAGAAGAGAAAGAGAAAAAAAGACAGAAGAAAGGAAGCAGACATGGAGGTAGAGATGGGAGGAGGAGGGATGCCGGAAGCAGCGTGTGTGATGGGAGATAAGGTATGTGGCAATTAAATACCTGTGGAGAAAACCGGATTGGACGGACAGAGGTATTTGAGTGAGGGGTTGTCTGAAAATACTTCCCCCGAACCTGTGTTTTAACAAACTCCATTTAGTAGACAGAATACTGCATATTAAATTGTACAGGCAGATGTGTGATGAAAAATATGAAGAGCTTGAAACTGTTTAATTCAGTATTGTTACAGAGTGACTGTTGGAGGCCAGAAAACTGCAAGAGACATATATTTAGAACACACCACAGGAGAATAATCAACACTTCCTTCAGCAATTCCCCTGGAATGTATTATACACACAATAGAGTGAAGGATGTACAGACTTAAGATTTTTACTATATATTTCATCCCATATATTTGCCTACTTATATTAGGTGATTTTTATTATTGTAGAGCAGAATGACGAATTCTGTAGTATTAGAAATGTATTCTGTATGTAGGTCAGCCATTATATATGGCTATATAATTGTATATAATATACAATAGTCACTTTCTTTTACACTAGCCCAAAGCTTATTTCATACAATTACCACAATGGCTTTCCTGAATTTACCAGGGTTTGCTCAGTAGTGGTTTTCCCAGCAGTAATCAGATACCTGTGTTCCATTGGACAGTACATGAAGATGGATCAATTGATATTATCTCTAGAATACATTTAAATATTTAGCTGAATAAAATAAGTTGTTACTTTTTGAAAAAATCAAATCAAATCATAATTTTAGTGACCCAAGTAATGTTGAAGTGCCAGTGCACATTGTGGTCATTTTGAATCTAGGCCGTGATACAAATGAGCTATTTTTTAATCACACATAGTCAACCGACACTTCAAATAATTAAAAATAAAACGTTTAAAAATAACAGTGCAGTGGGCATGTTGCTCCAAGTAGCTTGGCTTGTATTTCTGGCATTGATGAGTGAACCCAAAGGTAGCTGGTTGAGGGCAAGTTTTATTTGTTGGGGTGGTACATTAAGATAAGTGCTTCTTTGCTCTCCGTTCTTTTGTAAATGGAGTTATTCTGCCGGAGGAGTTCTCATCTTCTTGTAGTGAAAGGTGGTCAAAAGTTCAGACCTTGTGGGAGACTTTACTTTGTGAGTCACCAGGTTTAAAGAATTAGGAAATGACCCTTTCATCAGTTTGGCAAATCATGTCAATATGCAATGCAATGGTGTGTCCCAGCACACCTTTTATGACAGTTTGGGGAGAAAAGAGACAGAGACAATGGGTGATGAAGCTGAACACCTATGTTGAAAATGCAACAATAAATTATGAGTGAAGTATCAATTTATAATAAATCTTGAGACTAGTAATCCTATATAAACATATTTTCTGTCTGTTTTCTTTCTTTCTCCTATAAGACTGGGGTACAATGAAACGAAGGCAGTCTCTAAAGACATATTCTGGTGAATCAAAATAGATTTTATTGTAAAGGGGTTGTGCTATTCTATTTGAGAATGAGAAGAGCCCGTGCCAAAACACCTTTTCTTGTCTCAAGTACCATAGAAAATATTCTATTGTAGAGTGTTTAAGTCATCTTTTTGCATTGATCTATCTATGTATTTAATAGACTTATATTTATATTAATGATTTGTATTTTACTCATATTTCTTCCTTCCACTAGATCAATATATTGTTTAGATTAATATCAGATTTCTATCTATCCTTTCGTTTTATCATAGAGGCCAGTGAACATCTTTATTCAATGTGTCTATCTAAGCTACCTAGGCTAAGTCTGTTTGGTCAATGCCATTCGTTTACATCATTTGGGCAATGTACAGTAGGGTCCAGAAGTCTGACACCACTTTCCCATTCAGGAACGTGGTCTCAGACTTTTGCACCGTACCATATATTGAAATTATTTGGTAGTCTACTATTTGGGTTGTTGTATTCATTTTTGATGAATTTTGTATGAAATGACAGTCGCAAACCTTGTGGCACTCATATGCATAATTGTTATTGTGAATAACTGGCTATTATTGAATAGGGAAATATGCTGCAGCTCTTATCTGATTTGAATAATGAGCTCTAATGTATACTGTAGTAGCCTGTATGTGCATAGTCAGATGCTTTCTCAGGCATGGAGTCAATGATTGTGGTAAGCGTTTCCATGCAATGATATCGCACCCCCACAGCTGCTCACACTAAATTCTCTGCTGCCACCCTTGTGCTCACATTGAGAACATATTTAATATTCCTACATGTTTAAATTACCACTAGCAAAAGAGATGGATGAAACCCTCAGATGTACTCTGTTCTGTAGATGTATGAGGAGTGAGAACAAAGTATGGAGGGTGCGCTTAGCTACTGGTGTATGTGTCATGCTAACCCTTTGTCTGATGCCATGGAACAGACCCTGGAGTTGACTTGTACGGGCTGCACTCACAATGTTAGTCCAGTTAAATCAGCACTGGGAGCTTGTGAGCTAGAGAACACGGAAGGCATGAAACTTTTTAACATCATTTTGCAAATCTCTGTCCTGAATTATTTATTATCTTGCAATATTAAAAGGCAAAGCCTGATGAAAAATTGATGCTACTTACAGGAAATCCCTATTAACTTCATGAGGCTAAAAGGTAAGAGAACTGCCCAGAGATAACTAGTGAAAAAAAGCTTGCAACAGTCAAGGTTATAAGACACTGTGCTGACTGTCTTTTTGATGAACATACATTTGTGGAGGGGCATCAGTACTAAATGGTTGTCCATCAGGACTGATTTAGTGTAGTACTTTTAATATAATAAAACTAAGCACATTACAAATTTAAAGGCTTTTGTGTAGCTAAGTAATTCACATTTGAACAGAGGAAACAAATAATCATGGAACAAAACTTCCACTGGCGATGATTCCATTCGGTTTTCCAACACCATTCCTACTGGCAAGATTACAATCCTCTCACAAACACATGCTCACATGAGAGTAATAGTTAAAACTCTTTCTCTGTATATAAACTTCTGTATAAAATGACACATTATTTAATGAATCCACAGGCATTGACCCAAAGGAAAATATACTGTTCAGCTGAAAGATTTTTCTTCTCTTATCAAAAGACATGCGTTTCTAAAAACAAAGTACCATCTTCCGTTGTATAATGCACACATGGGAACGGGGTGACATTTTGGTATTTTCTGGACATTTTCAGTGAAAAGTACCCATCCTCTTAGTCCCAGAGTAACAATGCAAAAGGTCAAAGGGCAAGATAATTCAGCTGGGAATTTATAAGATTTTTCAGATGAAATTTTCTGTAGAAAGGTGCTTAAAGAACATTTAACTTGGCCAAGAGTTGAAAAATGTAATGGACAGGGAGAGAAAGTAACATCCAAACTGGCTTCAGCAGTGTATAAAATGAAATTTTGAGCCTGTCCTTTACATGATTAATATGTGAGAGAAATTTGCCATCTAGATCCTAGTCTATTCTTAAAGAAACCAGCTGTACCCTTTTTGCAAATGCATTTCATTGCATTTGGCAATGAAAGGCATCCATTATGTGTCAGTGGGTCAGTTAAGACCCGAGACCATACATCACCACACAAACAATGGCTACATGACCACCCCACCTCAATAACCATCCACAATTATAAAACAGTTTTTCTATTTTGTAGTCCATACAGACCATGATATGCCTTTGGATATACAATGTGCACTCATTATAAAATACACTTTTTTTACAACTTTCCATCAAATCTAGTTGTATATATTCATTCAACTAATTTTGAGAGTGTAATCACATTTCATAATAAACAAATAAAATGGAATGGTTGGAAACTTTTGTTTCAGATACAAGTTTAAACTAGTCTTGCATTCATTCATTTTTAGTTGTGATTATATTGTTTTATCAACTATAGTTTTTTTGAAAAGCTATGTAGTGAGTGTCATATACAGCTTAATTTGTCAAATCTCGTGTACAGTAGGTTTTCAAGTATGGTTCATCTGACACAACTAGGACAGTACATGGTGTCTCTCATTCAGTGATGTAGCCTGCTTATCTTTGAAAGATTTAGTTGCTCCCAGTTACATAATTATCTTAGAATTGTTATATAATCATATTGAAACACTACATGATTAGCACCCATTGAAACTGCATAAAAAAGAAATGAGGAGCTCCTAATATGCTGTCAGTTGACACTTGATCTAACTCTTCTCAGCGTTGTGTTTTTTTTCTATTAGGAGGGCTGCAATAGAGGATTTGAATTATCATGGAGACAGCAAGTGTGGCTCTTCAGTATCTCTTTGTTCTTCATTGACAGGAGACAATTTAGCCTTTGAAAGAATCTATTATGTCAGGCCTCCTTTACAGTGAAAATCCTTAAGCTTATAAAAAATGTGGTGAAATGATGGGATTTCCTTGCCAACGTAATATTCCCTCCCCCTAACCATATGATTTAAAATATTTAAATATTTTCATTCCCATCAGCACATTAGTACATTTAAGGCCTGTCAGTCTCATATCCTCACACTCTACTCAGCCCAGTATCATGCTTCTCACTAGTAATGCATACCAAATAAAAAGAATGCAATTCACTGTCAGTTTGTTCATGTACACACAGCCTCACACACTGTGTGTGTTTGTGTAAGTAAGTAAGTATGCATGTTTCATTTTTAATATGTTCACAGATAATGAATAATTGAATCACATATCTTTTTGCAGATGTAAACAATATTCCAGCTGATGGACTTGGCAATATTAAACATTCACTGACATGTTAACTATTGTCATGGATATGTGCATGACATGAGGTGAACAATTAGCATTTATTATGAGATGTGCGTTAGTAAGCACAGAATCAGGTGTCTACATGTTTCATGTATCCTAAAGTTTTGCATAAACTTCCCTCAAAAAGAAAGTAAGAAATATCTTACATTAAATCTTACATTCAGCCTTAAGCCTAAGATGATTTTGAATTGATTGATCATGCATATTGGCCTAGGTGACAATATCTAGGTGCATCTGACATATTGATTGGTTCAGTGACATAGGGAGGTATGGTTTATAAAAAAAAGTATGCAGAATAATCTAACCTCTGATCAAAGAGTTACAAAAAAATGTATTTATATTCCATACTTCCATGATGACCAACAGGAGCTGTTATATTGGTACGTTTACATTCAAAGTACAATTTTATTGAACTAAATTTAAAACTCACATGTATGAGTACAATATCCGGCTGCATCTGTAATGTGGCAATTAGGTCACTTAAAAAGGAGTAAAACATTGTTAAGATGCAGAGTGACAAGTGAAGACAAGGTCCTTCACAGTGTAAACTCCATCATTCTACATATTCTTACAATCCAGACCATTATTAGATTCAATTCTCACACATAATGTTGCAATACTTTCTATGCAGGTTTACAGCATCTTGAGGGAAGGAGATTGTGAGTTGTCATCACAGACTGGAATGCCCAGGCATCAAAACTGTGTAGCTCTGTAGAAGTAGCAAGCACCTGAAGTCACTATAGCTGTTTGTCATGCTTTTTATAATAGAGACACTTACCCAGTGTAGTAGTTAAATATCTGCACCCCCTTTGCTTTCTTCAGTTAGTACCACATATGAAGAGGTGTGGAGAGATGGACATTGTGCTGGATGGTGCCTTCCAAAGTGTACAACAGAAAGAGAGTGTTGATAAGAGCTAATCTCTTGGAATCAACTAGGCTTGTTGCTAGACCTATTTCATTGTGACAGCAGCATTTTGACTACTGGCTTTGGACCTTAAACTGCTTTTAAATACTACTACTTAGCATACACCACCCAACAGAAATAATTTTATAATTTAATGTTCAGTAGTAATGCATCAATACACGACTAACAATTGCGAGTAATGTTTGTAATGGTATTGTTTTTATATGACCAGCTGGTCCTGTTGCTCAGAGGAAGAGAGGAATGGAAGGACAAGACAAACCCTCCCACCTCTTACCCCTGTAAGTTAAGAGATGTAATTAACCTTGCAGTAACCTCCCATTCTCTCTCTGGGCACCATTTGTCTTGCTACTTAACACTATGTCACCATCACTCACCATTGAAAAGCTCTCCTCTTGTATGATGTTCTGGGTTAGCCATAATAGCAAACAGCAGAGGTCATGCTTTAAATGACAAACAGAGTTAATAAACAATTTATAAAACAATAGATTATGGTCAATTCGCTGATACACAGTTATATTATATCAAATAAATAAATAAATGCATATTGCAGAAATCATCTTCTTTCATATATATATGAAAAAAGATGATTTCTGTTTGGGACAATTTAAATGCATGTGCCAGCCAAGTTATATGATTCATAGGAAGGGAAAGATCATGCTTTGATTTATTTATGCGGTTATCATATTTGCCTCTGAATGTCTGAATATATACAAAGGCTGTGCTAGTATTTAATATTCATTAGAAAAGAGGCAGTGATGCTGGGTGAAATAGCAATGTAGTGCAGTATAGAGCTATTTGGAATATGGACTCCATTGATGGAATTAATACTATAGTTGATGTGTGGTCATGTGGTGGGGTTTTTTAGTGAGTCCCTTCCATGCACAGAATGAGGACACAGCTATTCAGACTGTGCACAGTAATGGACATGGAGAATGAAAGCCCCGAGGCCCTTTGTCAAACTGACTGTGGCTGCAGAGAGGCTGGGGCGCGCTCCCCTCCCATTGCATGAGTGTTTACTGCTTCAGACCTCATTGAGGTTACTTCTATTTAATGAGTAAAAAGTCACCGTGCAGAACCAAGTGGTGCTCATGAAAAAGGAGTCTGAGAAGCTGCTGTGAAAGTGACGTGCTCACTTTTGACTTTTATTTCCTTGGCCAGTAATGATGTTAATGTGAATTACTTGATAGCTTCGCAGATTAGGATATTGAAGACGTTTTGAAAACTGTATCCAGAAGGAAGTTGCTGGTGCATCACATGGCCTTTGGCCTGGGGTTGGAGAGGATATTTGTGCTTTCCTTCCCAGAGGTGAAAAGATCTCTTTGGCTTCACATGTCATTCCCTACTAATGCCCTGCCAGCAAGCCCGGCATCGGAGTCAAATCATTATCGCAGGGTATAATCTAATTGGTGAAGAGGTGGGAGTTAATTAAATCAAATGCTGTATGTAATGAACCAGAAGCTATTGCAATATGAGGCGGGGTATGCCAGATGCCCAGATTTTATACATAAAAAGCTGTGGTGCTTATATTATTTTAGAACCAGAGTAATTAGTGGCAGAGGGATGCCAGTGAGAACACTCTCATGCCAGTGTGTGCAGCCATTCAGCTACTCCAATGAAACAGCTGCTGCTGGCTGTAATTGCATCTGAGACTTTTCTTTGCATTTTTTTAAGTTAGACTGAAAAGGGGAGCTTCTAGGCTTCCTTCCTCCCATCCTCAGATTTTATGGTTATTTCCGGCAGAACAAAGCTTTCATGGGAATGTAGAATGGCTCTTGGCCACCCAAGCGGAATGGGATCGCATTCTGGGGGTTTGTGTCATCGTTTTCTCCCTCTGCGAGGTCTCTAGGGATCCATTCCAGCCCTAAAAAACGCCTTAAACTCGGCTTTTAATTTTCAGGAGAGATGAATACAGCAGGTGGCGGGGCTCTCATGGGGCAGTCCCCGAGTGTGTGTCATGGCACAAGCTTCAAAGAATAACGCCCACAAAAAAGCCCGGATTTAATTTTCATATTTCCGTTTGCCTTTTAACATCCATGAATAGAGTTGATGATACCGCTTGGCTCGACTATCCACCTCGTTGCAGATTTTTCAGGACCACGGTCAGCTCCAACTTTCGGCTCTACAACTCCTCGTACCAAGAAGGATGAATGTGTGAAGAATACTTGATTAAAAATGTTTCCAATTGAAAACATGGACTACTCAAACGTTTACATTATTTTGTTTTAGTAAATACATTTAGCCTTTATACCCATTACGTTACAGTCGTCACTGCATCACGCTGGGATTTCGTTGTAAGAAGCGGGCACAATACAAAAACCATGTTAGTCATAATGTACAATTAGCTCTGACATTTGTGAATGTATTTTACAAAAGTTCTGAGTTCTTAATGCAAGCCATTAAGTTCTGAGGTCTTAATGGCTTACATTTTCGTGATTCTGAGGTGAATGTTGTAATGTATTTTGAAATTAATGAAAAAAATATTAATGATTAACAGATCCAATGCATAGCCTATAGTAAATACTGAACCATATATTTGAAGTTATAATCTAATGAAAGCCATACAGGCATAGTCTAATGTTCTTCGTTTTATTATTTTCGAGTCGGTATATGTCTAAATCTAAGCTACTGTTTTGTCTTCGCTCAAATAGGCTATTTAACACGTTCAGAAAATAAAATGCATTTTTAAATGTAGTACTATCGCTGCTTGCTTTGTTCTTATCATTACAACCACACCACAGATTACTTTTGCTGCCTTCCCCCACATTTGATACCAACTAGATTGTTCCATTAGACGGGATTGCCCACTTCACTCCCTAGGATACAATTATTGATTGTATGTTCTCTGTACTCTCGTTCGCTTCGTGTCGTGCCGCCCCCTCCTTCTCTCTCTCTCTCTCTCTCTCTCTCTCTCTCTCTCTCTCTCTCGCACTCTCTTCTTTCTTGAAGTACTGCAGAGGCACGGACGCAACAGAAAAAAAGAAAAGAAAAAGAAAAGAAACATCGTCGACAGTTTCTACCTTAATTCTACCTTAAATCATAGCGTAGTGGGATACCAGAAAATTTCTACTCACGACACAAACAGCTAGTTCTGGGCTATGGGTGTTCACTGCTAGCATTGGACTCCTTTCTTTACCGGTGAGTGGAGTGGTCCTCTGTTTAATAGTTGAGCGGCAGGGAAGCGACTCCTTTTTCCCAGCACTTTTACATCTTCTTAAAGGAATGCAGCGTGTCAGTGGTAAGCTATACCTCATCGTTGTATTTGTTTTCCATAGCAACTGATTAATCGTTAGGTTTGCAGATCTCAAATCGCAAACAATCGTGTGGTCGTTTGTTACACCTGCATTATGTCACAGATTTACTATAGTTGGTATCAGTGTTTGTTGTTTTTTTTTTTTTGTAGCTAGTTTGCTTTTTTGCACTTTACGATTCAGTAAAAGTCAAATGGAACTTCTCTAAATTCCTCTGAAGTTTGTGCACGCTCCGATCACTATATTATTTGATGACTATATCTTGGTTTAATCACAAGAGTAAGACCTACAGTTGTGTAGCACTAACAAACACACCATATACTTTGATAAATGTTATATTATTTTAAATTCTAGTATTTGCATGTAGATACGTTACTTGTTATTCTTAATGTTATTAAATCTAACTCTAGAATCTAGAATGTCAAAACTTGTAAAATTGAACTTTTTTAGTGAAAATATTATTTTTTCTGATAAATTCGTCAGTAAGGCATATTTTTGTTTGCAAATCTTAAACATTTAAGAAGTTGCGTGTAGTGCTTCCACCCATGCCAGTCTTTGGGAATCGCATTAGATCATTGGACTGTTACGGACGTGCGTACGCCTTTTCCTCTTAAAATGGTACACGTCCTTTGTTGCACTCAGAATACAATCAATCTCAGCAAGAATGGAGTCCAGCAATAGCTTAGCGTAAGCGAGGTTGTGGTTTAAAATTTGTATTATGGTCATCGGCCTGAGGCGCATAAAGCATTCTGCATTACGCATAGAGATCCATCTATTTAAGTGGATCTCGATGCGGGTACTGAGTCATCCGCGGATTGCAGAGAGGAGAGGATTGATTCCAAAGCACAATGTCAGGGCATCAGAAATCTCATTACAGACGGCAGCTTGCGTCAAACTGTATTCGGTGATTGATGCTTTTCTTGGATCTTGCAAACAACGTTAAGACTGCTGGCTTTTGGAGGGTGGTGGTAAAGGGTGAATCCGCGGTGCGTGAAACGACCTACTGTATGCTTGACTGGAGAGAGGTAGTTAATGCGATGAATATAAAACTATCTTCATTACGTTTCAGACGCATTTTCATTGTTGCAATGGCTGGCTTCGACGTATCATACAAACCGATTTTTAAATAGTTACATTTGATAGTCATGTAAGTTACATTTTATATTTATCTAACAATCAATAGTGTGTTCGTTTCCCCTCAGTACAGCAGCTTCAAACCATTAATAATACATGTCCTGACTAAATTGTGCGTATATGTTTAATTTTTTGACTTCGACTAGGAAGAATATTACTTTCTCATTGCAATTGACCTATTATTTATAAACTTCCTCCGTTGGTTTTGAAACGTGCTGATGGAGCATTTCCATAAATTCAACTCTGTTTACCCTATAAATGGATTTCAAAACTTAATGAATTTCTTATTACATTGTAAACCATATAGCTTTCAAATGTCAAGATAAAAATGAAAGATATTCAAATGTATCATTTATTAAATAAGTTTTAGCCATCTTCACAATTTCAATGATGGGTTGAAACCTTTGCCTAATACAAAAACAAAATTCAGGATGTAACTTAGGAAGGACATGCTGTCAAACCTTCATAAGCACTTCATAACACCTTGGTGGTCAGTCAGAGTGGACCTGTAAAATTTCCAGTGTAAGTGTGTGTGTGTGTATGTGTGTGCTTGTGTTTGTGTGTGTGTGTGTGTGCGCTTGCGTTCATGTGTGTTTGTGTGTGTGTGTGTTTTCTTGTGTTCATGTGTGTGTGTGTGCATGTGTGTGTGTGTGTGTGTGTGTGTGTGTGTGTGTGTGTGTGTGTGTAAGTGTTTATCTATCTGGCCCAGTAATGGACTGGTAACCTGTACAGGGTGTCTCCTTGCCTTTCTCCCAGTGCTGGGATAGGCTCCTCTGTGACCCAGGATTGTTTGAAGCAGGTACAGAGAATGGAAGGAAAGTCACAGCTATAGTTGAGCTTGCAATTTCTAGAGTTGCTCCTTATTGGAGTGAACTGGTTCAGTCATCGTATGCTATCTTTCCAGAAAAACTTGATGTGGGAGGTATATCCACAGTCATTTTCAAGGTAATTGATTATTTGCAACATCAGCTGAGTTGTTCATGTTTGCCTTTTTTGCTCTTTTAATAAAGAATACATGAAGATGTGAGAAAGAAGTGTATAAGTATGACACAGGAAAAGGGCTGTTTTTGTGTTTTGAAAGTATCACAGTGTGTATGAAGGGGCAGAGAGGGAAGTGTGCACACGTGTCCATACACACATGCATACATGTTCATAGGCACGTTTAAAAGTGCTTTATAAACATCTTACTCATACTTCTTTATAAACTGGCGATGAGGAAGAAGAAGTGCTAATTTAACATGTAGCTGAATCTAGTGGTACACAACAGACAGAAGCTTGATCCAAAGGCCTCTCATGGCAGCATGCCAGTGCACTACAGGTTTGGCACTCTCATCGCAGTGCAAGCTGCCATGCACAGGTGCACACATGCATGCTATTGCGATCGTATCTGTTTCTGTGCTCCCCTAAAGCAGGCCGCTAGCATGTGTTTTCATTCAGCCCATGCAGTTATTCCTCATCTGAACACCCGCAGACTGAGTAAAAACACATGACACTGCTTAAACATGCGGCATGAGGCTATGACAGCACACATTAATTACTATTGCTGGTGTAAAATTACATAGCTACAGAGACATACTCTGTCCTTTAATTATACTTTGCATCTATATTGCTGGTAAAGCTGGTATGTTAAATTTGGTAATGCATGGCAAACATTTCCTTCACAATACACTCTGGCTATGCACTCATGAAATGCAGTGTTTCTGGCTATAACAATTATTTTAACAGAAAGCTTAATGTAGTGCATTGGGTTTTTCATTGATTGTAAGATGCCCATTGTACACTAAAATATACAATAGCATGAATTTAAAAAGCTTTCTTAAGTATTTTTCCACAGAAAATTTTTTTAAAAAAAGAAAATTCATAAGTAAAGTAAAAGCCGGATGTGAAAACAGGCGTCAGCTGGCTCCGAAAATATTCCAGAGTAAATTTTGCCAACATATAAATCTGTCTCATTTTCTGTATTTCTTTTGAGTTCTGTTTTTTCTTTGGCTCTGACAGAACTTGTTCAGTACAGTCAAATGCTCTAAGACTAGAGGACATTCTCATCATGATGGTACTTCACAATAAGAAAGGAAACTAACTGGAATTTTCCCCCAGTGTTTCTATTAGCTTGGGAGTGCTCTTAAATCATCCCGATATCTGAAACTGACCCCACCCCCGGCCCCCATTCCCACCTCACTTGCCCTGCATCTCAGTAGTGTTACCATAGTGACACAGCACTGTTACTTCTCCACTTTGTAAGGACTCAGAGTCAGGTGTGGTAGGGAGTGGGGAACTCTCCAGTGACGTTTCCACTCCTTGGTGTGGCTCATAGCCGAGCTGTGCACAGTCTCTTTCTCATGGCCGCTTTGTTTTACCACGTGAGGCATGGCAGAGTACAGCTGCAGCATTTTTTTTCTCATCCTTTGCGAATATTTCATCTGCAGTACAGCCTCATATATGATTAATGGACGTGCCCGAATGGCGGCAGTGTTCCATGACAGGACGACTGTTTGAAAATAATCTATTTTTACACTCCATTATGCTGATGCGTGTTTCTCCTGTTTGGTTACAACAGAGCATGGGAGTGTATTCATTTACACTGTACCTCAGATGGCAGGTTATTTTGTCAGAAAGGGAAAAAAAGTCTTAAAAATTAATATGATAGAAATACGTCATTGTTTAAAAGCTGTACTGTTATGTCAGGTGTCAGTGCTGTTGAGATACGTTTGCATTTGTGTTCAAATGAACAGGCACTGTTTACTCAAAAGACCAGGGTAAGATGTCTAGTATGTGTGCATATGTATGATTTTGTGTAAATGCCATGCCTGTTTTATGTTCAATTATTTACCAGAAGAATATTAATTGAACACACATATAAAATGCATGCACACTTTGCAACAGTGTGCCAAACCAAAGGCTGTTCCATTGGGTCATATATAATTTGAAGCATGCTTTTTGAAGGAAGGCACATCAGAGAGAAGCACAGCAGGTGTAACCCTGCCATAGTATTGGGGAATGTCACAACAGTGCAGCTCTTTCATCTTCAGTGACCTGCTGGCCCATATGTGCTGTCCTACCTGTCACCAACCAGGTCATGGTGTGACAGCTAATGAATCTCTGAAATAAGACACACTGGCACTTCTCCCTATTACACATATACATGCTGTACATGCATACATACATCAATATATGATGTATTTCCATAAATGTTTTTCAAACCTAATAAATGTGATAAATGTAACATGTATGTACCCTCACTGCTTACTGTTAGGCCATTTTATCATTGAGGTCAGTACAGAACATGAACTACCATGATGTCCATAAAAGTGATTGGTGAAATAGCCTAGCTGTGTACATGTTCAATAAGGATTATGAACACAAAGATGGGCCCAGTCATTGGTGGTTAATTAATATTGACAGGGAAATGAAAAACCGTTTCATTTGTTTGCAGTGGCTAGAACAGCATAAACTCATCCAATCCTGGAGGGTCAGTCAGTATGCTGTTTAATGTGTTTCAGCACTGATTAGCTAAAGTCTACACATCTTCATGCCAAGGCCTAAACTGACTGCTGAGTGAAAGCAAATCACAAAAGCTTGTAGACAGTGCAACACTCTGGGACAAGACAACTCAACTGATCTCAACACAATTTGCATTACACAGAATAGCACATACAATGTAATACACAAGAAAATATTCCTAGCACATAACACAAAATGGGTAACTATGCTATAGCATAAATTGCATAGAGTACTGCACTTTTAAGTTGAGTTTTTTACCTATTGCAATTTAAGGTAATTTGTTGTCTTAGACATTCATTGACCCATCCTCGCCCGGAATGAGAAAACTGTCCAATGTTTTAAAGGATGACTCTGGTAGTGTAGGTGTACAGGAATTGGCACCACATACTTTATTAGTACACAATATCTCCTTCTTCTAACCTGATGCAAAAATAATGCAGAATATAAAATGAAGAGAGGAGGCTGGACCTGACCTGAGGTTTTATCTCACTGAAGAGAAGCAAAGGTGAAGAGAAACACATACATCATCCTGCCAGAGGCTATCGCCTGGAGCACGTCCTACTTTTGGCTATCTCGCATACCCAACCCCATCCGGCATGCCAAAATGAACTTGTACTCTTCCGGGACAGGGAACACAAGAACCATTCTGAGTAGAGGTTCAGCAGAGAACAAGCTTCAGAACAAACCCTCAACACCTCCAAAAAAGTGGAGGAGTTCAGGCATATTTCCTTTCTCTGGAGTCCAAAGGGTTCTTTTTTCTCTCAGGGGTACAGTGATGATTCTTCATGGTGCTGTCCTGTATTCGTTCTTTACAGACAATATGCCTGATGAAACCATGACTGAGATAACATGCAGTGGACATAATGTGCTGGGTTCCACCCCTGTGGCATGCACTGTAACCCCTCAGGTGTGATACTGCTCCACTGAGGTGCTGGGGTGGAGGCCAGCCATGGTAAAGCCTCTAAATGTCCTTCAGGTCATCCCGATCTGACAGGTAGACATTCCCCTGTCCTCACTCAGACTTGCGCATCATGAGGTTCATCGCTGTTGACAGCGGGAACTCGCGTTCTGCTTGGCTTGCTCTCTGACGGACAGTCGGTGGACCTCTGTGCACTTGGGCGGGTAATGCATTGTTCCAGCGCAGTCTGTGCATATCGTGATACCGGCTCAATCCCCAGCCCAGCCCCCCTCCACAAACCTACACACACGAGATACGCTTTGCTCCAGGGAGCCCATAGACACACATGGGTCGCTGTGTGTGCGAAGCTGCTGAAGCTCAGCAGAAAGCAAACCCTTGAAAGGCATCGGTAGTGTCACCTTCAGGTTCATTTTGCAAATAGCCTCTGTGCACAGTTAAAAGCTCTTGTGAGACTCTTATACATTGGTCTGTGTTCTTAATGTTATTTTCTTGCTCATTTCTCACAAAAGCTATTGATACAAATGCATGCAAATGAAGGTAATTTTTGGGCAAATGA
This sequence comes from Albula goreensis, assembly GCA_022829145.1. Lineage (NCBI taxonomy): Eukaryota > Metazoa > Chordata > Actinopteri > Albuliformes > Albulidae > Albula > Albula goreensis. Next base: position 59,278,674 of record CM040741.1, on the reverse strand, counting down.
AGCTACAGCATTTATTGAATAGAAACACATGATATATATGCAATAATATGATACATGATACTGATCAATACTAGGAAAACAAAGTTACAATAAAAATGAACAGAAACATAGGTCTGGATAAAATCAGTTTGTCCGTTTACAAATTAAGTGTTAAAATGTAATTAATAAGTGTTCTTTTTTTCAAGGATCACCAAAAGGGATTCACTAAAGTGCCTGCAAAGAAAGAAGTTTTTCTTTTATGAGTCAAAGTTAAGGACAAATGTCAACAGAATCTGGGTCATAATCTCTGGCTGGGATGGTACATATTTAGAATATAAAACGTTTTTTTATTAATACATGGCACCCACAAGTTGTGCCTCCTGTGAAATTGTGCAGAGGAAATCTGTGTCAAGGGGTCGGGCAGGGTTGTCACGGGTGGGAGGCTGACAGCTGATATTTTGACAACAGTGGAGAAGTGCAGGTCACAGTGTCAAAGCAGAGAGTCACAGCAAAGAAACGCACAGGCAGCACACAGCAGACAGGATCTACATGGTGGCACTGTGCAGCTAGCTTTAGGGTGGCTGCTGTGGGCCTGAGAGTCAGCACCGGCCAACTGCAGAGACCAGCACAGGCACACCTACACCCAATGCTCTCATTGCCTGATCACATAATGGCTGATTTCATAATTACTGTCAACCAATGGAACAATATGAATTGAGTTACCAGGTAACAGTAGGTTGGAATGATGGTTGTGAATGATATGTAATGCATTTGTAGTGGATGCTTCTCATCTAGAAATAAAAAGTATTTAAATTAAATATTAAAGTTTTGGTTTAAAGGGGTAATGAAACATTAAATAACAGACTGCCCCTGGTTCAAGTACAGGGTATTGAACAATGTATAAAAATATGGTTATATTGCTGGGTGAAAAAAAAAATCACCATTCAAACTAATTTAACAAACATAATAAAGATGCACTATGTTTTCCTTAGTATAATACAGTAATTCAATTATATCTTGCTGGCATTGTAGATAATTGAATTGATATAAATCATCATCATGAAAAAGAATTCATTACTAGCTAATAGTTTATGATTTAGTATGCTGTGTTTATATATATATATATATATATATATATATATATATATATATATATATATACACATAACTTTAAACTTGCATTGAATTAATAAATGATGAGTAATAATGAAAATTAAAGATGTAAATAAACACCATATTCACAGACAAAGGCATTATGCGAAGTATTATGTTACAGTCAAAAATGGAAAGTGTTTTATTCAAATTATTCACACTTCAGCATGTCATCCTGTTTAATTAACCTCAGGATTAATATCATTCTTCCACTAAATCCTCATTTGTTCACTTGGGCCAATTTTAATTCCTCTTTTACATATAGGATTCTTATTGTTGGACAACTCATTCATGGTGATCAATTCTCTCTCAGAATTAACTGCAACAAACATAAATTGATACCAATCAATCACCTTTGGCAATCTCAATTTCAACAGCTGGGGGCCAGAAGAGAAGCCTGCTGTTACAGTATTACAAAGGTAATATGTAACATGAATAGATGTGTATTGTATAAAAGAAAGAGCGAGATCCATATATGAGTGATACCTTATTTTTTGCATTTCAATGAGTTGTTGAAAATAAAATTCTTGTTAACGATTTGGCATGAGGTTACCTAAGAAGCCACTGGCGCATATTGTTCAATACATGTTATTGTTTTAATCAGTGAAGGGCACCTCACAATATCAGGCTAATTTTAGTTTGCATTGGTGAAACAGCAAAGATCGGTTCTTTGTAGTATTAACAAAGACAAATCAACCCCTTTTTCATAAAGTCATATGGCAACACTTGAGTTTCTGTGCTAGTTTTTTGTCATATATGTATAAAAAGCGCATTGAATCAATCAGCCACCCTATGTGTTTGACCTTACCAAGTGATTTGCTCGAAAGGACCATGTGAGAGAAACCTCCTTAGTCATTCTCCACTCAAAACCTTCCACATTACTGTATGCATTCAGATCAGCTAGAGTCTTTATGGAGGGATAATTACAGTCAACAGTAGTAATTATAGCATTGTTCCATTTACCATGGCATTGCAAGCATGCTAGCCCACATGCACTGCTCTGTAAAGACCATGATGACAGGTTAATGCAGACCATATGCCAATTATTTCAAATGATGTTATAATTAGATCAGGATTACAGTGACTTACCAGTCATTTCCCTATTACACCAGTTTCACAGATACATGCTGTGATACAAGACAGTGAAAAAAACAGTGATAAATGACTATCATAAGGTTATCCCTTCCTTCAAAAGATATTTGCAGATTCACCCCAGTGCAAGAGGTTATGAATATACATGTAAAAGCATAATGGTGATATCCACTCTGTTCATTGTCCTAGTACTAAAAGAATTCAGACACACAGACTGTGTCCCAATCGTGAAGCAGCTGCCGTAGCTGTTTCTGCTTTTTAATTGTGTCATACAATAAAGTAAGAGGATTTTACCATGCATAACTGCCACAATACTGTTTAGAGCATACCTATAGCCAGAGAATGGTGAAGTAAGGTGTGTTCAAGTGATCAGGAGATGTAGTAGCAATTATAATGGCCTTGGTTTATGACACAAAGTATTTAGCTTGCTAAATGAAGCGATTGTTAAAAAACATAATGTTTTTTCATTTGCTGTCAGATCTTTACAGCCCCTCAGCTATCATTCCTGTTACCACTGATCGCATACAACACTAAAACGCTGTCTGATGTGAATCTACCTTCAAAGTGCATCTTAAGTTCGATACTTTTTGAGGAACCTTTTACCTCCTTACATTTTTGGATAAGGAATCTTTCAGGAGATGTACAGAGTGTACATGCTTTTAATATGCCTGTCATTAATTTCATTTATCATACCGGAGCCAGTCTAGAATGGGAACACTTTGCCATGCATCAAATCCCATATGTGAAAATCGCTGTGCGATTTTATACATCATGGAGACGTGTACAAAGGAAATGACCCTGTATAATATCCAGAGCAATCCAAGGACAGTGCACATCCTTGGATAAAGTTAAATCTGAGTGTAATAAGAATTATGCCATCCATGTTTTCAGCATATCAAAACCATCTCAATTCTATATCTCCCTCATTCTGTGTAGTTTGTACCATGGATTCAACCATGGATTTTTCTGCTTAGTATCCATTAACAAATCTGCCCAGAGTGCATCACTTTGGTTACGTGGCTCTCATGTGTTCTTTCATCTCTTTCCACAGTGTGCAGATTGGCAGTGCATGTGTTGTTGCCCTTTGCATATAGTTTACTGGTGTACTGTTAGGCTGTGTTTTTCTGCTTATCTACGATAGTAATCACGATAATAGGCACCCTCCACAAGCTACGTAATTATCTTAAGCAGATCGTTTGTCTTACTTTCAATGGTCATTTATTTGTGTAGAAATATATTAAGGGTGTTATCCAGCAGTTATCCACTATGGCTAGCTTGTGTACACTTTTGTTGCAAAATGTTCTATAAATGCACTTTTCTGTCAGGTGAAAATAAATAGCAACGGCTTTTAGAAAAAAAAATGTATTAACATTAGCTATTTCACATAAGAAGAAAAGAATGGAAGAAAATAATGTAAAGCACAACAAAACATATTATCTTGGACGGCAGGATGTAGGTCCATAAACCTGCCCATAAAGTCCAGAGGAACAGGCGCAATTTGACATGATGAATAAAAATCCCATTCTATCCCTGCAGCAAAGAGCATTGTGATCATGTGATCATAATGTCACTGGTAAGGGGTTCATAACTGCTGTTATAAACCCGGGATCTGCAGTATATGTGCCGGGAATACTGCATAGGTATAGTTTTCAGAAGTATTATAGGCTGTTTAATAATACCTTTTTGGCATAGCCTGCATAAGATTGGTGGATGACACCCTTTGGCTCCCTGTGTCATTTGGTGTTATATATGATATTTAACCCATTAAAGTTTCCTGAAGGAGTGCTAGCCAGAAACAGACAAGCTCCCAATTTCAACAAGGTCTGGGACCTATGCAAAGATTACTTCAGACAAAGACATTGTAAAAAAGACAAAACAACATTAAACTGAATTGAATTGATTTGAATTTAATTAAAATATTTTATTCACATGGTTATGTCTGAGCCCCATTCAACCGGACTGTCGCTTTTTTCTTTAGTGTCATGTCTGTGCCATACTGTAAATCCCAGCCACCTGGGTACGACATCAGATTCACACTGCTGTACCAGTGGTGTGTGAACTACACCATGGGACTTAACAAGTAGAGTTAAGTCCCATCTAGTGGCATCTATCAGTAATGCCCAGGGCTCCATGTGTTTCATAGGCAAAGATACATCTTGCATCTGCAGCCCCAGTCTCTCTGTCCTCTGTGCTCACAGTTGCTTTGACAATGGCCCTAAGGGCCTCAAGCCAGCCCTACAAAATTTGACAGCTACGGGTCAACAATTTACTACTGTCTCAGTACAGACCCAGGGGGAATAGGGACTAGACAGCCATTTCCATGGTGTAGCTACACTTTAATTCAAAATAATGTTAAACAAATTGATTTGGGGCAGGGTTCATTACAGTTCTTTTCTTCATCATGGTATGCAGTACTTCTGTTGAATGCTTCAGGGGGTTAGAGGATGGAGATATTATTCAAGCACCCTTTGTGAATTTAAATTTGAAAAGGGCACTTACATATTGTCTATGAACCCAAATGATGACATTATTACATTGAGATTACATGTGTCTGTACAAATGCAGGTGCGCACGCTGTGCTCACTGACCTAATTCAGAGCGAGAAATTTGAGAACTATCTCAGACTTAATTTGAATCTCTTGTTTTTTTTACTTCCTCCACAGTCTGTTGACTTCTGCTACTGGTGCAGAGAGACTTGTTGTATGGTGATCACTTCCACAACGCACACTCCTGCAATCCCTTTGTAGTTCCAGCTACACTCGACAGTCCCTGGGGGAAAAGATGGATGATACGCACAGAGACAGGACTTCACTGGTTAAGGGGGCGAAGGACATCGCAAAGGAGGCCAAGCGGCACGCGGTAAAGAAGGTCAACAAGGTGGTGGACCGGGCCTCGGATGAGTACACCCAGCGCTCCTACAGCCGCTTCCAGGACGAGGAGGATGAGGACGATGACAACTACTACTGCAGGCAGGATGGCGGTAACTACACGGGTGGGGCCAACGAGGATGAGGGCTCCAGCGATGCCACGGAAGGCCATGATGATGAGGATGAGATCTACGAGGGGGAGTACCAGGGCATCCCAGCAGGGGGGCAGGCCAAGGCCAACCAGGTGGCAGTGGGGCAGCCAGTGGCGGACGGGCTGAAGGACCGGAAGGAGCTGGAGATGGAGCGGCAGGCGGACGAGGAGGAGCTGGCTCAGCAGTACGAGCTCATTATCCAGGAGTGTGGCCACGGGCGCTTCCAGTGGCAGCTCTTCTTCGTCTTGGGCATGGCGCTGATGTCGGACGGTGTCGAGGTCTTCGTGGTGGGCTTTGTGCTGCCCAGCGCCGAGACGGACATGTGTATCCCCAACTCTGGGGCCGGCTGGTTAGGTAAGAACAGCAGTCAACTTTTAGTGCCAGCATGACCTGTGTAATTACATGATAACTACCATGTAATGCATACTTTGTTACATAGTTCCATAGTCCATCAGCACAAGCATAGCCATACATATGCTGGCTAAAGAGTTCCCTATTTATCCCAAATATTATATCATATATTTTAATCAAAGCTGAACATTATAATATTCCGATATATTTACAAAATACTTATACTCATATGTGCATATAGACAGTAGCTAAATACACTTTAGAAAAGGCATAAACAGTGTGCTTTAGACATTATAGCACTATAGCTATTGCTCTTCGTCTACTCATTGAAGATCATACCTGGCAGAACTAAACTAACCCCCCAATTGACTGAATTGACTGTATGTATAATGTACAAAATATTAGCCATCCTGCATTTGAATTCCAACTGAGCAAGAGAAAACATCGGTAGGTGTAATGGAAGGGTTTGATTCTTAGATCATGACTAAGTAATGTTGTCTGTCTTTTGAATTTCTGGTGTAGTCATATTATAAGTGACACAGCGTAAAGAAAGAGACGTGACTGAATCCTACTCATTGCTTTGAAGTGTTATGGCATTTTTGTCTTTTGTGCCATGAATAGAGAGCCAAGGTGAATCACTGTGAAGGGCTCTTCTGCTGAGGATTTTGTGGCTCTCATATTCTTGGAGTCTTCGTCAGTGAATTGTTAAGGCATTCAAAGCTCTGCTGGTGACATTTTCAAATGTAATCTCATTTGGCCCGGTGCAGGTCGTGGGTTGTCATGGTACCAGGTATTTGGAGGTTGGAGTGGGCGGCATGTGTGCTTGTGTGCGTGGGACTTTTTTTCCCTCACGACAGGGTGCATGTGTATGTGTGCGTGTGAGTGTGTGCGTGTGTGTGTGAGCGTTTATGTGCGTCACAGACTCAGCTCCCTTCTTCTTTAGCAAGACTACGTGTCTGTAAATACGCAGCACACATTTGAATGCTTCTTCTGTTGTCTTTCCATATGGACAGTTGGGATTTTATGAACATCAAATTGGTAGATTTGTTTTATAGTGAATGATCTTCTAAACACATATTCTGGAAAAACAGATGCTTGCCTTTCAAATATTCAAGTGTTTAGAATTACCCTGCAAATACTCCTTCTCTGGGCATGCTGTTTTTAATTGTACACTTTTTTCGTCAAAAGAATATTTTTTTAATGCAGTTTGAAGTTCCTGATATTCATTTTTAAAAGTTGTTTGTTTATATTGTTCATTGTGAACAAGTAAATTAGAGTCAACAAAGTGAAAGATGTGTACATGGAAACAGAATCTTTATTCAACGGCACATAATTCAGTCTCAGTCTCTTTTGTGCCTCCGTCAGCTTGTTTATCTTTTTGATTGTGACACAAACAAGCCAGAGAGATTTCATGCCAGAATTCTAGCAATTAAACCAAGTGCTTCAATTTACACAGTAAAGTTGTGGGTTAAGGCCTGAAATAACAAGCCCCTGCTTTGAGCCAGACCAAAACAGTGATTGCAAGACTCCATTAAGGAGGGCACTTCTGAAGGTCGCCCCACACTCTTATGGGAAGGGCCGCTAATTGTCTGCCTGTCGATGGGGCCCTCCGCTGAGCGCCTGTCACTTAGACACACAAGCACTACATACCACCTACAAGATCACTCTGGGTGGAGATTAAACTAATTGTATGTGTCTTTAATTTGTATAGGTCCACACTTAAAGAATCAAAATGTACCAGATGACTGCTGTTTGTAATCATCTGTGGCCCATTTTATGTAACTTTGACTGTTACACATGCAAAATCATATTTTTTAAAAGCTGCATTCACCTTTAATGAGATATAATGAGAGAATGCCTTTAAATTGGTACACAAAATTCTAAAGTAGAAAATTTTATTTATCCGATCAACAGGTGCCGATCAATGCCATAGCTCTGAGTTGTTTGACCAATTACACTCATCAGTGTGTCATGTGGTAATTACATGCCAATTACATATATATCTACTGCATTCACCCCACCTTCTGCAGTGTGGGTACTACATTGCTGAGGATTCTCTGTGCTTGTGTAGAATTCTTATACAATACAAAGCACATAAATTATGCGGTATAACTGTATGTAAAATCTGGCAGATCTAAGGGCGATGAATGGGAATGTTGTTTGACTGATGAGGGATATGCTGCTCACATCGCTCTTCTCTCAAGCTCTCACCACAGTCCTGTACAAACCCTCCAGCAAAGAGAGGCATGCTCCACTGCCCTCTCTCCCCCATTCATCTCTGCCCCTTCACCCCCTCTCCCTCTCTCAGCTCCTCCTTCCTGCCTGGCTTTTAAGAGTAACCAGCCATACGTGGTGGATCGTGCTTTCTGAAACAGCCCCTGCCTTTGTGGCAGCAGCGGCAGGATAATCGCTCACAACAAAAAAGGGCCGAGAAGGATTTTCCAGGTCTGGGCACACTCCAGCGAAACGCAAACTGCGCTCCGCGCTCTGCTGTCCGCTGTCGGCCTTTGAAGAGCAGGATGAAAAATTGCGTCACGTGGGTTGGTGCGAGACGAGGCTGAAACCGAGTTTTGGTTACACTTTAATGAGCCCTTTGTAGAGTCAGGGATTCCCTTTCCTGCCATATCTATTCAGTCGCTGGAACGTTTCTTTTCAGTTCAGACATCACAAGGAACGAGGAGCAGGAGATCAAGGGGAAAACATTTCAAATGGCTCATATTTTTTGCACTAACACTGCAGTGGAAATGTAACAGTGCATAGTGAACTATTGCTCAGTCCTTGAGTTACATTCACTGAAAGTCAGCCTTCTAATTATCAAGTGTCAGTGGATATTTGTAATAAACATAATATAGCAAAAACACATGCAATATAAGAGAGCAGTAAACAGGGAATGTGTTAATCTGAAGAATTTTTTTGGTATATTTGGGTGGCTGCCAGCACATACTGTAGCAGGACACAGATGCTTGTCTGAACCGTTCCAGCGCAGCATTTTACAGAGATCAACTAGCCAACAAATGCAATTCTAACCTGGGAGATGAGTGAATAGGGTTACAAACTGGAAAAAAGATGTTTTGATGATCTTTAATGAATTAAATTGCATTTCGAAATTCCTCTAGTATCACTCTGTACTTGCACCGAGACTCTGAGACTGTTTTCTGTACACTGACCTTGGATAAGAGTTGATGTACTATTATAATGAGAATGTTGCTCATACAAATATAAATGATTCATGTCATAGTAATTTACACTAGCGGTTGTTGTACCTGCAGTTCAGGCTTTATATTCGAACTTTGTATTTGCACTTTACAGAATATTACACACTAACACTTCCAAACACTCCCTATTCCATTGTAAACAAGGGCATCTGTCACATTAATAAACAAGAACAGCACAAGGCATCAGGACCGTAGTAAATTGCCAAATATCCAATCATTTACACGACATCTGTGCTTTCACATTTGTAATCAAAGCTATGTCAGGAACACTTTTCATGAACCGATTGCAAGATATTCAGCTGGGCTTGCTCTTCCTTGCAGCATGAAAATAAAGATGCATTGTATCTCCCACTTATCTTGTGATATTCAACCAAATATGCTCAGCGCAGGAGGAATGGGTTATGGACAGTTTTTCTTCACCTCTGTGTTATTTTTATCTTATTGTACAGCATGCTGGTGATTGCTCAGTGCTGATGAAGCTAGTCCAGTCAGTCCCTTTTCCTTGGCTCTTTGAAGATGCTACTTTGTAACATAACATCGTTGGGGCCACTCAGAGCTGGTGAACCAGTAGGGATTACTGCATAATAATAGGACGCTGTGGAGCATTATCATCTGATTGTGTGGACTGACCTTTGAGTGTGCTTTGCACCAGACAAAGGGAAGTGAGTGCCTTTCTCAAGATTTGCTGTATGGCAAAACCTTATCTGAACAAAATGGAACCCCAGCTCCTAAATCACGAGTGCTGTGATACTGTATGAACAAGCGGCTCTCAATAATGTGCATCTCAGAGTAAGATGAGGGGAGAACTTCTGTTATCCAGTCCGTCTCTACGTAGCTGATAAAAGACTATTCAGAGCATGAATATACACTGACTTAAATGCGTGGGCTCACACAGGAATGAAATATTTGCTAACAACCAAATGAACCCTCAGTCTGTGACTATCACTGCAAACAATTGTCTGCAACTTTCTCAGCTGCAGAAATAGTGAGACTTCCACTATGACTTAAGGTGGTAAGGCAAAGAAAATAGCATTATAAACATGGTACCGGTTACCTCATGCTGTGCTGAGTGCATGAGGCAGCATATAATTCATGCCTCACATAATTCAGTGGATGATTAATTACACTGTGTTTAGCTTCTCCTCCAATGCTGTCTCCTCCTGTTATTCATTCATAAATAAGCGTTAGCATATTTACAGTATACAACTGTCTTCTGCCGTCTACTTGAATTAAATGTAGCACATGGAGCACATGTTGAGGATAAGGTAAGTGATATATGTGAAATTAGTGCAGATTCATTATCATATGCTTCGGTGATATGGAAGAATAGTTCATTAATGGTGGTGTTAGCACTGTGCGTGGAATAGGCTGCAGTGCTGCATTCATCAGTATTCCAGCACCTTGGCTCCAGCTCAGCCTCTGGGACAGCAGGTACACATACGCGCTACGGCCTCCCCGCTGCAACAATGCAGCAAGTCGTGCTGAGCGAGGGCGACAGGAAGAGAATAATAGAGAGAGAGAGGCAGAAAGAAAGAGGGAGGGACAAAAAGTTATAGAGAAGAGGGAGAGTGTAGTGAAAGAAAACAAGTAGCAGGAAAAGAGAGGGAGATGGGAGTATGAGTGTGAAACTACAAAGAGGAGTGAGAACTGCACTACGTCCACAAGCAAAGAATCAATTTATATAAATTTAACATTTATAAAAAGGAAAAGCATGTAGACCAATATGGTCACTGTACGGTTACAGCAGAATTGCACCTCATCTTCACAGACAGAACATGACTGTTGGTCAATATGATGCTGCCCAAAACTGTGTGGTTTTCATATATGCACCGGACAAAAAACGCATGAATAAAACTTTGTATAGCCACGTATGATTGAGTGTATTAATTGCATATATATCTAAATACAGGCTCAAAACGGATATAAATCTGTACCACAATGTAAACAAGGTGTGAAATTACCTTATATACACCATATAAAAGGATTAGGTAAACCTAGAGGGTCATGAAAGGAGCAGCTGGAAACAAAAGTTGAAATTGAATTCCTCCAAAAATGGTATTTTTTAATAACCCAAAGTAGATCTGAGGCATGGTTCAATACTCATTCCAATCTGTCTCTCCTCAGACCCTTATTGGCTGTTGCATTATGGGAAGGGCATTTCCTGCGCAAGGGCAGCAGCGCAGTGCCCTGCACCATCCTCTCTGCGGTGTGTGAGAGCGGTTTGTGTTGTCATGCTGGGCGCTGTCACATTTAATGAAGTGGACCCGCTAAGGGAGAGGCCTCAGGCCTCAGCCCCTCCGAGAGGAGAGATTTACTGAGGAACTTCAACGTTTACTGCAGGGTAAGCTGTGATCCCACCCCATGGCAGTCAGGAGGCAATATCAATGCATCTTACTGACCTTAGAGAGCACAGGGGCCTAACTGAAAGTCTTTTTTCCTGTTTGCATGAGTCTTTTCAAGAGCATTGGCAAATGCACAGCAGTTGAATGTTCCATTGCCTCTGAGGTAATGAATGTCTGGAAATGTTCTCTTTTTTCAATTTCCCCAATTTTCACATCAAAATGGAGATATGTGGTTGGTTCCAATAATTTAACGTATCATTTCTATGTGACAATTTTTATGTTGATCCCATAATAAGAAATACATTCAGCATTTTTATGAAGACCATTTTCACAAAAAGCATTCAGACACTTTGGAAGTATAGCGTGAGGGTGGCGAGCGGTCAACAAAAGACCAGAGGCCAGCACAGAAAAATAGTGTGAACGGTGGTGATTTTATTAAAGTGGGAAATAAAGTAGACTAAATTAACCATGATTATTTACAAATAAACAACAGATCAGGCAATCAGCCCCCAAATGTCTCCTGCTTAGGCTATATAGGGTGCTCACCCAAAGCCCTTTCCTTTGTGACCGAGCAGGAGGCCTTAGATAAGCTTACCCCACCCTACCATACCATTTACAAAAGGAAATCAATTCATTAAAAAAACACTTAATTATCTTACTAATATATATATATATATATATATATATATATATATATATATATATATATAACATAATAATACACAAATATTACATTCAACAAATACATTTATCCCATCACCAGTACAATAACATTACACAAAACATTGAAACAATTCCCCCCTGCATTCCAAACCAAAAATGAACTACACTACCCACAATCCTTATAACCACCATGTTTTTCCCTGTCCGCTCCTAAGACACCCCCGCCAAACAGACACAGACATGCATCTGAGTATACCAGGGTTTCTGTAATACTGAAAGTTTGAATAATGATGTAAGTGAAATTTGAACATTACAAACAAGACAAACTTACTAGCAAGACAGATAATGTGTGTACTAGTTAAATGTACATGTATAGTTTGCTAGTTTAAACGGTAGAATATAAAGTGTTATTATTTTAAACAAACAAATCCACAGAGCTCCAAATCTCCACTTAACCTAAACAAACAAAAACAATTTTGACCAGCAAATAAAGAAAAATGAACACAAGGTTTAGTGCATTTTTTTCACTGTAAACAGTTATGTTTTAAATGCCGGCTGTTCTCTCGCTTTCTCATAGTGAGGCCGACACTGAAATTTGGGGTGGAGAATAAAATAAATGTATTTTTCCATCTCATATAGCCTGAATGCATCAAGTAGGAAAGTGTCCAGTAAGTCCATGAAGTTTGAATAAAACCAGCCTATGAAACCTTCAGATTGTGGGTATGCTTGATAAGAAATATTTGAGTTATGCAAAGTGATTAATTTCCCATGTGTCCCAAATGTACAAGAGCTCAGCTGGGAATAGTGACATCACATCAAAGACAACTGCAATGGCACTATGCACAAAACAGTAGCGGCCCTCCACATCCCACAGGAAACGAAGGCAAACACGTTGACAAGGTTGACAATTTGTCCTCCCTTGAAAAATAAAGGCTTTCTTGGCACTTAGAAGCTGGAATCTGTTCCAACCTGACCTCAGAGGATAGCCCTGTATCCCAGTGGGAGTTGTGTGTGGTGTAGACTGCATAACTTAGCATCAATAAAAAAATAGACTCCAATCCAAATAATTCTCAGCAAGGAAGTCCCTGATTTTCAGTGTTAGAGCAGGAGGCAGAAAGGAACACAGGGGAACTCTTTCTGCCATGACTGACAGAAAGTAGTCACTCACAGTAATGTTGTCTATTTTCGACTTCCCAATAATGGCCCTTATCTGCCATCTGTATCTTGATCTGCCCTCTCTCTGGGCCTCTCACACAGATACACCACTCACGCAAACGGCCCAGAGGCAGCAAAGCATGGCTAAACCGCAGTGAAAGGCACAACACTACAGAGATTACAGGCTCGCTGTAACACCACACAACACAAGAGAATGCTGATGAGGTACACCTATCTCTGCCCGCCTTAAAGCCCATTATGAGTTATTCCCTTTTTCACCTGCAGCCCCTGTTCTTGTATTGGTGTCAGTTTGTTATTCCCTCTGCAAGGCTTTTGCAAAACAGTGCCCTCATGTCGTAGTCCTTGCTGATTCCCTATAATAATTTCGGTGAAAAAAAAAGATTAAACGGTAGGCAGAAAAAGCCTCAGAGCACCTGTTCTTTTTGCTGAGATTGTGATGAGGTTTACTTGCAAGGAGAACGCCCAATCCCGCAAAGCTTGACATAATATTTAACAAATTTAATTACATGCCAGCTCCATTGGAAGAAATGGAGGAGAAGAATATTAAATTTCCACCGCAGTAATAGCCCCCATCCACACAGGAGGTGACAGAGCGCTTTACAGCAGATGCAGGTACAGTACAGTGAATGAAACACGGCTGCTTTATGGGCACCTGATGTAATTTTCCCCTTCTCAGGAAACGCATCAAAGCATGAAATCAGAAAAAGGCTCCATGATGCTGGCTGAGCGCACCCGCTGCTCTCCAGGGACCGCTCACCAGATCTGACAGCTCACAAAGCCTTCCCCCCGCTCTCTTTCTCTGTTTCCTTTTCTCCTTCCTCCTTCCTCTCTCTATCTCTCTCACTCTTTTCCCTTATTTCTGCCTCCTGTATAACTTTTCCATCTTTATTTCTACCAAGCCCTATTGTCTATATATTTCTCTTTCCTCCTACACTCTCAGTACTTTCACATGTCTCTTTATTCCACTCCATCCATCCCTTCCTCCCTTTTGAATTTAGATATGCAAGGATCGCCAGCTTTGTTGTTAAAGAGTATCTGCCCTGACCTCAGAATATTGAGGCCTCAGCTCTTCATTGAGCCATAGCACACACATTTAAAACAGTGCTCAAAGCATCCCTGCCTCTCACACAACATTGAAAGGGATAGATTGGGGCTAATGGCCTTGCATTAGAACAGTGACCTGCCCAGAAAGTCTAATTCTGTGCATCAGTTATTTAATGCCACAGAAACTGGGATAAGTCCCAACCTTATGTGACACTGGGATCAGGGACAGAAAATTAGTAGCTCAGGTTGAGTTAGTCAACTCCAGTCCTCAATGGTCAGCCACTTGGGCAGCCAGTCCAGCACTTAACTTAACCTAACTTAACCACATGAATCATCATTACCATCATCATCATCACAATACTTCCCTGCCTATCTTAAACAGCATGTGGTGTCACTTTCCATGGGGATAAGAGATGAAAATTGTAGTTCAGGGAGAGCACAATTCCAGTCCTGGATGGATAACACTTTTGCTGGTTTGGATTCTTCAGCCAATCTCAGACTTTGGAGCTTGATTTAAGTGTTGAAACATACCAAAAAATCAGCAAATATACAGGCACTTTAAGAGTGGAGTTGTGTGCCCCTGGTGTAGATGATGGAGTTGACACCTGAAAGTGAAAGTCAGAAATGCCTAAATCCACTCGTCTCTTTTAAAACCCCGGCCTGCCCGTCTGGTACAGGAGGACGGAGAGCAGCTGTCCCTTGCCAGTGATGGGTGATGTCATTGATGAATTCCTCCTGCCTGCCAGGCCTGCTCAGTGCTACTCAGAGCTGCTGAGCGCTGCTCGGCCCACAGTGGCCTTTCTGGAGCCAGACCTGAGCGTCCTGTCACTGCAGATCATCGATCTGCCCCTCGGGTCCTGCTGAGAGAGAGAGAAAAACAATCAGCCTCTCACCTCCACTTACAGCAGCAGTACTGCTGGTCAGACCCACACAACACTTCTACAGAGACACGTTCGATGCAACTGAGCCCTGGAAATCTAACAGGCAGCATTTTAAACCAGGCTATCACCAAAATGCTTTCAGACCATATTATGACTCACATTATTTCCCTTTGTTCATGCTTCCTTCAGCTGGAGAAAAAACTGACACCACATTTATTTTGGTTAGGATAAACTCGTCTCTGCTAAGGGATGATTTGGTCCACTTACATATAACTATGTTTTGTGACAAACTGGAAGAACACTGGTGGTCAGAGCCAGTGGTCCTACACACTGTGTGTGTGGAGGGGAAGGGGGTGTTTGACTGCACCTCACAGGGTGATCACGTCAAACACCCAATCAATTTGTGCTGATGAGTCCCCCACCGTCTTGCTGCAGTGTACCGTGGCAACCCCCGTAATCAAACTGTAAGCTCACGCTGCGCCCACGGCTCCTCCGCCGCAATTACTGCCAGCCCTCATCACATCACTCACCCCTGGTATAGGACGCCTAGGGGCCGCGCTCTTATATGCCGTCAGGCAAGACGCCGCTCCATTCTTGACACCCTTGACCTCCAGCCATATGAATGGACTGTAACATTGGGCCGAGCCTTTATATACTGCAGGCCGCTACACCTGGGATGCAGCAGAAGGGTTTTTAGCTTCCATGGAGGTTTATGAGTTGCTGAGCTAGCTGTTAAACTCTGACCCATTACCACACATGTGGAAAAGAACCCCCCCATCCCCCACCCCGCCCCACTAGCTTGTGTAAACAGTTTCATTTGGTATTCATTTTACACCTGAGGTTTTGTGCACACATGCACAAAAATGTTAATGGCCACTTTATTCTGTACTTTTGACATGCCTTGTATTTATGAAGGGTATATATGAATGAAAGCACTGATAGCATCCAGCTCATGTTGTTCTTTGACTTTGGGAATAGTTTAAAGGCTGTGATTTAAATAGTGTTTACATCTCATTGTTGCTTATACCACCAGTGATTATTGTTACAAGAAGGCTGATTTAGCTGTTGACATTTATTTCTACACAACAACATACTGTGTAATTTTTGCCTTTTGCAATGATGTCAGCACTTGCATGGAGAAAGGCATAGGAATAAATGGTTTTGAGAGGCCTGCCCACATTGAAAATACTCCTTTTTGGAGTTAGCCAGCATTTGAGGATTAACAGAGATTAATTTGAAATGCATTTACAAAATAACATGTGGAGGGCAGTAATAATTCAATGCTTGTCTTCTTATGTGTAAAGTATATGCTGGATCAAAATAAATACCCTTGTGCTCCTCCTTTACAATACATTGTACCTTGGCTTAGCTGACTTTCTCCCTCAGGACCAGTCACAGTAAATGTTACCATCTCTATGACTGGATTTTTTATTGAGGCAACCTGGGTTAAGTGCCTTTGCTCAAGGTTACAACAGCAGTGCCTGACCAGAGACTGAAGTTCTTGAGCACTCTGGTTTATTGTGCAGCTGTCTGAATGGAACAATGCAATGACAGCTGAGCTGAATCAACACAATAGAGTGATAGGTTGATACTGCAGAAGCTTGAGGTCTTTTAATTGAAACATCCAGAAGGTAGGCCTCCCCCTTCCCCTCCTTCCTGGGCCTGCTAAGGTATTACCTCATGAACATCTCCTTTCTTTCACTTTAATTGTAGTTGAACCAGCAAAGTTTTCACAGAATGTGTGTTCTTGACATGACAGTCTTGTTTGTACAGATCCATAATATAAAATACAAGATGATGGTGACATTTTTCAGTAATACATGTAATAATGTAGTATCGGGCCTCAGGACCGAAATAAGATGCATGAATGATTTTCATTTTATTTTATTTTGCAGCATTTGAAGAAATTGTCAACATTCAATCTGTGTGGTGTAGTAAGTTAAATCTCCCAGTAAGATGACATGAGATGTAACCCGTAACCTCGTCTGTGATTTGGAAATGGCATAGCTGAGTGTCAAAGAGCGTACAGTTCACTTTTCTATTTTATTCAACAAAAGTTTTCATTTTTATGTACAGGTCTTGAGTTAGCTCCTGAGATTCTGGCCTGTGCTTGGCCACTAATAAAGCAGTTTGCTATAACATGACAGCTGATTGGATCGCTCCAGAGAAGCTGGTGCTTGGCCCAGAGCCAGAGTCCAGTGGACTGCTCAGTCATAAGGCACTGACAGAGGGGCACGTCAGAGCCACTTTAGCACCTGACAGCAGCAGCATCTCCCCATTAATGGCATACGAGCTGCTGGGTGTGCAGCCTTTCCCCCGCATGGCTGTGGGATCCCAACTGCACACGGAAAACACAGTGAACACATTTACTAAGCGCTGTATGGGCTGCAAGGGCCGTAACTGCTTAACACTGCTGTTCAGTTTAGAGTATGAGAAAAACAACAATCTTTGATGGGCTAAACTGTGTTTTTTTTTTCTCGTAATTTAACTATCTTGGTTTTTGATGTGATCTAGCATTTTACCTAAATGTGTTGACAAGCTAATTAATAACAGTGAAAAAGATATGACTCTCCAATCTTAAGGAAAGCATTGGCTGCTTTCAGCTGCCGAGAGGGAGCTCCACTTCACTCGAACAGGATTTTAATTTCCTCTCGGATCGCATACACTCACGCTGTAACACGTATCCCGGGCATAAAGCAGCCAATTTGGTCACAGGATTCAAATATAATTATGTGAAGCATGAAATGTCATTATTAGCGAGCATTCTGTGCTGCATCATCATCGCGGGCTCGTCAACGGCAGTTTCACCTCTGGGAGCTGCCAGATTAAAGGGGGGGAAATCCCAGGGAGAGTCATTACAGGGAGAATTAGTCAACTGTTTCAGACTACCGTCGTGCTCTCTTTGTCTGTGCGCAAAGCAGAACAGCGCAGGAGAATGTGCTTGAAATCGAACTAATTACCAAAACTTCTCTACAAAAGTGATGTAACACATTTGCTAAACACATCCTTTAAACTTCCAGGAAAGTATCACACTAGACAACAGTATTTGTTTCACACTAAAAAATGTTATCTCACTATGTCTGGCAAAATCTATCTGTCAGTCTATTGCATGTAATGCAATTATGACTTTGTCATACATATTATGAAATGGGAGGAAGAGACATGTCCTAATTAAAAAAAAAAAAGAATATTCCTGGGACAATATGAGTTGTTCAATTGCTTTGAATGCCAATATGAGAAATTCCTGTGATAAAATAATTTTGGTTCTATGAGACTGTCAGGTTTAGGCAAGGATATGTAGATGTGTTGGGCGATGTAAACTGCTGTGTTTATGACTACAGCTACTTATGCCAATGACAAGGCCTCAATATAACAGTGCAGCTCAGGGAGGATATTCATGACCCCAGTTTGACCTCAGACTAAAAGATTAGAAAGCCAATCAATATCAATCTGGCAAACCCTTTTATTGAGGAAACAAGACCAGACTGGAGTCATAAAATAAATTAAATGCCTGTCACAGACAATACCGTGTCTTTGTGAGCACCAGCAACTGAGTCGCAAACTGAATGCTAAGCTTAATATCAATAAAAATACATACAATTATCCGCAAACATTTTACAGATAACATGGATATGATTGTTTAAGGTAGGAATTGATGACTGCACGGCATTTACTTTTTGCAACTTCAATTCATATTGCACCCCCTTAAGCATTATCATAGTTTACTATACAGTAAAAGCGCAATAAAACTAAGGGGTAAGACTGTAGCTCATTCTTACCATTATTTGATTAATGTAAACATATAACAATAAAGCAAGGATGAAACGATTGCTTGCTTGATTTCATTGCTTTTTACGATACCATATTCATTTCAATGGTTACAATTATTGTAATGTAAATTAATAATTTAAGTAAATAAAAATATAGTATTTATCCTTCAGGAGGGACATCTTTGAAACACTTCATTTAAAATTCTGTGGGCAACTAAACCATTTCAATAATTAAGAAATACTAGATTTAATGTCTTTTTTCTGAACCAAACAAAGTCTATGAACAAAGCATTGAAGCCCCTTTACAGTATCCACAATCAATCCAATCACTTCCTGAGTTAACCTTGGTGTATTCCTGGAATGAGAGAGGAATGTGTACCAGGCACAGTAGTTAAGCAGCAGAGAGTGAGCGCGCGTATTATGTGTGCCGACTCCTGCAGCTGTCAGGAGTAATGAATTACAGGCCCAGCTAGAGGCTGCCTCATCACGTCTGTACCCCTCGATAAGGAAACAAACTTGGGGATATCTGTCCAATCGAGATGTGGGAAAATAAAGTACCACTGCTAGGCTGTAGGAGGAAGGGGTGTCCGCAGTGAATCTGCATTTTTATTAGCTTATCTTGATTTAGGTAAGTGGATATGACGCAGTTTTGCTCTGTGTCGGCGGCCATTTTTCCCCCAATGCAGAGTTATCATCACGACGTCCTCCAAACGAACTCAGGGTTTCTGAAGCAAGGTGCAGCGGTCGCTGCTTACCCCAGCTATTTTGAAAGTGATGAGGTGGCAGAATGTTCTCAGTTTCAAACTGTATTAATTTTTTGTTTTTCACAAATAAAACAATTTGTACCTATTAAATTTGTGATTCTGTTTCAGTATTAAGAATGAATTGAGGAGAAGGATAAAGGATGTTTTTACTGATGTATGGTCTCTGATTATCTTTCCTCAAAATTTGAAACATCTGCAGTATGTCTCTGCAGAAAGTATACAGACATGACTGTAGGACAGTCTTGTATTTGTATTAAAAAGAGAAAATGGCTCCTTTTAAAATCACTTTACCACAGAGTGGTTATCACAGGCTTTCTAATGCATTTATATACTGAAAGGTGCCTGGAACAAGCATACTGTGAACTTATGGAAACAGATATACTACACACGACACACATGATGTCTGCCACTTCCACATACAGTCCATACTCATACACTATTAGCTCAAATGGTGACTTTCACTTGAGGTGTATTGGGAAGCAAGCAAGGGAGGGATCCGAAAATCCTAAATTGGTATCGGCGGAAGACCTGCAGTTAATTGAATTTATGGATGCTGTCTGATATGGTTTCATCAGTGCAGAGCGTAAGAGGTACATCTGATTAAAATGGTGACCTTCTGGTCTGAGGTCAAACTGGGGATGCTCATTCCATTTAAGAGGTTGCCATATTTATGTCAACCATCCTCCCTAATTCAATCAACAAGGAGCGGTACTATGGGGGTGATGGGGGGAGGATGCGTCAAAAGACAAATCAGGACGTATCTCACATAATCCAAGGGTAACAGATGGAATCATATGGAATCCCTTGGGTGATTATTTACATTTTTATTTTACCTGTTAGACGTTGAGTAAATTTTGCTGCTTTGTTATACAAAAGTATTTTCTTACCTGCACTGTTGGGAAAAAATACCAAATGACCTCATTGAAATTAGGACAGGGTGCTCACAAGGTTGTGTTTGCTCCCTGGTATGACTAATTCAAGCATTTGACTTTATTGTACCAGAACATATGTTTCTATGTAGCCCTGGAAATTTGCTTGCAGCATCGTTACACATTAAATAGCTTGCTGCCTGCTGTGAAATAGTGAATTCTGATAGGCTTGTGTCAGTGAGCAGATCATTGCTAATTACATAGTTAATTTACCTGTGTGTGTGTAGACACGCATCCAGTCATGCCTCACTTTGCCTTCTGTCTCTTTGTACTTCCACAGGGAGCATCGTGTACCTGGGTATGATGGTGGGGGCGTTCTTCTGGGGGCTGTCGGACAAGGTGGGCCGTCGGCAGTGCCTCCTCATCTGCATGTCCGTCAACGGCTTTTTCGCCTTCCTCTCGTCCTTCGTGCAAGGCTATAGTGTCTTTCTGTTCTGCCGCATGGTCTCTGGATTTGGGTGAGTCGTTTGCATCCACAGCTCTTCTTCAGCACCTCCCTCCCTCCCGGCCCGCTGCTTCACTGCTTTAACACTATTGGGTGTAGGTACGGTTCCACCTGTTGTGGAAGGACAGATTGGTTATTGATCACTGCAAGTGTGGAAGAGATCTTAACAGACTGGTCAATCTCATGAAGCAATGTTAAACAAATAATTAGCTGCATTACATTAAATAACTGGTTCATTTGAATTCATTTACATTTACATTCATTTGAAAATCCAGACCCATATCCCATATTTCAGAAATATTACTTGAATTTCTAGTTAGTTTACAAATAATTGAAAATTCTGTTGCTGTTATGGATAGGATTTAGAGCTGATATATTTTTTAAAATAAAAAATAGTTGAAGCTGTTTCAAATTTTATTCTCAGTGTGTTAGCTGCACCACAGACTAGAAGAGAGAAAAATGCAATGGGGGTAGAGTCAGTCTTGTGCTTGACCCTCTGTGCAGTAAACTCAGTTCTCCACTGCCCTTAATACCACAGGACTCTGAGCAGAACTCTCCAAAGCCTTCTGGAACATTCTGTTTCACTTTCTGAAGAGATAACTGGCTTCTGCCCACACATCTTTTTTTTTTTTTTTTTTTTTGCTACAGACTTTGGCCCAAATGCACATTACTGCCTGTCCTGCTAATTTAGGGCTGCAATGTCAAGCAGCACAACAGGGGCTATTTTAGTTGTCTGGCACCAGCCCATATCTTAAGTGTGGGGGAAAAAATGACGAAGCTTAGAAAATATACATCATAGTATTTCATTGCTAATTGAATCTATTTAACTATTTTTGTTCTTACTTTGTATAGAGTATTTCTTGCTGGCTAAAGCAATAGCAACCACTGCCAACTTTAATGTTGTGGGATACGGTGGAATGCTCTAACTTTTATGAAGGACACAAAATGTTTTAGAATATTGGTTTTATATCCTTTTTTGAGTGCAAACGTCTATATAAGTGTAAAAGACTATTTGAAATATTGTATTAAACTGGTCTTAAGTGGTAAGCATTCATATCAGAGACTGAATGTGATGTATCATGATTTTACCTGAATAGCCTTAACCACACTAAATCTTTATATAAGTATAAAGTTATAACTCGTTATGAGTTGAAGTGATATTTTTTTGAAATTTTGTTCCCTGTTCTTACCTTTTGTTTGCTTCTTTGTTTTCTCCTTTTACTCAGCCAAAAGGCTTATTTGCATTCAACTGCCATTTCTGAGTGAGAGAAAAGGAGTTCCCGTCAATGGTTTTCATGTATCAATATTTTCATAAAATTGTGTGTTAATGTAAATGAGCCATCAAACATGCCACTACACTGAATTTGTTAGGATCCATATATGTATGCATGTTGATAAATACCAATCAATTGTAAATGAAAAGGGCATTCACAGAATATATGATTAGCATAAAGGGATGCCCATAAAATACCATGTAAGGAGCTTGGAATTCCATCACTGGAAATATAACAGTTACAGTATAATGTAAGAGTTACATTTCTAGTTTTAAAAAAAGAGTTTTCCTCCCACCTTGTAAAGAAGTAGTGACAGTGACTACTGTGTCCCTCTGTGACCATGAGGCTCCTGAAACTTACACTCTGTTTACTCAGTGGTCTCAAGTTCATTTTGGACAGGCAGACATAATGAAGACCCACAGATTCCTCAAAAAAGCAAGTAAAAAGAGAATTCCACATAGGAGTACCACTGAATATTTAATTACTAAACATATCATATTTACGCTGTAGCATTTTCACAAACACAACAACACTCACAGCAACTTGTATCAAAAATAACAGAGCAATCATCCATAACAGAAGCAGTCTGGCTAATGGAAACATTGCACCAGGCACATACTGGTCAGCTACAGCAAAGCAGTTTAATGTGCTCTCCTATCTAGAAATACAATCAAGGGTTACCATGACAGACAGGAAAACACAGACAAGTCTAACACTACTGAGATCACATACCCAGGATATGGAGCCTACTTCGGTGAACACTGGAGTGTTCATCATGTTAGCTTTAAACGAAATGCCTCTCCTTACTCTCAAGATAATAGTCTTTTCTTGACAGATAATACATTACACGGCCTGGATCAATAACTCGAGTGCTGTTTGTTTCTCATTACTGCCTGAATCTCTCTCAGTACCTGGCTAAAATAAGTAGCACCTTTACAAGTCTTTAATTAAGTGAGTTTGTAGTGATTATCATCATCCATGTGATAAACCATTACATACATCGATTTGCTTTGTGGAAATGCAGCCTGTTCTTATGAAAGATAACAAAGGTTTAAATTGTATTAGATGAAGAGTAATTACTTATCTTCTGCTGGCCTATTTTGTGAAAGCATGGGAGGAATTTAAATCATTTATTCCACATATCATATTTGTCAGCAAGATATTAACAGCAGAAATATGTTTGGCAGTACCTGTGAAACAAGGAAGGATGAATAGCTGAGATTTACTATTGTACTGCCACTACTGCTAGTTCTACAACAACTACTACTGCTACTACTACTACTACTAATAATAATAATAATAATAATAATAATAATAATAATAATAGATGGACTAGTAGTAGCATTGCATATGTGCTTTGCAACTGAACCTATTAGCCTGTCTCTCTTTAACTAAAGAGCATGTATCTTCCTCAAATTTGCTACCTGTCAATGGGCCTCTTGGAGCACATTTGTCTATCTGCTCATGTCTCTTAGGAGCTGGTAAGTTTGGAGATGTGTCCCGTAGCCATGAAAATCATCCAAAATCCTTGAATGTCCAGACTCTCCCAGGGCCTCTGTACAGTTTTACATGTAAAGGAGGAGAATGGACCCAAAGCAGAGCGTTTCCAGGAAATGTCATATTTCCTTTAAAGATCTCCTTTACCAATCGGGCTGCCCCTCCCCTTCCAGGAAAAGCATGACCAAATCATTTGTGAAAGCTCAAGTGTAATTGATAATGCTTGTCCAACTGCCAGAGGGAAGTGCTTGTCTCCTGTTGCCTTGGCACTCTGCCGGACAATTACCATATGAGCCAGACTTTATTTCTTTGCTCTCCTTCTCTTTTGGCCAGCTTTGATTCGCATTGATCTAATACTTTCTCTTAAATTGGTTATTTCAGTGAAGTTTCTGAAAAGGATGACCTCAAAAGGCTTGTTTTAGTTGTGCCTTTTGAATGAACAATTATACTAAATGTTAAACTCTCTGGTGAAGGATACTGAGACAGTCAGATTTAAAGTAGACCACAGGGTTGTTGAGGTTATTTATTACAGAAGTCTTAATAGTACAAATTATTAACACAAACAATAAAAAAAATCCTAAATAATTAAACATATCTGCATCTCTGTGCTCCAATATATTAAACAATAATGTAATTTTATTTTGATAATGACAAAACAAGATTTTAAAAAAATATATATTTTTCCCAATGCTTTTTTAATGACAAGAACAGGAAAAAACAATGACCATTTGAACAAATTCTGAATATAACAGGTAAGACAATATAATGCTACCAGTATGAAGCATGTTGGTATGTAGTGTGGTGCTAGCTTTCCTTGGCACCCTGGCTGAGTCAGTGGCAGCGCCCCCTAACTGTGCCCCTGTGGTCTCCTGCAGGATTGGTGGGGCGGTGCCCATTGTGTTCTCCTACTTCTCGGAGGTGCTGGCGCGGGAGAAGAGGGGCGAGCATCTGAGCTGGCTGTGCATGTTCTGGATGATCGGGGGAATCTACGCCTCTGCCATGGCCTGGGCCATCATCCCCCACTATGGTGAGGATGTGCCATCACCCAGGCAACGCTGTCTTACTGTTATAAAAACAACACCGGGGCACGGGTTTGCTTGGATGTGTCCACTGGTTTATTTTAGTTTACTGGTAGTGCTGAGACTGACGCAGGGTGAACTCCCTAATTGGTGGAGCTGCAAAACACTTCTATGGCGAAATGAAAGGAGTTTTTTCTTCATGGCAAAGCTATGCATGGTTAAATTTAGCAAAACTCTGATGATACATGATGGCATCACTCAGTTTGGAGTTTGTGAAAATGTGTTCTTCCTCCACTTGTTCAATGGCCCTAGGGATTATACAGACAGGATTTTTGATACAGTTCACAGTGATAAAAGGGAATGAAGAAGCGCTATTGTGATGTGTCATGATTAGAAGTGCCACAGTGAATGAGCAATGGAGATGATGAGTTGTCTTTATTGTTGCTGGAGGCTGTAATGGTCAAACTCCACCCACTGAGCTTAACTGGGAGAGCTTTTCCTCTTCATTGAAAAAAATCACATTTCCCGTACAGCACCTGCTGAATTTCAGTGGAAAAAAATCACATTTCCCCTAGCACATTCCATGAATTTAATTGAAAAATCTAATTTCCCTCAGAGCACTCAGCCATATTGAGTTGACAATAAAACTCGGATTGGATTAGGCAGAGGGGGTATCATGAGCTCCCCTCCCCCCAATGTGTTGTGCATCCTGACTTTTGGAGGTTTCTTGCTACCAGCAAATCACATGGTTGTGGAAACAGTAAACTACAATTAGTGTATGATGAAGCAGCTAAATGGACTTGAATGAACAGAACTAAAACATGTAAAAATAATGTATTTCTTAATTCATAACAGGTTTGGGAGAAGTTTTCAAATGCTGTGTTCATTTCACTCCTCTATGCAAGTACAGAGAAAGTGAGAGTATTCTAATGGCACTGGTGTTATGCAAATCCTGCTAACCAGAGTTGCGATAAAGATCCAATTATAAAGGAATGGAGGTATGGAATACATGTGAAACGTAGGCATGGTCTGTGTCCCTGGACAAGGGAAACCCAGTTAAAAATGATGGCATGAACTGCACAGCTACATATTGCATACTGGTTCCTGTGTGACTCCTAATGAAGCATTAAAGAGCTGGAGAAGGAGGGAGGAGCTGCTGCAGGTCTCCGCAGAGCTTGGGTTGAGACGCTGCTTTCCCTTGTGAGGCGTCGTCTGTCTGAGAGGCTGGAGACGGGGGAGAGGTGGAGGCTGGTGATTAATGTGCCCCATGCTGGGGATATTTAAAGGATGGCAGCATACTGCCGAGAGCGGGCAGAGGAGTCCGGGTGCCATGATTTATCACATGCCACACAGGAAATCAGCTGTGTGCAAAGCTACATGAATAAATATAAAACAATAAGTCATTAATTAATAAATTAAAAAATGAAAAATAAAAGAAATTCAAATATCAATCATTGTGTTATGAGAGAACAAAAATGTAATAATAATGATAATCATAATTAGCAGTGCATGTAGTATATGTAAGTGGTAAATATGTTGGCACATCGGCTATGTCACATGTTTATATTCTCCTTGATCAAGCCTAATTAGGATTTTTCCTCACCAAAAAAAACCAGGGATATTCAAGATTCATGAATGGCCTACAGTTTTGTTTGGCCGCTGGTGTGCCATGGTGTTCTCCCCTGTACCGTCCCAGTGTCAGCCTCAGAGAGAACAGCGAGGGATGACTACCCTTCTGCCAGAGCCTCGCAGCAGAGCGCACTCGCTGCATAATTTATGGCTCTCCTCGCGATGGGCCCGGCACACGCCTGCTCTCTCCAGAACGCGCAGGCTTCACAAAGCGAGCTGTCGGAGGCAGTGCTTTGAAGTGGTGTTAGTCCCCCTCTCGTGCAGCAGAGAGCGCGCAGCACGCTTTGGGTTTGCTGGCTGTGGTTTTCAAGAAGTTACTCACACACAGGCTTTGTGATCATTGTGATTACACATGGGCATATGATTACTACTACAGCCTCTGCCTCGTTGGTCAGTAGTGGCTGGTTTGGGTGATGATGTGGTCGATGATGTGTGTGTTAGTCTGTACTCCCCTTTGTCAGATGGTGCTGCTGCAGTGCGAATAACTTACATATTTAAGCTGGAACTAAATGGAAAAATTGGTAGAAAAAATGTTTATAGGCTCCTGTGTATATTTTACAGGAGCACTACTGAACATTTAATGTAATGATTACAGTACTGTAATCCATGAAAAAAAGCAAAAGAAGGCTTACATTTTCTTTGGCAGTTTAAAGTTGCCAGCTGTAATATTTGATGTTTGCCAAGTGCAAATTCAATCATTTAATACATGATTAATCTTTGAATGAATATCAAATCTCAAAATGCATGATAAGCATGTGATCCGATTTTTGACTCACTGTATGTCAAGTATGACATGCAGTTAACTCAGTTTTGAATGCCAGTGAGCTGGCCATGTGCACGATGGAGGGTCTGCAGGCACCTAAATACGCAATTAAGAGGCACAGTTGTCAGAGACGTTTAAAATGCTGTAAAGCAATGTTGAACTGGAACAGGGCAGGGGTAAAGCAGATATTGGCCATTGATTGATTGACCCTCCACCAATCATACTGCAGGGAGTATACATGGAATACTGGGCACCCTCTGCTGTGGATGACTGTTCAGTTGAAGCCGTCGGAAGGTTGGAGATGAGCAGGGCTTGACAGGGCCTGTTTTATGGAAGTACCGCAGACCCAAGGTCGCAGACTGCTGCCTCAGAGCCCACTGCGATGATGTCACCCGCAGTTCTCAGCATGGTCATTACAGCATTAATGTATGGGTAACAGGCTCTTAAAATAAAATTTGACCGATGTGTCCCCTTAGAGTAGCAGGGCGGATGCCTTTGAAGAACAGATATAATATCTGAGGGCATTCGGACTTTGTAGACCGTTTCCTAAAAATCAAATCACCCTCATAAACTTTTCTGAAAGCAGGTAACTACTTTAAGGGTAGTGGGTATCAAGAGACCAATCAGCCATTATTTCTGGGAAGGCTTTGTTGCTAAGATGCTCCACATGTGACTCTGAGAGCCTTCCCAGCGAAACATAAATCACTGGCCACCTCTGACAGTGGAGGCAGTCCGTTAATGCATGCGTGCAGAGGGAGGGATTTAATTACTGCTGGCAGCCATTGATTTTTGCAGGAAAGACTAGAAAAGCGGAGATAGAATAAGGGAGGGGGGAAGTGACGGCCATAAAACACACTCTCTCCCCTCTTCCTTTATGCTGCTCCTCTCTCTCTGCCTTCAAGAGCTCCAGCTCATAATTGAGGTCAATTGATTAGCTGTTCTCGTTTGAAGACTTTTTTTTGCCATTAGCGGCGCCCGGCGAGCGAAGTCAGTTCTGCCGCATTGCTTTTCTCTGTGCCTGAACGGGAGGG
The DNA here is from genome assembly GCA_022829145.1 of Albula goreensis. NCBI lineage: Eukaryota > Metazoa > Chordata > Actinopteri > Albuliformes > Albulidae > Albula > Albula goreensis. Next base: position 59,250,639 of record CM040741.1, on the reverse strand, counting down.
TGGGGCAATGGGAGTGCTGGAGGAGTCTGTGTCCTCTCCCCTAAAAAATAAGCCTGCTCCACTAACGTTCCCTCTGTGGGCAGAAAGTGACACCATTCGGCTTGCGGGGTGTGTCCCACCACAACAGGCCTGAGTCAGTGGTTTGTGGCCAAGGACTTTGGAGGTGGTTAGCCCTGGCACAGGCGTATTAATCTCTGGGGGGCCGGGGGGATGGTGGGGGGGACTCAGTCAGCCGTACGCCCCAGTCAATTATATACATAATCCCCATAATGAGATTTTCAATGGCATGGGCTACAACGCTAAGGCTCCGGGGGCCTCTCGGTTACATCGCGACAGAAAAGGCAATTATAGGAGCACATCTCGGTGTCAGTGCAAGGAACCCTGACAGCCTTCAGTTCCTGTCCCCCTGAGCCCTGCCCTCTTGACCTCAGAGATAGGGCCACAACCACCTATGCTGCACATGCCAGCGCATCCATAGAACAACACATGCTTTTATTTGAAAATAGTTTGCCCCAAACAGAGTTGTTCCGTACATCGGGAGCGTTTCTTTTTAAAAACTTGTAATGTGACTCCCGGGTTTTGGTCCAAAGGAGATTGATATTTCACAATGAAAGAAACCTGAGGCCCAATCTATCTTTTCCATACAGGGGGCAGCACTGACCCACCACAGTATCATTAGATGTTACCTTAGTCCCGCATCAGCAAACCCAGTGAGCAACACTGTACTGTCCTCATTAGCAACAGTAGTGACTACACCCCACAGCAAACACAATAATCTTATGCACAGGCATACACACATGCATGAAGAAACATACACATGTGTACACACATACATGCACACATTAACACTAAAAAAAGAGGATTTCATGCATTGTATTGCAGTATATGCACAAATGCAAAAACACTCAAAAACACACATTCATTGATTGCTGACATTATACTGCTATTCAGTTTTTCAGATTTCACCTTTACTGATTATGGGTGCCTCCTAGTATTGTGTGTTGCTTGTCTCGAGTTTTTGAGTCACACTAGATTAATTCATTGAGGTTTTCAGTCTGTAATCCCCTCTTTAGTGGATAATAGCTTTATTCTGTGAAATTATGTACAACAGAACAGATTTAGTGTCACTTTGCCTGCGGTAGAGCAAATCTGAGGGAGATCAGTTTCAAAGCAGTACGTCCCCTCAGCAGCAGCTCACAGAACCCTTTCTGACATAGATAAGGAAACAGAAAATAGAATCAGTCAATTTTACATGATTCTGATGCTTAATTTTTAAAAATATACAGATTATCAGTTAATTGTCAGTTAAAGACTGTAGGTGGTATGGTATGTTTGAGTAAGGAACAGTATGCCTGAATTACTTCATGTATACTATATTAACATATGCTAGTGAAAAAAAATCATTGCTGCGTTTGTTTATCTTGGAAAACGGCCTTGGATGCCCTCACACATATTGTCGGTGTCCTCATATGTTCAGAACTGTCCATTTGTATAACCTTAGCAGACATTAAAAACATTAACAGATGTTAGTGTTCATTATTACCATTGTAACAAGCGGGACATGTGCAACTTTAAAAATGAATGATTGAATGCACAGGTTTTGTGATGACTAAATGCTGTTCAGACAGTTAGATTTGACTGGAATTAGCTCCCCTGTTCCTTGGCTTTCGTTTACAGTGTCTCTGTGGTGCTGGTAGCTTCCTGACATAGCCTGCACTGCGGGCACTGTCTCTGTGATTCATGTGGTCATCTCTGCTGCCCACTGGAGTGAGAAGGTGATATTGTGCAGGGTAGAGGCTCTCTCTCTCTCTCTCTCATGCTCTCTCTCACGCTCTCTCTCATGCTCTCTCTCTCTCTCTCTCTCTCTCTCTCTCTCTCTCTCTCTCTCTCTCATGCTCTCTCTCACGCTCTCTCTCTCACACTCTCTCTCTCATGCTCTCTCTCTCTCTCTCTCTCTCCCACACTCTCTCTCTCATGCACGCTCTCTCTCTCTCTCTCTCTCTCTCTCTCTCACTCATGCTCCCTGTCTGTACCCCACGATGCAGTGGGGCGTGAGGCAGAACGATCCCCCCACGCAAGGGCAGAACCCTGCAAGATTGATTGGGCTCTGGCTGGGCCTATGGAGAGGAACAGCCGTGTAGCCTAAGTGCAGTTCTTTCCTGAAAATTCATTTTAAAGTATCCCCCTTGGCTGCAGGGCTTCTCTGGAACACTGTCCCAGCAGTAGTATCATTTGCCAGTATCTCAGTCTGCATTCCATCAGGCCCTCATATGTGAGAATGAGAAGCCCCTGCGATACCATGTGATAATGATCGCGCACCTCACCTCACAGAGTGCCGGACTGAGAACTCATCTCCTGCTCACATATCTTTGGAAGCCAAAGCCAGACGCGTTAGATAACAGACTTCCCTCGCTCTGTCTGAGCTCAGGTCCCTAAATGATCTCAACGGTGGGGCAAAAAAAAGCGCATTGAGTGAAACATGCTGCACTGCTCGCAAGGGGAAATGCCATCACTATTCTAAAGGGACCCAGTCTGGTAATAGCTCTGCCAGTACCCTGGGGATGAGCTTTTGACCCACAGGTCAAGCAGCTGCATTAGCTTCGGCCATGACGTGTTTCTACTGAGCATGTGCAAAAGCCCACTGGTTTATATATTTACTTGTGAGTGGGTGTGTGTTTTTATGTGTGCATGTCTCTCTATGTGTGTGTGCGTGTTTGTGTGCACTTGTCTGCGTAGCCGCATTTGTTCCTCTATGGTTATCCTGGTGAAAACCATGCATTGTTTAGCCATCCTTTAATAGCATTCCTGATATTTCTACACATTGTGCCACGGGGGTAAAACCCTTCAGAACCACATCAAACTGCATCATGCGGAAGAGAAGAGGATTATGGTGAATTATTATTGGTCAAGGTTAATACTCCTAATGTGTCATTCTCTGTGGCCCTCTAACAAAACTAGGGGAAGCTTGTTGGCCAAGTCCTAGTTTTAAATCAATATGAATGGAGCTAGTCCAGTTGGAGGCAAAGTGGGGTAAAGTGTGTTTGAGAAATGTTGGTGTTAGAAACCATATAGATTATTACTATTCTGCGAAAGTGTTTCTGATTTTGCGCATTGAGATCTCAAGAAACAAAGACAGCAATCTCATTACAACTTACAATGAGGTGTGCAACAAAACTGACTTTAAATAAAATATTTCTCTTATATCCATTCCAATCACTGGATTATATTAAATGTTGCATTAATGTAAAATAACAGTCTGAAAGTGACATGTTTTAAAATAATTCATGACAGGTAAGCAGGATACGTCTAATACAAAGACAGCAAATTGAAATGGAGTTTTTCCTACTTACAGTGAGAATTGAACCCCACTCCTGCTGTTTTACATATAAAATGGCCTGTCACTGTTGAGGTCTCCAGGTGGAAAAAAACTGCCACGACTGAAATGCTAACACAAATATTGACTCTGTCTCTGAATGTTTGGAAATTGCTTTTCTTTCCTTTTGACAGCACGTCAAAACTCTTCTGTCTTATTCCGGCAAGCTCAGTATTTATGCACTCAATGATATAAAAGCTGTGAAAGATAAGTATGGAGATATTTTCATCATATACTTCACATATAATTTATTTCCATATCTCCATGTGTGTATGAGTTCAGAATTCCTCTCTGATGAAGTTTGCAGTTATCATTCTTCGCAGGTCCTGTTCAAAAACTGGAAAAAGTTAGTAATTATTTAGAATTGAATATTTCCTTGTATATCACAACCTCCAAGAGGAGTGGTTATAGAACTTATTTCTGGAGCACCCTCCGATATACTGGTTTTCATTTCAATCACAAATGCAGTTCATGAAGCATCGTAAGCAGTAAATTGTTTTTAATTAGACACATTTAGTGTGTAATGAAGGATGATTTACCCTCCTAATGCCACATTTTGTAAGGAAATAGATATTCATGTTTCACATAATGAATATTCTGTATTTATTTAAGAAGTGTTCAAGATCAGTTAGCAGACAGCTAATGGTATCATTTTTTTGTAATTCAGTGTGATACATGATACCTTTTAGAGGCTACATTTTCAATGTACCTATTGATAAACCTGCATTTTTAGCCCGTGAAGTCCTGAAATCTTGTGTTCTTAAATTGTGGATGTGTAATCAATTAAACTAAACTGTTTTTGGGAAATGAAAAAGTCCAAAGGTTCAACAACCATGCTTAATTAATCAATTAATTAATTGAGTGCAACAAAAGCCTGTATAAAATTAAGTACTCCAAGAGTGTGAAATTACTCTCTATTTGTTAAATAGTGGTAAGACTTAGGCCATGCTATGAGGTTGTAATGCACAATGGAGTGAATAGGAAACCATGCTTGACACAGGTCAGGATTGAGGTTGGAAGCACCTGTCTTAGAAAAAGATCTGATCTAGAGATGACCTTTGTTTTTGCAGTATGTTGGACGTTTTAGAGGGAGTAGCCTCAGTCAGTCACATGATCCTGATGTCATAATGGTGTTCTGTCTGTGCAGGCTGGAGTTTCAGCATGGGCTCTGCCTACCAGTTCCACAGCTGGAGAGTGTTTGTGGTGGTCTGCGCTTTGCCCTGCGTCTGCGCAGTTGTGGCCCTCACCTTTGTGCCTGAGAGCCCCAGATTCTACCTTGAGGTAAAGAAAACTATGAAGAAGAAAACTACCTTTAATAAAACCTTTGATAACCATCACCCTTTTCCTTTAATTATTTAACACCTAAGGGAAAACCCATTTCATAAACTGAATAATTCATTACTTGTTTGACTTATGAATGACAACGCAGTGTGCTGAATAGGCTATAAGACTTGTACACAATAATTTTAGAAAATGTCACACATCCTTAGAGAAAACATCATACCTCCTTCTCAATAACTGGATTATATTATTTTTTTATATGTGTGAAGTATCCTAAACTAATACAAAATGTGGCTTGTGTTAATTGTATTAGTTGATCCAGTTCACCACTTATGTTTTATTATTTCTGAAATGAAATAGAAAGTAAAGCCAGCCTACTGTACTCATTTTGAGTGCTGCCCTGGCCCTTAGTGTATGTTTTGAGATATTTTCACTCACCGCACGGAAGATCGGATTTGCTGAGCTAAGAATTGTCCTGTATTCAGGCGTGACACTCATTCACACTGTTGTCTGAGAATGATTCCCACTTGAAGTTTCATTTATCCTCTCTGGCTGATCTGAGTCAAAATAACTCCACTGTGTTGGAACTCAAACAAATAAAAAAACAAGTAATTGAAATGTGTCTGTAGATATTTCAGTGGAATACTTTGAAGGAAGTCTGTTGAGGCGTGCAATGCGCCAGCAAATTCAGCTGCCTTTCTCCGCCACCGCAGGGAATGCAGACGCCGTCTCTGAGGAGACAACCGTGACAGTTGCGGCTGTTGCCGAATCATCTCCCGTCAAGGGCTAATCCCCATAAATCCCACGATTCCTTTCTCTGCGCAGGTTGGGAAGCACGACGAGGCCTGGATGGTTCTCAAGCAAATCCACGACACCAACATGAGGGCACGGGGGCAGCCAGAGAAAGTCTTCACCGTGAGTCTTTCCAGCCCTACTCTGAACACTCAAACATGCAAACAAATGCACAGTATGAAGGAATGCACTGGCATAAGTATGACAGCAAGTGTAGGTTAAAGTAGGAAAAGCCAAAACCTGAACAGACGCTGGCAGAGCGGCTGCCGTTTGTAGTCATACAATCCAAAACTGTGTCAACACAGGGATTCATCATGATGCATATAGCTGTCACAGCAGAGCATGTGCTGTACTCATTTCACACGTGTGGTATCGATCACCTTTACGCTGCTCAGAACTTGTCATACCTGGTTCAGGATATCTGTCTGAAGGAAATGTTCTGGGTCTGGCATATTGGATGCGTTTGGTTCAGTCTCATTAAGTAAGATGGCATGTGTTTATTTGCTGAGAAGCAAAGCTTATCCTGTGAATTTGAACAAAAATGACAGGCTGTAGTTCTAGCTCTGTGGAGCTCTGTTTACAATTGTTTAGCTCAATGCATGATTCATGAAATTCTTCAGACGCTATCAGAACTAAGTTAGGCATGTCTTGCACATACACCAGGGGATCTGCTAAAGCTGCAATGATTCTTTCAGCCAAATCAGTATAACTGGGGGGAGCAGACTGAGGTGTTGTATCATTTAGAACATACAGGTGGAGTATAGCTGTCAGAACTAAAGCAATTGTGGTATGGATTTTAAAATGAGTGTCTCCAATTCTCCATGCAGGTAAACAGGATTAAAATTCCAAAGCAGATTGACGAACTGGTGGAGATGAAGTCAGAATCAGCAAACCCTGCCTCTAAAGTCTTGTTCAGGGTGAAGACTGAGCTCCATGGGGTGGGTACCAGTGGAAATACAAACTGACAGCCACTTTTAGAGGCCAGATTTCGCAAAGCTTTTAATGAACTGTCTCAGCCACGCACATTCTCTCCAAGTCTTTTTGAACTAGAAAGATTGTTTTGCATATGCTAAATGCTTTAGCCCCTAAAGGTTTGCAACATTTATCAAAATCTCAGCTAATGTTGCCCATTGCATGTGACTAGTACAGGTGCCATGAATGTGACCTTGATACCAATACATCAAACATGATTTTGTTCTCTTTGCAGATCTGGATAACATTCTTGAGGTGTTTCAACTATCCGGTGAAAGACAACACTATCAAGCTTGCTATTGTTTGGTTTACATTATCCTTTGGGTAAGAAAAACAATCACAATAAGCCAGTTATCCAGATTCATTGTGGTTATAGCATGTATAACATGTCTATTTTAAGGTAATTGTGATTGTTTGACATGTGAACATTAGTGGCTATTCAGAGAGCATTCAAAATAATTCAATTATTTGGGGGAATTACAATAATTCCATTTGAAATTAATAGATCATTTGTCCAGCCAACAACACCATTTATTGTAGCAATGATTACATTTGATGAAATTCAAATTTTCAAGAAATTAATCCATTCAGTTGTCAAAACTGCCTTGGTCTGATATTTCTGTTCAGGAACAGGTGAGATTACAGTCCCAGCTTTTCTAGTTAAAAAACCTAACCAAAGCACAAGGATACATAATCATAAAACCATAATCATAAGATTTCACATTTTTCAAAATATCGACTTAGTTCAGCTTGTTGGAAAATGATCATTACATTATTTGAATGGTTGAGGGATACTCTGGTGAAATAATATCGATATATTCAGCATCAGCATGATATGTCTCCTGGGAGCGAGTATACAGGGCTGTTATGATGTCATAGCAATGACCAGGGAGAGGAGCCAGTCCTGCCCAGTCATCAGTGAAACTTGTTAACATGTGACATATCTGTACCAAAGAGAATTACGCATCTCATACGGCAGGTCTGACAAGAAGCTTAGATCATTTTATGACTATGCCTTAAATTTACAAAATGTCACACCAATATGGGCTTGCTTTCCCAAGGCAAATCCTGTGCAACAGTTTAAGCTGTGTTAATTTAAAGGGTAACGTTGTTCCCCCAAGTCTGTCTCATTTCCTCACACAGGAAAAGGACATGCAATATTCTATATGCCCAATAAGTCAGTTTATGACCTCAGTGCCCTTATTAAATAATCATAACAATATAAAAACATATTGCAAATCCATATTTAATGCTAAAAAGTGTGCTATTCCCACTTCTGTGCTTCACCAGCTTCATGGCTTAGATGTAGCCTTCAGGCTTTTTTCTCTTTTTTTTGCTAAGGTTGGCGTTCTTTCCTTTCGTCGTTTTCTCTCGCGTCCTAATTATACTGCAGACATACATCGAATATGGAATAAATTGCATAATGTGTTTTACTTTTACACTTCAAGGAAAAAAAGGTGAAGAGAAACTTTAGTAAAAGGATAAAAACTGAAGCTCAGAGGTTTGATAATGTACAGAGCTGTAACTAGAACATTTGGTGTACATAGTGTTTACAAAAATAAAATAAAATGATCTGAAATGGAATATTTTGGAGGTGAATAGCTTTACTTATAAAAACATACAGAGAGTTAAATAAAACTAAATATGAATTTTATTTATTTATTATTTACACTTACATGGAAAACCCATTTGTAATAAATATCTATTTTTAAAGGGGGACTTGACATACACACAGTGACAATCATTAATGGAAACAAAACAAATTAATGGAAACACAACCAGTCAGGATGATAAACAAAACTGGTGCACATTTCAGTAAAATTATGATGGCCTTAAGAAATAAAATCAGGGGACAGTATTAACACGTCCGTTTCACATTAATTCTGAATATTATTCCAGTTTCGGGTGCACAGTTATTAAAATCAGTGTAGAGAGTTGGTGAACTTTATGTACCAATTTGCTGGAGAGAAGATAATAAATTGATAAAGAAAGAAAGAAAACAGATAGCAGTGAATTTTGTTTACTTGCAAATCCCTAACTGTAAAGCCTGCTATCTGCTTGTCCTCTCTGTTATCTCAGAATTCTTTAAATCATCATATTCCAGCAACTTGTTACATTTCATTTTTTAATTTATTTTCCATGGAAAAGGTGGAATACTTCTCAGAACCAACCTGAGCTGCAGATGCCTCTATTTCCACACCTCCTAGATACAGTGTTTAACAGCCTTATCCTGGAAGCATCTCTTAATTCTACAAATGAGAGCCAGCTGGGACCAGTAATATAATACAGAACTGAACTATCTGAATCAGGGCCAGGATTTCGTCGGATCAGTGCCTAATGATATTGCCGTTTTGGCTCAGCAGAATTGCATTACATTAATATTACTTGTATCATTCTAAATTTCATCCTTCAAGGTGACTAAGATTATTTCTTTTACAATGCAGGGCTTATAAACGTCTAGCTGTAGTAGTGAGGCAGAATTACTCTGCTCGTCTGTCAGGGTTTCTGCCAGCAAGACTGTGAAATGTGATTCAGAAGAGGGAACGCGTGTGGAGAAAGCAGAGCAGAACAGCAGTAAAATTTGTCTCTGAGTTTGTAAGCTGCCCTGTGATACAAATGGTTTTGATGTGTAAATCCAACTGTTCACATGGGCTGTTCGCATAAGGCAGCGAGCCGCTCCTCTCCATCCTCACCAGCTCTCCACGGTTCATTTTCAGCAGTCTCAAACAAGTGCAGGTTGTGGTGTGGAGCTATGGATCCATCTTCAACTATGTAAATCCTCACTGAGCCAGCAGAAACACCAGCATGAGTTAACCTGTAAGAGTGCATTTGTCAGATGGCCTTCCTCAGTCAGACATCAGACGATTGATGTTCATTCATACAGTTTGAGGTTCCTTCGGCTGACCCTGTGTCAACGTATCAATGGTGCCTATCAACGGTGGTGATAAGCACTATTTTTGCCCTCATGTCTACACTGACCTGTGGCCACAAGGCACTGAACCCAGATCAAATAAAGCTCAAGCCCCATCCCCCTAACACGCCCACCCCAGAGAGACAGAACGCAGTCAATTAAACTGCAAGCAGATGTCTAATTTGTGTATCCAGTGTTACTCCCCCAAATTAATTATGTTCTGGTGTTGGCCACCTGTGTTACTGTCCCGAGCTGGCTGGACTGTCAGGATCAAATAAGGCTTAAATAAAGACTTTCATGTCTGTGAGTGAGCCAGTGTCTGCGTCTGCATCTGCACAGCTCCCCCATCCTCCAGATCACTCTCTCTCTCTAGTCAGTTTTGTCATTAGTTGTGGTGTGAATTCAGTGTGAGCATCTGGAAGTACTATTTCTGAATTGTAATCTCAAAGTAAAAAAACTTGCCATTTAAAGTACTGAGTATACTCTGTGTTTCTGATTGGCTCTAGACACAGAGCACAGTATCTGCTGAAATGTTAAATCAAAACAGTATGGCCAAAAGGGTAGCATTATGTGAACCATTTGTACAATGCATCATTAATATGTCATAAGATATGTTTCCCAGTATGTCTTTACAATCTGTTCAATCATACACAGGCTCATACATCAGAGAGTGGTGGTAATTGACATATTTATATGGTATGTGCAGAAGTTTGAAAATGTATTCCTTTAATTTTGAGTGTTATTGTTAAACACTTGTTTGTAAGAGCATATGTCAAAAAAAAGAAAAGTAGGCTACAGCTGCTGGTGGAGTGCTGATCACAGGCGCCTATGTGGTCATGTGATTATCTGTGGTGATGCAAAGCCTTAGCATGCACTTTCCTCCTGCCATCCATCTCTCTTCATCTCCATTCTTCTGGAGTAATAATCGGGGGGAGCAGCTGAGCTTAGCTGCTCACCTGCCTGAAATGAGCACACACCCACAGCCAGCACACATCCTGTTCATCCTGACGCCTGTTGCTATGAGCCCGTATCTGTGTGTTTTCAACTCAGGATCAAAAGGGCCCTTTCCTATGAAAATCATCTCATTGTCAATGCCAGCTAGTTGTGAGAGCCTTTTAAGTGTGTTCATATTAAAAGTGGCAACAGCCCCAATTACCATTATAGCTTACAATTATGCTGCATATACATGCAGAAGGATCATGAGATTGAATGGATGTGAACAGGTATTATTTTTAGGATGGGTACAGTAAAACAACACAGTATAACAAATTAAGAAACTGGATGCTTTTCTTGCCAATGTGCTTTGCATTGCCATTTTTAAATTCAGTGCCCCATCACATCTTAAGTCCAAATCTACATTATTTTGTGTCAACACAGTGTTTTAAGTGTTCCTGTTTCCATGGCTAAAACAAAAGATAAACATTTGAAAACCCTCAATAAGTATTTTTTTTTTTTTTAAAAGAACACTGTTTTCTACAGGCGGGAATCATGAATATGATTATACCAAATGAGCTCAGGAAATGTGTGGTTGACAAAGCCAAAATACCAGCTCAATCCTCCATTGCCAATATGAAATCATTAACTATTCAGTTATTTTGTCTGAAAACTGTAATGTGGCAACCTGGGCAGGGAAGACAGACAGAGAGATGGGGTTATGGTAATATTAGCAGTGACTGAAATATGGAAAATTACATTGAGAGACCCATTAGGGAGCAGGTTTCTCCCCGCCCTTACATCTGTGACGTCTGCCTTTTGTAAGCAGGTGTCTGATGAGCTGACCCTTCTTTGACACCCGATCGGGTGATGTACTGCAGGTGCCAACCGGGCTGAGATGTTCTCTGTCCATGGTGCTGAACTCTCCCTATCCTGCATTCTCTCCCTACCCTTGTTGCGCACGACAGGAAGCCAAAAGGGTCTGGGCTTGTGCCCAGTCAATTATTATAAAAAAAGTATTACTTTCAGGTGCTAGGGATAATCCTTAGCAGTGGAAGGACATACTCCCGTCATAGTCATAGTCATAGTCATAGTCATGGTTATTATGGCCCTACTCTTTTCAGACAGTTTTAGTTAACTGTGTTTATTGGAGGTGGAGGTAGATGCAGGGGGCAACTCTGGCTGGACATCCCATGTCTGCCATGGCCTTCATCGGTTCATGAGGTTGCATACTAACAGTGACAAAATGTTATCAGTCAGTTTGCAGTGTTCTTTATGTTCAAAGAAACCAGCACCTGTGGCCAGCAAATCTGCAATGCTGAGTACGAAATACCAAAGTGGGGCTATGCAGATTGGGTCAAAATAATGTTATTCGCATAGAGTTAAAGGATAGCAGGATGGAAAGCTTTCTGTGTAACACAGATATTTTTGAGATCAATTGCTGCCTGGTTTACTGCAAATTTCCCTCATCCACTCTGTCTGCAATGTCATCATTATACTGATGGCTAGTAGTGAGGCATAATCAAGATTTATATTAGAGTCACTGAGTGATTTGTGTTAATATCTTATTATACTTTATGTTCTCAAGGCTTACTAAGGATTAGAGCATTTGATAAATACCTGTAATGTAGTATAATGTACGGTCATTTGTGTGATATAAGGTAATGTAATGGCATCACCTCTTCTGCTGGCACAGATATTACGGCCTCTCCGTGTGGTTCCCTGATGTCATCAAGCACCTGCAGGCAGACGAGTATGCCTCCCGGGTCAAGATCCACAACAATGAGCGCATTGAGGACTTCACCTTCAACTTCACCCTGGAGAACCAGATCCACACCAACGGCGTGTTCATCAATGACAGGTGGGGAGGGAATAATGGATGCCTTCTCCTTTATCGGTGCCCTGGCCAGGAAATTAAAAAACTCTTATCTACCTTTGCCTCCCTTTTAACCTGCTGCCCTTTCATTTTGGTCCAAAAAAGTCCAGAAAATATTGTTAATGTTCACCATTTAAGCTTTACCTATACAGGGCCATATGCATAAGCAAGTTAGTGAATGCATTTAGCATTCATGTTTATTTATAGAATATCTCCGTGACCATCACATTTGAGGATTAAATCAAACATTGTCCACTTCAGTTCATATACGCACATAAAGAGCATAAGATCACATTGACAAACCCAGTGACTAGTGCCTGTTATGAAATAAATCAGATATGTGTGGTGTTAGTGGGTATTTTTGGGAAAAAAAGAGCATTGTTTAGATGACAAAGAACAGTAGGAATGATTTCCCCTCTCTCGTCTCGGGGACATTGAGATGGTAAACGCTGCTCGGTATGCAAGCTCCCTGCAGCATGCTGCATCAATCGTAGTGCGCTAAAATGCTCTCCAGAGGCATCTCTGCTGCAAAAAAGAGCTTCAATCAGCAAGAAGATGTAGAAAAAAATGCAGGGTTGCTTTTGCACGAGAGGTAAAGTGCTTCTACATTATGGGAATAAATAATGTGCTTTGTCCTATCTGCCCTGACTCTGGTTCATATTCAACTGTGCCTTGGGCCTGTCTTTACCTAACCCAAATCCACCCCCCACCCCCAACCCCCGTGCAGATTCGTCAACATGAAGTTCAAGTCGGTCACCTTCATTGACTCCACTTTCCAGAACTGCTACTTCGATGATGTCACGTCGGTGGGGTCCTTTTTCAGGAACTGCACTTTCATTGACGCCTTTTTCTACAACACTGGTGAGTCCGTCAGGCTCCATGGGATGCACTCTTCTTCCCAGATATCCCATTATGCTTTAATGGCTCCGGTGTCCCTGGGTGTGTTCAATGTAGTATGGGCTGCTGGGTTGTAAGGACCTATTTGATATCCTTGAATTGAGTTCATGCTCTCTCCCCTGCAAAGATTCAGTCTTTTTTTTGAGTCCTCCATTAGGAACAGAAAGGGGGTGCTGGCAGATGGTGTGAATATCTCCACAGGGCGTTTGGTGCTGTTTATTTAAAGCCATGTATTGTCTCTAAACAGCTTTGTGAAAGCAAAATGTGAATCATAACTCTTTGCTTATGGCAGCAGACACACATATTTGATGAAAGGAGGTAAAAACGAATGTTTGAGCTTAAAATTAAAATACTAAATACAAGAAAGCTGCATTGTTCACAAAACGAGACAATGCTCTGGCATACCTAATGAAAAGGGTCTTAATTCTTTTTTTACATTGTAAATTAGTATTTTAATTACCATTAGAATGAACTTGAAGCAGTCTGTTCTTGTTAATCCATTTTCAGCAGATAAAGTGCACCTTAAGCCTGAGAGACCTGAGTGTTGAGGGGGAGCACAGCTTCTAATGTTTGCTCCCAGCCTAATTAGCAACAGCTGGCAGACCAGGGGCAGCACGGAGAGTTTCTGCTTCCTTTGATTGTAGAGCTACTGCCGCTACACTCGATTCCTTAAAGGCCCACTGCAGAAAAACTAACTTTGTGATTTTACTCAAAGAACCACTCATAAAATGGAAGCAGAGAAAAGGAAATTTGGAGAAATAACCCCCCTCATCTGTTCAGTACATCTATGAACAGAATATCTACTTTATATCTGTAGTATATTGAAGAACATCATGACAATTTGGAAATTTTTCTTGGAGGAAGTCAGACAATTGAATTTTACTGTTAAAATGCTAGTACTTTCACTGACATGTCTTTGGATCATTGGATCTAGATCATTGTGTTGTGTCATTTTTTAACTTAAAGGATGTGATATAGCTGAAAAACATCAAGACCAGTCAAGCTGGCCAATTCTTCCAATGAAAACCATATGCAGGGGGTCCTCAACTTACAAACTTCTTTTCTTTATTTCTGTGATCGCATTTATGAACCAAACCGCTTAGGTCGAAACAAGGTTTTTAAATAATTCATGGGAGTGCGTCGTAACCACGAAACGACGTAACTCAATGTAACCGTTGTATCCCGAGGACCTCCTGTACACAAGTTAGTGCACAGATAGAAACAGCATTGAGCTTTCATCTATCATCACTACTTGAACAGCCAGGAGAAAAGTTCACAAGCACCTAATTGCATAACAAATTTGCCAAGCACTTTTGTCACTCATAAGATAGGCAGCTAAATGACCAGGATCGATTACCTCAAAGCAACCGTTGAACTGCTTTTCGGTAAGAAAATTAGGCAGAGGTGTGGAAAATGCACTGAAATGCATCAGCGTTCCAGCATTAGGTGCCTTGTGTGGCTGTCTGGGAAGGTGAAGTGCAGCAGGGAGGTAACGAGGTGACAGGGGCTGGTGACAGCTGGTGACAGACATTTTGCTGATGGAAGAGCAAATGTAGGCAGCCTACCTCAGAGTCCCAGACCACATGGACAGACGCAGAACCTGGGTTAGAAACAGCATTGTGTTGCGGTAAAAAGTGGGGAGAGGAGAGCAGGTACGTCATGCAGGCGGGGCCTCCTGGGACACATCGCTGCCTCCAGGCCTGCATTTCTACTGTTCCAGTGCAAAGGAGCAAAAGGCAGGATGTTGGCCACATTATCTCAAATGCATTCACTTTTTTCCCCTTCACCTCACTGTGACTTCAGCTGTGACTTCACCATTAAATGCTTGCACTCTCCCTGTTCATACCCACCCTTCCTGTCGCTGCAACCCCAGACAGGCAGGCACATGGGATATTACCCCTCACAGGATATAGGCACAGGAAAGTTGACTGCCATCCGGACTGTGAACCTAAATGGAATCAGCCTTTTCTATTTTTAGGATAAAAAAGTGAGGCATGAAACAGCATGCAGCTCAGAGATGATTCTGTAGCACAAAGTGTAACTCTTCAGTGAATAAATGACAGCCAAAAGAAAAACAAAACTATCCAAATAAACAAAAAAATCCATTAAATATATCTAAAAAATTACATTCCAGTGCATCAAATCATGCATGAAATTGAACTGGCAGAAAAACTTTCTGTTACAGTTGTGACTTGGCTATAAAATAAAAAAATCAGGGTAAAAATGGGTTTAGTGGGCACTTGTTCATGGTGTTCTGCGGGTCTTGGCACTGGGTGTTGGAGTCCCATTTGTGCCATAATGGCTATTGCCAGAGGTAAGCTAAAGATGAAGCAACATTTGGCTCAGCTTCACTTTCAGCTTCAGTTCTGGAGTGGCCAGCTTCCTCCTCCTGAAGTTGTTGCAATTGGGTGATAACTTCAGTACAGGATGGAGAAAAATATGAATTGAAGAAGCATCAGAAAAACTGTTTCTGAGAATTGTTCATTTCATTTTCCTAATTCCCTCTTTTCTGTTTTTCTTTTGGGCAATAGATATTGACGATTCCAAACTGATAGACACACAGGTCATAAACAGCTCCTTTCACCACAACAAGACGGGGTGCCAGATGACCTTCGACGATGACTACAGCGCTTACTGGGTGTACTTCGTCAACTTCCTGGGGACATTGGCTGTCCTGCCAGGGAATATAGTGTCTGCTCTGCTCATGGATAAAATAGGGCGTCTAACAATGTTAGGTAAGGTGGATGTAACTTTCATTACATCAATAATGTTTTCCTGGAAAATGTAATACATGGTTTTAATGAAGTCAAATTTAATTTTGAATTTCAAATTTAGATTTAAATGCAAAAGTTTGAAAATTCACCATCAATAAGGTAGGAAACCATACCTGGGCCAGAGTGATGCGGTCTGATGTCCATGAAAATGTCTTTGTGCTATGTGCTATGTGCTTTTGTCTTTGACAAAAATGCCCACTGGATATAGAAGTGAACCTTTAGAACACCTCTAAGAAAATTGCAGAGATGAAAGCTACCACTGCAGTCACTTATTAAAGCTTCCATACTGGAAACTGTACGTCATTTACTGCTTTTGTTGTACAATATTCACAACTAGCAGCACATATTAGGCATTGTTATCTATATGGTGCCAGACCTCTAGCTTGCACGAATTCACTGAAACTTATTTTCAACATAAATGATTGTCTTCGTGCTCTCGTGGTGAGAGGTTATGTAAGGTAGCTGGTTTGTGCCGCCAACAAAAACAGATGCGCAGCGACACCCACAGCATTCCCACAGGGCCCCTGGTGTTAGGAAGATGGTACACTGTCATGGGCCTGTAATGCACTGCCATCAATCCCAGGGGTGATAGTGTGTGTGTGTGTGTGTGTGTGTGAGAGAGAAACAGAGAAAGAGAGTGTGAGTATGTATGTGGGCACATAGGAGTTTGTGGTTGTGTTTGTGTGCGGGTGAATATGGGCACACAGTTGTGCATACATGTGTGAAATACTGTAAGTGTATTTGGGTGCATAGTTGTGTGGTTGTTTGCTTGTAGTTAGATAGGGGTATGTTGTGTGTGTTTAAAACTGTGTGTGTGTGTGTGTTGTGTGTGTGTGTTTGTGTGTGTGTGTGTGTGTGTGTGTGTGTGTGTGTGTGTGTGTGTGTGTGTGTGTTTGTGTGTGTGTTTGTGTAAACAATACAGTCTCTGGTGCTTTCTGCAGGTGGCTCCATGGTCCTGTCAGGGATCAGCTGTTTCTTCCTGTGGTTTGGGACCAGTGAGTCCATGATGATAGGCATGCTGTGTCTGTATAATGGTCTGAGCATCTCTGCCTGGAACTCGCTGGACGTGGTCACAGTGGAGCTCTACCCCACAGACAGGAGGTACAACAGCACCACACAACAAACTGAACACAGTTAGGCAGCTTATTCTACACACTGAACACAGCGGCTTATACTACACACTAAACAGTTTGGCTGCTTATACTACTTACTGAACACAGGCTACACATACTATACATAGTACATGGAGCACAGTTAGACATTGCACAGTGCACACTAAACAGATCTCTCGCTCTTTCTCTGTTGTATAGTCATCCATGATTTCTTGTGTGGCAGGATTTACTCGAAAATAAAGGATTGTTAAATCTCAAAACTCTCTCTCTCTCTCTTCTCTCTCTCTCTCTCTCTCTCTCTCCCTCTCTCTACTCCAGGGGGACTGGGTTTGGTTTCTGCAACTCCATGTGCAAGCTAGCGGCAGTGCTGGGGAACCTGATTTTGGGTCCCTGGTGGGCATAACGAAAGCCATTCCCATCCTACTGGCCTCCACAGTGCTGGTATGTGGGGGGCTTGTGGGTCTACGGCTACCGGACACCAGGTCTAATGTTCTCATGTAACCACGCCCCCAACCCCCTCCCCCACCCCTTCCTGGGGTCACAGGGTGCAAAAGGCTCAGACCACACGCTCCTCATATGTGTCATGCCATTTATTTCAGTTGGAACTAAAAGCCATTCAGCCTACATGTTTTTGAGTGGACAAGGCCAGGATGAACTCACAGCTTGATTCTGAGTCAGGAGCATTTCACTGGTGCTTTGTCATGTCCCATAGAGTAGAGTGTCAAATCTGAGTCAGTGGCAGTGAAACGACTGATTCCAGAAACTTTATAACAGTTTTAAAAATCCTGCTAGTACATGAGATTGGTAACACGCCTTTGTCAGAGGAGACCAGCTGGAGGAGAGAGTTAACAGCAAGTGCTAATGAGGAAACTGCTTTCTGCAGTGAGCTGACATCAGACACCTCATGGTTTCATCTGAACGGAGTACGGAGGATTTCATGTCCTTTGTTCAAATGTCTTTGAACTGTGGATCTCTAAGCCTTTTGCACCCATTTAAATTCTAAGAATAAAAAGGCCATAGAAAAATATTAATAGTAATAATTATTAGTGTAGTGCAGGTGACTTTATTGGCAATCATGTTTCTTAAAAAAAAAAAAGAAGCGATCAGTTTACATTTTCCGCTTTTTACCTGAAAACTGAAACAGAAATTGGAAAAACATTACAAGGAGTATATGCTAGTTTATTTCTTATTTTGCACAAATGTACCATACTAAAGTTCAACATCAAGAGCCTTCTGGTGTCAGTTGTGTTCTTTTTTTATTTGCTATTTCATTTCGAGGAGTTCACAGCACCCACTTGCTGCTTGCAGCTGCTTGTGACAGACTCTCTGCCATTTTGCTTTTCAGTGCACATCCTTTAAAAATACTCAATGGCCTTTTTGAATGTTGTGCCTCTCCTTCTGATCTTCTGCCAGTATATCATCATGGGAAGTGTCATTTCTGCTTAGTCTGTCTTAGTAGTGGGTTTTTGTTTCCTCTTTCTTAGTCTGCAGTGTTTTATTTTATTGGAGTGCACTGTGATGTACAGTCAGCTTGGTTCAGCTGAAATGAATGACAGTATTCACACAGTGTGCAGTTTAGGGGTACTTAAGTGGACAGATTAAAGCAGGAACACCAGATGAAGGTTCTTTCCACACACTTTACAAGATTTTAAAAATTGGAACATACATTGGCTAAATAACAGCCACCATTATGTAGCCACCACAGTGTACCATTATAAAAATGTGATTTTTTAAAAAGTGATATAGGAAGTGGCTCATTGGTGCATTGATGAATCTATAGAGGCCCCATCTAGTGTTATGAACATCATTGGTTTTCTCTTTTATTTTGGGAACATCGGCTACATAATATAAAGCAGTAGTCACAAATGCATTGCTGCTGTTTTGGAAAGAAAATGATCAAATGTGTTGTGATTTGTGCTGTACATCATGGTACATTTGGAAAACACTGCTTCCATGATTTGGAAGAGAGTACATGTTAATACTGCAAAATTGTTTGTGAATATAAGAATCCCTTCTAATTCTCTCGGTCAGGTGGATATCTTGACTGTTGTATTCATATTAAAAAAAGGGTTCCACCTTTAGGGCTTCCCTGCTCTCATTAGTGGGTTTGCACTTCTCTGTCACAGTATTAACACAATGTGGCCTGTTAGTGCATCACATCTGTAGTGTCTGTTTGTAGTTTCTGTATGTCTAGTTTTAATGGTACTGTAGCTTTCTGCTGTGATTAAGCCTGCTGTCCGTTATTTAGTTCTTCTGTTCATTTGTAAAGGCCTCTTCGCCATATTTATAATACAAGGGTGAATCAATGTATAAATATTCATATTTTGGACATTTGAAATATAGTTTCTTGATGTTTGGTTGTTCGATTCTGTATGTGCAAATCCTCTGCAAATCTCTGTTGTTCAAAAGTGAGATAACAGTTATATACAAGATATGATTTGCCAGTATGAAAAGCCATTGTATTTAGGCCTCAGTCAATCCTATGTACTGCTGCTATTGCCTCAGTGCTATGGGGAAGACATAATACATATCATTTAGTTAACCACTAAGATTACAGCAGTACCTGAGTTTTGAGTTTTGAGTTGTGTACTCATGTGTACTTATGGCCGGTCAACCATACTGTGGGCAGTATAACTAGCCTTTCACATTTTACTGGGGACAGAATGTTGATTTTCATTTGTGAGTTGTGTGTGTGTGTGTGTGTGTGTGTGTGTGTGTGTGTGTGTGTGTGTGTGTGTGTGTGTGTGTGTGTGTGTGTGTGTGTGTGTGTGTGTGTGTGTGTGTGTGAGAGTGAGCGTATGAATGTTTGTATGCGTTGCAGAGACAGAGAGTATGTGTACATGTGTGTAAATAATGTATATAATTATTATTATTATTTATTTATAGGAGGTTGTGTTCATATACAGCTTTGATTTTTTTTGTTCATGTACAACTTTGATTCACTGAAGTGTTTGATGGCTGGTTCATGGGTTTGTAGCAGCTTGCACAGCTCCAGTGTCAGCAGTGTTCCCTCCATGTTAACATCGCTCTCTGTCCAAGACAAACGCAAGACGACATCCTCTGCTATTCTGTGGGATTAAAAAAAAACAAACTTGCATGTGTGTTACTGAAGTCTATGGGTTTGTGTTCAACTTTGTGTTCTCCAGTTCTTCTGGGAGAAGAACGAAAAAAATGTTGATTTCAGAAAAAAAAATGTGAATGTATCATTCTCGTACGCGCCGTAGTGTGAGTTGGTGGGGTTCATTTTGCAGACATGAGTTTCCAGTCATTGTGAAAGGGCATGCCAGTTGTGTGAAGGCTGTGTGGGCAAAATGGCCCTATACAATATGTGAAGGTGTGCAGAAAACCGTATATTTGCCAAATAACTATATGTGATATTATTTTGAAGAGAGGTGATAGGTGTGGTATAAAATGTATAGATGTGGATGCAGCTGTGCTCCACCTGTATCGAATAAAGAGTTATGTTCTATATATATGAAAGAGTGTGTCTGTTATTTATTATTCTGTGCATGTGTGTTACTACACAGTAAACATTATTTACATGTGTGTTACTCTCTCGAACACATCATTATAGAGTGTCAAGAGTAATTCACCAATTCCAAGTCATTGTTGTGTGTTCGGTTTCAGAGCTCTTTCAGCTTTATCTTCATCAATGTCTCCACCTTGTGGTGGATCATGTTAAGTTCAATTCTGTTGTGCCTCTCTTATTTACATTATTGACAGATAACATTGCTGGAGGCTTCATAATCCAGTTTGTTTCCAAGTTAAGAAAAAGTCTTAACTTGAATGTTTGTTTAAAAAAAGGGAAA
The DNA here is from genome assembly GCA_022829145.1 of Albula goreensis. Taxonomy (NCBI): domain Eukaryota; kingdom Metazoa; phylum Chordata; class Actinopteri; order Albuliformes; family Albulidae; genus Albula; species Albula goreensis. Next base: position 59,229,909 of record CM040741.1, on the reverse strand, counting down.
ACACACATCAAAGTGTAGATTTGTTTCACTACAGAGAGATGAAAGTAAAATGAAGTTAATTTTTTTCATATGAAACCTGTAAATAACTGCCACAGGAATACCTCAGGTTTTATTGAATGAATGTGAGTCTGAATTCCATTCAGCTCTGGAATTTCACTTCTTTTACAGTGCAAAACATGAATTACAAATGTCGCTAGGTTCGAACACATACAAGTTATTCAGTTCAAAAGCATTGCTTTGCTTTAAAATCCTTGTTCTTTCATTTCCAACAAGAGAGTCTCTGGTTGATTTATTTAAATAGAATAATACAAATGAAGGGGACTACTCTATGCCTAACCCACATTTACATAGTAATAGTACTTCCCCTATTGACAGTGTAAAGGAAAAAGTTAAAATCTTTTGTTTTTCGTGGTTGTTTAAGTCGGGAAGAAAATTGCTGTCTACCACATAGTCAGCTATACTCTGTAAGAAGAAAAAGTGCAGACCAAGTGAAAGAAGTTTTATACTCAGTTGAAAACCTTTTTGACATCCATATGAGGAACCAGAGATCCTAAAGCAGTCAGTGTGGTTTTATAGCCATGTCTTACCTGCTGTGGACATCTGTCACTGTCAGTATCACTGTCCCTGAGCTGGCTGCTGATGGATGTGGGACAGGTAGAGGGAAAGAAAGTTTGGTAAGTTTGTCATAAAGTCATCCTGGACCAGATCCAAAACTGGAGATGGGAGGAGAGTGGAGGGCGATGTGGACAAGCTGTTCCCTGTTCCATGTCTGGAGGTCTTCAGGGCATATTGTCAAACGGTAGACATGAGAGTACAGTCATCAGATGACCTATAATAAGCACCAGGCCTGGCTCACCCCTAGCGACTGTACCAGGCACACTATGAGTATCAGCACAATACACTTTGCCCATTATTTTAATGCTCCAAATTCACTGTTCATTGTTCAGAATGAAGTGTATTAACCTGAGTAATTGCTGTTGTGTTTATTTCAGAATGATGTGGCTTTATTCACACACATAGAAAATGACAGTTCCGTGACCGCAATTGTTATGCTCCAGACCGCTATAAAAAGTGGCCTTGGCACAGATATCACACAAATTTGGTTTCCCTAATAAATTATGTATCAATTATTCAGTATAATGCAACCTTTTTATCACTGCATCACAAATTTGGACTCTTAAAATACAAACTTTTGCCAAAAGATGACCAAAGAGTTGAGGAGTTATTAGCATTGGTACCTTGCCACTACTTAACAGTGCCATCTCATTTCATGAACTGAGGATGGCAATATGTGATACATAACATGCATGACTATGTCTATGTGTAGTCCAAACATTTGAAGTGCTGCCACCCTATGGGACATATTGCACTGTGCTTAGCACAGGTACTGTACAGTCAGGTATGTTAAGTTACCTATAGTCTGAGACCATGACACTGCTTACTCCCCAGTATGTGACAACCACCATTTTCTGTTCAGCTTGAACTCAGTTTCTCTTTCTAACTCTGCACTTTCATCCTCACATCTTTTATTCCTCCATCTGCCCCTCTGTCTCCTCCTCCACCAGACGGTTTTATATGTCCCCCCCCATCGCTTTCTCTCAATAGCTGCTCTCTGTCTGATCCTGGCCACCCCTGCCACCCACCCCCCACCCCCCGTGTTCCTGGGACTCATCTCTGATGATCAGAGCAGAGACAGCGTGCAGGTCTCTCAGACGCGGCTGTCTGGGTGGCAGGTGCGTGGCCCTTCTGTTGGCCACCGCAGCGAGACTCCTCTCATTATCTGACCTCCTGCTTTGATCCTGGCAGGAGCGTGGGCCCCGAGGTGATTTCCCCAGCACCTGCACAGCCCGGCCGTGTAGCGTTAGCTCAGTCACTTCATAATGTAATACTTACATGTACATACAGACACGCCAAAAATTCAGCAATATACAATGTTCAATGCAAAAGAGCTACATACAGAAGACTACATGATGTATTTGAAATCACGTTTAAGATGGATTTGCTCTTAAAAACTAACAATTGAATTAAAATATCTCAAAATATTTTCCAGTACAGTAACTGTAAATGATTTCTGGTTGCTTTGCCTCAGTAGAGGTCATAACTACAAGCCTACAACTTGCTCCTAGCTAATAGCATAGTTAGTATATCACCAGTGTTATTGGTGATTCTCCATTAATCCATGTAGCCTTGAATTAAATTAAAAGGTCACACAAAACAGCTAAAACACCTTCAAATGGCAGAAATAAACACATGTTTAAGTTTTGAAAAACAGCAGTTCACAAAATGAAAAACACAATTCAGTTGTTAAAAATCATGTATGTTGGTTCAGTTGTGCAATTTCCTCTGCGTCCAGAAACAAAGGCCTTTTAAAATTCTCTTTCACTGACTCTTTCAAAATATTTGCAGTTGAAGCACACCCCCTGCCAGCCCATTACACCACATGTTCTTCCTGCTAACCAAGCCAAGCCCTTTGTTCCAGCAAAATGGCCTGGACTTCTTTCATGTATAAAAATGTTCAATGTACAGAAGTGATAACTATCACCTTGTGGTGAAAAACACTGAATGACATGTATGAGCTTCGGCGTGGGTTGCGGGGAGGTGACCCCCACCTCTGGGCCCAGCTTGGCGGGCTGCTGTGCCCTGGTAGAAGGTTCTGAAAGGAAGCAGCTGGGGAACTTCCTGGCAGAGCGGGCCGCATCACTGTAACCCCTCACTCTCCTCCTCTCTGTCTCACAGCGTCCCTCAGCTAGAAAACATTCAGACGGCTTTTATAATTTACATTTCAAATTTCATGCAAAATAACAGGCCTTTGAGTTTTTAATCCATTTAAATTCTAACGACAATGTTCAACCTTCTCTGACCTCCTCCTAGAATTGTATATGGTTTGACTTGCTCAGTAAGTAGGACCACATTCATTGTGTTGTCCAATCATTCACAGTAAAATATATTATAAACTTGTGTTTGAGAAGAGACTGTTTTCAGAGATAATTGAGAATTAAAATGTGCGTATTTAAAGTGAAACTAACAGAGCAAAAGTACAGAGAGCAACAGCGTTTTAAAATTGCTAATATAGCCAAATGCATTACATTTGTGTGATGAAGTTGACGATGAATTCTGACACCAGTGATTTTCCCTTTAAGATATAGCAGATGTTTATGGTCATAAAATTAAGCACCAGGGCAAAATATCAAGTGTAGATTTGAAGTAAGGAATGGTTTATCACAACTGCCATTTTTTCACATTTATATTATATCATTATTATATCATATATTATAAATCATTTATAATTATTATTTGTATATTATTATTTATCAGTTATCCAACAGCTATGCCACCCTAGCTACAGCACCAGTGGTTCGTCTTGACTAATTGCGTGAACTATGGTACAGGCTGACAGAAGACACATACATAATGAGAGGAATTATAGTGCAAAAGGGCACAGATTAACCTGTCCACACTCTTTCTTACCATGACTGACATCATTTACAATTGTGTGCAATTCAATGGACCTCTAAGCCACACCCAACATTGTGATTTTTTTCAAAGACATTCAGGAATCATACCATACTCATGAGTACAATAGCAGTGCAAAATATCAATTTCAAAATCAGGTTGCAGCCATACCAATTGCCCATCCACCACTGCAAGAGGCGTGGTTGATGATGATATATTGAAGTCACGGCTACTTCAGCTACTGTTGACATTTCTCAACTGTACACACTGGTGTGTAAAATCTGTTTCTATGCTGGCAGTCACACATGGGTACAGCAGCACGGTGTCATATGGACTCTTCCCACCGAGGTGAGGAAGGCTTCACATGTAACACAGAGGTGAGGTCTCTTTCATATCCTGGATCACACGGAAACAAGCGCCTCCACACTCATGTCCCAAAACAGCACATATTTAGGATGAACAGTCATATAATTCTGAAAATCAGCCTTTTGTAGATAGAGCTGCAGGCACTGCCAGTTGCTAAAAGGGTTTTTCTCCTACATCGATTAAAAAAAGGAAGTGGCTGGGCTTACCCAAAGGCATCGGATGTCTCACCCTCACTTTTTGTTATAATAAACTTTAATGTCTTAACATTTAAACTCTGTTTTATCCCTTCTCTAATGTGTCCCTCTAGCACAGTACTCTGCCAATGAGTGATTAGTGTTTGGGTTTTTTAGTAATTAGCAGATTCAGCAAAAATATTGTATAAATTATGATCACTCTGAGGGTACAGAAATATCTTAAATGATCTTTGGTCCATACTATCCCATCCTAGTAAATACTAATTAATATTTCTGTCGACATGCTGCCAGTAGCCTCAAAGAGTGTACTTCTCTCACCTGACAGGAAGCATATGTCCTAAGTCACATCTCAAAGCACTGCTCTGTCCACACATACCGGTTTAAGGCCCACATTCTCCACAGAAAATGAAATAAAATGCAGCACAGAGAAGAGACCACAGTCAAATGCAAGAGCTTCCGGAGAAAAAATTCTCTGGGTGACAGGAGGAAAAGCACTTTGAGAAGCAGGTTTAATAACCAGCAGCCAAATGAAAAGGAAATGCTGCTGGGTTTTTTTTGTTCCCTTGAGTGTAGCTACTGTAAGATGCATGTGCAAATGTACAGAGAGAAACTGTCTGCTCTCTCTGGCCCCAGACTGATCGCGTGCCAGCGTACATTTAACATAATTGCTTTGTATGAATGCAGGGGGGATTCAGAGGCCTTTGTGCTGGCCCTTGGGTCTTGATCTTTCATGCAGAGCAATTAGACCACTGGCCCCTCTGCGCATTTGGTCTGTCTGTAAACACGACATGGTGGGCGAGGTGGAGCATCCGCACGTTCCTCAAATGGCTAACAGGCCAACCCCTCCTCCTACTGTACTCACACTTTTGCCAAAATATGAAACAGAAGTAAGAGTGCAATGCTATTTCCTGTGGCCTGTTTTAAAAATCTTTCATTATTAGTCCCCATATGTATGGTGCAGACTCCACTGGCAGAGCCATTATGAAACACTGAGAACAAACTGCCATCTCCTGGAAAAGGGGAAGTATGGGAGTAACTTCACTGCAGGGATCACACATATGGAGTTTTTTCCAAGAGGTTTGACAGACGGATATACTCACCTAATCAACTCTCCTTTCACCACAAGCCTTATTTTGTATCTCAGTTAAAACATCTATATGTTTTCAATAAGTCTAAAAATCCAAAATTGTGTGGGGTAAGCGATGTGACAGGAAAGGATGGTATTTTTTTTATGAAATATATAACAATTGACAATGGCGTCTGAATCAACTCTGAATTCACTCTGTTTTTGTGGCCGGCAGGTTGTGTCTATGATCAGACTATGATCAGATCTCCAGCCTGGACCACCAAAGAGCTAACTGTGGTATGAAGAGTTCTCCTCTGCCTCCTGTCTGTGCAAGACTAACTCTGTGGGCAGATGGTATCACGTTTTACTCTGCAGCAGGTTTGGAGTTCTGAAGTTATAGTATGTAAAAACCATTACCTCCACCCTTCCCCCACAAGCGATCTTTTCTTGTGCGCTGACACCCTCTCCCACACTCTTATCTAACCATTTTGATTCACCCTTGTCTTCCTTTTTCTTTACTCAGCTGCCTTTTTGTTTTTATGTTTTTTTTTTATTTCAGCAGTTGTTTTTCTCCTCCTAGTTTTTGTCTCAGGATGTTCGGTTTTTTTGAGGAGAAAGAACAGTGAGCATTCCTACCTGTTCTGTTCTTTCCATTGAATTACTATCTTACCTTTAATAAAAATGCTTATTTAATTATGCTATTTAAAAGGAGCATCATCATGATACTATTTTTTTATTTTATCAAAGGTGTTTTTGCCATAAATATATATTATATATAAATATTTAAAATCTGTTGAATATTTTGACTCAAGTTGTTTTGAGCTGAGAAAACTGACTGTTACATCTGTTTAAATAATTTTTTAAATAATGATATGGATGTTCTGTTGTATCATGTCATGAAAACATTGCACATATTATATCGATATGAGAAACTGCACATGGGTAAATAAAAAGTAAAAACTGGGCAAAAATAAAAAATAAATCATAGCACAAGAAACTATGTCATCCTCATCTCTCTGAGCTCATACCAGGGGTGAATGAGTCTTTAGTTTGGTGTTGTAGCACATATAGATGTGATATATATCATATAGGTATGAGTGGTGACGCATTGGCCTAAAATATAAAAATGTGTTACACCATCTGTTGCTGCCTGTGTAAAAATGGACTGAAAAAAATATTTTGATAATTTACTGAATTAAAAGTGTGGCTGCTTAATGTAGCCAAACTCCTACATGAAAGAATTTACTGGCTTTGTGACTGATCTCCTGCTGCATCAGCTACACTGACAAGAGGAAACTAACGCCTCTTTAACGAGTGGAACCACCTTCAAGAAAGCAACTGCCAATCACTGCACTTTTCTCAAGATTCTGCAAGTACAGCTGACTGTTCAGAACCTTCGGTCAACTGTAGCTGGCTGCATCACTGGAGCTAATCATATTGAATAAATTAAGCTGAAACACATTTATGTTCATATTCTTCTCCAGACTTGAAAAGAACATCACTGGCATGTGTCCAGTTGCATGGAGCCCATCTCTTGTGAATCTCTTATCAGATGTAACTATAGTTGTGACTGGTAATGTTTCCCCTCAGCTCAATGAACCAGAATTTGGCTGATTTGTGATGGCTGCCAGCAATGCCTGTTTCCACATTGATTTTTACTGTTTGTACAAATGCAAACTAATCAATATGGATTCCATTTATTGGGCAGCTGATTTTGCTACTTAGATATTTTTCCTATTCAACTGCATTTTAGGCAGTACTTCCTGTTGTTGAGAAAGCCATACCTAGGGCAGGGTCTGAATGTATCAGTCTGAAACTGCCTTGTTTGGACCTTTGACTGTATTTTTCTTCAGCATGTTCAGTGATATACATTTACTCTCAAAGCTTTAAAATGCTTATTGATTTTTTTTCACTTAACAGTTTTAGACACAGCTAGTTAGAAATGTTGAGCGAAAATAAACAAGTATTTATTTTGTATCACAAGTGTGTCTTATTTAAGAAAAAAACAAACATTAAGTAATTTGATTGCTTTTGTAAAGATACAGCATTGAAAATGGCATAGGGCAGCTTGGCCAGTTTTGCCATAATGGAGAACACGATCTATATTACAGCTCTCACGAATACGCTTCTTATTTCCAGTACCTTCGGCTGCCCTGGGCAGGTCTTCACCATGTTGCCAACTACTTCTATCTTTTGAAGGCACTTTCAGACATTTGCTGCACATTGTCAGATAACTTTCTGTCAGGTATCTTGTGTAAGAAACACACCACTGCTTGTTATAAGCTGATATGCATCATCACCACCCAAACAAACAGGAAGCTGTTTCTGCATCACTTTTATCTGACTACACCACTTATGATTGTTTTTCCAGTAGCACCGACAGTATTCTTTCACATCAACAAATGCAGAGTTCACTGTAAGCCTCTATGACAGAAAACTGCTCTGTCAGCTTTGTTTCTGATTAATCCCACCATTGCACTCTCTGTGACTCATGACACTCACTGGATGTGCGCTGTCTCTTGCTGGATAGGAAGTGGACACTGACAGTGAATAGGCTGTTGAGTCTGAGTGTGTCTGGGCTCTGGGTTATTTTCTCCCACAGATGAGAGAGATATCACCTGCCCAGGAAATGGAAATGCTGACAGTGTTGGGTTTTTTTTTGTTGTTGTTTGTTTTGTTCATATTGATAGCATGGCAGCATATATGTGTTTTTTAAATTACTGATGGGTTTCAGCTCAACAGGAAACAACAACAGGAAGTAACGAGAATAGATAGCTTCACATTGTACAAAGTCAGTACGGTGGCTCAGAGCTGGGTAGTGAAACAAAAGAAACCTGACCAGAAAAGAATCTCATTTTTAGAAAACAGTATTGCATAAAAATCCTTAAGCCTGTTCAAGACAGTTTCCACTTGAAACATTTTTTTTAATCATGATTCAATGGTTATAGAAGCAGAGCCACTGTAAAAGGACTGACACGTTTGTTGAATTCACAATATTTTATGTTTCAAACCTATGAAAAAATAGAATGCAACAATACAAACATAACTAAAAAAGTAAAGAATACAATTCTGAATATATACAATATATTATTTCCATATGAATACCTGAGATTATTGAGAAACCCGTTGTACTGTTTCCAGTGAAAAGGCTTGTGTAAAAATTTTTAAGAATTAGCTTTTGGATGGTTCATTTTCATTCAGGTAGAAATGCTGAAGGTTTTTCCTTTGAATGTCATGAAGTAGAGCTTTGAGCCCATTGATCTGGACATGAGGGAGAACAGAAAAGGGTCCAAACAGCTATGCAGGCCACACAAGCACATGGTCACATTGTAGTAGATGAAGAAATGTTCCTCTCCACTGGTGTACAGTTTCACATAATGAATGAAGTGGATCACATTGCTGGGTGTGAAGCATATTGTGAATATAATGAATACCAGGGTGCTCATTTTGATATAGTACATCCAGTCACTGTGTGATTTGTTTAGCTCACGGATTATGGAAACATAGGAGAAGACTGTGACTACAAAGGGTACAAAGAACCCCACACAAATTAGGGTGAGCTTATAGTAAGGCAGGAAAGAGTAGGGTCCCTCGCTCAGGGGGAGAACATCGCTGCAGGTGGTGATCCCTAGACTGAGACGGTATGTCTGGCGTATGAGGAGGGTGGGAACCATGGCGACGAAGAACATGACCCACACAATTAAGCTGCTCCAGGCTGTGCAGGAGTGTTTAGGCAGGCTCCTGTAGGTGAAAGGGTGGACGATGGCCAGGTAGCGCTTGACGCTGATGCACATGAGCGTGTGGATGGAGCAGTAGACATTTCCATAGAAACAGGCAGTGACAGCCTTGCACGCAGCCTCTCCGAACACCCAGTGGTTTCCATTGAAGTGATAGTGCGCCTTGAGCACCAAGGTCAGCAGGAAAAGGAGGTCAGACAGGGCCAGGCTGAAGTACAGGATGGCCGAGGAGAACGCTTTGGCTTTAGTGATGATTACCCCCAAAATCATGGCATTGGAGGGTATCCCTATGACAACGGCCACCATGTAGATAGCAGGGATGACCCGGGTGCTCAGGGCACCTCTGAAGTAATCGGCCGTGCCATTGACCTTCAACGCCAGCTCCGGGGGGAAACTGGTAGAAAAGGAAGAAGAGTTGTCTTTGTTTGTCCAGTTTACTGGCATTAAGGTTGCAATTGGTATTTTCTCCCCAAAGAAGGATCTTGGACGTAAAGTTTCTGTAATGTTTGTTTTTCTTTGTTTTTCCTTTCTTGTTTTATTCCCTGTTCACAAAAACAAACAAAGTTATTAATGAGGGGTATAAAATCACAGGATACAATATGGTTTTAAAAAGATAAAAGAATGATTCATTTCAAGAGTTTTAATTATATATTGTATGTCACAATTCTGCAAAAGAGGAAACGTGAGAGTATTAGACTACATTATTGATACTGAATGCATTACATTCTAACCAAATGCTGTACAACAAATTCTGGAGCAAAATGTTCATATTTCATATGACTGGAGAGGATCTCTTTCAGTTTACCTCAAAAATCGAAATGCACACGTTAAAAACCTAACCATATTTGCATTTGTGTGTCACGTTTTAAATGAAATGTGTTTTCTTTGAAATGGAGTCTTTGATAAGATAGTAAATCATTCTTACCTCTGGCTTGGACTGATACATCCAGCACCACAAGAGACAGAAGAAATATCAGCAGCGTTTTCCTCCACATTTCTTCTCCTCTTTGTCTTACAGATGCTTTGCTCTGCACTCAGGACTGCCTGTCTTTGTGTGTGCCCACCCACTGCTCGTTCACATGTCTCCACAGAGCTGGATTCTCCTGTTTGAGTTGTTGCTTTGTCCAGTGCTAAGTTTGTTATGTTCCTGTGAGCACAGAGATCAGCCTGGTGTCTGAGACTGACGCACAGCCCTCGTATTCGCTTTCACAGCTGCATGAGGAGGAGGCGGGTGCGCAGCTAAATTCCTCTTCACTGCGTCAACTTTCCAGTCTCTGAACTTTCATCTGCCTCAGGGGGAGGGTGGGTGTTGGGCTGGAGCCCAACAGACAACCCACAGGTTGTTTATTAGGCCAAATGTTGTTATTGAAAGCATTGTCAAATAGTTTCAGGAACACATTATGTAACATGTGAATAAAAAACAATTTGTTGCATTCGAGTTGTTAGCATTGTGGCCTGGGTTATGTTGCCATGCTGTTAATGCGGTGGCCTCTGAAATGGCAATAGGGCACTAATGTCACTTCTCAGACACCCTTTAGTTCCCAGAAAGCACATGTGTGCACATGAATGAGACTTTTGGGGGAAGTGCAAAAGAAAGAGCACATTATCTCTGTGAGGGCGCAGGGTAATCTGTCTGAATCTGGGACCTCTATCTGTCAGTGCTTTCTGTTTTGAGGAATACAGTAGAAGCGATACTTTGTGAAGATGCAGAAAGATGAACATTTACATTTTTAGATAATTCATTGTTTACCATTAAACTGAGCACTCTTAAAAAAAAAAGTCTTTTTACTTTTGCCTCAAAAGTACCTATTGTAGTGTAAAATATTACATTTCAAAATAACTCCTAAGTCATTATGAACATTATGACGGTTGTAAACAGAGAACTGTAAATTGTATTGTCAATGTTTGATGTATAAACTGTAGAAATGATTGATCTAGCAAATTACACAGGTGTTTATAATTTAATCAGCCAGTAGTTAGAATCAAGTTTGTTCTGAAAAAAACCTTGAGAAACCTTAAATCTGTCTCATTCATTCTGTCTATCAGACCTAAATTGTATTCTGTCTGTCTCAACACTTTTTACATTATTTTTGGGATGTAAAGAATATTTTTTACACTTACTTTGATTTTATACTGTAGCACCTTAAATACATGTTGGTCTTTACAATAATTAATTTTCCATAAAGAAATTCAAGCAGCTTTTGAATGTTTTGTATGTGCCAGCTGATGTAGTGGTCTTCCAGAGCTGACGCAGAGGAAGGAGGCCCACGGCAGGCCAGATAAGGCAGCGTTGGCGTTTTTAAGTTACAGATTTGTCTCGACTTTCAAACTGCAGAGGAAATGCTAGTATTCCACCGGGATATGTAATAAAGAAACAGTCGTGTATTCCTAAATCCTATGTATTAGGCAAAACAATTGTTTGTTCTGTTGCATTGCATTCTTGGAAAATACAGTTAATTCATTCTTTTTAATGGGTTTCCCAGCATCGTGCAGCTCATTGTGTCAGTCAACTGTCATTAACATGAACATGTACCTAGGACAGACAAAATAAAGGAAACCCCCTTTAGGACTTAAGTGACTAAAAGTTAAAGGTTAAGTGACTAAACTGTAATGAAAAATGAGTACGCACATGCTTCATACTGAGGTCAAAACTAATTACCAATATTTTTCTACTATAAAAGAGACCTGCATAAGGGTTCTAACAGATTTTGAAAGGGGTCGAATGGCTGGAGGCCAAATTTTATGTGCATCAGTTGTCTTCAAGGATTTCCACTATTTTGTACAGCCCCTGTAGTAAAGCTTACTATTGGTTCAAAAGAGAATGGGACACTAATCATGTCCTGCTTGAAGCACATAGCTCATGCACATTCATATATTTTCAAAATCCACTCAGATCAGGTAACAGGACGGGCTCTAAATCATAACTATAGTCTTCTGCAATCTGCTTCATTTCCCTCAGTCGTGCCCATTGCAGAAGGTGTATTCTTTGAATCTAACGCTGTGTACATGAATAAGAGGTAAGGTAAGTGGTCACTTCATCTCTCAAAACATATCCCCATTACAGATCTTCATTATTTGTAAAATTTGCAATAACACCCAATATGAACCATGAATCATGTCTGATTTAAAAAAGTAGACTAAAGGATAACACAAAGAGACTTAGGTTGAGCCTTTGAATTCAACCTATGTTCTGCAATGGCAATTGTTGTGAGAGAAGTTGTTGAATTATTTTTGGCTGGTCTTCCCCAAGTTCCCTCTTGTTTTCTCAGAATATCTATGAAGTGTGTCCGATACCGATAACCAGAATGAGAACAAGGAACTGCTGAGAAACGGTACAAAAACAGTTCTTCTGCTAACTCCTCTGGTCTCTTCCTCAGTTTAATAACATTACAGATAGCATTCTGTTGACAGAGTTAGATACTTCAGTTTCCTCCTTTTCTATTCTGCACAACTTTGTTGTCTAATCTCGTGTGTTTCTTCAGCTGTATACTCACGGAAATCAGTTATCAGCTGCACAGATGCATCTTGAGGTGCTGCACTACTGAACAGGGCCAAACTCGGTGATGTAGCCAACTATGGAACACTGACTTCACTGATAATGCCACATTAACAGCATAGCAGCGTACATCCCGGTTGCTCAAGTATATACATTGGGCAGTCCTGTTAACATTGAGGTGTAGTTCTGGTACCACTCACACACAGTTAATTTCTATTGATGCTGACTGACTGGGTACTCTATCAGCACTGTCACTGCATACTCCCATCACAGTGTGCTTGTGTCCATTTCTGTGGAGAAACCTTCTCAGAATTCAGGTTGGGCATGTCGGTGCTTATGAATGGAAGAAAATCAACAGTGCCAGCTAGGACAGCAGGGTCAAAGCTGGGATGTCTGTGCTGGATGCACCAGCTGAATTTCCCCACAAGCTGCTTTGTGAGTTTCTGAGATTAGTGTGGCCTACTCCAGCTTGTGAATGTTATTAAGTGACAGTGTGGGCAGGGCCATGAGATAAATCTTGTATTTCATGTCTACCAGTGATTTATTTGAGGATTTATTTTAAATGGCCAACATTACACTTACTGTGTGTGCTTTACTATATAACATGGAAGTGGAGAGGAAAGGTCAGTGGAGAGCTGGTTCATAGCTGTACATTCCAGAAGGGTCCAGTGTAGATGGATATTACAGGAAAGACTGAAGGCTGCCGGGGTGGGTAAGGGCCTCAGTGAAGAATTGGATAAGCTGAATCTACAAAATCTAATTTTGTAGACTCACTAGAAGACCAATTTGCGTATTAATGATATGATGATACATAGTAATGTCATTACATCAAAAATGCTTTTACCAAAAAAAGTAGTTGCATTTGTTGCAAGTTCATTTTTAGACATAAAGTTGATAACAGTGTTTAAAAGACAGCAAAAAAAGTTGTCACATTGGCAGCGCTGTCAGTAAGTAGTATACAAAATATAATGCACCCACACTCTGAAAGGTTGCCATTACATACAGAGTTACTCTCCTAACTCTAGAACAACAGCAAATGAAATCAGCATGTCTCTGGGAGATGCTCGTGGAAACGCAGGTGTGAAATTTGACATGGCGTCATGCGGCTGACCGTGGACAGCTCTATCAGTGACAGCCCTTGCCTTTGACTGCCAGTTATGACTCAGAGCTGCTGTCTGCTGTACACTCTGCTGTGGCAGTGGCAGAATGAGACGTATGACTCATGGGGTTCAAGAAAACATCGGACCACAGTTCTCTGAGCTTCATGGAAAGATACTGAAGCCTGCTCATCTGAAAAAAGTCTGAGTAATGTCTGCATTTACAGCAACGAGGGGCAGTAACCATAAAGACAAACACTGAAAAAAACTCATTTTAACTCAATTAACATTATTCACTGCAGTACAATGGGCTGCATAATTTCAATATGCTCCTACGCCATGAGACAGTTATCTACAGGAAAACTGGTCATAAAGGTGATGTATTGCATCTGTGATTATATGAGGATGAATGTGTAGCTGGTTTTGCACTAGCATGGGTAATAGCTATGGGTAAAAGGGGAGGGGGGGTGGTGGGGTGTTGCAGAGTGAAGCAGCAGAGCGCTAAGCAGAATCTGCAGTCCTCCCACACAGCTGTCTGCATCACCCTCTCATGACCTCTTCCAGAAACCTCTGAACGCAGAGCTCTAGAAACAGCAGTTCATGGTACATTTAAAAGCCTGCAGTGCTCTTTCAGGTGCCTAATGCTCATCCAGACTGCTAATACAGTGTACTATTCTCACTGCCGTTTGGTACCGGATCTGTACAATGTTTTACCCTGTTTATTACGATCAGTTATTATGTATTGGGTTAACACTGCACCTGCTCTCATAAGAGCATCTGAATGGTGGTCATACTGCTGCTCTTGTCACTGTGCTGGTGTAGTAAGACAGTTCTGTCCATTAATGTTTTCAGTGGGTGACAGAGTGATTTCCCCCTTTAGGGAATAATAACAAACTGAGCCCACAGATGATGGCATGTCATTCTCCCACAGGGCAGACTACAAAGTGAGTGTATGTGTGTGGGTAGGGTGGATGTATGTGAGAAAGACAGGGTCAAGCTGAGTATCACAGTCTCTCTCTATCCCTCTTGATGCTTGATCTTGTGGTTGGAATTGTTTATTTGTTTAGGCCTATCCTTTTTCACATGCAACTCTGACTTGCATCTTGTTCCAGTTGTCCTACACATCATTGTACAAACACTGAGAAGTTCTTTTTTACATTCATCTTCTACTTTTTGTTTGATATGTACACAGGGAAAGTACAATTTCCATTGTAACAAGCGCTAAATTTGTCTTCTGTTACTGACAGGGCCATAGCAAATAGCATTGAGGGAGGCAAGAAAGCAGGAATAGCTGATAGCAGATGTTCTGATGTTTCAGAGCCACCAGCTGCTCATTTTGTAAGTGCTGGGTTTGAGTGCGTTCAGTGAGGATGATCTGTCACTGCTATACAGTTATACGCTACACCTCCCAAAAACATCACAGAAAAGCAGAGATACCGCATGATGCAGACACTGCTAACTCAGGCTTACTCAGGTCACACAGGTTACTCAGTGCTATTTGATTGATGTGAATGGCCCATTAACCAGTATTAAAAGTATGATTTAAGAGGTAAGGAAAGCATGCATTTTCTACTGCTTTTTCCTTTTCATGGTTTATTTGGTTTTCTTTTTTTAAAATTGCTTTTGCATATCAGTGTGACATTAGCAATGTTGCCCATCTTATCATCATCATCATCATCATCATCATCATCATCATCATCATCATCATCATCATCATCAAGACTGGCTCCACAATTTAAACCGCACACTCAAAAGACAACAATGGGACATATATGACTACTAAGCCTGTCTTCTGTGACGTAACTGTGGTTAACCTTTAATGTGAACTCTTCTTCTATACATAGACATATAGAAGCAGTCTTTGACTGGCTCCACAATTTAAACCGCACACTCAAAAGACATCAATGGGACATACTGCTCCTATATGTCTATGTATAGAAGAAGAGTACACATAAAAAGTTAACCACAGTGATGTGCGTAACATCAAAGCAGGACACAGCATTCTTCTTATTCATCCTTTATTTATATTTACAATAAATGCACACATACAAACACACACACAGCATTTGACTAGGTTCCCTTCCATCCATGGAAATTTTATGAGTTAGTTTTATGAGTTAGAATGCATAGGGTATGAGTTTATTATACATAATAACAAAAGTGTGTGAATCACAATACAATGGGTAGCGTTGTAAAGGTGATGAATCCTAAATATTTAAAACGTACAATTTGATGGGTCAAGTTGATATCAAGCTTTAATCAATATCCCATCAGCCGAATGCAAATGCAAATCATATGGAAATTTATCAGGAATAACTACTGAACATTCACAGTTTCCAGAAATGAAATAAAGCCTGACAACTAGACAAGGTTAAATGAGTGGTCTCAGTTTCATGGCTTTTCAGCAGGATGAAAAGCAGGATTGAAATTCCTGTCTGACAATTTGTATGATATCAAAAATAAATCCCACTGACTCAAGTTTGTCCCTAAATAGACTTCAACCCAAATTGAACAATGGACAGATAAAACTCCTATGTTCATTTTTGTTTCATACAGTATGAACACAACAAATGTATGTGCAAAAATCTACACATAAGTGTAGAGTTTATAATTCCAAGGAAGAAACTATTCTATCTGAAATGAGTCCTTGGTTCTTCTGTGAGCCCTTGGAATAGTAGCAAATTCTAAAAAAAACATTCCTTTCTTATTGAGAGGTGCCATGGTTTATATAGTATATAAGAATAAACAATAACATAGGTATAGTTTGAAAGTTTTTGGTCATTTTTCACTGAGTCTCATATCAAGTATTTGATTTGCAATTTCCTTTCATTGAAATGTGGGTTAAATATGACTATAATGACTAAGCATGGGCTTCCTTTTAGCTTAAAAATGGGTGATGTGCATTATTGTTGGGTGAGAGCTCCGGTCATACAGCAATCAGTCTTCATTTGTCTTGCCAAGATAAAATAACAGGGACGCCAACAACATATAATCAACTTAAATTGCCATCAGAGGGCGCTGTTGTGTATTGCAATTGTTTTACACTACATTACAGCCCTTCAGTCCTAAATCATGGTTGTTTCCTCTAAGAGGTGTTTTTAATGTAACAGTCCCCTATGGATTTCAAATGAATTCACTGAAGCCTGCTTTTGGGCCAGTGCAGAAAAGAACACAACCAAGAACTTGCAACACCTCTTTGAACTATTTCATTAGTTAATTTAGGATACAAATTCTCACATGACCTACTGGCTGTAATTCACCCCCTTCCCTCACCCCACCCTCCAGCCCAAGACACAGATGTGATAATAACTTATAAACCCCAAACCCAAGTGATTTAAATTTGGTGGTACAAATTAAGTTTCTGCATGAGAGAATCAAGCTGATTTAATTCTTTTTACCCAAGCAGAACTCAAAATAGTGTATTTATTTAGATTTAAATATAGGCCTAACATATACAAATACAAAAGTTTATTTTGCTTACTTTATTTTGATTAAGCACACACTGCCCACAAAGCATCAAAATAGACATATCTATTGTTGCTCCCAGAGGAACTGTGGTTTGCTGGTGCACATCCCCAATAATGGGAAAAACATGATGTTTAGAATTGTCTTCAAAGGAAGCCCTCCTGTGCAATGTCAGAATTCTTAAAATGTTCCTGGAACAGGAAAGAACTCCGGCAACTGCAGCTGTGAGGTCACACACACCACAGGGGCTTCAGGAGGGTGAAATCCATCACATCTTACGTTCTCATCTCTGTCATCCTCACTTCATGGGTGTTATTGCAACTGAGAAAGCTTCAAAGTCGTGCATAATGGATTCGTTCAACAGAGCCCACAAGCATATGTTGCACCTTAAAGTTGCTGCCTTTTAACAGCGGTAAATGTTTGTACTGAAATGCAACTTGTGCAGATAGATTCAAGGGACTTGGTAGATTTAATATGGAGTTTAATGACACTCATTCTATGATAATCTTTCACATATCACATACTCACATGCAGTATGTGCATGTGTCCACATCCATGAGTATTGTTCTAACATAATAATGTTAATTATCTCCTTTTATTTAGAAATACTGATTTTTTGCTTATGTCACAGATATATCACATATTTTCTTGTGCCTGTTCATTGCAGAAGGTTTGTGAAAAATGCATTCCCCTCTACACTTTAACCAGCAAAAGCACATTCCACATACTGACCAGTATGACAAGTGAAATTTTTAGTCTGGTGTTGAAGGATATGGTGGTCTTCTGGTGGAAAAAAAAAGAGTTTTACTCATCATAATCTGGCAAATCTTGAAGGAAAATTGTAACATCTTTGTGCTGACAATTTAGTCTTCATTTTGACTGAACTTGATTATAAATATGAGGAACTCTTTGTTTTTTCTTGTCCTGTTTTTGAATAATTTAAAGCAATGAACAGTATTATAAAAAGAAAAAAAATATTTTCCATATGGAAAAAATCATAACTCCTGATAACAATTCCAGTTTCAGGTTTAGAATCTTTCATTGCTGGTAAAATCTGTATTTTAAGTCTGCTTTGAATCCACTCTAGAGAACTCTTGCGAACAAATGCCCAAAAGCCTGACCTAATATCAACTTGAATAGATTGAATACCAGAAAAAATATGACAGACACTCCATGTACAGCTCTGTGTGGCCTGATAAGCGGGGACTGACCAGCGGGGACTGAGACACGGAAATCTTCACTGAGGTGATTCCTTTCCTCATTTTTTCCCCTCTCAGGTTTTTGTAAATCTGTTACAACCACTAAATTGATAACCTCTCTACAGAAAAAAAAATCAAGCTAAGGTATGGGAGACTACTGGTGATTCCAGTTTCAAGTTTGGAATCTTTAATTGCTAATAAACTTGTGTTTTAAAATTTTTCATGCTTAAACAGAACTCAGACTGTGAGCACCCAATTGTCAAGCAGGGGTCGCTACAGAGTAGGGTTTAATATTAAAATGAAAAGAGCCATTTTTCAGTCCCAGAACTGAAGCACATTGCTCTCTTGTGAACACCAGGATTTCCTGAAAATCTGGAGGAGGTATTTAAGAGTGCGTTGATGATTTGCAGAGGAATCAAACATATATACCTATAAACTGAGGGTTTAAAAGTTATTTAAAACCTACAGGCTGCAGGTTACTATGAATTCCAAGAATCAAAGACCAGGGTTTTTTATTTAGCCTGTATGAATAAATTTAGTCTTCATCTTAGTCAATAAAAATGGGTTGTCTTTCTCAAGAGAAAGATCAGGTACTGACACCAAACTACAAATGTAAAATTAAAAATATTTAAATTATTTTAATTTTACATTTGTAGTTTGGTGTCAGTACCTGATCTTTCTCTTGAAACAATTTACTGTTTTTACTGTAGTTACTGTTTCCTTTTGAACAAATGACTGGTGATCATATAAAAACTAGGCAACTACTTTTAAATAATTGGGCTGTAATTCAATTAATAAAATGAAAAAAGATTTAATAGATAATGTCATAACTTGTCTGGCTAGCAGCTTTTGATTTAAATGTCCTTATTTAGTCTTGTTTCCAGAATGTTCACTGAAATGCAACCAAGCCTGTAATATGTGTTTGCAGCAAATTGTTCAAATATGGAGATCATTTGGACTCACCAGAAGCTGTAGTTGGACAAAACTCTCACTCGGAGTGAAAACTCAATTATCTACATTTCACAGCTCTGGTATGTGGTCAGTTAGATGAGGATTTTCTTGGTATTTCTGGCCCAGTGTTGCAAGAACACTTTCATCACCCAGCAGTGTTATTGCATTAATGCCACTTTAAAATAATTCTCAGAATCTGTCATCACCTTTGAATGGATGGCCTGAGGTACAGGGACCTGTGACTGTGACATCCTGTTTTAGATCTTTTTTTATTGCTTTAACTGTCATATTTACTTTCATATTGCAATTTTCATATTGCAAAGGTTTTGATGGCCTCATTACTTGTAGGTCCAGCTGGAACTTTGCTGAAACTGCTTTATCTACAGCTGAACAATTATTGAGAACAACTCCTCATTTTTATCCAATCCCATTTCAAATTTTGATGCCTCATATGACCCATTTTTAAATCCAAGTCCTCCAACCGAAAACCGCTACATTTGGAAAGCATTTATATCCATTTTCACAGAGAAAGCTAGGACCTTGCCAGATTCATCACCATAACGACACAACTATGTAAGATAAGATCAAGGCCTTGATTCTGTAAATGAATGTGTTTAACCAAACACATCTGATATCTGCAATGTTCAGTGCGTAATCCCTGCAACCCAAGTTGGCAACAACAGAGTCATGTCCATTTACCATATTTATTCGTGTACAATACGCAGTCATGTAAAATACACCCCTAATTATGGGCAATTAAAAAAATAATTCCGCGGTATCATTTCAAGCTATCAGACATGGAGATCGCAGCGGCAGGCAATGCCATGATGGATGGAAAAAGGAATGTTTAGTCGGATTTATTATAATTGTTATAAGTTATTGAATGAAATCATGTTTCCGTCATTACTAGGGGTGTAACGGTACGTGTATTCGTCTCGAACCGTTACAGTACGGTCGTTCGGAGAGTATATGGTAGCTTGAGTGCGAAGATTGATGAACGTAATGCGGAACCACATTTCACAAGCGCGAGTTCCATCCGAAAACCTTAAACTATAACCCGTTCGTAAGGTAGCAACATGCAATACTGAGCTTAGCTGCAGTTGTTTGGCGTCCTACTGAGCCAGTCACACTATGGCGAGTCGAACATAAACAGGAGCTTTTTCAAAACAAACGATAAGAACCTAGCCGTATGAATTTAGGGTTTTGTTGCTTTTTTCCCCCGTTGTACCAAATCGTGATGTCCAAACCGTGATTTTTGTGTAGCGTACCGTTAGACCCCTAGTCATTACGAACTGTTGTAACTTTCATTACATTGAAAAAGTTCAGGCATCCTAAAATAATAGTAATAAAAAAAGCAAATCCGTAAGTGAACTTTGAATTGTACCTGTGTAAGCTGTACAAGTGCACCTGTTGTAAAGTCAAAATTATGGATATATCATTACACTATATCATTACACTGTCATACGATCAGTGTAATGATATAGCGTCCAACCTGAATCTGCCCGAACATGAAGAAGGACTACTCATCTTCGCTTCGCTTTTGTTATCGTGATGTAATTCTTTGTAACAGATCAGCTAGCCTGGACAATAAAAATAACTTATTTCCGGTCATACTGTCTCGAATGTGGCGACGCACTTGGCCGGGAAAAAAGGTGTAATATACAGTTCTCGTGTATAATGCGCACCCCTCAATTATTAGTTTTAAAAATCTAGGATCGAAATGCGCATTATACACAAATAAGTACGGTACCTGTGTCTCTGATTTTTGCTTTTCATTGTGTGTACACAGGAGTGTACACAGCCCGTTCTGTGTTTTTTTTTTTGCCTGCATCTTTCACAGTTCATTGCAAAGTCATTGGCTATGATGTCCATGAAATTTTGGTGAAGCTCTTGATTCAGATTGTTTTATGAATCCATATCCTTGACAGAATTTGTAAAGACTTAATGTGTAAGGATATATACAGGTTTATAAATTACAATCACAAAACTGTAGGGCAGTGAATATTTTTTTATGTACCTTGTTCAAGGGTATAACTATTTTCTCCATGACAATGTGTACCTGTGGCCTCTGAGTTTGTTAAAAGTCAAGTCTAAACATTGCTCATTTGGGTCATTCTGAGGTGAACTTATCATTTGATCATTTTTGTCTTCCAAGTCAAGAGGGGAAATGGAGGCTGGTTTGGATTTCAGGACAAAGTAAATGTTAGCTTTGTGGGCAACATGTAGGTGGAGATACTGATCATTTAAAGCTGTGAGATTAAACTGTTTGGAACGCACATGGGGAATTCCAGTATGTATGCAGGTTTTTTCCACCAGCTCATTTACCAAATATTCTGTATACTCTAGTTCACTCAAAGATTAGCTTACAGTAAACATTTTGCATAGGGTCACTAAAACAGCTGTCATTTAAGATCTTATTAAGACATTTAGCTGAAGTGTCATATCATACACTGCAAGTGTTTGGATTAACTAAATAATTGAAAGCACAGATCTGTGTGAAATCCAGAAAGAGATTCTGTCCTTATTGCCCACATGAGGTTTACAGTTTTGAGGTTTCCCCTTGTCTGTCAGTGAAGGAGGGATCCCTGACTACCACTTCCTTCCTCCATGCCAAGGCTGTTTCCTGCTCTCCAGTCCCAGCCCCAGCCCTCTGCTCTGAGATATGAGACCAGGCCGGGCACATTCGCACTAACGAGCAGGCCCAACTGCTCTCTCTTTCCTCTCAGCAAGAGCCATGAATGCTCATAAATATATGTCTACTCTGAGAATATCCGGAATATCAGTAATGAGACAAGTATGTTTTTTTTTTAAGATTATGTTTGGAGAGTTTTATTGTTTAGGATTAAATATACATTGTGTAGTTTGAGAAATCTCATTCTGTTGTTTAATGTCAAAAGAAGTTCTATTCATAACAATTGAATAATGTCATTATGTGACTTTATCAGCAATCAGAATCCTTCTGAATGTATTTTTCATTTAATTTAGTTTTTCTTTCTTAATTGATATAATGAATTCAAAGTGCACTAATACATCTAGTTCATCGTTTTCATATGATGATGAATTTTTCACAGATACCTTTTTAGGGTGAAAAACCTGTTGGTACTCACTAAAAAATGCAATTCTTGGAATGGCAACCAAATAAAAATGTTCAAATCACAAAAAGCAGTGCTGTATCAATTTTTGTAATTTTTTATTTTTGTATTTCCTCTGCCTTTGAATAGATAATTACATTCATGATTTGCTAAATTAGTCATTTTCTATTGCACTTGTATGCTACATAAAATATGAATTTGTATTGGCTAAATAACAAGTGATTGCTTATATCCAGTGCTGTTACAGCTAAAACAATAATGGAGTCAGTGAAGACAATATTAACTGAGTGGAATGAAAATCATGTACTCATTGCACTGATTTTGACAACAATGATATAAATGTTTTATAAAAAAAAATATTTCTGTGCTTCCCCAGTGTCACTGCACAAATGGCTTCATGAAACAACAAAATGTTGGTAATGACAGGAAGCAAGAGAGGGAGGGAAAGAAAAACACATGAGATGAGATGAACACAAGATAAAAACACAAAAAATAGTATTCAATTATAAAAAATGCAAAATAGAAGCTGGGACTACACTTCCCTCCTCTCAGGTATTTTTGCACTTCAGTCATGATTTGCGCACCTGTCTGCACACTCTAATTCACTCTGGATAAGGGCATGTACTAAATTCCTGCATGATAATACAGAAAACAGCAGCATATGGGTATGGAGAGTGTGGTACAGTATTAGAGGAATATAGAGTATAGAAAAATATTGTGTTTATATGACTCATGACCCAGCATGAGAAAAGTACTGCTTTTACATCAGGAGTCAGTGAACAACGAGCAAAAAGGGATGAATGGGCCAAATCCCCATAGGCATGAAAAGCACACAAGGTAGATTTTAATATAAATATAAAATATTACTCCCTTTTAGACCTGCAAAATTAACTGAATTTAATAAAACCAAATATTATCACAATTCTGTCAGGGCAGTAATGGAATCACTGGCTGGCAAGTTTTTAGTTTTTCTTTTCTAATTCTATCAAACATGGTCTCAATACACTGAAAACTCAAACACAGTCAACACAAATATTAACAAAATGGTCTACTGGTACTATACATATTGTGTTGTGTTAACATTGTGTAGTGTTCATAAATAGTGCTCATATTCTCTCAAAGAATCACATTTGCTTATTTGTCCTAATTCATAATGAGCAATTAGCTATATTTTAATTTGTTTATCTAAGTGGATCTTTTGCTGCTTGGCTGGGTTAAACTTCATTCCATCTTTGGTTTTGTGGCCATCTGCCAGTTTAAAACTGTGGAATACAGTTGGAGACAAAGCAAACAGTTGTCAGTTAAGAAAACATAACCCTTTTTCATGGAAATATGCTTATCGAGACAGACAAACATGGATGATTGAAGGCTCCGTTGGTGCCCAATTAAAAGTGCTCAGACATATTTCAACTGCTGATGAAAATAATGGCTCCTCTGACACTGAGGACACTCAAGGCTGATTGTGCACAGTACAGACACAGACAGGAAAAAGAACATTATCCACAAACTGCAGGAAATACCAGGGAGGGCTGGAGCAACTAAACAGATTATAAATGGTGATTTACAGGAATATGATTCCATCACTGTCAGAACGTAGAATGACCCAAGTGCAGGCAAAATAATAAACCATAGTTTATTAATGCAGCCAGAATTCTCAAAACAGTAATCAAAGTCAGAGTCCAAGCAGAGGTCAAAACCAAAGGTGAAAACCAGGAGACAGGGCAGAGTCAGGAAAAGGCTTGTAGCAAAACAGGGATCTAGGCACTGAGACAAATTCACAGCTAACAGAAAGACAAACAAACAAAATCACATCTTTTTCTCCATAAGAATTGAATGAATGATTTCAGGACCGCAGCGAGAAACCATGGGAAAATGTTCTCTTTTAGTAATGTTAGGTATTTTGTTTGAGCAAGCTGTGTTTTGATTTCCAATCTTATGAGATAGGGATGCTTGTACTTACTCATGCTGCAGGAAGGGGAGCAAAATTACAAATTACAAAAGGGTACATTTCAATGTGAACATTTTCCCATGTTTGTACAATATTAGTAAATGTTTCTTTGAATATTGCCAGGAGACCACAGTCACCATAACGTCACACCTCTAGCCATAACCTCTAGCCTTAGAATCTAACACTGTTAATGTTGAGTGTTATGTGTGTGTGTGTGTGTGTGTGTGTGTGTGTGTGTGTGTGTGTGTGTGTGTGTGTGTGTGTGTGTGTGTGTGTGTGTGTGTGTGTGTGTGTGTGTGTGAGTGAGGTCCACCTTGAATCTTCTCAAGAACTTGACACAGACCTGTAATAACAAAGAGAGCTAATGCAGCATCAGACCTCAATAGGATTTCACACTAAAAGGAAGCTCATTTTGCAGAGCACATCAGCAGCAACTATGATGGCAAGCAGAGGTAATTCTTCATTAGGTACATGCAGTAGGTATAATGCTACACTGTAGGAAAGTGCTACATGAAATTCAATTTTAATACATCCTCTTTAATTTAATTATCAGTAGATACAACATTAAAAACAATGGCCATTGTTTTTAAACTTTTATATTTGGGGGGGGGGGGATTACAATCATATCAATTCCTTATCTGAACCTTTTATGCAACACCATTTATGTAGAATGAGTAATAGTTTGGCTGTTGTTCAATGCCCTTACAATTTATCACCACTTCTGTCTCTGTGTATTTTGGCTTGCACTTTTGCTCATCATTATTTTGGAATGGCATATTTTGTACAAGATCACAATCATTTACCGTATGTTACACAAGCTCATTCAGACAAAAAACTACCATTGAGTATATCACTTGTTTGAATACAATTACAGTTAATTGTACCAGTTAATCATATAAGATGTTAATAGCAAAATCAAGATAACTTCTGAGTCCTTTCTGACAAGCAAAAAAAAAACATTCTTCTGATGACTTTTGGGGAGGATAATAGACACAGTAAAGGAGATGATTTTTCTTTAGTTAGTGGTCATTAAGCAGGCTTTTGAGCTGCAAAAAGCCTCAAAGCTGTGGCTCGCTCAGAGAGTACGCAGGCAGGGGAAGTCTCAGCCAAGGCTGGACAGAGCCCATCACATCCTGCTGCAATCCTCTCTTACTTCATCTTTCTGTGTTGTGAAGCTCAAGGGAAGTTCATGGGTCCTCTGGAAGCCAATGATCAGTGAACAAAGAAACCACAGAGCACTTGACCACTCCCATTTACTGTAAAAGGATTTCTGTCTCCTTCCAAAAATCTGCTGCAGCTGGTGTCAGAGAGAACACAGATAATGGCATTTGACTGTTCATCAGCAGGTCCCATCAGCATGGGTCTGTGTGAAGGAAAGAGAAACCTTTTCCAAAGTTAAACTTTCTATTGCCATTTGTCCCCACAACAGCTTCCATTGCAATAATTGCCCTTATGTAAGGTACTGTGCACTGTTATTTTGTTCATTCCATGAAGAGATTAGGGGCAGTGGATAGACATATGAAATGGCTGATTGTTTATAATTTTGTTGTCTTTCAGAAGATTTTATATCAAATATATAATCAAATTTATATCTAACGTAGATATAATGTAGTCTTTATATTAGTTATTTTTATTTGATATCAATATTTCACAAAATAGTAAAACACCATTTGCACTTTTTACTACTAATTACAGTGTTGTTATTGTCGTAATATAATACTCTAAAAATGGAATATTCATACGTATTTTACGATTAGTTAAATTATGGAATAATATGGAATAATACATTGGTTTTTAAAAAGATTATAATTACCAACAAATTCCAAAAGCTATGAGTAATAGTAATAGTGGCTCTTGGACCTGTTGTACATACAGTGTTTTCAGCGTATCAACATTCTCAGAGAATGATCACTCATTTTTCTGCACAAGGTCCACTGACTCTTCATCACTATATGGTTCTCTGTTAGATTCTTCTTACATCGAGTCACACCACTCGCACACCACTCGGCTTGTGTCAGTCGTATCACATGGCATGGAATCACACAAAACTCAACATCCAAAATATTTCATCACAGAACTCATGTCTGGTGTATTATTACAATATTACAGCTGAGCCCAAGACACTGAGGAAAAACAGAGGTTTGTATATATAACATGTACAATAAAAGCTGAATTTTGGAGTGACAAATATGAGGGGACAGATCACATGTGAAGTGCAAGCCATAGCCAAAAATAACCTTTTATAGTCATTTACTGAGTATCCTGTTTTTGCTATAAATAACCATGTTTAAAAACATCCTGTGACTTTATAAACATCAGTAGCTACGAATTTGTTTGATATTACTGTTTGAAAGATTTTTCCTTCGCTGGTCATCTCTTGGCATGGATATTCATAAAAGGAAACGTTCATTCTCAATCAGTCAATCATGCAACCTGCTTTTCAACTGTAATTACCAGGAACAAACGGGGGCGACAAACGGACAGTATAGTTACGGCACTTACACAAGCAGTCAGTATTGCTAGGGCGAGTCTGTAAGACCCGTCGTTTAGCACCATTTTATTTGACTTTGGACTATAAATCGAAATAACATTCTAGAAAACAGTTTTTTCTCGTCGCAAGTGATAGTTTTAGCGGAAACCACAGTCATGTTTATCGAAGTCTTGGTGTTGATTTTCCTGCACAGCGCTGCTGGATGGAACAGTAAGTAGCCCCTTCGTTATTTTATACCGCTTTAAATATTCTCTTCAGAAATTTAATTTAAATGATTTTTTAAAAATGAAAACACTGTAAAAGATCACAATTGGCATTAATGGGGTGTAGGAATGTTAAGGTCCATAACATTCTAAACAAACAAATAACTACATTTTATTTTGTATTGTTTTTTTTTTTCGTGACATGGATTCGTTTTCCGCTCTCGAAATTGTATAAGGGTATGCAGCTTAGTGTCGTGCTAAACATAAATGTGATTGAGAGCAGATAGTACACAGTGTCCACCAAAAAAGCTTGAAAATGTCCCCCAAAAGTACTTGTTTAGGTATAATGCCTTAAGCATTTTCTTTGTGTTTGATACTAGGTAATCAAATGAGGAGCCTTAGGTGGACTCAATCAGGGACTGAACCTGTCCTTGTCAGTTTATGTTTTTATGTCTGCCTTGTGTTCTTAATATGGTCATTGCAATTAGCAATCTTTTATCATATTTGTTTGGAACTATCCCATCAGCTGTAGCACAGTGTGTGCTTCCATCTGCATACATATGTATATGTGGAAAACATACATGTTCTAATCAATGCTCTCGCGCAGCAATTTTAAGTAGGCATTGCAATATAGGTTGTATTGGGAGTTTATGTAGGATATTTTTATGCAGTCAGAGCTTGCTAAAATGTGTCAAAGTTTCTCTGATGCATTTACTGTATTAAAAAAACCATTTGGACAGATGACAGAGCTGTAAATTGCAAAAAGTTAACATTACCTGCCTGAACATTTCCATAATACATCACATTATCACTCTACACTTGTTCTTCACTTTCAGATACCCACCTGGTGAGGTCTTTTCCAGGATTTCATGGGTCTGATTTTGATTTTATTGACTTTGATGATGGGTCAGACAGCAGAACTTCAAAGTCCTTGAATTCCAGCGATAAAAATGGTGGTAGGAACCAGTACAGCACCACCAATGAGACCATGCAGTACCTGTCCGGCTCTCTGATGACCATCGTCATACCCAGCATCTACACTCTGGTGTTCATCATCAGTCTCCCACTCAACACAGCAGCCATCTTGATGTTCGCTTTCAAGGTCCGACCCAAAAAGACAGCAGTGATCTACATGCTCAACCTGGCGGTGGCCGACCTGCTGTTTGTGTTGGTTCTCCCCTTCAGGGTGTCCTACCACTTCAATGGTAATGACTGGGCCTATGGGCCGATTTGGTGCCGTGTGGTCACCTCCGCCTTCTACTGCAACATGTATTGCTCCATCCTGCTGATGACCTGCATCAGCGCAGACCGCTTTCTGGCTGTGGTCTATCCCATCAAGTCACTGACCTGGCGGAGCCAGCGGCGCTCCATGCACCTGTGCGCCATCATGTGGCTACTGGCAGTCGTAGGGGTGATGCCCATCCTGCTGTCCGAGCAGTCTGCCCGCCTGCATGAGCTAGGCATCACCACCTGCCATGACGTGCTGGACATAGAGCAGCTGAGGGGCTACTACCACTACTACTTCCCCATCTTCACCACTGTCTTCTTCTTCATCCCGCTCATCTTAACCACCATCTGCTATGTGCGAATCATCCAGGCTCTCAGGGTCAAGGGCGTATCCATGCAGGCCAAGAGGAACAGGGCCGTGGTTATGGCAGTCACTGTCCTCACTGTCTTTGTGGTCTGCTTCACCCCCACCAATATCCTCCTGCTGGCCCACTACGTTCAGTTTGCATACCAGCCCAGTGAGAGTTCCTACGCTGCCTACCTGGTCTTCATGTGCATTGGCAGTGTGAACTGCTGCCTGGACCCCGTCATCTACTACTTTGGGTCGTCTCAGTGCAGGAAGAAGGTGGCCATCTTCCTTCGGTGCAAGGCCTCTCGAGAGCTGCAGAGCTCACGGTATGAAAGCTCCACCACCAGCACGATGGAGACCTTCCAGAAAAGCCAAGACAACCAGTACGAGAAGCTGATGGTCTGAGAATCTCAGATGACCTCCAATGTTAAGACTGAAAATGTCTTTCATTTTTAAGACCTTTTATATGCTTTTAATGTATCTATTAAGGTTGGCTCTACTGTGAATAGTATCACTTCTTAATTATTGAAGTTGTAAAGAAATCAGAGGTGTTTTTATATTTAAGCATGCATATTTTAAACATATGTGTTAATACAAGATAATAGAATTTTGTTTGAATTACCAATAATATTGATATCTTTCAGCATTATTTACTTGGTTGTTTTTCAAAAATTATTTTGCTGTCGCTATCACACTGTGACATGGACCACATTAACTTCGTGAAGACAGTCCAAATGATGAATGTTTAAAATATATAACATATACAGGATGTGAACTCAAAGTAGGAAACAGTAGGGTCAGGTCACTTAATAGGATGCAGAACCACCACTGTGGCCAGTGTAGCCTGCACGTATCATGGAACTCTGCTAGGAAATGAAGCACCTTGCCTCTGTGACAATGTAAGGCAACCACTGGGCAACTATTGATGTTCTGGTCATTGATGGAGGTCATGTCATGTGGAAAGATATGCTGGATGGTGATGGATGCTCGTGAAATAAGCTTGGGAATTCTGAGGTGCTTACACAGCTCATGACAGCCCTCACAACAAGTGCGGACTGAGCTCTTCCAGCCAGACGTGTCAGGATGCAGTCTTGGAGAGCCGCAGCGACTGCTGTGTTTGTTGTGTTTTACAGCTTACTCAACCTATCTAAATCATCGATTGTCTTAAGAGACCACAAACCTATTTTCCCAAGCCTATTTTATGCTGTCAAACCGCAGAGAAAGGAAACCCCAAACACCAGCAGACACCCCAGGCCTCCTTGTCTGAAGTGTGACACCCCTAACATAAACTTTACTAATTCAGCCTCGGTTGGGGGTGGAGAGGGCTTGCGTTAGCCAGGATTGTTTGGGTTGCTTCTGCCTGAGCTCCCCTTAGCTACACACAGGGCACCTAAATGTCTCCAGTTGTCATTAGGGAAGGATGCATTTCTTCCTTCAGTGTTAGCTCTGCTGTAGTACACTGTCACTTCTGTGGTGGATAATAGTCACCAGTAAATGCATGGGAGGAATTAGCATGCAGTCTGTAATGCACTGGTGTGGGTACAACTTAAAAAAATCATAGAAATAGAACTGGTCAAATGGATCTTTATCTTCTTAGGACAACCTTATGTAGTGTATTCACCCTGTGAGGTTGACTTTAGCCTTTGTTACTACCAGCATCTGGTTGCTGAGGAAAAATCCATTTATATGTCACATCTTCATATCTCCATGTTGTAATATGAATATGCACATACATTATTAAATGCTTAACCTGGATGTCTTAATGGTGTCACAACACTTACTACTTTGTTTGTGTAGACCATTACCATGGATAATTTTAACCCCTCACCTGACTGGCATTTGTTACTTATTGCACTGAAAATAAATTCTGTTACGAGGTTATGGTCATTTCCTCATATCTTGCCATTGACTTTTCCTAATTTGTGTACAGAGGAATACAAGAATTTGACATGTTTCAGTGTCTGCATTTTATGATCTTTCAATTTCCTCTTCATTGTAAATGATTGCCATTTAATGTTTACAGTTCTTAGTTTGCTTTTTTGTTTTTCAATCTGACATTCATTATTTTTATTTTATACATGATTTTACCTCATCATCTAAGACGTACATGTATTTTTTTTTTTGTAAAATATTCAGATTCTCAGATTTTTAAAAAAGTTTGTTTCTAATGTAAAATGGCTTATTGCTTCTGAATTGTTCATTAGCTGTGTAAGACACATGGATGAGGTCATACAACAGAGCTATGCTATTCTCCAATACAGCATATTTTTCTATTTTTTTTTTCTGTTGAACACAAGATGTTTATCTTGACATTTCAAAATATCCAGACGAACATAACATTTTAATATCCATTTGCAAGCTTACAAGCATAGACACACACACCCCAATAAAAAAAACACGGTTTTACTGGAAATATTGTGCTTATGCTAATTTCCCATGGTAAGCTTTCTACTGAACAAAAGGAACACAATATATTAAAACACACAATGTTCAGCTGCCACCATGAAATCAGTAGAATTTACATTCAGAAGTGAATACACACAGAGTGTGTGTGTGTGTGTGTGTGTGTGTGTGTGTGTGTGTGTGTGTGTGTGTGTGTGTGTGTGTGTGTGTGTGTGTGTGTGTGTGTGTGTGTGTGTGCACGTGGCGGAATGCCCACTTAATTGGAAAATTGTATAAGGTTTAATGTAACAACAACAGCCAATGTTCTCAGTGTTCTCTGATACTGAGCCTTTTTCTGGGAAAATACCTCTGTATTTTGACAAAATGGACAACATCTAAATAACTGATTTATTTTGATGTTGTCAGATTATATTAAATTTTATTGAATTGTAAACCTTTATTTTTCCCTCTTTTTAACACAGCCGTGAAAAATTCATACAAAGGTGCAGGCTGGCAGGCAAGGGAGTTCATGAAGGAAACATTTATCAGAACTTGACTTTGATAGTCACACTGTAAGAGTAAAGAGCATATTGCTTTAAAAAATCTAAATGTAATTTGGAAGTCGACGGCATTTGAAAAACGTCCCTGAAGTCTGCAAATAAGGACCTCCGCCCGGTTATAATTAATGAAACCGTGACGCCTTGTGGTCAAAAATAATATTGCATTAATACTGACACAACAATACCCGTCAAAAACAGGGACGAAACATACATGTACATGTTTCTAGAAAAAAGTTTGCGTTTAGATGTTATGTATTTAATGAATAAAAACATTTACATTTTGTTATGACATTACGGGTTTTGGTTCTCAAACATTCCCTCATCGTGACAGCTTAGGTTTAAATGCCCCTACAAAACAGACTTTCACGAAGTTAAAAGCACTGCGGACATTTAAAAATACTTTGATGATAAGTACAATTTTCTTATGAGCATTTACATTGTCTGTACATAACAATTTTCAGTCTTTTTTGGCAATATATTTTCATTCAATTCCATCCTTCAACAATAATAGTTATAGTAATAGTTGATTAAAAGTATTATTTAGATAGCTGCATATATTATTAAATGTTTAAAGTCATTTAAAGTTTACTTATGCAATTATATTTCTTGACAGAAGATGGCACCAAATTCCTACTTATGTTATAATAATGCTCATGAAGTAAACATACTGTCATTTAATTGTTCCCTTTGAATGTTATATGTTAAAAAGTTGTGGGGTTTGACAGAATGATTTATGAATGTGTTTAGTATTGAGATGCCTGGCTTCGCCAACGTTGGTCTGAAGATGGGGGGCAGCAACCTCAGGAACCTCCAGCGAATCGAGCCATTTTACCATCAATCTCTTTAATGACCAGCGCGACTCATTTTCCTCATGCAGAAATAATTTGTGGTATATTTGATTTGGGTGCCTCCCACCCACAATTTCTAGCTGTTTCTGCATGTTTAAAGATCTTAAAATGATATTAGTGGCTGGCAAATTTCAATATGATGCTATGATTAGGTGTATGAGCTTCTTTAATGAACTTCTTTAATTGACTTCTCTAATTAATGCTTCAGTACCGTTATGTAAGGTGCTCGTAGCTTGATTAGATAGCCTATGGTCATGTAAAGCATGACACTTTGATGGGGTAAGGTCAGAGTGATCATGTCTGAATGAAAGTAACACTGTGATAACATTGTGTAATGTAACAGAAATATCGTTCAAAGTCTCCATTTCCACATTCTCTCAGATTTCAAAACATCTCATTCCAAGCATGAAAGTCAAACAGCATGTGAGAAGCCATTCACTTCTGTGATGTTGTCTTGCTTCAGAGGACATATTGACCAAACAAGCACACTAAGCACCTTAGAATGTAGGCTTTTTGCAATGCAAATAAAGGGCAAGCTTTCAGAAGGAACAACTCTTTGTTGGTTCCTCTCTGTAAAATATGCTTGCAGTTATATTAAAAAACACACATAAAAAATGAGACCCAAAAAGTAACAGCAATTTAAATGATAACAATATCAATGATCCAGGGTACTAGGAGTACAATGACTGAGTACAATGACAGCCTGAGTAACAATTTATTGCTCTCAGGAAAGTTACTCAATGACTTTTGTATAATCAGGGAGGAGAACAGGTGATGAGTAATCCACAGTGTACAGACAGGTCAGGTTTCCAGTCAGGTTTCATTGACCTGTGGTTGCAGGCCTTGGATAGTGGTGGCAGATCGTCTTGGCAGGCAGGTTTTTTGGTGCAATTCTCCAATGGCACATCCTAAATTGCAAACAGCAGGACGTTTTTACTTCTTTGTTAATCTTTTTTTGTTCTTTGTTTTATTTTCCATGTACGCTTTAACATTAGGACACCTGTGGGATCGTTGTGGAGTACATTCAAATTTAACTATGACACCCTGCGCTGGTATGCAGCCGGTTTTTTTCTTTCTCTTTTATTTCTAACTAGTGGCCTTTTGTATATTTTTTGTGTTCCACAATATTTATCAAATGTTTGGTAAAAATACAAATCTAAATAAACAATAAAAGGCTACCCTATGAATTAATCCATAATCCGTTATCTGTTGTATTATGCACTGCATATTCTGTCGCATTCATTAAAACAAAACTGCTTTACGGAGCAATCTCAGGCAGCTTGTCTGATGCAGGAGTCTTTCTCATGTCTATTGAACATAGAAAACATTCTTCACATTCCTTGTGGTAGAACTGTCATAGTTTAATGCTGAGGCAGGGCACTGCAACTGAAATGTCACAATTCCTGTTCTCTGTTCATTTGACTGGCTCATGTGTGCTATGCTTCAAGGAGATTTTGAAATGAAACAATATGTGATGTCATTTTACACAAAGGCATGCAGATTACAGTGTATTTCCAAATGAGTGCTGGGTGAGCTGTTCATTGACAAAGGCTATATGCTAAAGTATGTTTATTTTTATTTTTATTTTCTTCCATCATCTCTTTACATTCCATTTTGTGACCACAAAATGCAGTATGAGATTAAAATAAATGAGCATGTGCAGACATTGCCCAGAAAGCTTATGCAATTCAAGGTTTACAAGCTGTATTTTTTTCCACTTACCCTCAGTTTGCATATAACCAATCGCTGGACTTAGACCAGGAAGTAACAACTAGGAACAATACCCAGTGTTTTGAGTGTGAGTCCATATAGACCCTGGTATTTTTCCATTGCCTTCCTGAAACAAAAGCTTTTGCCTCATAATGTCACTCTAAACAAACCCAAGAAAAAGTCTAAGCTTTTTCCGAGCCGAGTAAGGATGACACAAAGTTATGGGCATGCTTGATTTTGTTTCTTCAATTTTGTTATTTGGCACAACTTTACATTATATTTCCATGATATTATGTGTATGTAAATTACACGTACCCCACTGCAGGAAATTACCAAAATGCATCTGTATAAAATGCCATTCATATAAAGGCTACTTTAGTGCTCATGTAATCATTAATCAACAATGTATTGTTTTTTCCTCTGAGAGCCAACAGGAAGTCTATGGGGGGCTGCTGGCTGCAGAGCCCTTGGGATGGAGCTGAAGCACAGCCTGCTGTGTCTGCATTGTGTTGAGAGCAGCATTGCTTCCCAGTGAATCTGTATCAAAACACTGAACTGCCTTGACAGCAAAGCGAAAACTTCCTCAAACATGCTTTGATCTACAGTTCGGCATTGTTATGCCATGTTTAGGAACAGAAAGTGCAAAGTTTAGGCAATTAATTAAGAGCCTTGCCAAAATGGGTAGCTGTACTCCATAACTAATATATATCTGAGATGCAAACACTCAAGGGTAATATATATATGTGTGTATGTGTGTGTGTGTGTGTGTGTGTGTGTGTGTGTGTGTGTAAACATATATATATATCCCTTGATAGTACAACAGTGTTGCGTCTCAGATTGTTGGGAATCTTGTGTGTGACACTAGAGAACAAAGCTGCAGCCCTTCTCTGATGATATATCACCAGCCTGCAGCTACTCGACTTGATGGTTCCCTTTTACTCACAGGTTATTATTAAATCCTACCCTCCTGCCACATCTTGTCTCTATGGAACCCGTGCTTGTGAACGAACTCCTCCCCGTCAGTGACAAGCATCCCCCCACATCATTTTTCTGCTCTAGCCCGTGAGCTGTAGAATGAGCTTCCAAACAGCCCCCTTTTTATTTAAAATATACTGAGCGTCACCCAGTTCTGATTATGGATGCACAGCTACTGTCTACCACACTATCAGCTTGTTTTACTTAGGCCTTTTCACAAAGTGTGTGTGGCAGGTTTGAGAGTTCTTTTTATTGTATTGTTCATCAAGCTTTATTTTGCACAGTCATATGAGCACAGTGATAGCAGTGTAATGTTTAATGAATGCATGTGATTTTGTGAGGAATTGTTAAATGTATGCACTTATTGTGCTCTTGCCTCATCACACATAGCACAGTTTTCTTTTGAAAAATGTGCATGACCTCATTTCCTACTCCTTAGATGATGAATGGCTATACAAAAGACCAAGAATATCAAGGCCTTCTTAAGTCAATATTCACTGAGCACAAGCGATCTATTGTTTATGCCAGTCTGAAACTGTTTTGATTAAGATGTCATTTTATGACTGTCCGACAGGTTTAGAAAAGATACAAAAGTGAGTTGTGATAAAGTACATATCATGCATTTGTAATCCCTCTATCTAAAAAGCTCTCATTTAATCATTTCAAATAATATCCATATGGTTCCCAACTCTATGGTTTCTAATTGCTGCTAACAGCAATGTTGAGGTACATTCTACCACCACTTGAATTTAAAAGAATTTATAGTCTTAAAAATAAATTATGTTTTACAATAAAGACTAAAGGTTATTTCTTGCAACATTTTACATTATTGAGCCTCTTCTGCTACTTCATATTCCCTGACCAGAGGGTATCATACTGCATTTCATTTCACCACCATGGGCAGCAGTGTACATAATTAATTGCTTTGTCTGCTTCCAAAGTACCTCATGAGACATGGACTGGCTATCATTGCATTTTCAATGAATGGATTTTGAACTGGTTTAACTTTACTGAATGTGCTTGGGTTCATCTGCAGATTTGTTCAGTCCAATAATGAATTCCTGGCTGACTCTGCTATCTGTCATCAGTAGTTGTGACTCTTCAGCAAGATGCAAACCAGCTTTGTTCTTATAAGTCATTTTTACCTTAAAATATTCAACCGTTATGACTGGAATGTTATTATGGACGACTGCAACGTTGACATGCATATAGCAACACAGAAATATACCTGTTACGTGATGTTAAATCGATCCAGTATTTAAGTATGGCATTACTGATCCAGCATTCTGGAATCAGAAAAATATTATTTAACTCCGGCATCAGGGTTGCGAGGCAATATTAAAGAACTTGGGTCACGTAAGTTGTGGTTTGCAGTAGTCTTATACGCAACCTTTCCAACTGGCCCTAGGTCCAGACACGTGATGAGCCCGGATATATGAAAACGAAGAAGACACACCCATTTTAACACCTGAGTTAAAATGGAAGTGTGCATCCATAGGCGCTATAGAAAGAAATAAATGGAAAACCATTCAAAACCTGTCAAAAATATAGCTGTTTTTTTAATACTCCGCCAGTTCAATTGTGATAGTAAGTAGGTGACTAAAGCTGACATAATAGACAGTCAGGACAGCGTTGTGGGAGTGGAGGGTGGGGGAACGAAGAGACAAGTGTGTTCACATGTATCTGACATCACGCAGGTGTCCTTACCTCTTTTGGGGGAGGGATGAAAGTGTTGTCATTCTGAGGCAACGACGCAGCGAAACTATTTGTGTTTGTTTGATTATTTGAATCTAGCGTTTGTTGGAACTAAAAGTTTACTGCAGAGAATGGGAGTGAAGGTGAATTATTCGATACAGTTATCTGTACTAATCATCTTGTCGACATGTGCTCACCTCTCAACGGCTGAAACAGGTAACAATTTTGCCACCTCTGTGGTTTTTTTCTCTCTAAAAATCGCACTATTTCAAATTGAGGTTACAGCAGCTGCTGTTTTAGATTTGTACTTCTCGTCGTTTGATAGCTTTACCTGCTTTTCTGTATACATTTTTAAATGTAAATTTTTGGAATGTAGACATATTGTTTATGTACCCAATCTACGCCCATGAACACGTTTGTTGGTATGTAGACGCTTTTAGAATCGGACACAATAAGGTTCTTATATTTGATCGTGTAAAAGTAAGTACCCAGATTTTTGTCATGAACGGTTTAACTTTGTTGTTAATGTTCGTGTATTAGTAGATATTCTCGAATATGTGATGGTAAAAAGTTGTCTGGCCTTGCATTTTATTGGTGTAAGTCATAATGGTATATGTCGTTTTAGCCATACTTTTTTGGTCACAATGAATTATTTCAATGTTCAGTTCTGAACATGCTTATTCTTAAGGTTCACATTAAATGTGCCTTTTAAAATGCTGCTCTGTAATAATGTTTGTGTTTTAATTTTAGATTCAGATTCAAGAGGATACACTGGCCCTGAAACTTCAGATGGTGTCCAGTTACCTGAGATTGCAAAAAGAATACTTAGCAGCCCATTGACCACAGTGTTTCTCCCCATTGTGTATATCATTGTGTTCGTTGTGGGTCTACCCACCAACGCTATGGCCATTTGGGTCTTCCTCTTCAGAACTAAGAAGAAACACCCTGCTGCCATCTACATGGCTAACCTGGCTCTCTCTGATCTTCTCTTTGTCATCTGGATCCCGCTAAAGATAGCCTACCATTTGAATGGGAATGACTGGATCTATGGGGAAGGTCTCTGTAAAGTATTGGTTGGGTTTTTCTATGGCAACATGTACTGCTCCATCCTCTTCATCACTTGTATCAGTGTGCAGCGATACTGGGTCATTGTCCACCCACTGTCTCAGCAGAGGAAGAACAATCAAATTGCCATTGCTGTTTCCATCTCTGTATGGGTGGGGATTTGGCTGCTCACAACTCCACTGTACTTGTATGACCAAACAGTCAAGGTCCGTGACCTTAACATCCTCACCTGCCATGATGTCACCAAACAGAGTCAAGTCAAAGTTGCTTCTGGTTACTTCATAACCATGGGGATTCTGGGTTTTGTAATTCCATCAATGGTGTGTATAGTGGCCTATATTCTAATGCTCCAGTCTCTGAGAAACTCAGTGATTGATGAAAACATTAGTAAGAAGCGGAAGAAGACGGTGGTATTGATCATCACAGTTCTTGTCCTGTTCCTCGTGTGTTTTACCCCCAGCAACATCATGCTGCTTATCCACTACTGTCTCCTCCTCAGTGGCGCCATTAACAATGGCTATGGATTCTACATCACCACACTGTGTCTGGCCAGCCTCAACAGCTGCCTGGACCCCTTCGTCTATTATTTCATCTCAGAGGAGTTCCGGGACAACGTAAAGAACACACTGATGTGCAGAAGCGCTCGAACAGTGGAGAGGATGCGGGTATCCTTCAGTGCCCTCAAGTATTCAAAGAAGAGCAGCACATATACCTCAGACTCAGGGAACACAGAGAGCAGCAACTGCTGAAGCCATGAGGAGGATCCTCCTTCAGCTGCCAGGGAATATGTCTGATTTTAAGTGTAAAAAATCTTCCTCTTCCCTGGCGGTTCAGTTTTCTTTTTTTTTTAAACTTGTTTTTAAATTGTGTGGAAGGCCTGTGACACTGAATGTGTCTTTTTACAGATTTATGTACCATTTGTATACTGAGTTTTAACATGGAGCCATATGTGTTCCTTGGAGTTTTTGCATTGTGCTTGAATACTGTACACTTTAGGTGGTTTCACCGTACCCTCCTTTCTCAGTGGTAATTTGCTTTGTGCACATTTGGTGATTGGGATTCTTTGCTTATATTTTGTAATGGTTTTTCCAGTCACCAGAATACATGATGAAAGCACATTTTTGATTGTATAGATGTACATAATGCATATACATATTTTATACATTAATTTGTGACATTTTGCAGCAAATTGCAGGTTTTTACCTCTTTGTTTAAAGCAAATGTGATTTTTTTGTTTGTTTGTTTTGGTCAATAAAATTACTTGCAATCTGACAGGTTCTTTTTAAGTCGAATTTTTTAAACTGATTTGGTGGTGAAAATCTTGGTTTTTTTTTCAGCACCTAATTGTGTGGGTCAGAGCTAATGGTACTATGTGAATCCTCACTAGGTTTTTTTTTTTTTTTTTTCTTCTTCTTCATTGCTATAGGATTGATACCTGAAGTTCCATTGGAATTAATTAATGTGAATAGTTAATGCAAGACATTATTGCCTTAATGACATGTCTGTGGAATTCAGCGGCACTTTATAAAGTGAGTTAGAAAAGGCAAGGATCACTTGTGATTGGTATCGCAATGTAGTAAATGGTGTCGAACATAACAGATCTCAACTTCACCATTTGGATTTTGTTTTTAAAGGCTAAATGCACTATAATCATAGGAAACCATTTGTACATGTCCTTTGACATAAATACATAGCCTTTGTAGCGCATTGTTGTCCTCAAAACAATAAGCCGTGTAAACAAAGATGGAGGAATCAATAAAATGTTATTCACGGTAGTTTAATCGCGTTACCAAGCTGGTCTGCATGTGCAACGCTTAAATTATTGAGCGTTGTTTCTTTTACACCTATATTTAATGACCTGAATTGTATCTTCATTGTCTTCATTTTTTTTTTCAGAGCAGCAGTTGATCCCCTTGTGCAATACAGGGGAATGTGTTGTTCAAGCGCTTCCTGTTGCTGACAGTTTTTTTTTTCACAACTGTAAATTGGCTGAACTTAAGGAAGTTAACGTTAACTGCTTTGCTATAAACTTTCCAGCTATAAAATGGCCTTTCGGTTTGTGCGTTGTTAATTGACAAGACGGTTATTGACCATACAGGTTTAAATAATACAGGTATACTTGAACTGGAAAGCTTAGGGGAGGGCGCTATGTAGGTGTGCACACACCCGTGACGTCAGGGTTGAGTCAGGTAACCAGGTCCACTAAACGGTTGCATTGCACGAATGAGGGTGTGACCTGCAACTTCACATAATCGAGTACGGTATCCGCTCAATGGTACAACAAAGGCTTGAGTTAAGCAGAGCAAAGAGAAAGGGTAGTCGTTTGCTTTTCAACAACTGTTTCGATTATTTTATTCTGACCTGTGCATTCATAACAAAAGCTCAAGAAGGTCCGAAATAAGCATTACAGTTGCTCCATATTATGAGATAAACCCTTTTGGTAAACGAATACACCAGTTCACTCATCTGCACTTGCTGCCTAATGTAAAATTCGTTAAGAGAATGTGCACCGAGATACGCTGTAGTTCGTTTCCCAAAGAAATCGGGGTACCATCATGCTCAAATTACACGAAGCCTTAATAATTGAGGAGTCGAATACGTAATACACAGAATTCGTTCGCTGCGTGTTTTGTGAATTACAGTGCATTGTTAATGGTTGGTCAATCTTACTTCAACTCATCAACACTCAGTACACTAAGTCAGTGTGAAATCAAAAGTTGTTTTACCTGTTTTCGTGATGAATATGCTAGGTGTAAACTACCTCTCATTTTACTACAGTTAATTTAGCTACCTTTTCTGTAAATTGCTCTGAGAGCACACGATAAAAATAGTGTAAATGTAGTCTGCTGTGTGAGTGAAGCTAGCTTTACAAGGTTCATTCCACGGGATGATGGGGGAAGAACGAGACAATCTTTCACATTTATGATCTGACGTTTGGCAAACCTGTATCCAGAGTGACTTCGTATGAGTCTAATGGTGGAAACTTGGCTTCTCTGCGTTGTATTTTGCATTTTGTTTGTTTAATTTTCTCTGTAATATCAGAATGATGACAATGTATTATCTACGGGATACGAAATGTGTGTTAAAATAAAGCAGATCCATATAATATGTTACATGAAAGGGGTACAATTTATTCTGCATTTGCTGAATATGTGACCTGAATGGAACAGTATTTAACTTCATAATCTGTACCTTTTCCGGAATGAAAAGGTACGTATACATACCTGGCTAAGAAAAGGTTCACGTTTTTACCATTTATTCAGAGGTACAAAGCAAGGCTAGCATCAACAAGCATTCTGTAAACGTCTTGCCCAAGGCTGTTAATTGTTAAAAGTTGCACATTACACTGCATGTATCTAGGCTGTGTTTAATGGTCTTAAACAAAACCAGGCCATTTATATAATTAGACCCAAGCAATTTTTAGGCCCAGATGTAAGGCAAATGTGCATTTGTGAAAGTGCCTTTTTGATTGGAAAGATGTATGAATGTACTGGGTACAAAGGGTGTGTCCTTGAGGGCACTGCCCCAGAAAACAAGCCATTGTACCTCTAAAGGTATAGCCTCTACATATTTTTTCTGAGATTATAGATGGTTGGTACTTTGATTAGAGAAATATCTCAGATCTATTGAACTGGAGATCATTAACTTGCATAAGTTAATAACAATGAATTTATTTGTGCCATGCATGTGGTCTGCATTAGCACCTGCCTGTTAATTTATATTTCTTCTAGTTTACAGGAATTATATCATTTATGTAAAATTACACGGGCAGTTGAAATTAGCTGTCATTATGACAAGGCAATTGTTTAAGACCTTTTTCTCCATTTACTTTTTCTTCTTCTTCTTGTAGTATGAAATACTAATTGATATAACATTTGTATGTTACTATAACGTCTGCGTAATGTAAAATGTAAATTGAAGGCTAACATAAAAAAACTGACCTTGTTCTTCAATGCAAGTTGCATTTTCAGATTTACCATCAAATCAAATGATTTTATAAACCTATTGAAGGTAAATTTTTAATTGTAATGCTGTTTTGTGTGTGTGTGTGTGTGTGTGTGTGTGTGTGTGTGTGTGTGTGTGTGTGTGTGTGTGTGTGTGTGTGTGTGTGTGTGTGTGTGTGTGTGTGTGTGTGTGTGTGTGTGTGTGTGCAAAGCAGCATTACAAATAAAAATTCATATATATTTATATTTTGTACATTTGTTTGCCTTATTTATTTTTTCTATTATTCAAAGAAAACAAATCTTGTTACCCATTTAAACATATATATTGTGTACAGAAAATTGTTTTACACGTCTAACAGGCAAACCATTCCAAAACCATCTATCTCTATTGCTTTGAAGCAATCATGACCACAACTGGTATGAAACATGCTACCGCAGGTGGTTTCTGAATTCTGTTGTAAAAGTACAACTAATTCCACAGGGTTGTTTTGATCACCGAAGAGTTCCATCAGGAATAATATCTAGTATACTGCATTTACATCTAATACATATAATATGGTGCAATTCATGTTTTACATTAGTTGTGATGTATAGTGTCATTTTTCATTCGTTCAAATGTGTGTTCAAACAACCCAAAATAAATAATCTAAGATGTCTATATGGATTATTTGCTAATGTCAGTGGCCTGAAACATTAAAAGGTTCATGCTTGCTTCATATGTACATTCAGAAGGGGCCTGGCTTTAAAATACTGAATACTGAGTTAAATGATTACATACTCTTTTTGGTACAGGTATGTGACAGATTTGATTCAGTACATTTCGGCGAGACTTCAGGGATTTGAGACACAAAGCGAGGAGAAACTGAAAGGTTTTTGTAAAAGTATGTTTCTTGTACGCTCATCGTGGAAGGAATGTGCAAACACCTGATGGCAACACAATGTCACTCATTAGCAAATCCCCGAGCAGAGTGAAACTAGGCATGCTTTGACACGTTCTATGGGGAATCTCCAAGCCTTTGCATTGTCTTTTGCATTGCAAATAAAAACAAATCAAAAAATGTCAGGAAAACTGACCCAGGACATCTGATTGGATAATGGGACATTTCCTGTCATAGAAAACAGAAAAACATTGTTGCTTCCAGTTTAATATATGCCAGTTTTTCACCTATCCCATAAACAGTAGCTTTTTGTACATCCTTGTAAAATTACGGATCTGTCAGAGCACGTCTGAAACCCGAATTTAATATTTCCTTTTCAATCAGTGAGCAACATGTTACAAAGTGTTCAGATTTGTATTAATTTAACAAATATAAACTGAAAAATTATGTCCAGCAACACACTTTCATTTACTAAATACAATGTTTTTGTCATATTTTGCTTTTGAGCAACACCTAGAGGAAATATTATGCAATCGCATAGAGTAGGTCTGTTGATTCCTTGTTCTC
Source organism: Albula goreensis (assembly GCA_022829145.1). Lineage (NCBI taxonomy): Eukaryota > Metazoa > Chordata > Actinopteri > Albuliformes > Albulidae > Albula > Albula goreensis. The sequence continues at coordinate 59,186,951 of CM040741.1, read as the reverse complement.
TGCCTTTGATTCCTCTAATATTGACTTGTGTGAATAGAAACCATGTAATGACAAAGAAATCCAAATACTACATGATATGCAGAAATACTGGCAAAACTATTAAAATAGTGTCTTGTGATATTTAATGAATGTGAAAAAAATACCTTAGGTTGTGTCAGTACTATCGTTGGGGTTCACAAATGAAATTTTAAGGCAACCATCTCTTTGTTGATGTGATGACTTTCTATGTGTCTGTTTGTACATGGATGGATAACAGGAAAAGATATGGACATATCTGGTTTAAAATGTCCTGCCAATGAAGTAACTGCCAATACAAAAATGGGCGGGGAAGGAAAGGGCAGATTATGTAACAGAGCACCATCCATTGATGTTGTTGGTGAAATTTTGCATTCTGCAACATGAATGAAATGACAATGTTTTTTAAATCAGACATCTGTGGTCTCAAACATAGGATAAACTACAGATTTGCTTAGGTTATTTTAAATGTTCCAAAACATGAACTGTCAAAGATGCAATTTCTAAGCAATTAAGCTGACTGCATCCTCTCAAATATAACTGTTTATGAGCTCACTTCTACCAAAAATGCTCCTTATTTCCTTATCTGATTGCTGTTTGGAACTAAATATGAATTAAATCAATAACGTGATTTTACATGCCAGTTCTATGCTCTCTGCTTTGTAATAATTAGATGTTTTCTCATTAGATGTTGTGACTTGCTTTTTGTGGTGGCAGTTCTGAATTTTAGATTAGACTTAGATTTAGATTACACTGTGCCATAAATGTAATTGTTTAACATCTTTTGATAAAAGACATTAGATATGCACTAACATTTTCATTTCATATTACTGTGACATCATTTTGGCCAGAAGTTGTATGGCGATGATGTAATATAAATTGTATAAATGCTGTCCTTCAAAAATGCATGCTACAGTCAGGTTTGAAACACTGACATTTTTGAAGAGGAAGTGAGTTGAGCAACCTTATCTTTTTGGATATGTCATATTTTCATTATGTAAAACAAATTGATCCATACTCATATATGACAATTTAAAAATAATCAATTTCTTCCACAGTCAAAGAAAGGAAAATTGCATAGATTACTTAACAAGAAAGTGCCTTTGCATTTTTGATTAATTTAAAGATTTTCTTCAAAAAATGTGTAGACCTACTGGTATTCTTGTATATGTTTATTCATGTGTAAAGATTACAAAGGTGCTTTTGTGCCAGAAGAGGCCACATAGTTCCTGTTCCCCTTCCAATGGTCTTGCCCACTAATGGTGTATGAAAGACTAATGATTAATTAATATTGGCACCAAACAGCACAGTAGTGTACAAATATCTGTTTAGTAATGTTTCCCAGGAACCACAGGGATCAATCACCAGCAGCGACATTCATAACTTTTCCACAGTGCCCATAAACAAAACAGTGCAGCAACTGTCACAAAATAAATGTTTCCTGTATTTTATGGTGTTGAAATACTTCTTCTGTTTTTCGCCTGCATAGCAGTTAAACCAGCTTGCTTAGTATGTTGCCAAAATTTCAACCCCTAAAGTTGACACACAGACCCTAAAATATGTGTTATGACTATACATTTTTATTTAGTATCTATTGATACATTCAAATCAATCCATCTTTTTCCAAGTTTTGCTGTCATCTGTGGGAAAAGGAAAACAGCAAACAATGAGAACAATTCAGCATTTTTACTGGGCTAATTCATGAATTAAATGAATTTTCAATCTTTTGAGAATCAGAGTTGTTTTTGTTTAAATTTATTTTGCATCCTGGTATGTAAGGTATACCATGGCTACTTAAATATATACCAGAATATAATAGCACATTTTCCTGAAATAATAGGATATTTTTGTAGGGATGCTTAATCCTACTCTTGTTGGCTGTGAAAGCTCTTAAAAAGCAAACAGTCTTGAAGAGTAAAGATCAGATTTAATTAGACAATAAAAAAGCAGAAAACACTGTAACATACTCATAAATGAACCCACATCAAATCAGTTGCGGTTTATCTCCTACAGAACTTCATCAAGTTAGTACAAATTTTGAGAAGGTTTCTATTCAAGAACATGGAAGTTTTGTTCTTGAACACACCATGTCAGTCTCCTTTTTTCTTCCTTCCCTCCAGAGCAGACGAGCAGGCTAAGTTGGATGTGGTCCCACCAAGCCAATCCCAATGAGAGAAGAAAGGGGCAAAGTTTGTGTTTGGCCTCTGGTGGTGGGCATCGTGCTTAACTGACCCCCCCCACAGGCCGAAGGGGACCAGGTTGTGGAGGGACCAGGGGAAGTCGTAACCGCAGTGGTCATCAGTGGAGATCCAAATATTGAATAGCATGAAACCCCAGGTGGTCAGGCAGTGGCACTGCAGAAGCACTGGGTCCACTGTGGTCCAGAAGCCCACACTGAAGAGCTCCCAGGCAGAAAGGTACTGGGTGACCAGACTGAAAGGCTCTTTATAATGGTGGTGAATTGCATGGAAGGTCCGGTACAGCCAGCTGATTTTGTGATGCAGGAGGTGCCAAAGGTAGTACTGGAAGTCAAACAGGATGGTGCAACCCAAGATGCCGAGCAGGAACTCAGAGAGACTGGGCGCTTCTTTGGGTAGTGGGATGGGGGGCCTCCAGAGCCACTGCCCCACAGCTGCTGGAAAGATATAGATGAGGTGGTTGTAGGTGGTTAGGCCCAGGGTCCGCACTATATCCCCCCAAGTGACAGGATTGTCCGGGTGGATTTTGTACCTGTTGATGGTGGGCCAGCTGAGTGCCAGGACATCCAGAATTGTGAACAGCATCACCAGGAGGAGGTAGGTGGACACTGACAGGAGAACAGGGAAAACAGGCGACCTCAAGGTGCTCTGGTAGTTATCAAGGAGATAGTCCCACACAGGTTGCAGCACTGATTTCTCAGGAAGTCCAAATGTCAAGTTCACCACATTGAATGAACCATAATAAACTCGGCTGAAGTTAGCTTCTGTCATCTTAAAAGCTGGTTATTGCTGCAGAAAACAGGTGATTATGAGAAAAAAGGGAGGAAAGCAGTTTACTTACTTGTTCATTTGTTTGTAACTGCACGCAATGTAGTTTCAAAGTCCAATGTGCCAAACTGGGCTCACAATTTTGTTTTTATGCACGTCTAAGCACCACCTCCTTTTTAAAGCAATGAGTGCTTTCTGTGAAGGCTTTTTCATCAGTGTGAGAACTCTAGCCAGCTGCAGTGGCCCTGTCACACCACCAGCAGATACTGACCTAAATACAAGTGGTCCTGCAGTTAGGAAACAGCATTAGATATTGACTTCAAAAGCTTATTTTCTCCATGTAGTTTAAAGTCATTTCAGATATAAGGTTATTGTTTGAGGTTGCCATGAAAACATCTGATTCTTAGCTTGGCCTTTGCTATGACTTGAATCTAAAGTGGTACTCAGCCCATCTACACAGTAAATTGGACCGAGTCCAGCCACTCTCAGATAAGGGGCTCCTAGAGATTTTAATGAGCTCTAAGAAATGAAGAAAAATCTGTGGTCCATATACTAATCTGTCTGGTTATCAAATCAATCAGTATTCCAAAGTTACTGCTTTACTTTCATTTGCATTGCTTCACTGAAAGTATTCCAGTGCAATGCTACGTATGTTTCCCTGCATTATAGCAACTTGGCTGGTAGCTTTTTCATACTGTCATGTCATCTCTCACTTATCTAATGCACATCAAGTTTTACATAAAGGGGAAAAATCCATAAATGTCCCAGTACATAAAAAATACTTTTACTTTCATATTCTGTGCTTGAAAATAGAACTCATGCGAAAATGTGGTGTTATGACACGGTAGATTCAAAACAAAAGGAAGGAGCTGCTACATCGTTTAGCTAACAATTTGTAGCTGCCCATGGTTTAACCTGATGTGATAGAGAGGGCGCGTACAACACGGAATTAGATAAAACATCATATCATCGTACATATAAAAACATCATTAATCTGATGCACCAGGTGGTCATGCCAAAAACCCTTTGCTTCCTCAGCTCTATACTCCTTCAGATCTGTGGTCCCTCCATAGACTTCCCAAAACCTTTTAGGCTCCATTTTCCCTTAGCCTTATGTTCCCTCAGCTCAATGTTGCCTCATTGAAATTCTATTTTGATCATTTATGGTTTATTCAGCCTTTTACTCATTTAACTTCAGAGATTTGATGTAATGAGGCTGAGGCCTTCTTATTCCACACGCTTTAGGTTAAAATGTCAGTTCTGCCAAATCAGCAAAATAATGAAAATATCTGTAATGCATGATACAACTGCTTAAGCTTTCATGATAGTTCTGAGGTTTCTGGATGATTTTTTCTGCATGTTAGACAGTTACTAGATGATCACCGGTGGTTTTTAAACCTACCATGCCCACCTGCTCAACCATGCATTACCAGCTCATGACAGCTTGAGCCAACAACTATATATAACCTATACCGACAGTCCACAGAAAAGATATTTACATAAAATGATTTCACAAGTAAACGTGTCAGTTGCTTAAAAGATAGCTTCTTCAATTTATGTGGCAAGTGCTGCAGTATATGGACCTGAAACTTCAAACGCATGTTGGAAGAGTGCGTGCATACTTAAGTTTTACCTCAGTTCACAAACACCCTTTACCAAAAAGTCTGGATGGGCATTTGTCAGACACTGATCTGACAAGAAAATTAAAATTGGGCAATGCACATTTTTCTAGCCAGTTAGTGACACTTCTCATCCAGCTGAACTTCAAAATATAAAGTCGAGGGCAGAACTACTCAGTTGTTACCGAGGTAGTCCTTGAAAGGGTTTAATGACGTTACCACAAATACAAGTGTATACAAATATAAGTGTGTTAAGCAGGAATAATCCAACGTAGTTTAAAGGAATAGGTCCCCAAGGAAGCAAAATTAAGAGCAATTTATAATTCTACTCCCAACCAGAATTTCCTCTCCCTTCATGTACAATATGATTGGGAGTCTTGTCTCCAATACATTTTTTCCCCCATTTGGTTGAATTTTGATGCAACAGCAGAGGTATGACAAACTAATTTGATTGCATGTCACTAAACTTTACCCAGCAGTTGTCTGAATAAAGTTTGGTTGGCCATCAGAAACAGGTGCAAAGGCAGCCTGAAACAGACCAACCATTAAACCCCACAACCCCTCATGTACATTGTGTAGTCACATTTTTGTATGAGAAAGGAATTTTGTAATGGTTGGCCTGCTCCCCAGAGCTTTAAGTACACACACAGGTTAAACTCCACAAATCTGATATGCAGATTGTATTTAAGCTTTGTTCCCACAGCTGGACCCACACATGCAATCCTAGTCAAGACACTCAAATACACAGCCACACAATGACTAATGGGTTTCCAGAAAACCCATTACTCATTCTACAATTTGGTCAATAATTGATTCTTTGCACCAAGTAGTTGCACACATCAAAATCATTACAAGGGCCAGGAAGCAAACCTATGCAGGTGGAGGGGAAACCCAAAAACCCTTGAATGTCAATAACCAATTGGCTACCACAACTAAAATGTAGAAGAAATGACCACTTCCCATTGGTACCATTTCATTTATTAAATGGTTGAGGAAATGCAGGCAAAAACCAAATGCAACAGGTAACCAGACACAATGCACAGGAGGCCCCACAACTTTTGCTTGATCCCTGTACAGATGTCGGTCAAGTACACAAACCTAGCCATGGAATTAGTGTCCCAATACGCTGCGCACACCAAAGCCCAGGGTTGCATACTACACGAGTCCGCAGTAATGTTCCCCAAGTGCTTACACTAGTCGCCAGCATGTCCTTGTTGGTCACAGCAGGTTTGGCAATTTGGGTTACAGGCCATCACCAAGAGGTCACACTACAGGCACTGTCGCGTTGCCCGCGGGATAGTCACCAAGCGCCGTCGCGTTGCCCGCGGGATAGTCACCAAGCGCCGTCGCGTTGCCCGCGGGATAGTCACCAAGCGCCGTCGCGTTGCCCGCGGGATAGTCACCAAGCGCGCGTTCGCGATAGTCCAAGCGGCCCGCGGATAGTCACGCCGTCGCGTTGCCAGCTTAGCCCGTCGCGTTGCCCGCGGGATCGTCACCAAGCGCCCGTCGCGTTGCCCGCGGGATCGTCACCAAGCGCCGTCGCGTTGCCCGCGGGATCGTCACCAAGCGCCGTCGCGTTGCCCGCGGGATCGTCACCAAGCGCCGTCGCGTTGCCCGCGGGATCGTCACCAAGCGCCGTCGCGTTGCCCGCGGGATCGTCACCAAGCGCCGTCGCGTTGCCCGCGGGATCGTCACCAAGCGCCGTCGCGTTGCCCGCGGGATCGTCACCAAGCGCCGTCGCGTTGCCCGCGGGATAGTTACTACGGTCCATCGCCTCACCAAGCGCCGATGCAGCTTAAGGAGGAAAGTTTACAGAAAAATTTGCTCAAGGTAGAGAGGTGTGTCACAGAAAGATACTAAACTAATGAATGTGCATGTCTAAACTATCAGTTTTCTAACCAATAAAAGGAAAACACAATTACCTAGAACCAACAGCAGGAGCACATAGATACACAGAGCCACCTTACAAGTCATGATTCCGTAGTGAAACCACCTTCAGACAAACACAGACCAAAGGCTAATAAATGGCTAGGAGGTTGCACAGCTGTTTTATATAGTGTCCAGCAACACCTGCATCGAATCATGCACTCCAGGTGATGTCACTGAAGGTTATCTGCTTCCTGAAGGACACATCATTATCCGCAAATACTAATAACATGCACAACTGAATCACAATTCATGGGGCAGCACTCATTTCACGTACTTTACGTTTCGTTTTCCCATATGCAGTAATGCAATATGCATTACTTGAAAATACTAATTCCACATTTTGTTAAAAAAATCAATCAATCAATCAATTAATTAATTAATTAATTAAGAGAGAGAGAGATTCTGTTTGTGAAAGAATACGTTCTCCATTAGCAGCAAGGCGGCCACATTGATATTAGTCATTTGAAAGATATCAGTTGTCTTGTATGATACATGATTTTGTTTCGATTATCTGACGCGGATACTTTCAGCACTCAGAATTTCACTGATCTCAGGTGTGGGTCTAGCAATTCGTTTTCACAATTAAACATTAATTTAAGTACTAAGTCTGAGGGCTGCGCTTAACCTATCGTTAAGGGGCTGTATGGTGACGATCTCCTCGCCGACGCGTGCATCGACTCGCATGCTGTCAGCTGTTAGCACAGCAGCAAGAGCTGTGACAGCAGTGATCTGGTCAGGAATTCTGATAGACAAGCACATTCAAGGTGTGATGCACAGTAAATCCAATCGGTGGCGGAAAAGACCAACCCCAACCGAATTGCCAAATCACAATGAAGCACAAAACCTCAAACATGGATTTAAATTGTATCCACTGTCAGAAAAGTTTAAGACCGAGATATGGGACCTTATAATATACATGTCGAGAGATGCAGACCAAGCTGATCTGCTTCAAGCACCTCTCGCTTTGCGTACCTGCGAATGGGTTATTAACATTACTTGCAGTCATTCTACGTATGTACCTCAAACCCTCAGCAGACGTCAACTACGTCAGCTCAAAATCTGAAGTAACCCAACAACCAGATAACGATTTACAGGCGTCTCCACTAGTACAATCCCTTGCTTTCATTTAAAAAAAAATGAAAAATGGGTCATAAAATCACTAGCCTTTATTTTTTAAATTGAAAGATGAACTTCTTCCTTTCCGAAACATAGCTGCTCTACGTTCAGTGGTCTGGGGCCGTTGCGTACAACTTAAAATTGTTAGCATGCCCAAAATTGGTTCTCACGGGCTAGACCACTCAGCGTCTTTGAACCCACAGTCTACCATTTTAACCGCCATTCTGTTCAAATATCGAAATGTAACTGGCGTCCATATGCAGCATCAGCAGCTCACTTTCCTAACATCACTCTGAGTTTTTAATTCTCCTTTTTAAAACTGTTGATATCACACTCCGAAAAGTTCTTCTTGACTATAGCTGTGACTGAAAGTGTGGAAGTGTTATATGTCAAGGATTTTTTGCAGCAGTACCCTATCTTAGATCATTGCAAAGCACGGCTGTCAGTTCTCAAAACATTAAACAGTGAAATAAAATAGGAAAAAGGAAAATAAATATCAAATCAGACCAAACATTATTCATGTCCTGTCTAGCATCAGCATCTCCCTGCAGCACAGACCCTAAGGGTTTTGAGAGGGGCAAAGACAGAAGATCTGATTGGCCATTATGCACAGACCAATCACACATACAGGTAGTGAAATACAAAAGCCTTATCTTGCACAAGCATGCTCAGCTTAAGGTCAAAACGGACTCTTCTATTTTATATCTCTGTAAACTGCATAAAGCAGATAGTTCAGGGCTTCAACATCTTTGAATTCCAGAATTCCAGCTCCTTTCCATAATTTATTCTGAGATTGACAGCTTTGTCTTAGCTCTGTCAATGTGACGTAGTGCAGCCTTATCCTTTGAAGTTTGGTATGGGCCAGGATCACAATGAATGATTGAATTACTGTCAACGAGTAAAACACGTTCCACTCTCCATTAATTTTTTATTTTCTTAATTATAGGATTATAATGTTTTTTTTTTTTTTTTTTTTTTAAATAAAGTATGGATTTAATGCAAACAATGCCCACTCTGTTGCATGTTAGTTTGTGATGACATCTTGTCAAAAGCAAAAGCATATCCATGATCAATGACAAAATCATGTTTCTTGTGACAAACTCAATTTAACCTGGAAAGCTGTGTTTATATATATATATATATATATATATTTATATATATATATATCATATATAATATATATTCAAATATATATCTTCCAAAATATATCTACCAAAATATATCTTCTTTATTTGTAATTACACACTTTGTAATGCAGTGTATTGCATACATCAGAAATATTCATTTCTGTTAAAGAGTAACAAGTGAGGTAACTGTGAGGCAAGTAGGGACTGAGTTGTCTTGCAAGGCATTGGTTAATTGCACCAACTGTCAGCATTACTACACCACTCAAAATCGGAAGTTACAGGAACCAAGAAAGAATAAATCAGTTGAGCGAAATCAGTTGAACCAGACAGACTGTGATGTTAAGAAAGATTTATTCATTTATTACAATCCCTGAAAATTCATATACATTTATGAAGAATTGAATAAATCTGATTAGCAGATTTTATTAGAATAGTACAACCCACCCTGAGCTGAGCCTAGAAAAATATAATCCTGGAGGACGTGAAAATGTCGAAGATGATACCAGAACAATCTCTTTTCCAGTTCATTTGGAAGTACCTGCGGGAAAACCATCAGGAAATTTTGCGATCACCACTGCTTCCGGTTGTAATTTCAGTTTCGACATATTTCATCCTCTGCTTGTTCTACGGTACTCTGGACAGCCTTTGCTCCATGGTATCCTGGATTAACAAGTACAGAATACACAGTGATCGGCCAGTGAAACTTCAGAGTGTCCTGAAGGCTGTAGGGCTCACTCTCCGCAATCATGTTGTTTTTGTGTTCCCAGCGTCTGTCGCACAATGGTACTGGAGGCCACCCCTTCCCCTGGAGGAGGCAGCACCTACTGTGACTGAATTCACCATAGGTATGCTGGGATGTCTGTTGCTTTTTGACTTCCAGTATTTCCTGTGGCACCTGGCCCACCACAGATCGCAGTGGCTTTACGTCACCTTCCACGCCATCCACCACGAGTACCCACAGCCCTTCTGCTGGGTCACTCAGTACATGTCGGCCTGGGAGCTGGTCAGTGTGGGGTTCTGGACTACCGTGGACCCCGTCCTGTTGCGCTGTCACACCCTGACCGGCTATGCCTTCATGGTCTTCAACATATGGGTCTCCGTGGATGACCACAGTGGGTATGACTTTCCCTGGTCCCTTCACAACTTGGTCCCATTTGGCCTGTGGGGGGGATCCGTGAAGCATGACACCCACCATCAGAGACCGAAAACAAACTTCCAGCCCTTCTTCTCTCACTGGGACTGGCTCTGCGGCACCAGCTCTCAACACTCTCACTCACCGGCTATGGTGGCCAAGGTGAGGAGGACCATCTCTCATCAACCAACCAATACTAAAGACAGACGAAGTGTAACAGAAGCTGAGACCAGTTTACATGGTTCTCTAAAAATTTCAAAGCAAAGCAATGGCATTATTTGATGTTATTATTTGATATTCAATGATTGTTTTTTTAACACAGCTTTCCAGGTTAAATTGAGTTTGTCACAAGAAACATGATTTTGTCATTGATCATGGATATGCTTTTGCTTTTGACAAGATGTCATCACAAACTAACATGCAACAGAGTGGGCATTGTTTGCATTAAATCCATACTTTATTTAAAAAAAAAAAAAAAAAAAAAACATTATAATCCTATAATTAAGAAAATAAAAAATTCATTCAGCAGTGGAGAGTGGAACGTGTTTTACTCGTTGACAGTAATTCAATCATTCATTGTGATCCTGGCCCATACCAAACTTCAAAGGATAAGGCTGCACTACGTCACATTGACAGAGCTAAGACAAAGCTGTCAATCTCAGAATAAATTATGGAAAGGAGCTGGAATTCTGGAATTCAAAGATGTTGAAGCCCTGAACTATCTGCTTTATGCAGTTTACAGAGATATAAAATAGAAGAGTCCGTTTTGACCTTAAGCTGAGCATGCTTGTGCAAGATAAGGCTTTTGTATTTCACTACCTGTATGTGTGATTGGTCTGTGCATAATGGCCAATCAGATCTTCTGTCTTTGCCCCTCTCAAAACCCTTAGGGTCTGTGCTGCAGGGAGATGCTGATGCTAGACAGGACATGAATAATGTTTGGTCTGATTTGATATTTATTTTCCTTTTTCCTATTTTATTTCACTGTTTAATGTTTTGAGAACTGACAGCCGTGCTTTGCAATGATCTAAGATAGGGTACTGCTGCAAAAAATCCTTGACATATAACACTTCCACACTTTCAGTCACAGCTATAGTCAAGAAGAACTTTTCGGAGTGTGATATCAACAGTTTTAAAAAGGGAGAATTAAAAAACTCAGAGTGATGTTAGGAAAGTGAGCTGCTGATGCTGCATATGGACGCCAGTTACATTTCGATATTTGAACAGAATGGAGGTTAAAATGGTAGACTGTGGGTTCAAAGACGCTGAGTGGTCTAGCCCGTGAGAACCAATTTTGGGCATGCTAACAATTTTAAGTTGTACGCAACGGCCCCAGACCACTGAACGTAGAGCAGCTATGTTTCGGAAAGGAAGAAGTTCATCTTTCAATTTAAAAAATAAAGGCTAGTGATTTTATGACCCATTTTTTTTTTTTTTTAAATGAAAGCAAGGGATTTTACGTGTGGAGACGCCTGTAAATCGTTATCTGGTTGTTGGGTTACTTCAGATTTTGAGCTGACGTAGTTGACGTCTGCTGAGGGTTTGAGGTACATACGTAGAATGACTGCAAGTAATGTTAATAACCCATTCGCAGGTACGCAAGCGAGAGGTGCTTGAAGCAGATCAGCTTGGTCTGCATCTCTCGACATGTATATTATAAGGTCCCATATCTCGGTCTTAAACTTTTCTGACAGTGGATACAATTTAAATCCATGTTTGAGGTTTTGTGCTTCATTGTGATTTGGCAATTCGGTTGGGGTTGGTCTTTTCCGCCACCGATTGGATTTACTGTGCATCACACCTTGAATGTGCTTGTCTATCAGAATTCCTGACCAGATCACTGCTGTCACAGCTCTTGCTGCTGTGCTAACAGCTGACAGCATGCGAGTCGATGCACGCGTCGGCGAGGAGATCGTCACCATACAGCCCCTTAACGATAGGTTAAGCGCAGCCCTCAGACTCAGTACTTAAATTAATGTTTAATTGTGAAAACGAATTGCTAGACCCACACCTGAGATCAGTGAAATTCTGAGTGCTGAAAGTATCCGCGTCAGATAATCGAAACAAAATCATGTATCATACAAGACAACTGATATCTTTCAAATGACTAATATCAATGTGGCCGCCTTGCTGCTAATGGAGAACGTATTCTTTCACAAACAGAATCTCTCTCTCTCTCTTAATTAATTAATTGATTGATTGATTGATTGATTGATTGATTGATTGATAGATTTTTTAACAAAATGTGGAATTAGTATTTTCAAGTAATGCATATTGCATTACTGCATATGGGAAAACGAAACGTAAAGTACGTGAAATGAGTGCTGCCCTATGAATTGTGATTCAGTTGTGCATGTTATTAGTATTTGCGGATAATGATGTGTCCTTCAGGAAGCAGATAACCTTCAGTGACATCACCTGGAGTGCATGATTCGATGCAGGTGTTGCTGGACACTATATAAAACAGCTGTGCAACCTCCTAGCCATTTATTAGCCTTTGGTCTGTGTTTGTCTGAAGGTGGTTTTACTACTGAATCATGACTTGTAAGGTGGCTCTGTGTATCTATGTGCTCCTGCTGTTGGTTCTAGGTAATTGTGTTTTCCTTTTTTTGTTTAGAAAACTGATAGTTTAGACATGCACATTCATTAGTTTAGTATCTTTCTGTGACACACCTCTCTACCTTGAGCAAATTTTTCTGTAAACTTTCCTCCTTAAGCTGCATCGGCGCTTGGTGAGGCGATGGACCGTAGTAACTATCCGACGGCGGCAACGCGACGGGCGCTTGGTGACGATCCCGCTGGCAACGCGACGGCGCTTGGTGACGATCCCCGGCAACGCGACGGCGCTTGGTGACGATCCCGCTGGCAACGCGACGGCGCTTGGTGACGATCCGCTGGCAACGCGACGGGCGCTTTGGTGACGATCCCGGGCAACGCGACGGCGCTTTGGTGACGATCCATGGGCAACGCGACGGCGCTTGTGACGATCCGCTGGCAACGCGACGGGCGCTTGGTGACGATCCCGCGGGCAACGCGACGGCGCTTGGTGACGATCCCGAACAACGCGACGGCGCTTGGTGACGTGACGGCGCGATCCCGCGGGCAACGCGACGGGCGCTTGTGACGATCCCGCGGGCAACGCGACGGCGCTTGGTGACGATCCCGCGGGCAACGCGACGGCGCTTGGTGACTATCCCGCGGGCAACGCGACGGCGCTTGGTGACTATCCCGCGGGCAACGCGACGGCGCTTGGTGACTATCCCGCGGGCAACGCGACGGCGCTTGGTGACTATCCCGCGGGCAACGCGACGGCGCTTGGTGACTATCCCGCGGGCAACGCGACGGCGCTTGGTGACTATCCCGCGGGCAACGCGACGGCGCTTGGTGACTATCCCGCGGGCAACGCGACAGTGCCTGTAGCGTGACCTCTTGGTGATGGCCTGTAACCCAAATTGCCAAACCTGCTGTGACCAACAAGGACATGCTGGCGACTAGTGTAAGCACTTGGGGAACATTACTGCGGACTCGTGTAGTATGCAACCCTGGGCTTTGGTGTGCACAGCGTATTGGGACACTAATTCCATGGCTAGGTTTGTGTACTTGACCGACATCTGTACAGGGATCAAGCAAAAGTTGTGGGGCCTCCTGTGCATTGTGTCTGGTTACCTGTTGCATTTGGTTTTTGCCTGCATTTCCTCAACCATTTAATAAACAAAATGGTACCAATGGGAAGTGGTCATTTCTTCTACATTTTAGTTGTGGTAGCCAATTGGTTATTGACATTCAAGGGTTTTTGGGTTTCCCCTCCACCTGCATAGGTTTGCTTCCTGGCCCTTGTAATGATTTTGATGTGTGCAACTACTTGGTGCAAAGAATCAATTATTGACCAAATTGTAGAATGAGTAATGGGTTTTCTGGAAACCCATTAGTCATTGTGTGGCTGTGTATTTGAGTGTCTTGACTAGGATTGCATGTGTGGGTCCAGCTGTGGGAACAAAGCTTAAATACAATCTGCATATCAGATTTGTGGAGTTTAACCTGTGTGTGTACTTAAAGCTCTGGGGAGCAGGCCAACCATTACAAAATTCCTTTCTCATACAAAAATGTGACTACACAATGTACATGAGGGGTTGTGGGGTTTTATGGTTGGTCTGTTTCAGGCTGCCCTTGCACCTGTTTCTGATGGCCAACCAAACTTTATTCAGACAACTGCTGGGTAAAGTTTAGTGACATGCAATCAAATTAGTTTGTCATACCTCTGCTGTTGCATCAAAATTCAACCAAATGGGGGAAAAAATGTATTGGAGACAAGACTCCCAATCATATTGTACATGAAGGGAGAGGAAATTCTGGTTGGGAGTAGAATTATAAATTGCTCTTAATGCTGCTTCCTTGGGGACCTATTCCTTTAAACTACGTTGGATTATTCCTGCTTAACACACTTATATTTGTATACACTTGTATTTGTGGTAACGTCATTAAACCCTTTCAAGGACTACCTCGGTAACAACTGAGCAGTTCTGCCCTCGACTTTATATTTTGAAGTTCAGCTGGATGAGAAGTGTCACTGTAACTGGCTAGAAAAATGTGCATTGCCCAATTTTAATTTTCTTGTCAGATCAGTGTCTGACAAATGCCCATCCAGACTTTTTGGTAAAGGGTGTTTGTGAACTGAGGTAAAACTTAAGTATGCACGCACTCTTCCAACATGCATTTGAAGTTTCAGGTCCATATACTGCAGCACTTGCCACATAAATTGAAGAAGCTATCTTTTAAGCAACTGACACGTTTACTTGTGAAATCATTTTATGTAAATATCTTTTCTGTGGACTGTCGGTATAGGTTATATATAGTTGTTGGCTCAAGCGGTCATGAGCTGGTAATGCATGGTTGAGCAGGTGGGCATGGTAGGTTTAAAAACCACCGGTGATCATCTAGTAACTGTCTAACATGCAGAAAAAATCATCCAGAAACCTCAGAACTATCATGAAAGCTTAAGCAGTTGTATCATGCATTACAGATATTTTCATTATTTTGCTGATTTGGCAGAACTGACATTTTAACCTAAAGCGTGTGGAATAAGAAGGCCTCAGCCTCATTACATCAAATCTCTGAAGTTAAATGAGTAAAAGGCTGAATAAACCATAAATGATCAAAATAGAATTTCAATGAGGCAACATTGAGCTGAGGGAACATAAGGCTAAGGGAAAATGGAGCCTAAAAGGTTTTGGGAAGTCTATGGAGGGACCACAGATCTGAAGGAGTATAGAGCTGAGGAAGCAAAGGGTTTTTGGCATGACCACCTGGTGCATCAGATTAATGATGTTTTTATATGTACGATGATATGTTTTATCTAATTCCGTGTTGTTCGCGTCCTCTCTATCACATCAGGTTAAACCATGGGCAGCTACAAATTGTTAGCTAAACGATGTAGCAGCCCCTTCCTTTTGTTTTGAATCTACCGTGTCATAACACCACATTTTCGCATGAGTTCTATTTTCAAGCACAGAATATGAAAGTAAAAGTATTTTTTATGTACTGGGACATTTATGGATTTTTCCCCTTTATGTAAAACTTGATGTGCATTAGATAAGTGAGAGATGACATGGCAGTATGAGCAGAATCATTATAAAATAGTCAAGAGAGAGAGAGATGTTCTTCCCATGTGACTGTTTTTATAATTCTTCTAGTGTGTATTTGTGACCAGCAATGACCTCAGCATCATTAAAGATTATATTCTACAAGCACATAAACTACAATGAGTTGATACAGTGAAGCTGCCCATCATCTTAAATATTTAAATGAGGAGTTTTCAACCAGAAGTCAGAAGGGGCCCCAGGAAAGTTTGAAGGAGAGGAAGGGGGTTGTCATAGCAACCATAGCAACAAATTGCAACAACATAAACAATAACAAATACAGTTGAAAAAACATTAAAACTAGTGCAACTCAGAATTATGTTGATGTCCACAATGTAGATAACATTGCATACTAAATGCTACAGACAATAAATTGTGCTATATACTTAAGTTGCATGATATCTGGATATCTGTACACCAAATAGTGAACTATTTAATACACATATATCAGGTGTTGTCTGGGGATGGCTGGCTTCCTAGTTTCAGTGTATTTCTTTGTGAGGGTACCAATCACAACAATGTTGAAAACCCTTAGAAGAGTTAGACTAATTGCAACAAAATTTTCATCATGGGTTATGTTCACAGGTCATGTACAAATATCTGAAACTTTTCTGAAGGGCTCTGTGCTGCTCTTTTTCTGTGCCCTAATTTTCCTTGTTCTTCTGCTGTTCTTGGAAGAAATCATTGCAGGCCACTGTTAGGGCAGCTACAAGCACCACAAACTCATTGAAGTCCACCTCGTTGACCTCGGAGTCCAGGTCATTCATGATCTTCTCCACCAACATCGGATCCTTTTGAGACTGAAAGTGAAGATACATAATTCAATGAATATTAATGTCTCCTTTCATCAGGGGTTCACCAGGCCGAGAGTGATGTGCAATTCTTATCTGATAATTTAGCCTCTTTATTTTACCGCTTTTGTTGAGGCTGAACACTAGGGGGCAGACAAACATTACTGAAATCAGTCTACTGAGGCTAATTACATACACCTCAAAATAATACCAAAATATTGATTCCTTCTTTGAGGTTCTTTGATATTTAATTAAATGTGAATTCTCTTGTGTGTGAAACGTTCATTGATTAAATACGAAACACAAAAGTTAAGTTTCTGGCTTTCTGTGACAGTTACAATTATTGAAAAATAAAGAGGCTAAATTATCCATCTTTATATATAAAGAGCTATAGAGATAGATACATGATTATTTGCTTCAATACATTATGGAAAAGAATATAGTCCACAATGTTCTGTAACCCATATAACAATATAGCATTTCATTGTTTCAAGTCATATTATTCTGTATTTAATGTCACTAGATTATTTAAAAGTGAAAAACTCACACTTTGATTTGGAAATATTGAAATACCTCAATTAATATGTGTCACTGGTGCAACATTAATTTTTCTTCATATGAAAAGTATTAACTCATTATAACACAAATAAATGTTCAAATGTTCAAATTTGACAACTTGAGGGAAAACAAATTCATGATGGCATTGTATAATTGTCATAATTCCATCATTGGGGGCTCTTTCTTGCTTATCTTAGAGATGAATTAAATGAAAACTGGATGTGTATTCTCCTGTTAGGGCCCTGTTTGACTCTTTCCCAGTGATGTAGCCCATGATGCATGGGGAATATTTCATCACCCAAATTAATGGAAAATTAATATACAGGGTTTGAGGGTGAGGGCGGGACGACGACGGCACCTTAAATTGAGCATCCCCGATGTAAAACAGATGGGGCAGCTAAAAAAAGAACCCTCCTCAACGTCCACTGCAACGTTCTGCGTAATTGCAGAATGCCACCCCTTCAGTGCCATTCAAAGATAAGACCAAATTGCTTTTCATACATAGCAGCTCATTAACTAAATGGGAGGCCTACATCAAATCAGAAGTCTGTGTGTCAAATGAACAGAGGATATAGTCCAGGCTGTGAATGGCTGAGATCAAGGCATAGGTCTATGAGACCTATGAGACTGTGGTGGGAACCAGCTATCTGCATGCCCTGGATTAGGCACCAATAGAAATGGTTCATACTTATATTTAAATGACACAAATGGAAGTTTAACCACACAGATGACTAATTTCTCACATTGTAATGAACATTAATGTACAGTGGAATCATCTCATTGTATGAGTTTGAAACATTCTGAAATTGCTATTTTTAATTGTGCCTTGTTATACAGTTCAACAAAGCTGTATGTAATGATTATTTGGAATATTGTTGTGATTAAAAACAACAAAAGAAACACTGGTGTGGCTAAATAATAATACCTCCACCTGGGGCAGTGGGCATTTAGCAAGTGTATCAATACCCTTAGTTAAAATAGCTGATGTGTGGCAGTCTTTTTGTTGAGCTAATACTTTGGCCTGCTCCTGTCAGAAAGCCCTAGAATAGCCATATCCTGTCAATCCAGTTCTTTCAGCTTTTCAGTGTGGGATATGAGGTTTCTTATTCATTCTATGCAGTCTTATGATTCAGTCAGGGTTATGTTTCTCAGGCAGGGGATTAGCATGCTCCTGGAACTATATTCAGGGATCACCTCTTGGAAATAAACATAGCACAATGACTATGAGAGAAAACAAATTAATCAGGTTTGTTACTGCCATTTTTAAATGTACCACACTGACAATTTGTTACCATAAACTTTACTCTGTTAAGGGTTGCAGGTCTCCCATTTTCAGACAGGCTTGCATAATTCTGGATAAGTTCCGACAAAATGTACTTCCAAAAGTTAAGGTTTATTATCTAGCTTGACATGAAGTTCAATTCTTGACAGTTACATCAAGATAAAAATTGTAGGAAACGAAATACCTGGAACACACAATTCCTTTTATTGTAAGTGTTGAATGGCTGTAAACATTGCTGCCAATACTATTCAGATGGCTTGTGTAGCCATTTGAGGTCACACAGTCCATTGTCTGGGGTTTGCTTCATCAACCTATATTAGAAGAGATGGCGATTTTAGTTTGACAGTTTACTATAACGACACCACAGGTGCATCACTAGCAGGAGAAATCTAATGATAGTAGTTTCAAGCCTCACAGTTAATGAATGGGCTAACTGAGGAAGGGCCGATTGTTGAAGCTGTTCACTTGTTATCCCATCCCGTTTTTTCCAATAATTCCGAGGTGCACATGAAACACTGTGATCCCTCAAGGGATATGAGAACATGTTTTGTTTTTCCTATACTCATTGATATGGCTTATTAAAGAATGAGTGAAGATAGAGACTGTTGCCAGGGGCCTCACCTGTGGAATTAATTAGTATGGGGAGACAGGGGTGGGCATGTACAGCATAAACAACCTGCACCGTGTCCTCTCCTGCCTCAGACTGTCTTGGACTCTAATCTGGTAAGTGTTGCAGCACTTCATCTAAAGCCTATGCCCTGTGAGTCTGCAGGAAGTCCCCCAGCCTTGCTTTAATCTGTTCATTTGTTTTACAAATATTCCTGCTTCATATTTCATCATATGACGCTTACCACTCTGCTGCTTTTGAGGTAGCAGCAACAGGTATTTGTTAAATCAAAACCAAAGTAGCTGTGCAATAGCTTTAATAACCTTTTTTGGATTAAGAATTGAAAAGTCTCAGAATGACAGCAGTTAAAGGAATGGTGAATTATCCAAATGTTGCTTTTCGTCTTTTTTCCAAACTTCAGGTTGCCTGAGCCTTCAATCCCTGATCACCATGCCGACACAGCTGGAGGGTGCAATGGATGCACTAATTGCTGTTTTTCACAATTACTCTGGAAATGAAGGGGATAAATACAAACTCAACAAGGGCGAGCTCAAGCAGCTCCTAAACAGCGAGCTCACTGATTTCTTAACGGTAAGGTATTACAGATTTGCTTTTGATATTTCCTTCCTATTTTTGGCTCTAATTGTTAACCTACCACATGTGTTTATGGGGAAGTTTCAATTAGTGTAGCATCATTTGGGAATACTAATTAAAATAACGTATCATTATGGGGAATTGTATTTATCAATTAGATAATTTTCACATGATACCAGGAATGTTTTTTTTTTACTTTCATCACCCATACTCCACAATTATACAGGTAGTTCAAATATTTTGGAAGCATATACTGTGTTCAGCCATGCCCAGCAAAAGTCCCTATTTTCTATTTTCATTAAAGTACCTTTGTAGCATATACATTCAAATTATCAGTAACTTTTTTGCAAGTTTTAGAAGTTACAGTGTATACAATATATGGCAAACAAAAATAAAAATGAGCGGATAGCTTTTTTTTTCTAATCACATGTGGTAATAGTGATATTTTGAAGCTTACCAGATTCCTCTTTCATATTTTTCTAACATTTCATAAAAAGGTTATAGCATTCTTTTAAACCATGAAAAATGTAAACAGACCTTCTGCATTTAAATGTTTTTACATATTAACAATGAAATACAATTAATATGAATGAAATTGACTCCCACCCATATTAAAACAACTCAATGAGCAAAATCAGTAATATGTATTTTCAACGTAAATCTGCGCCATTCAGTAAAGCATGAGCACTATCCTTTCAGCTGCAGGCCTATGTGTGCATTAGGAGGGAAGTTCTCCGTAGAAATTTATTTCAGCTTGTAGAGAAGAAACTGCTGTACATTTCCTGTCTGGCTGAGATGAAAGAAAGCTAGTAGTGTGCAGCACTGAAAAAAAAAACATTATACGAGATATGAGTGAGAAAAGGGAGAGAGAGAAATTCCCAGAGGTGACAATGTAACACTGGGTTTGAAAATATAACAACAGTAGATTGATTTTTTTTTGAGATACTGACTTTTATCTTTTTATCTTTGAGATACTGATCTAAATGAGCATGGGTAAGTGTATTTTATGTACTTGCTGTGTATAATATATGTTATGGAGACCAGATAGATGAGCAATATTGTGGAAGTTAGCACATATTTAGTTCATAAGCTGAATTTCAGTAAATCAAGCAGGTGAATTTCACCTCCACTCTTTGGACTCCAGCCCAGACCATTCTCCAGCCCCCCCCCCCAATTCACGGACAGTTTGCAGCTAAGCTATGCTGTCCTCCTAAGATAGCAGGTTGGTGCTGGAGTCCGTGTGGAAATGAACAAAGTGTGTGTTTTCGGATAAGCCCAACGTGCTTGTCTCGGGTTCCTGATGAGAGCTGAGCTGAAACGACCATCCTCCCAGCACTGATATGTGTAGCAGCTGTGAACGGATCACTGGGGACTGACGCATAGCCCTGCGCTACACTGCATTCCAAATATAGCTCCCTGTGCTATCGTTCTCCCTTAAGTGTTTGTTGCTTGGTGCTCCAATTCATTTGTCATTCCCTGAGTGGAACATTTTGCATTGCCTGTGCACACATACACAAATGCATGCAAGCATGCATTTGCATAAACAGATATGCACACATACACTTTCCTTTTGAAATTTGTGGATTAATTATGTGAGTAAGAATCACATGAATCACTTCTCCTGAAATAATTACACACAACAGTGTTGAAGAATATTGAAATTCAAGTCACCACCGGAGTCATTGTACTACTCCAGACATCCATCATTTGGTACATTTCACAACAGCATGAGGAGCAGATATCCACTGTCCCACTGGCTGATCAAAAGCTGGAAATATAATTAAGATCCAAAGATCACCCTCGCCCTGGAGAACACTTGGATAAAATGAACTTTCGGCCCTGAGAGATTGACCATTATAGATGTAGCTCAGTGTCTGATAGCATTGTGTGTATGGGTCATTGAGCACAAGCATCACAATTACTTGTGTTGTCTTTATCGGATGGTCATCTCCTCAAAACCACTTCCTTTGTGAATGTTGTTTTAGGGGATTCATCAGTAATGACCTGTATATGACTTGCTGGGTGAATAGATCACCTCTTTTCAGTGCTGTCAAAAATTGACACTTAACTGATGGGCATTGAAGTAAGCCTTAACAGTTTTCAACCTACCTGATCAATAAGTAACATTTGAACAACCAATGCACCTTCAGTGTTGGTGAACTGATTCTATTGCAAAAGTCCCTTCTCTGACCTAAGGTAACCCCAGATCCACCAGCTGTATTTTCTTAGGTACACATCACCCAGGACTGATGTGCATGCTGATTCACAGCTGTCAGAGAATATCCCCCAACAGTGTATGCATCTGTTCTACAAATTTCTTGTGAAACCAAAAGTGCCGCTTCTTATCTTGTAGTCAGTCCAGGTTGGCTAAACAATGACTGCATTCTCCCAGAGAATGAACTCAGTGAGCCAGATAAGAATTACACATGGAACTGGCAAACCCCTGATGAAAGGAGACATTAATATTCATTGAATTATGTATCTTCACTTTCAGTCTCAAAAGGATCCGATGTTGGTGGAGAAGATCATGAATGACCTGGACTCCAACAAGGACAACGAGGTGGACTTCAATGAGTTTGTGGTGCTTGTAGCTGCCCTAACAGTGGCCTGCAATGATTTCTTCCAAGAACAGCAGAAGAATAAGGAAAATTAGGGCACAGAAAAAGAGCAGCACAGAGCTCTTCAGAAAAGTTTCAGATATTTGTACATGACCTGTGAACATAACCCATGATGAAAATTTTGTTGCAATTAGTCTAACTCTTCTAAGGGTTTTCAACATTGTTGTGATTGGTACCCTCACAAAGAAATACACTGAAACTAGGAAGCCAGCCATCCCCAGACAACACCTGATATATGTGTATTAAATAGTTCACTATTTGGTGTACAGATATCCAGATATCATGCAACTTAAGTATATAGCACAATTTATTGTCTGTAGCATTTAGTATGCAATGTTATCTACATTGTGGACATCAACATAATTCTGAGTTGCACTAGTTTTAATGTTTTTTCAACTGTATTTGTTATTGTTTATGTTGTTGCAATTTGTTGCTATGGTTGCTATGACAACCCCCTTCCTCTCCTTCAAACTTTCCTGGGGCCCCTTCTGACTTCTGGTTGAAAACTCCTCATTTAAATATTTAAGATGATGGGCAGCTTCACTGTATCAACTCATTGTAGTTTATGTGCTTGTAGAATATAATCTTTAATGATGCTGAGGTCATTGCTGGTCACAAATACACACTGGGAGAATTGTACATTGGGAAGACAGTTTTCATTAAAAAATCAATCTCTCTGGATGTATTGACTCTATTTTATGACGAGTTCAATCTGCTCTTGCTTGGTATGTGTTAACTTTTTGATAATTGTATCCACTTGATGTAATTTTGTATTCGGCCTATTTCTCTTTCACACATATGAGGTACAGTTTTATTTCTGTGGTCATTTTGTGCAACTGTGTATCTCAACAACACCTCAAGATGCATAATGCATGCATCCAATGTACAGATAATGTAACAGAATCAGTTTTCACAACACTAGATGTTGTGCAAATCTGCTGGTTTAACCGACAGCCTTCTTTAGCAAGAAACATGTTAAATGTTATCCCATGTGCATGCTTTAGTATCATTGATTTTTAAAGGAT
The DNA here is from genome assembly GCA_022829145.1 of Albula goreensis. Classification (NCBI taxonomy): domain Eukaryota; kingdom Metazoa; phylum Chordata; class Actinopteri; order Albuliformes; family Albulidae; genus Albula; species Albula goreensis. The sequence goes on along the minus strand of CM040741.1, from coordinate 59,163,936 downwards.
CTCTATTTAATGTTTCTCAAAAATGTGAGGGTCTCTGATATATTTGTTCTGATTTACATTTAGGGTGGGGGGGTTCATAACCCCCATAACCCCCATAACCCCTCATAAGGGACCCCATAGGATCATATGAGTGAGAAATGAATGTTTGGGCAGGGGGTAAGGACGGGTGCCTCATTTTGTCAGACCAAACATGCAATTACCGTGTATGTTGCTAGGGTGCAATTACCCTATTCACTTCCATGGTTCATCAAACCACCAAATTATTATGTGATTATATGAACCCTGTGAGCATTCTTCTCGGCCTTATAGGCTATTCCCAATCACTGAGCATGTGAATTCTGATAATGACAAAGACTTGGTGGTTAGCATGACATATTTGAACAGTACTACTTTACAATTGTATTATTTACAATACAACAATATTTTTTTGTCTGCAACGGACTGGTAACACAAGTGAATGCATTCTGTAGTACAGATCTTACTGGATTACACTGGGGCCCCGTCTTTATAGAAATAAATTTGCAAATAAACTATAAGAGACTAATTCATTGATGATTCATTGTTTATAATGCCAACTCTACTTAGCTGGCACTGTAAATGATTACTTTAGGAATCGTAATATTCTTTCTGAAATATGATCAAGTGAGGCTGGGAAAGGGGCACTGAACTTGAGATATTGACTTTTTTAAAATCTTTATTTGTTGGAACAATCAGCCCAAACAGTTCCAGGGTAGAGTGTCAATCTAAAGTATTTCTAATTTTCCTTTTTAAGTAGATAACTGGCATGGTTCATTTCCTTCCAACATGTCAGAGGGGACATAAAGGCAGGTGGCATGCTCACTTACTTTGACTGAGACTGGCAAGTGATATTAAGTCTTACCAGGCCACTTATTCTAAGTTCCAGATGTTCGGGTCAGTACAGCTTCCCTCCTGTATGGGACATCATTACATTTACATTTTAGGAATGTCCTGATCCAGAGTGACTTGGACAACTTATATTTTTGCATACACTTTATATCATACACACTATTACACATCATTTATACAGCTGGAAATTTACTGAAGCAATGCAGCTGAGGTACTTTGCTAATGGATACAGTGGTAGTGTCCTACCAGGGAATCTATTCCATAACTTTTGAGGTACAACCCCAGCTCCCTAACCATTCCACCACACTGCTGTCTGTTATATTGCAGTTTAAGGGTCTATTGGTCTCTTTCTTAACCGGATATGGTACAATTTGCTCCTCAGCAGGCCAGCCTCAGCTTTGGTTGGAAAGATTCACTCAACTCCTTCATTTCCTGCTGACTGGCCTCTTCGTGGGGGTTTTGATGAGCTGTAATGCTACAGCATTCTCTCCCAAGAAGTCCCCTATTTGTAGACTGAATGTATTCAGAGTGCTGGGCCACACAGCTGACTGTTCCTATTCCTTCTTCCTAGAGGGATTTTAGTGTTGGTCCTGGCCTTTGAGACCAGGCATGCCGCTGCATGATTCATTACAATGAGGCCATGTTTCCTCCTTTTCCTGTTGGCACAGGAAACCATCCATACTCTCAATTTAGCTGTAATCCAATAATATTGGATCATTTCATGATTTATGGCAGTACTCATCATTCAAAGCACTGTTTTCCCTGTTTTCTATCTGCAACGTTTTTTAAAAAATCATTTATGAAAGCGGGCCACTATCTTCAGTCCCATTTCTTGACATATCCCTCAGGTTAACAAGAAGTTCTATCAAGTGAATTCATTTTCTATCTGGAAATTTGTTAAACATAAAAGCTAATGGAAGCACACAACGCTCTGGTTACATATTAGACTGTCGTTATTTTACCTTGTGAACTAGCAGTGCTAATTAATATTCAAAGTGTATTTCATGCAAACCTGTAAAAATAAAGAAATGTGTAAATTTCAATCAACCAGATTTCTGAAAGGAAGGAAATCTTTGAACTTGGTATTCACACCTACCATGAAAATATAATCAGACAGTGTTCTTTCTCGTCATCTGAATAATATTTTTGGCATTGTTGCCCTCAGAAGTACACATTTTTCTCTTATCAGATTTAGACACCTCCCTGAGGAAAGACACTTTTTTCAAAGTAATACAGGTGCATATTTTTCTTGCTATGTGCTGTAAAGCAAATGTATCAGGTCAAACGTTTTAACAAGGTTTGAATGAATAAAACAAAACAATGGATACAAGACTATTTTAGATAAAACAGAATTAAGCAAGATACATTTAGTGTAGGGATTTTTCCTTCTTGTAAGTCAGGCCCATAATTCCAAAGTTTAAATTAAAAGCAATTTAATAACAAAGCAAAGAAAGTAGTATGTGTTTACAGTATGAAACATACTGAGTAAAAGAAAGGCAGATCAATTACAAAACTGGTTTGGTGTAGGTACAAGCTTTATACCCAAAATCTCCTGTTCTTGATTGGTTAACAAGGAGACAAATGGACATTATTGCATATCAATGATTTGAGGCTTCAAAGAGTCTCTTCCTTCCTCTACCTCATGGGAAAGGAAAGAGATATCACACCTCATACACTATCCCAATCACTCAAATATACACAAATCAATATATAAATCTAGTCTTGGGTTCACACCCCTGTTTCTCACAGTCTCAGGAACAAAATTTGTGGTGTGGCAACCAGATGATCATTCAGGAAAAGGCATGGTAATTAACTACCTTTGAGCCCCCGCCCCAATCATTACATGTCTTTGTTTGTATTAGGTGACCATCCAAGAGCATTAAGCTGGCATTTTTTTTTCTTACATTAGTTAGGCAAACAGCAAAATACAATATTTTTATCGGTTTTCATTGTAATTTAACAATGAAATGTGTTATGTTTGCAAGTAGATTATATATTCACAGTCAATAATCCAGGTTCCATTTTATTAACAAATTGATAATGAATTATGATTAATTGAATTTATTTAATTTATTCAAATGCCTTACATAATTTGTCACAATCATCATTTTGGAAACATGTGACACCTTCTTGATGTCTGTGGGATGTTTCTATATGGGAATCTTATAGGGACCCAAGAAAACAAATTATTCTCTGGAATTTACCTCTGCTTGTGTCGTTTGATTGCCAATTTCTGTTAGTGTGCTTTCATTTTAGTGACTGGGGGTTTGTATCATGTCGATATCGCCCATGTACACCTTCCGTTGACAGCCTGCTGTGGATTGGGTAAAGAGCTTGGCTGCTCTGCAGCTGGTAGGACTGTTGTGGAAATTTAATAGGCGAAATTGCACTGGGCTTGGGGGGTTTGATGTAACATGCTGATGTGGAATGATGCAATTCCCAGCGCAAAGCCCAGCTGAACAAAGTCCGTCAATCAGCTTGGCTTGTTTGGAACTATGCGTCACAGTCTGTCCTTCACAAGCAAACCCAGTTAGGATGAAGTGACACACATACACACACACACACACTCACACACACACGCTACAATGATACAGAATTCTGAATCGATAGCTATTTTTGTTTGAACTGTCATAGAGAGACGTTTGTTACTCGTTAGAGGGTATTCAAATGTAATTACGTGGAAGTAGCTGGAAGTGGCAAGTTAAATAATGACAGCCCTCATCAGTGATTGTGACTCAGTAATTATGTTAAAATTTGTGACATTTTAATAATAGCTACAATTATGTTTGTTTCATTTATGTGAAACACTCTTTTCCATTATTCATAACTGTATTTTTTTCTTAAACATGTGGATAACTTAAACTCGGCGGTGATTTTTCCAGTTTTATTTATTCAACAGCTCAGTTTCTTCCTTCTTGTGAGTGTATATGTATGTGTGTGCGCATATGTTCATATAATTTGTCTGTATGTGTGCCACATTTGTAAGTGTGTGTGTATGCGTGAGCATGCATATGTATATTCATGAAATATTTCATTTTAGCAGAAGCTACACTTAGTAAAACATTCTTAGCATGCACTGGCAACTTCACCTTATTCTTGCACTTTTCACTTAGTGGGAAAACTCCCAAAAGGCCTTGCTTAGAATGTCTTATCTTTTCATTATTTTAATGCTTTGGCCTTTTACATGTGACACCTGAATGTCAGCCTAATCAGACTCACTGTTCTCTGACTTGAGGTGAATATCAAGAATCAAGGAAATTTAAATGAACATTACAAAATGTTCCCCCACTTTTTAACCCTTACATACTGTTCATATTTGATGCCTTCATAGTATGCTCCGGGTCAATTTTGACCCGGGCCAAAAATTCCCTCATAAGAAGTGTCAGTAACGACTTTTGAACTACAGATCTGTTTAGAATGTATAAATAGCCTATCTGACATTAGTACATGGCTGATTAATCCTTAATTTATGTTTCAGGGAGCAGGGAGAGTGTAATGTTTAGGTTTTACAACATTCGTTTTTGCAAAAAAACATCTATTATCACACAATATCATGTCCTATTTTACCTAAGACATGAAAACATAACAGTCATAATGATCTAAATATATTTAATTGAAAGTGAAAATTGCAAGAACATCCTAAAATTGTTTGGATTTATAATACAACCATATATAACCATTATAATCATTGAACACTGTCCTCACTGCAATTCTGTGCATTCAAAGCAGTGGTAGGAAACCTTGTGTGTGTGGGACTTGCACACATGTTTCCCACATTTGCAGCAGTTTGTCCCTGTTTTGCAGTCCTTTTTTGCAGAGCAGAAGTTGCATCTTCTTCTCTTCTGTCCCCTTGTGTTGGCTTCTTGTGTGACGTTGATCAGGGCCAGGCTCGGATCACTGCGCTGCCTTTACCAGAAGCCCCATGTAGGCATAGGTCAGCCACATTCATGATCTTCCATTCTTTACCATACCGTTTAGTCCCCTCCCTGTTTATCATTTCAATTACAATTTTTTCAATGGTTGGAGGGAGGAAGAGCTGGAATGTTGACAAAATGTTGGGTGCATGGGAAGAAGCCAATCTTGTGGGTCCTGGAGTCATTCGAATGACATTTTCTGCGGCCATCCTGCCTGCAACTTGATGTGGAAGTGAGGTCCAACTGATAGCACTGTTTTTCGACATAAATGTCTCCCTTGCTGCTTGCTCCTCTCCCTCAGAGTCATCTTCATTAGAGGGACTGTAATCAGAGTTTTCCTCCATGTTGTCTTCCTGCTCTGACACATCCATCTCCAAATCACTGTCTGCTTCCTCATCTTGGAAGATCAGATCTATGGCTTCCTGCACAGTAACTGTTGCTGCCATAACCTCAGTCACTGAAATGGCAGCTCAGGTTCCTTTATAATCCTATGCCCCCTCCAACCCCTATTTTGATTTTTTTTTTTTAGATTGTTACATTGTTGTTACATTGCAGGTGCTTGTGCTTGCAGGTGCAGATCTCTTGTCTGTGTCAAGGCACCCTCTGACCTCTGTATGACTTCTGTTCCTTATGTGCACCATATATGACCACTACTCTGCTGTTCTACTATTTCAATGTTTTGAGATTCCCCCATGACTGTCTCTGCAGGAACCTCAGCAAATGTGGTGGGAGCACAGATAGTTCTCGTGACAGTGCCAAGGTTCCCCATCAACTTTGTCACTACTGTCCCATAAAAAATACAGACAGACATGGCATGTACAGTTTCACAGTTTCAACATTCCCTAAAACCACCATTTTCCTTGATTTGACCCACACTGGTGGATCTAAAATCCATCTCACTAAGTACGGGTCAAATTTGACCCGGAACAGCCCCAATGTACAAAAATTTGTAGCACCTGTAAAAAAGAATAAAATTTTAAAATATTTTTTATTTTTGTGTATTTTGGGTCACTTTAGGAAAAGTCATCGAATTACAGGACAAAAAAATGACGTTTAGGGTATTTTTACTGCTGTCAAATGTCAAAACGGGTCAAATTTGACCCGAACAGTATGTAAGGGTTAAAGTTTAATAATTTTTTTTAAAGTTACAAGTTACACTTCAAAACACCTGCAAAAATATATATTCATGACTTTCACCAGTCAATGTCTACAAGGTGAGTCAAAAGTCTTTCCTCTCAATGATCTTATCAGTGATGTACAGTTCAAAGGCTATTGGCTTTTCTTAAAAGATTCAGTGAAGCAGGGTGAATGATGGATGTGATTGCAGATAGTCTCTTCCATTGGTAACAATGACGGTACAATTATGTTACCCTTTGTGTAATCAAATTGCCGCAAGACCAGAGACAGAAGCTATTTTGTGTATGCCGCATTGTGGAGATTGCAAAAGCACATCAAGCCTCAAACTGTAAGAGCAGGGAACTGAACAATGAACAATGTGGGGTTGTGCCGAGTTGTTGAAGCCCGCAGTCTGTCATCAGACCCCACTTATCTCAACACTGACACAAAAAGGGAAGTAGAAATTAACTGAAACCTCAAGGAAATAAAAGGTTTATCAATCCTGCCCCCCAAAGGTCAATTCCTTCTTTCTTTTTTCTGCTGCTACTGTTCTTTCCTCCTGTAAAATCAGTTTGTATCCGATGAAGGTATATCTTTTTGTACTACACTTAAAAAAAACATTCCATCACATTGATCTTACAGTGAAGCTTTTCAAAGCTTCCAATGTGCAAGGGCAGCCTTATCTCCAGCATACCCCCTCTCCTTCGTCACCAGTGCGTCATTCCCTCCATTCGTTCCCCTCGTTAGGTGGGGGCTATGTCTTAAGGGGGACATTGATCTTAGAGACTCATCTTCAGAGTCAGGTTATATGTTTACCTTTGAGTTATGATTATGCTTCCTCTGCCCATTCCCAGGTCTCTTATCTGAGGCCAGGCAGGTGTGTGCAGGTTTCCCCATGTCTTTATAGGGCAGCTACAGTCAGAAATTATTTGGAGCAATGTGAAATTTAAGGATCATTAAAAAAAGAGATTTTTGTTTTGCAGTCTGAAAGACAAAGTTTAAATTAAAATAAAGTAAAAAAAAGAATCTGCTGTAAATTTTAAATGCTTAACCCGTATTTTCAGTTCCAGTTTATTGAACAAAAAATTGTTATTTTTCTTTGAAAGCAGACACTGCTAAACCAGATTGAGTGGAAAAGGTGTCATATTTTGTAATAGTTTTCCACTGATGGCCACCTCCCCTGTGACCACATCATGGAACAAAGTATATTCATGGACATGAAATGAAAACAACTTCAGGTGTGGATTGATTTTCCTCTTCCATTCCCTGAGTAGGTAACCAGCAATTACCCATTTTGGCATGTGTGTTTTTTTTTTTTTTTGGTCTTTGTTTTTTTAGCCCTGGTCCGTGTTGTAAATGTGTGACTGGTGTAAATATAACATAGGATGGAGTAACCCAAAGGGTTGCAACTTACCATGTACTTCAAACCAGGGGAGCCCAGCCAAGAGGATGTAGTAAACCTACAAGCGACAACCCTTAAAAATATGTTGACAGGGATCTGTCACACGTCTTAATAACAAATTATAGTTCCTGGGGAAAAAAGGAAATTGAGATTGTCCTTGAAAGTTTTCCACAATCCTGCCATGTGGACAAAGTGATTTCCAGAAAGACAAAGTACTGACCATGGATGACAGAAACACTTCATGGGGTTCTGATTGGAAAGAGGAGATGCTGCCAAACATGATGACGATGGTAAAATTTTCATACCTTCAGGGTTTCACGGTGGACAGATGTAAGATGATCAGGCATCCTCTTACAAGGGTCCCTCAAAGGATCACCCAAAGAGATTATAGCCTTCTTAAACACCATTTTGCATAATCTTTAACTCATTATCCTCTGTGAGATGATCACCTTCTTTCTTGGTATATAGAAATCCAGTTTAGCATAATCCACAAATCAGTTCATTCACAGTTGACTCGTGATGGATAACTTTCTATGCAAGGCTGACACACCCATTTACAATTATACAATTTCAGGTGGCCATCTGTGCATTGAAAAGAATACGTTTATTTTAAATGTCAATTTGTTTGTAGCAATAAATGGATATATGACGCTAAATTAAATTCATATGAGCATGTTTTAAAATATTTTAGTTGTTCTCTTTGAATTGAACTTTTTACATAGCTAATGTTTAAATAAAACCAAAAAGAAAAACACACCAATATATAAAAAACATACCTTATGTTCACATACATACTTGATATCCACAGTGACTTCTAATACAGAATTTAGCTTGTGTTTGTGACAGTGATCAAGTGTGCAATTTAGAGTGTTTATTTCACGCTGCTCTGCTCCTGAAAGGAAATTCAGGCTGATGTGAGCTTTGGTCCCTGGTGATAAGATCCTATGGCCAGAGCCGCTCAGCCTCCCCTGGCTGCTCACGGGCTCCTCGTCGGAAAGGAGGAGATAAGGAGTGCAGTCGGGGATAAACATGGAGTGGGGGCAGGGTGAGTAATCTAGAAGAGCGATGATTGCCGACTGAACGCCGGAAATGCAGGAGGCCAAATACGGAAACAAGGAGAGATGGACCCTGTGTAGCTGTGACGCAAGAAACCCTGTATCGCCAAATTACAAACGACCTTGAGACTTTCACTTTAATATGACAATAGGATCAGCCCAGTAAATTCATAGTACATAGAATTCATTTTTCTTTTGTGTTAAATGTTTTGTACCTACCTCTCTAACTGTATGAAGTATGCTGTTTTATTTTAATTTATTATTTCTTTATCAAAATGACCTTCCAAAGTGCCGTGCATTAGCTGTGTCCATGGAGTTGGACATGTTGATAGTTCGATAAGCTTAGCTTTAAATGGAGTTTGTTAAAACAAATCATCAGATACCTCATCATTCAAATACCTCTACCTGTCCAATCCGGTTTTCTCCGTAGGTATTAAATTGCCACGTACCGTATCTCCCATCATGCACCCTGCTTCCAGTTTGTGAGGTGTGATGCTGCCCCCTTGGACACCAAGCCCAAGATCAAATGTCTGTACCATTATATAACTTGCCATATCACAATAAACTTGATGCATATTCAATGTTGTCTGAAAATTCATTCTACTGAAGTATGTTGGGTGGCAACAGCTCTGATGCATTTTGGTAGAGTATATAAGATGACCAGGATAGAACGGCATTGCTTTACCTAATTTTTGCTATTCCTGTGATTTCACTGATGGGATATGAAATGGCTCTTGCTGGAATGGATACTGACAACATCCACAGTAAAAAAAACACTCATTATGGAGGAGGCAAAGAGAATCATTTCTCAGTTACAGTACAATGAGGATGATCGCTCATGAACTCTTTTAGTGCCTTTACCGTGAGATGGTAGTGTCTGTAAGATACTGATGTGTTACCTGAAGAAACTTTTCCCTCAGGCATGTGAAGCTTATGTTTGTGGTAAATGAATTGACAAGCCACCTGAAGGGGGCTACACTAAAGAGTAAAACTGTGGTTGAGGAGCACACGAGGGTGAGTTTTTTGATTAGGGTGAGTATATAGAGGCAGCTGGGGGAAAACAATAGGGAAATCTGGAAGCAAGGAATGAATCTCGCTCAGTAGAGTCTCAGCCAACTATGATAGTTGTTTATTTTATATTTTTTAATAAACATTTGCTCATACTGAGGTTATTCATTGTGTACCTGCAGTGGGGAGGTGGAGTCTAAAGGGTGTAGGTGAAGGAAAGAATATGGGGCCAGCTGTTGCAGGGATGTTCATGTGGATAAGCTGGTTTTGTGGTTGGTTGCTCTCCTGAGACCATTTTACCTGTTCCCTCGCTTATAGCTCTATCCTCTCTTTCCAAGGATTCAGTGAATAGAAATTCAAACAGGGGGAAAATAGGTCAACAGCCATGTTATCGAGGTGCCTACTGTGTGTATGGTTTGTAATAATTGTTTAACAAAGGCATTTGTCTTTTACTTACCATTGTCGAAGTGCTCTGAGGTGACTTGATGCATACCTTTAAGGGAGAGAGTATTAGGGTGAACAGGGTGTGCGGAAGCTCACTGCCTCAGACTCTCATTATATCACTAAATTAGGATGTTACAAATTTTCCATCCATTGCAGTGTCATTATTTTCCTTGTAAACAGGATGAAGGTAATTGACCAAGGCAGAGATGTAGCTCTAATTTTCTGTCTGTTTGTTGTACTGTCCTTTGCAGGTTCTTTTCACACATCATGTATTTAAGATCATTGAATCTGTTACTGAATGCAAGTATTTCCAACATTTTTTAAAGATTCCGCATTTCACATGTTGGATGAATTTGATATGGATTGTGATGAACAAAGCAGCCTAAAATATCAAATAATGATAATGATTGCTTTCATTAATTTCAGCCACATATCTCAAAGCACTGTACAGGAAGAACAGTATTTTTGTCCATCAACAGTTATGGTGTGTGATTTCCACAAGAAAGAAAAGAAATAAGACACTGGCTGTCCTTGAGTTCATCAACTTGCTTGTATATAGTATGCCAAAGAAAATTGATTCTTAATTCCTTACCTTGCAGTGTGCTTGTGATTTCATTCTATTGTCCATTGACTTAATGCTCAGAGCCCGATTGCAGTTTCTTGACCCAGAAATACATAGATATCAATACATGCCCAGTTGCATTCACAAGAATATTCCTGGTTACAACCTCAGCTGTGAGAAAGCAGGAGAGCACAAACATACAAATACTGTCTAAATTTGTGATGTCGGCATCCACTACTTTTAGTGTAATACCACGACTACAGTATTCTACCAAACCTTCCAAACCTTTTCAGCTAATTAAGGAACTATGGACACCAGGGATGCATTCCAATACTCAAATTTCACCTCCTCCTCTCCTCCACTACCACCTTGTCTCTTCCGTGCCCCGAAAACTGATCTATGTGTCCTCCCTCCCTCCACTGTTCAAAAATCGAGAGATTTCACCTCCTACACTCACCCCCTCCACATTAATATTTCAAATATATCCCTATTGATGCAATATATTCATGTTTTTGAGTTGGGCTGGTGGCATATGAGAAGTTTGGTTTTAGGTATCCTCGGGGTTAATCGAAGTTACTACTTCATCAATAGCTGATGTCTACTTTGATGACCGGTGAATCAGTTTAGCCGTTCCGATTTTCATTTCATCTCCTCGTTTCCTCCTCTCCTCCACTCGTTTCCTCCCCTCCTTTCCTCCACATACTTCCAGGGAAGGAGATGAGGGGAGGAGACAAGGAGACATGAAAAAATATTGGAACGCACCCCAGCTCTGTCCACGAATACTTATACAAGCAGCAAAGCTCCATTTATAGTATGCGTTTCATGAAAGGAATCTAGTTTGCAAGTCAGCAAAACTTTCATCCAGCATACTCATTAAACATCAGGCCTACTAATGGGTAAAAAAGTTCAGTCATCATCAAATTATGCTATTGAATATTTCCTCCTAATTTATCATGGCAGTGTCTGTGTTATTTTGTGATAATGGAAAACTGATTATTACTTCGTCTGCAAGGTGGTAACTGCCCAACAACTGAATGATCATGAGGTGCCTTTATGACCATATTCTGTCATAATATGTTTAAAAAGCAATGAAACATTGATTCAGTTTCATTTTAAAAGGTTTTTGGAGAATGGGTCATTTACTCCTTGGTTTTTTGATATTAGCAGTGGGACTTTTTCAGAATCTGCTGTTTACATTAACTGTGTCATTCTTCCAATAGAACTTCAGGGGACATTAGATATTTTTGTCAGTACAAGTGAAAATAAAAAGACACTGGGGAATGGATAATGATTTTTCATAATAAGAAATACAACTTAACATAGTAACAGGTCCAGTGCTTTTACCGAATATGCTTTTTTGCAGTATGTCTTGTCTCAGCCTTTGGTTACTCACACTAGGAAGAATCACATTTGCTACACTGAATTGAAAGCATGACCATCACAACCAACACAACCTAACAATCTAATAATGTGAATGGATGTTATACTAAGTAAAAACACTATAGATTCAGGCTACTGAGTTTCGGTCCTGGAGGCCCACACTGTCTGTTAGTATTTTATCCTGATACACCCTGCACTGATTTACACCCTTGATGCAGGAGGTGAGCCAGTTGTTAAATTAAGGTGGTGTGGTGTGTGGTGCCTGCAGGCAATGTGGTGCTGTAGGGCTATATATAGTGGAATAATGTTCTTTCATTCATTGATATATAGATATATAGATTTATTAACTGAGATTTAAGTAATCTCAGTTTTTTCATTTGTCACTTCTTATAAGACAACTGTCCGAAAATGGTCATTCTTCCATGGATTCCAGTGAGCAAATGAAAAAAAAATATTTTCCACAACCTCCTGTCATTGCAGGCTACTCTATTCTGCTTACATTGTTGAGGTTTTTATTCCTACAATGATTTTTCCTGTCCATACCCTTTTGTTCCCTTTAACTTCTGTATGAATGGGCTGGAGAACTAAGACTTTCTGAGTGACAGTTTAATTTCAGCTGCACAATTGTCCCTGTACATTGGAGAAAAAGTACTCACGGCTGCAAAGCTGATCAATTAACGATGTGCATTTATGCACGTTAGGTTCTGCGCAGGTGGTCCGCGATTTTCCCTGTAATACACTGGTGTGTCTCAGCAGGATAGCAATTTCTTTCTGCAGATGATAGTCAACTGAATAAACAGCAGGAAAATGCACAGTTTCAGATACACAGTTAGAAGTTTAGGTCTCATCAATTATTACTCAGAATCTCTCTGGGACTCCTCAATCACACTGAGATGATACGCCTTCAGACTTTAATCAGGAATAGATTGAGACGCCCTCAATAAACAAGGTTTATTTTCGGCACTAGGGAAACAATTACATTGTACTCCTTCACCTACTGACGACAAAGAGTTTCTTCAAACTAAACTCACTTACAGGTCAGGATGTTTCTGTTGTCCTAGGCATAAATAAAGGTATGGTAGGTGTTTAGTTGTGGGGAAGGGTCAAAATCATTTTGTTTTATATCAATAAATTGATCATTTAGTGGTGGAAGTAATATAGCTATATGTGATTTGGAGGAGCACATCTATGCTGCTATGAAACATTTACTTTTTACAGTTTTATAATTGCTCAGCTAGCTAACTGTCTTCTTGCATGGTCTCAACAATGCATGCAGTTATCAACAAAGACGCCTTGTTTAAGAGCATGGTAATTAAGGAAAGCTACCCGACCGAGGCTTTACCTTGGCCAGCTAGATAACTTGGCTATCTATCAATCTAGAGTTTTAATACCTGGATAGTTAGCTTTCTATCCAGCAAAACTTTGTACTCTCATTAAAATTCTTACATAAGGAATTTATATCGTAAATATACCTGCAAGCAGTGATGAGGGGGCCAAGCAGTCCAGCAGGGCAGAACTTGATCAAGTTAAAAGCATGGCTGTAAGCGCTGATAGGAAGTTTTATGTCAGTTGACCAAAGATTGGGTGCAACTGAGATATGAGCTCATGTCCTTTTTGGGTCATTTGCCTTTGACAGCCACATCAATTAGGTTGACATGACATTTAAGAATCACTTTTATAAGGGAAACAAAAATAACAGTTATTAGGGATAATGTGTTTTTGCTTATTGCAGTATCCCCCAGAGGTCAAATGACACCAATTTTTTTGCACATCCTCAGGAAGTGGTCCTGGGTCCACAAGATATTACTTAGTAGTGCAAGATATTACTTCAGTTTCTGTTTGCTAGCTTTGCCAACGATTTCAATTGGCTGTAACAGGCAAACGGTTTCGAAAATCAAAAAAGCATCTGATAACTTTTAGAGAATTTTGGAGAGTATTGGACAAAATTTGTGGCTTGAGAAGAATTGTAAAAATTTTTCATAAAATCAAATATGACGGAAAGTTACGTGCATAAACTCACCTCCAACTTTGACCCATTGGTGGCACTAGAGGGCACAAGACGCAGACAAAAAAATAAAAGGTGAAAAGAATTAGGGGCCTGTCCCAAATTTTAAAACTTTTTACCTTACTGTTCTAGGGGCTGCCATAGACTTCAATGGCAGAAGAAGATGATTACGCATAATAATAATAATACAGTCGGCCTGCTTTTTCTGCGGGTATATGGTTCCAGGACCACCACGGGTGTGTAAAAACCGTGGATGCTCAGGACACACATAAAATGATGTACTTTTTCCCAATGCGGGTTTATAACTTGAAACCCCACCTATATGTACCACTAAGAACAGCTAATACCCACATAAAACATACTGACAACAGTATTTTAGCATATGCTGCACACAGAACTTTCAAATGTTCTTTTTCGAGAATATTCTAGATTTTTAAAAATTATTTTCAAATCGCAGATAAGATGGGCCGAATGTAGTAAGAAAAGGTTTAAACTCAATGGGTGCCTCCACAGCTTTGCTGCTTGGCCCCCACTAATTAGATAAGTGGTGAAGTTCGTAATTATGACATAAGGAATCCCCCTTAATTGTGGGTTTAAGAAGAACAAGGGAGCAAAGGCTATTTGGCCCAAGAAATTACAAGAAATTATAAGAATCTATCGTGTCATTATAATTAAATATGTGTATTTTTATTTGGTGGCAGAAATACACTTCTTACAATATTGCTTTGTGTGAGATGTGAACGTTGGGTGGGAATAGAATAGACATAGAAAGGTAAGTGGAAAAATGGAAATGTTTTGCAAGATATTTGACAGCTGCTCTTCCTCCGATGGCAGTCAGGGTAGATTGTGAGAAATATTTCTTCTGAGGTAGAATTTCCCCTTGATGTCGCTGTGAGTGAAAGTGACAACTAGAGCATAAAGGCTGCTGAAATAGGTGGATATCAGAAGAGTGATAGTGAGAAACCATTCGTAGCCATCAGTAGTTCAGACTCATCCTGACAGCACTTCTAGACCTTTAGGTATGTCGTCATAGAAGGGCAGGTGAGGGGGGTGAAAGGGGGACCGATGTCATCGAGCACAGGCAGGGGGCACTGACATTGTTGAGTGGAAGAGAGGAAAACACTGATGTTGTCAAGTAGTGTACTTTACACTAACCTCAGCTTTCAGAAAGTGCAAGCTCATGAGATGATAGTTGTTTGCTGCTCTTGCTCTGCACATAATATCGTAATTAATATTGTGCCAGTAAATCTTGCATTTTGTGCAAATTCTAAAATCTAGCAGTCAAAATTTTACCCAATCATATGGCTTTAATCTCCCTAATTTGCCTTGATAACAACTGGCTTGAAAACCCTGGTGATTAGGCATATAGCTCTCAAGCATAAATGATTCAGTTATTCAGTTTCTCTAAGTGCATAGTATTCAAAAGTGTCTTTTTGAAGCAAGACATATTGTTGTAGACGACGTGGAAGGTACCCCATGAACCGACTGATATATTTGCAAAAATTCAATGGATATTGGTGTTGAGTTAGTAAAATTATACATAAAATATATTTAACTGTTTTTTCAAGAGAGCAGAGGGAAAGAGACAAGCACAATTTAATTGTCTTTGAACATTTGAACTTTAGAAGCCAGACAGAAGGTGTCAGGCTCACCATGGCCGTCACATACAATGTTTTTCAAAGATTAACTAATGAGAAACGTTGTGTGTGGAATCTCTCATGGCCAAATGTATGCTATAAAGCCTTGAAAAGCGATTCGCAGGAAAAGAGCTGTTTTTCATAAAAACAACTGTACACATAGTTCTCAAATTATTTCCATTTCAGTAACATGAAAAATTGTTTTTAAATTCAATTGTGTTAAAAGATAGGGTCCAGCATTGAATTAAAGACTACCTTACATTTTTTTAAATATAGTGTGGGCTGTTGTGTGTTATTTACATTATTTTCAGAGCAGTAATTTAAAGTAATTATCAGCTTCAGAGTTTGCTTTATCATGCAGTTCAATTTTATTAAAAACAAGTTTAATACAAATAAATATATTAGTAAACAATTAACATGATTTTTACACACTGTATTGGACGCTGGCTTTGTGGGGCCATGTTGAGTACATAATTTAAAAAAAATAAATAGAAATCAGATGTGCTTTCCTGGTATATCATGTCTCTTTCAGAATAATTGTCTGGAGATTGTACATGCTTGTTCCAGCAGATTTTTCTTTGCCTTTTATATATGGTACTGCAGAAAGATAATGCCAAATAATGTTTTAGCTGTGCACACAAACACAAAATATAGTTTTATTGAGCCTATCAGTCAAGGGTTCCATTTACATGACAATAAAAATCATGAGGTAATGAATAAATAAACTTCCAAAAGAAATGCACATGATTCCACAATGCCACCTGGTACGTCCACATCAGACATGTGGCTATTTGGCTTTCAGTCACTGCCATTAATGAGGCATAAGAGAAAACTCATGCAATGAAACAGAAGTCTTCCACATTGTTCCCTTTGATTTTCTGAAGCTCATTATGGTCCAGTAGCCGATACTGAAAAGTCACTCGGTTCACAAATTTTCCGCTCGATACCATCCTCACAACAGTGTTCTCACATCCTATCTTCATTTGAGCTGAAAGTAAGCAAACTTGAATTATAGTATGTACTAAACTTGGATTTACAATTGATCTGGTATCATTTCCAAATAAAACTGTATATGAGTGCAAGTAGGCCTTCAATAAAATAAAGAAATAGATCATATAGCCATTTTTATAAATATTACATTACATTACATTAAAGGCATTTGTTAGATGCTCTTATCCAGAGCATCTAACAGAATTAAATAAATAACCAAATCCCAATACTTAGACAAAAACACTTTTAAAATGCATTATATAGACCTGCATGTAGAACAGCTACTTAACTCAAAGAACATCCATTTCACTTCCTTCCAAGTATGAGTTCCTGAGATCTAAAAATAGGCTTGCTATTTGTTTCTTTGTTTCTAATTTTTATTTCAATGGAACACCATACTGTATGCAATCCATCAACCTCTCATCATCTCATCATCAACACATACATACACACATTCTATGTTTTTTTTTTTAATTTCATGTGAGTTACCAGATGGAAATGACCATTTTTTTACATTAAGACAAGGCAAGAAAGTTTGTTGTATAGTTGTTTAGCTGAATTAAATGTTGCACATTACAATTTTCTGAAGTTGGCTATTCAGAAAATAGTGGAGGCAGTTGCAATTAACACAAAATGCAAGCCTTCACCTCCAACAAAAGCAACAAACCAAAACTTCCATCACTGCTTAAATTCTGTTTACATTCCATAGTACCACTTTCTAACAAATATTGTTTGGGAACATCTGTCTTGAATTCTATTTCATGCTAAATAAGAGCTAAAGATTCTGGTATATCAAAATATAGACGACATTAAACTTACACAACGTACAATTTAAAAATGAAGTCCTTATTGCTTACTGGTCTTATTGGTGTTCACTGTCCACCACAGAGTGGTGTGAAACAGGCTCTGGGCATGGTGTACACGGTTTACCACTTTTTTTGCAGTGTAATGACAGGGCTTTGGCTGGGTTCAGACGGAGCGTTACTCACCAGGCCCACTGAAGGAATAGCAGAGGTCAGCCATGGGGAACATCTTCGAGGTATCCACACCATTGCCTCCCAGGAGCTCCACAAAATCTCTAGCTCCAGCACACCCTGGAACAGCCCTCTGGGAAACAGCCAATACCCATCAGGCCCAAACTGAGAGAAAATTCTGCTTTCTGGCATCTCCTTCTCATCTAAGCTTGCCCCAATTTTTCTTTTTATATGTCTATTACTATGTGAATCTTGGCACTTTATCTACTATCTGTTTACAATACTGAATTCCCCCCAGTACATTACTTTTTCTGTAGAGATGTGCAAACTTACTGAAGTAGCAAAAGGGTTTTTTTAGTTGAAAAGCTTCAAAACTGGGAATGCATAAGGTTTGTTCTGAGTGAAACATAGATTCTTCTTCCACTATAACATGGGTGCCCATAAAGAGGCCAATATGTTGGTTTATAAGCGACTTAAGTGAGCAAGGTCTGTTTCAAAGAGAGAAGCACAGATGGGACTCACCTTCACAGGAAAGTCATTGAAGTGACCCAAGCTGAGCTCTGCTATCTGGATCTCCACAGGATATATGATGGAGAAACTACAGTTCTTGTGCTGCTGGGGGATCACCATGGTGAAGCTGCCTTCTGGGGTCTGAGAGATTATGTTGCAGGCTAGTGGAAATATGTTACAACCCAGTTAGGTAAACAAAATAAAAGTTACAATTAAGAAGAATTGCACATTTTGTAAACTTTATAGAGTTTATTCTCCATAACATACACACACAAACACACACACACTTCACACAGACACATCAAATCATAGAAACGCCAGTTTTCTATAGCAGTAAGCAGTGTGATTTGTCCATGTGCCAGACACATCTAACTGAGTTCAGACCTCATCCGTAAATTTCCTGTTTACATGACATAATTAGATGTTCTCCACCAACTGAGCCAGAATCTGTGCATGGAAGTATTCCAAGTCAAACATGAACTTGTGGTTTATGATGCAAGCCATAGTTTTACTGTGAGAAAATTCTGTGTTTACTTTTGGGTGACAATTTAGCATTTGGACAAGATTAAAAGTTTTGGTCTTTCTTGCCCTTGGTCACATCAGAGTGTTTACATGTAACAAATCCAGCCCCTATGAATTAAACTAATTGCAATGTAGTCTGTGATTAACTGATACACAAACCTGATGGAAAATAACATTCTATTTAAAATTTATGTCATTGAAATAAGTTAACAAAATGTAAAGTGATAGTTTTGTTTGCCTTTACAAATAAAATCCTAATATCTTTAAACCAAACAGCGATGATTGCCCCTGCTCAGCATGTTACTGTTGCTGGGGTGCGTAACATTGGAAAGTCTGACAAAAGACTCTTTTTCTTTCGGCATGTCATCTGTCATTGAAAATCATTCTGCATGAAGGCTGATATAATGAAGGAGAGAAGGGCCAATGTAAACTTTTCATAGATCATTTGGCACACATGATCCAACATGGCAGGGAAAAGCCATTGGAATTTACACTGACAACAGCACCGAAACCAAAGACATTTGTTCACTTGTGTTGGAGCCTGAAATTCTTTTTTGTTTGGTATTTGTTTTCTTGTTTTGGGGGTGGGAGGTGCATACTCACGGAAGGGGTTGTGGAGCTTCTTCACAGTGATGCTGAATCCACTCCCAGCAGTGTGAATGCGGAAGAAGATCATGGCCACGTTCTGCGAAGAGCGCACCACTCTCCTGACAGATCCCGTCTCACAGAAGTCAACATATCGCTCATACAATGGGAGCGGGTGGTCTTGGGAGCTAGGGAACTTCTCACCTTTCATAACCCAGCCATCAAATGCCTGCAAGGAACATATATCCACCAGTTAACTTACTGTACACACCCTCATCCCTGAAGGTACATTTCATAAGGGATTCTACACTCCTCTAGACTCCACCATGTTCTACATAAAAATGGTCACATTACCCATGTAACAGACAAGAAATCTTGTTGCCACCCTGGTGTCCTGAGGCCATTGCAGTTGAGTGAGACAGGGGGCAGACGTTTAGCTGATCCTCAATGCTGAGACAAGGAGCTGGCAGGTTGCCGGGGGACAAGCGGTAATGTCACCCACAAGAGGCACAAGCGTAGGCATGGCGGGAGGCGGATTACCTTGATGAAATCCCCGCTGTCGCAGTCGATGTTCACACTGTTGTATTCTATGCTGATGATCTCGTTTGGCTCGCCAATGAAGAAGGCCGCGCAGTTAAGGGATGGGCGGTCTGCGGTGAAGGTGAACTGACCTTCTGTGGCCAGCATATCCAGACATCCTTGGAAGGGACAACAGATCTTTCACACCCCTGAGGATCTCCAGTGCCTCAGACAGCACCCAGAGCTGATAAGTGCCACTATTTTTCATTTAAAGTAATTAAAAAGGCACTGAATTTCACCATTTCATAAACATAAGCAATTTTGACTTGATGAAAATAAATTTGTTTTATTTAATGTGTTTGATTCTGTAACAATAGATTCAGTCATTATGACTGAATCCATTACTATATAGTTATTTGCAAGTTATTGATTGTCCAGATGATATTAAACAGTAACCCAATAATATTACAGCATAGACAGCATACACATTGGTTTGGCCTCATTAAATTAGATTGGCTATTGATTCATATTATGACTGTAATAAAAAACAAAAAAGACACATCAATAACATAAAAAACTTAATTTCATTCAAGTTCATTGATAGATTTGCAAATTGCTCAATTCACATTTCTGTTATGGTCAAATTGTTTTAAGCAACTATGGTTCAGCCTTGGTTTTTGGACAAGGTGATGTGGCTTTTGGTCCAATGTACTGTCCTTGGTATATCAAGGTGCATGCATTAAAAATGTTGTTTTTATGGACACAGCTTCTATAACATGTCACAGGTGTCATACTCTAACAAATAACTATCAAGATATATCAAATGAACGGAAGAATTAAGTTCACTGCTTGATCTAGCCTTTCTGATTAGGAGGTCATCCGGAATGAAAACCAGTAACAGAAGCTTATCGGGATCAGTCTCGGCCAGCACTTGTGAATGTGTTCCAGAACTGAAGCACGTGAACTACAACGTGCCCTCATTTTGTCTAACTGTACTGATAATATTAATTGACATATTTTTTGTGTCGAACATAATTATACCGGATATTCCTAATCAAGTATGAATTCGAGATTTCTCTTCATCTACGTTAAAACACTACACAGTATGGATAATTAAAACATAGATAAAAACTTACGTAGAGGTCGACGGTAAATAAAATCCTCAGGCAAATCTCTTTTGAGTTCGGAATTCAGAAGTGTAAATAATCCCTCTGGAGTAATTTCATTCTCCTAAAAATTAAATGTTATCAAAAAGTGAGACAGTGTACAGAATTACCTAATTACACTAATGTAACTCAACAAGACAACACAAATAATCTTTATCTTTTATAAAAATGAGATTAGAAGGAAAAGCGGTTGTTTACAAACAGGCTATTTCAGTCCCCTTTAATCAGATAGTCGAATACCTTCAGGCAACGCAGGAGAGACTACACAAACAACCGAAAAGGATTCCATTACTACCTGTACAATACAGACGGCTATCAACAACGGAGGTTAACACGTAAGATATCCCTTACGAAAAAGCGCGCAATTGTCCACATTAGTTTAGTAAAGAACTCGATAAAAATGTGTGATAACTTTAACATTGTAACATGAAAGGAGCACTAGTGGAATCTTACCTCCAAGTATCGGCTATGTCCCTTGAGAGCTGAAAGGCTCAGCAAGAAGATATACAACTGTACCCTGAAAGTCACAGACATCGCACCTCTCCAGCTCTTGACAGGCGAAAGTACAGATCTGGTGACTAGAACGCCCCTTTTATAGAATGCGGATTGAATTTAATAACAACGCACTTTGCAAAGATCTATCGATAAGACTACACTTACTATAGGCTAACAGTCCAAAATTGCGTGGTTGTGACGAGAGCATGGAAGAACTGCAGTTCGACAAACTGTTAGATAGGCGAACGTACTTTATAACCTGACAGATGCCTGGAGACTTAAGCCGCACTAGAGACTAATGCCTCCTCATTTTCGCAGCCGTTGAATGAAGATCTTTCATCCTACAACAGGCTGTAGGGAAAATGACCGAACGACCAGTGACAATGCAGTTGTTTATGTGGGTACTTAACCACGCCAGCACCAAAAAAGTATTTATTTTAATTACGGGAATCATAAGATACTGAGCTCCAGAAGTAAATACAACATGGAAAATAAAAACTTTGTAATTATGACTTCATTATGCATTCATACAATACATCAAGCATTGTGTCCTGTTGCTAAATATTTGTATTACATGTAACACTACTGATGTAAGATGTTATAATGCTAATAGTTGAGAAAGTTGGTAAAGGATCTACGTTATCCATGGTGTAGGCATGCTAAGGTAAAAGTCTTAGTCTGTTGCACATTTCCTCACTGCAACATTGACCAGATCATTGAACAGCTACATTCCAATTAATATTATGTATTATGATCAACAACTAGTTACTAGGAATGTTTTATTGAATCTTCGGTACTGCTTTTTTTCTGTATCCTAACTTTGTAAACATGAGATGTTAAGTCTTGCTGGGTTAGTATTTGCAATTTCATTTAATGTGACTTCAGAATCAATACTTGTCATTCACACCATTCACATAGGAATCTCATTTAGCCTATCTACCCACAATTATCAAGGACATTGGCTGATATCTTTGAAAATAGAAGCACTGAATTATTAATGATCTCCAAATAAACTTACAATAACCATGTGCAAATGAGATGTGACATTTTATCTCAAAAAGTAGATTGCACTGTTATATCCCACAATTTGTGAATCGTTCCTCTTGGATCACCCTTTCACAGTGATCCTAATCATATGTGATCCCTGGGCACTGCAGGGTTGACTGAACATTGTAGTGCATTCTGGAGTGAAAAAGCTATCTTGTGTTTGCCACAGAAGGTCATTGCTAACAACTGCCATGCTGAATGTAAAACACTTTGGTTGTCATGGGCATTTGAATCTAGAGCATCACCCATGTGTTCAGTGGCTTGTGGCCCCATCCCTCTCTATCTCCTCAGCTCTAAATGGTTGGATCTGTGTTGTTTAGAAAAAGGCCTGTGCTCTGTAAGAGCAACAGTTTGTGGAAAGCAGCTGTTGTAAGTCTCCAAAAAACATTCACATGTTCCCAGAGCCAGCAAGAAATACCACAACATTTTGGCATCTGTCTTGCACCCCCCACCCTCACTGTTATACAGTTGAGGTAAACACACTGTAGAACCTGTTGAATTTCATATGCTGAGTTCATTTATTTATCCAAGTTGTTAGTATAAAACACAAAGGCTTTATTAGGTGCTGTAAGACAAGATGAAACATTCTGCAGGCACTGCCAGGTTACTTTTGTGTTACATCTGTTATCATTTAAGATGCCTTGCAGCATCTCTAGGGTCCTGAAACTGGAATTGGTCCTGGTCTGTCGTCCATTTTAATTTTGTTATTTACTTATCAGTACACAGGAGTGAGAGACTCAAGCATGGGGGTTATTGTTCAGAACTGAACTGTAGCTGACCTGAGAATGTGTCATATACATTATATATTTGAGAACACTCTTCCTTCCATCCAAGTCCTCTTTCCATTCATTTTCATTAGTTCTGCTATTTTACATTCAGTTTTCAACAGAACTTGCAGCTCACAAGTTGGATACATCTTACAGAATCCAACACATAACTATCATTGAGCAGCTGAAGTCTATAAAAAGGCTGTGAGGTTAAGATGGCTTAACGATTAGTAAAATGTTGCTTACTAAAGAAAAAATCAGAGTAAGGCCCACTTTGTATGATTTTTGTTGCACTACTGATGGTGGCAAACACAGAAGTATTATTGTTCGTCCCTTAAATGGCAGATGAGAGCCCACCATTGGCCTACTGACAAGCACACGACAGAGGGTAGATACTACACCAGGGACAAATTTACTGGGGTTTTGCCATTAGAATATCGACACTATGAAGTACAGCAACAATAGTTGATAATTTACTATTTCCCATAACTGGCTTGTTATCTTTGGAGCTACTGCTGTATTTACATTGGTTTTAGCATAATTATGAAACCATCATCTTGCAAAATAGAAGTCCAAGTGCTAGGCTGATTGTAATTAAAATTGAGAGTTTGGAAAATGTAGTGGATCTCAATGAGGTTTTCTTACTGTTTCTAGGAAGTATATGCACTCATAAGCTACATGTAACTGTAGAAATCATATATGATAGCTATTTAGCTGACACTTGTATCCAAAGTGAATTACAGCAGATCAGGCTAACCAAGCAATATGGGGTTAAGGGCCTTGCTCAAGGGCCCAACAGCAATGGTGTTCTGTGGCTGGACTGGGGCTTAAACCACCAACCTCAAGGGTCCCAGTCATGCATCTTAGCCACTAGACTGCAGGCAGCCTCATCATGTCAGCCTCATCAAATCATCATTTGAGACAAAAATTACATCATTTACATGAAACTTGAAGACATTATTTGAGGTTTCCTTGTGCCTTCAGTTTTCCAGTCTCAAAGGCCTTGACAATTTGGTGAGTTGGTTGATGTGAATAAACTCACTCTGCTTTACTAGTCTGATATGTTTTAGCCAAGTGAAAAAAGTGTGGTCATATATCACATTGTATCACTTAGAAGATAAAACCTTAATTCTAAAAATTCACCTTTTGTCTTAGACTACATAAGGACATAACCTGTAATCTTTCCTGGATTTTGCCTGGAAACATTGTGTTACATCAGTGGCAGCAACAAATCATGAAATCCTAACATAGGTAAGATTCTTAGATGGCATATTGATTGACTACATGTAAGCAATTCCAGCTCTTGACGACAACATAATCTATAGACATTTCCTCCCACAGCTCTTAAATCTGGACTTCCAACCAAGATTTGATGGATAGCTTTAGTATTATTAAATATAAATCCACTGTCATTTCAAAAACCATTTACACTTTGCCAAAAAAAAAATGTGACCAAAATTGAAATTTGATTGAAAGGGCTATAGAAGATTTTGATTATGAACGCTTCCAGCAAAAAATATCATAGTCTTTTTAATTAATAAGACATATTTGCCAGTTTAATTCATCTCCTGGTTGCCATAAAATATATTTCTTTTGCAGTGACGCAAGTGGAGGATTTGAGCTGCTGTCTTCACATAAATTTCAGGAATTCCTGGCTATGGCTGTCTCTCCCACAGGGCTCATACACAAGCCAGGCTTTGTTTTTATTATTTCATGGTCCGTGATATTCTTTAGTCAAAATACAAGCAAGTTCCTGGAGGCCGGTTCTTCCGAGTTGAAACTTAGCCTTTAAAAATGCAATGTTAGCATAACCCAACCTCCTCCACACATTTCCTACACCAGTAATATATGGGATCCTGTCCTACTGTTCTATTCTCATATATCACAATATTCAATGCTCCGCATGATCTGGTGTGGCCTTAAATGGAATTGCCTTTGGATCTTAACAAGTTACTTGCATTAAAGTATGAGTATTTTACAGAAGTTTGATTCATATTCAATAGTTTTACAAACAGTATATCAGAAATTTATAAGGATGATTAAGAATATCTAGTTGCCAATCATAGACTGACTTAGACACCTCACATATGTATGTATCTTGGATTTGCAGACATGTTCTTTTGCTACAATTTTCAATTTTCACCACTGAAAAAGGTGCTTTTGTTTACCCTTGGTCTATTCCACCTGTCAAAAGACAGAATGGACTCTTATAATTCACTCATCATATGATTCATCAGTACTCCCATTTTAGATCTAAAAATCAAGTACCTACTCCAAAGTTGCCTATATTGAACATAACACAACACAGAGCACTACAAGCATGGACCATATGGTTAATCAACACTCCCACTTTAGGATCTAACAATCAAGCACGTATCCCAAAGTAGCCGATGTTGGACTGAGCACTAGAGTACAGAACACTACAGCACTGTCCACTAAAATGCATTGATCATTCACCATATTTATTTTGTGAAAATAGAGGCTGTCACCAGGAAATACCATGTAGTCCCTAGGGCAAAACAATAGGGGTGTAAATAATTGTCCTTTGTTTGGCGTTTGATGACTGTCGCAAGGTCAGTTATGTTGCAAACATCTATCAGCGTAATTGCACTAGACACTCATCCCAGTTTGCTGAGGGCTGCCACTTCTTACGCCTGCAGTGATGTCATAGACTACATCACAGTACTTCTTTTGTTGATCACAAATGCATGTTATTTTTTTCTGCTCAGTCTTGAGTGGTCAGGTTAAAATATATGTTGTCTCTTGCATGTTAATTTTACAAAGCGATGAATCCTTTGTATAGTGTTCCAAGAGGAATATAAAATGATTTCTTGAAACAGAAATACAGTAGCTGTCTCTTGCTTGGCATTCAGTTTGACAACAAGTGGATGCCCATTGATGCATATGTACTCCAGGGACAGATGTAATATTAATGAGATTCATTGGAAACGACTGTGCCTGGAACAACATGCATTACACTGTAGAAGCCAAAAAGACATTTTATGTAAATTAAATTTTATCTAGCTGTACCTTCTGCCAATTAATTAGGAAATAAAAGTATGAAAATCAAAAGGCATCAGAACTTTTATGATCTGAGGAGGAGTTTGCGCAGTGGCACTTCATTGGGGTTCAGTGCCTGTGTGATCCTCTACTCATATCATAATTCATATTTTTATACAGACCAGAGCCTCCCTCAGAGTTCAGTACTGAAATTGCTCACTTACCAGATTCCTCTCTAACATTACCTCAAAGGACAAAGAAATTCAACAGCATATTTGATATGGATTTTTAATGTAAAATGATCATGTATAGAGCCCCAGAAGAAAAATAAATGTCTAAACAATGTGACAGCCATTGTATCCTTGGTTTAACATTAAATCATTTGAAAAGGTAGATTGGTTTGAATGTTTAGCATATCCATCAAATACATATACGTTCATTGTTATTATAGCTTTATCATCAGGGTCTTTTACTTGACATCCGATTGAACAGTTTCTTATGCATTGCACTGATTATACTATTATACTATAAATCTCTGAACCTTATGAAATATAAAATCAACAGAAATTTGATACCTGATTCATCCAAATTTAACAATTATTAAAATCCATTAGGACCTACTGTGAATCTAATCTATCACTTATAACTTCAATATTACTATATAATATTATTACTTCAATTCAATATAAAGAACATATAAGGTCATGCCATACATGCTACAATAGCATTTTAAGAAGTGTTGCAGCACTTGTGAAAGAACTATTGTGGCACAGGTCCAGTAGCATTCGAATTCACTGCCTCTTTTCACTTAGTCATGTTTTCTGATCAATTGAATCTTGTTTTTTTGTGTGTTTGGACTCATTACTTTGGAGGTAATTTCATGCTGGGTTTACCGGTAGTTACAGTCTTACTAGGACTCATTGCAAACATGAGTGATCTTGCTCTAGAGATGCTTATTAAAACCACAATGAGTTATTCTCCCATTCCATTTCATTTCCCTTAATGTTTTTTTTAAACAGCCAGACGTGGAAGGCCCATAAACACAACTGGTGTGTTCACCAGAATTCCTCATAGTTTGAATCATAATTATTGTAATTAATAGCCATACTCAGTTGAGCATGATGGGGTTTTTTTGTTTTGTTACGGATGTTCAGATAATTGACTTCTCAATCTCACTGTGACAGCCTTCGTTGGCTAGGTGGCATTGGACCGTCTTTAATTAGACAATTGGCAATAATCTAGGGTCCTGTGACCTCACTAAAAAGATTTGATTAGCATCAGTGTGGGTAATTACTGGATCTGGCTGCCCTCAGGAAAAGAGATAATTTACCCAATTTATTGACAGCAGATATTTTTAATAGCAAGCCAGAGGGAGATGGTATTTGCTACTTATGAGGTACAGCACATTGCATTTGATGGGTTCAAAATAAGCTTTATAGATAATGACCGACATTACTTCTCATGACGTCAAATGGTTAATGGAGGACACGTCATGTTTTCGCCACAAAAGAAGCTCCTTTGTTCCATCTCATCTCGGGCAAGAACACAAGTAAGGCCATCAGTGGCTGACAATGTGCATGTAGTAATTTATTCACACATTAGGAAATGAGAAAGTCACTACAGCATGACTACAGAGGCTGACATGATATGCCTGGTGTTTTGGATCCCAGTATATCAAGAGTGGGATGCTCTGTGATAATGATATTACCGTATTGTATATTCTGTCATGGTACTTATGACAGGTTTGGACAAGAATCATGTACATAGTGTGAAATAGGTTTACCTTTACCAAAGGTTCATACATCGCACTGAGTAAATCTATAACATGCATGTTTGGAAATCCCAGTGGGATGTGTTGTTTCAAATTATAGTACACTGAAATCACTACTCCATGAAACTCCATAAAATAGCATACATAAAACTTACGCAATAGTTTATCATCCATGCCAATGAAAAGGGAGAAAGAACTCAGTGTGACAACCTCAGCAGATGTGAGTCGCTTTACCTTTTAAATATAATTTGTTCTGAATGTGGACTTGTACTGAGAACAAGCTGGGTAAGTCTGGATGAAACACTCATGGTTAGAGGCAGGTTTCAGGGGTTTTTGTTCAGTCTGGCTTTGTTTCTTTCCCCTTGTGGAAGCGTCAACCCATCAGCAAGTGCTTGAGGCCTCACGCATTGTACCACAGTGCCCAAAACGTACAGTATAACCAGTCTGCCAAACTCCTTCACTTTAGATAAGAGACATTTGTTATGATTTTCTGTGGAGGGAAATGGTGTGACATGGTTTAAAAGGTCAAAATACAAAATGGGGGGACTTTCGTGGGTTTTGCGACAAAAACTTCGGCAACATTGCCCAGGGTTTTGCTGTTCTTTTTTCTTCAGTGAGTCCTTACTATACCAAATCTAAGACAACAAGCTATAAACATCTTTGATGGGTAAGGTTTGCCCTTTATAAATTTGAAAGCTGTATCATTTATATATATATATATATATATATATATACTGTAATTATACAGCATTGTTCAGTAATCATTGTTCACTGTAAGTGTCCTGAGTGATAACTATCTGCAAGTAACAGAGAAATAAAGCTTGCTAAAATGAAGTATTGTGAAACACGATGTGATTAAACTTAATTTCAGTCTTTTCTTTGTACAATTTTCTCTATTCTGATGAGTTCTAAGAAGCACAAGTTCAGGCTAACAATGCACTTTAATTGTGCCCAGATGAAAAAGAGTTAAAGTGTTGATTTTACATGATTAAGCTTGTTGAAAACATATATTAGCTCTATCATAATTTTGTCCTTAAACTTATTTTAACACAGTTCAGGTTTAGCTTGTTGTCCTGTGTTGTACCATTGCACTCCTTATACAAAAAGTTTCCATACTTTCAGAAATAGGATCCAGACTCTGTCATTTGAATGAATTAAAAATCTGCCTTGCTCTATTGGATAATATTTACAATAGTTGTATTGACTGATTGCACCTCCTAGGATCTGCATATAGGAAACATATTTTTGTAGCTTATTTTTTCTACTTAAGAAAATATTAACAGGTTATGTAGGAATGCTTACCCGTTTAAGCCTTGTGTTTGCAGTCAATATCCATGTATTATAAATAGTTACAATTGAATTATTAATATCAAAAATAGGTTGAATATGAACTTAAACAGCTTGCTGCCAGCTACTGTTTCTTATCACTCAACAGCTCAGCTTTACAGTTACTGTGATGGAGAGGCACACCTGATGCACAACCATTTCTCCCTAGGGGATGCTGGGTATAATTTTGTTTCACCCTTCTTGATAATCACCCCTGGCACTGTCAAGATGAGGGGCACACATCTCAAGGAAGAGTGCTAGTAACAATATTGTATATTTAACAAAAGCCTTTGCTCATCATAATCATCATGAGTCAGAATTTCCAGGTGTTAATGGTGTGAACATTCAACAACCATTACTGTAAACAAATGGATATGCATACTTCCTCTTAATTCTCCTGTTGAACATGCATGCTGCATTTCTTTTTAGGAAAAGTTCTATTTTTCAGATTTTTCATATACTTAATGTTCGTAGGTGGGAAAACCCTGTCTGATTGGTGGAGGATCATCTCTGAGATGAGAGTATCTTGTTTTGGTTGACTACGCACTGAAGTGTTAGTGCAGGGATAATGCATTCATTGATGATTAATTGTTGGATTTACAAGGACAGCCCTGGGGTCACTTTCACCCCGCATTACTAAATCGTGAAAACAGCTGTCAAGATTTGTTTAATTAACACAAATGTGCAAAATTAGTCTTTGATCTGACCTTTCTGCTGTGCAAGGTTCTTATATAACTAGGCTCGTTGAGCAAAGTGATAAATCTAATTAACTGTTTTCCAGGGTTTGTAATAATTAAATAAATGGAGTACGCTAAGACCACTTGTATTCCATACCCCCAGGACATGTTAGTTTTGGAAACAGTATATAATAATGTACCGAGCTCTGTGGAAGTGGGAGACCCAGAAAATTTTATCTAGCCATCTGGATGATGTTTATTCACTTTTTGTGAGCATTTTTCTCCAATACATATCTGATCATGACATTATTCATTCAGACATTTCCCTAAGAAATTTTATCATAAAAGGCTTGGCCTATTATTATATTACATCAATTTTATGTTCCAGTGTCCTCTACCTGCTCCGTCACAGTGAGTAAGACATGCAGTTTCACAAAACATACATTAGAAAATAAATATTTGCCTTATTGTGTCAATGCCAGTGTGAGTGGGTTGTCTGAGTGCAGAAAGGCACATCTGCAATGAATTTATACATTTTATGGGAATATGCAGCTCTAAGGGTAAACCCTGTTTACATTTTATGTTCTTTCAAGGGGTCACAAAATATCAAATGACCTTTCAGAAGACATATGTGTATTTGCACAAATATTTATCTGAAATATACATCAGCAATGTATAATCATGCAGCAAACATTCAGGACTTTTCAAATTGGTTTTTATTTTTTCCCTGCGTACTACAGAGAATCTGTAGCTACTGCTGAGAATGAGAACTCTGGTCTTTGAAGTGACATTGAAATGAGAGGCACTTTGGTTCTGAGTGAAAACCCAATTTTAGGTTCGTAGCTTTAGGACAGTCATTTTCCAGTGTCATTTGTTCTGTCATTTAGAGGCACACAGCTTTGCCATGTATAAAAAGCCACTGCTGGGCCCACATTAGAGAAGGATTTATTCCTTCCTTATGCGTTTATGTGCCTCCTTGTGTTAGCTTTGTATAGCATTCAGCACTGCATGTGCAGCTGCAAGGGTAATTCAGTGGTTAATAACGTATCCTCCATTAGAAGAAGAGACATTTGCTGTTAAAAGGAGCTGAACCACTGATAATTCATTTCTGGGAATAAAGGCACCAGAACCCCAAGACTGGAAATCAGCTATCTCATGAGTAAACCAATTGCATCACAGCCTTTAGTTTTATAATAGTGCTGCAAAAGTCATTGATGTCATTGAAAGCTTCAGTATTTTGGTCAAAGTCAATTATTCCTCCGATAATGACTTCCCATGTGTCATGACGTACATGCTTGCATATGTTACAAATATACCACAGAAATCCTAAAGTTACTGAGCAAATGAGGGACATACTTTTTACAGCTAGTTCTCTGAACTTATACATAACCGCTCTCTGCTTCTATTTTATGAGCACTTCAAGTAAAATCAGGAAGAAAATTTAGCAGAAGAGGGCGTTTAAGAAAGCCTTTCAAATAACAGGCCATAGTGTGAATATTGGTTGTTAAGGCACCTACTCTGGAGAAATGTCTCATTTGTTCAACACCCAAAATAGTTTTGTTACATCCGAGAGCCAGGAGCCAGTTTCAAATGCTTCCTATCTTGAGTAAATTGGGTGAACTATGTGAAACAGCAAATTGTAATAATTCAGCCTGCCTTGGACAAAGTTTTAGACTATATTTAGCAAACACATCACCTTGGCAAACTTTGATGTTTGAGTAGTCTGATGGAGTCACAGAAGTATAACAAAGTCAAGCTTTTTGTTTTACTGTTTTGTTCTATTTATTTAACTGAGTACTTTTCATTTGACAATATTCTTTGACAATATTCTTACTTTTATGTCAAAATCTGGAGACTTGTGTTCTACTGGAGCTCTTGGCCTGGCCCTCTAAAAGAAAAGAATATGACTTGCATTGGACTTGACATAAGATCTTGCAGTACCCTTTAGCCATTACTTTTCACAGGCTTTGTACAATGAAGCCCACACAACAGTTAATCTCTTAATCTCCAAAACTATTCAAAAAGTGATGAGTGATGTAGCCACCCTGAATGCAGTTTAAATTAGGGAATTACTGTTATTCAGATTTCCTTTAATACAATTAACAGGGGAAAAACATTTTTCCCTTTTTTTAGTAGGTGAAACAATTTCCTCATTTTACAAAGTGCTACATCAAGAGAATCTGACCTTTACAAACTGTAGAAATAACCTCTGAGAGATCTGAGATCTTAGTAAAATGAGTCATATAGGTGTGTCGTCACATGTGCCATTTAATATTCAGCTGAAAACCAATCACATATTCATTATGGGACCATTTTTCCTCTGAGTGAAAACTCATTTTGGCAAGGGCATTAAACATGACAGGTAACTATGATGAATGGCCTCAGGGACACTTAGAAACCCCCTTTCTATACTAAACTTATTGCAAGACCTTATTCTACAGGAAGTCAAACAATTGCTACTTCCTGCACTCTTAATATTGATATTAGCCACCCATCAGTACCTGATAGAATGACATCAGTCATAGACTGGCCTCTGTGAAAGTAAACTTCAGTTCCAATTGCTTTGAGTGGAGTTTGTTACTACAGAGCCACTGGCAACCCATAAGTACCCTGCCCACCATCATTCCCCCATTCCCCCACCCCCAATGCCCTTGCCTTCACCTGACATGTTACAAACTGGTTGTTTATCGAACCGAAAGGTTCCGCTACCTCCTGTCATCAGCAGCTCTTCAGATAAGATCACCTCTTCTACAACAACACAGGAGTCCTCTTTTATGATGATATACTGTACACAGAAATTGTTCACTTGTTTCCTCTCTTTGCCCTGCGGGTGATGCTCTGAAATAAAGGACAGGTCATAATGAAAGAGCATATAAACCTGATTCTGGGATAGATTTTAAAAGGCAGAGCAGTACAAAATATTTAAGTCATCAAGCTTAGGACACTGATGTGTGTTTGACAAGGTCCACACTCAACCTCATTAAATCCTTTGCCAAAGTTTCTGTGGTACTTGGTGGTAAACTGAATGCACCCCCGACACCTCTTATTAACAATGGCAACATCTGGAAGCTATTTGGTTTCACGCCATATATGCAGCTATGTAAAAGAAGCACTCAGAATTCAATACAACTCTTACAATGTACTATGGGTTAGAGAAATAGCAGGGTATGCATTTAATTAAATACACATGGTTAGGCTTGTAATACTGCATACAAATGAACTGTATGAAATAAATGTATACAACCCCAACAAAATAAATAAATAAAAATACAATGATCCATTGGGATACTTCTGATCCCTCTCGATAAGGCCCATCACCCCAAAAATGTACAGCAGGTTTTAATTTTGTACCTAAAACTCAGAGGAAATGTGAGAAGCTGACATGAGATAAAATCATACATTTCCCCGGTGTAGAGCTCTGCATTCCATCAAGTTACGGGCATTCTACGCACAAACTTCGTCATTACACGTAAATGCCAACGATGCCACTCTGAATGTTGCTATTCTCAGAAAGTAAGTACATATCATGCTGGAAATTCCCTCC
The DNA here is from genome assembly GCA_022829145.1 of Albula goreensis. Classification (NCBI taxonomy): domain Eukaryota; kingdom Metazoa; phylum Chordata; class Actinopteri; order Albuliformes; family Albulidae; genus Albula; species Albula goreensis. Next base: position 59,130,653 of record CM040741.1, on the reverse strand, counting down.
AGCCATCTTTTGATTTGGCCAGCTGTTTCTTCATTGATTTTACTGAACCTTGGCAGGTTTATGCACGGTGTTGGCTTTACGCATATTACCAACATATTAACATGGTATCATGCTATTGCAGTGGGAATAGCAGAAATATTCTATGCATGTATATAATGAGTCACTGTTGGTTAGTACAGTGTGGTAAATTGATTTTAGCTAAAATTGGAGTCCTGTTAAAATTAAAAATATGCAAAGGAGACACAAAGGCACTTTAACTTTCTGAAAGGTATTGCAGAGACCAGAACATGATGTAAATTGGAATCCTGGCCCATGGAACAATTTACATGCTAGAAATAAACTCACTGTGACTTTCCTTCTTGTAGCCTTGAAATGGTCATTGGACAGCTCTTGGACAGCTTGATGTAATTCTCACACAGCCTAATTTTGATGGTCAAAACTTTGATCATTTTGTTGCTGAGATGAATTTATTACAGGACCTGGAGCATTCACTAACTTTGTTGAAACCTGCCTGTTGGCTTGGCTGCACAGCATCCCTGAACTATGACCTACTCAGAGACAAGGTGTAGCTGATCATCTATTTCCCTGCTGTAGTATAGGCTACGTAAATGACGAATGGAATTGAAGGCGAATAGCTTTGAAATTACTACATGTAAGGTGCAATAATGTATATTCTGTCGAGTTTAACATCTAATCTGAGGGACTGATCCAAGCACTGAGCTAAGGTACAGCATTTTTTATTTAATTTGGTCAGAGGAGAGAGGGCCCCCTACAGGCCCTCCAACACTTCTTGCAACAGCAACTTAGTTTTCCAGGGCTCCACTCAAAATACTAACCAGACAAACCCTGCTTAGCTTCAGATGTTTAGACAGAAGGTTTATATGGCTGTTAACAGACTAATTCGCTGGTGAGTCATTAGTTCTCATTTCATCCAAACACTTGCCATCACAGTGGCCTCATCCACATTGTGTCAGATACCCTCGGCCCTCTAAACATGATTTACCGGTATTGATTTTGAACCCCCTTGTGGCCTATGGCAATTTGGTGATCTGACTCAATGCTGCATGTGACTGCAGCTTTCCTCACCACAAAGTCAGAAAAGCTGTTGAAGAAATTGTATACATGAGTAAACTGCAGATTCAATTATGAATTAATTTCTTTCCTGACAGGTGCGGCAGACACTGTAGTTGACAGCCGTTGCTCTTGAGTTCTGAAGTTGCAAAAGAAACAAGCTCACTTGATGAAAAGTTTTGCCTACGTGCACTACATCCTATATGTGAGTGTCTGTGCAGGTTCTGCTACCTGCTTATGTGTGCAACGTTTTCAGGCTGTAAAATATTTTTCATCTGATATGCAAATTACATTTAAAGGCTAACGGATTACGGTAATTTGCATTGAACAGCATTCATCAAGTGCCTTGAAACTGAACATCCCTGCATATCCCAGCATGCTTCATTACCGAGCTTATAAAATGAGTCAGCAAATTAAAACTCCATCTCAAACAAATTAAACCCCACTCAGCTTTGCTGCCTCGCTCGCATTCTTCAGCAAGTTCAAATCCTCTTCTTCCACTATTCATTACAGAAAAGCTAACCACTATTCCTACATTCCACTGTGAAGATCTTTAAGGTGGGTATGTTTGGGGAGAGATGGAAACAGGAGAGAGGTGAAACTGGAGTTTAAATGTGTTTGTTCTGATACATAAAATCATTTATCAATTTAATTTACCCCATTTCTCGAATAAGAAATTACTGCACAAAGCATTGGCTTGTTTTTTTTTTTTTCCAAAACTGTGATCACAATACATACTTTTAAATATTTATTTATTGTGGTAATGTGCATAAATATGGTTGTTTATTGCTAGTGGGAATCAAATTTCCTCCAAAAGAATAAATAAGGTGCTTTCTACCATATAATATCATAATTAATATAATAATGGAACATTATTATTAATTTCAAGACAATGAAAATTGTGGAACATACATACAATGCTTCCATTTGCCAATTCCCAGAGCTTTTACCAATATGATAACAGCCCATTATACTTCACTGTGGACAGTATGTTATTTTTATTAACATCACATAATTCAATGTATAGCCAGGGTAAAGTCATCATCCCATTCCATGTACTGGACCATGCTGATAAGACATGAAATTGGGTACTGAGCTTTTAGCTTAATTTTTTAAAAAAGTCCAGAACTGATTACCAAATATACAATCAACATATGTTGTGTAATTCTATATAATAAAATTGTATTATCGCCCCAAAAATGTTGCGTTATGCTTTATCTGTATTTCTATGCTTAGCTGGGACACTCTCAGACAGCACTATCTTTGCTCGCTACACTCAGACACAGAGTTTATTCTCCTGTCATCAGAGTGCTTTATGGTAGCCCTACCTATCTATCTCAGACTGTTTCAATCAGCCTCTGCCAGATGCTCGGTTGGGTGAACTCCCTCCTGCAGACGACTACAGTTAATGGGATTTGAGGAAATCCTTTTTGATGTGGTAACCATTGTTCACAGTTGTTTAAGGTTGTGTAATGATTTAGTATCTGAAAGAAAAGCTATTGACAATTGTCCATAAACAACACAGCAACTAAATGGATGCTTCCTCTTCAAAGAATTTTAGACTTGTTCCTTCAGCATACAAAATGCAAACAATTCCTACAGGTTTATGAGGCAGACATTACAGGTTAAAATGTTTGATGGAGTACTGCAGTAGGTTCTCAGATATTCATCCGAAACAAAACTCAAGCATGTTAAAATTAAGATGCTTTTAAGAGAAGTTTATTTTCATTCTGAATGTTTAAAAAACAAACATAATCATATCAAAACTCAATGAAAAAGTATAACCATGTAGACAAGCCACAACTGGCTCAAGGTTAGAGAACTGGAGTTGTTAGTAGGCCTTCTTACCTTTGTGTTGTTCTGAAAGCAGGTCTACTTCCCTATGCACGTCAACTGCTGTCAATGATCTTTGTCCAGTCCATTGTGAGTAACTGCTTTGACCCTTTATTGATATGGGCCAGGCCTTTTAGGCCATTGTCACATACAGCACCATGTTTTGCTAATAATGGGCTCTGGTTAGTTACATGAGCATTAATCATTTAACTGAAATTGCCAATATAAAGACGCCTACCAGGAATGTAACTTTTCACTAGTCAAGCTGTGTGTGTCCCCACTGCTAACTTGGGACTTCTCTGCCATCTGCTGGCTAGTTTAAGGCGTAGGCAATATAGGCTACTTGTTCAGGAATAGTATCTAATAATATTTGACAAGAATTATTGAACGTCATATGAATTTCAACGTTTTTCAAGATTTTGCTCATCACCACCATCTTAATTGGGGGACAAACTGTTACTTTGTCTCACTTAATAATTATTATGGTGTGCAAAGCAGAAAAACTTGAACACAAAATACTGACGATAAAGAATACAAGCAAACATTTCTAGGCCAGATCATGACGATCTAAAGAAGAAGCAGGGGGATAATGTTGTCTACCTTCTCTCTTTCGTTTTTCATTTAACCGATATGCGGACCAAATAAATCAGTTACCTGGACAGTAAATGTTAATGGAAAAGAGGCTCGTTAGGTGTTAGAAGGAGGCAGGCAGAAATGGAGTGAGGAAATGAGGAAACATGTTACTATCTAGCTATGGTAGGCTATAAATATAGACGACGAAATAACATGAGGCTTTTAAATTATGTTTTAAATACGTTAAAATTGCAACTGCTTTAAGTTACTCCAATCTAGTGTGCCGCTTTAGTCGGACACAATCGATAAAACGTTGCCCCTGACAACACCAGTGAAAACTTCCGCGGACCTCACACAGGAAAAGGCAGAAGTGACGCAAAACCAGTAAGGTTAACGTTAGCTTCAAACATGGCGGCCTCATATGAAGCGAAGTGTAAACATCACACCTTTACCAACAGTAACTCAATTTATTATAAAACAAACCATGTACTCGTGTATATAAAAGATGCGGGATAGTTATACGATGTCTATTTTTAATTTCCAGGTTAATCACCCAACATCTCGACAGGAACTCATTCGAAAGAAGAACTGGCCCAGTAAGTATCGGTAAGGTCGTCTAGACAGACAGCCAGCTAGCAAGCTAACTAACAGACTGTCTAACTGTATATATAATTAGCAAAGAGTTTGCAAGCTAATTTTAAAGTCGTATTTTTGTTTCATTTCATGCTATTGTTTCACGCCCCTGTCTCACAGAGCCTCTTTCTCATGAGTATAGTTAATAGTAGCGTCCGATATCGATTTTTGGTTTCGCATGATGTTTTCTAGTATACGCGTTTGCCACACTGTCTTATCTTGTTAACTTCTTTAAATTATCGCTACCAAGCTAGAAAGAAAATGGATGTGTTTGCTTGTCGTTTAAAACTTGATTTGAACAACCCATGTTTAACTTTGAATATACTATAGAGCGCCATGTATGTTACTAATACCCATGGTTGATAATGTTCATGCTAACTATAATAATAATGTGGTGCTAGCTAGCTAACTGTGTAAAGGCATGTGGAAATAAGGCAAACGCTAATTAAATGGAAAATAATTTCTTGAATCAATATGTCTTGGTTTTACTCTGTCACTGTAGGTATCCAATTAAAATGGCAACGAATGGAGAAGAAAGCTCAGAATCCGAGGTTGCAGGGCTGAGATTGAAAGTGGATACGCTGAGACATAAATTGAAAACATGCAAAAGTGAAATCCACAAATTAAAGAAACAACTTGATAAATCAGAACGGTTACAGAAGAATACAGAAAAATACAACGCTGACCTCCGAAAACAGGTTTAAAAAAATAAACCCTATGTTAATTTTGAAGTATTTAGAATGCATGTGCATCAAACATCGTTTGGGTCTAGTCGTAGCCTGTGTGGGAATATCATATTTCCTGTATTTACCACTTTCAGCTGGTCTTACCATGCCTCTCTTGTCTCCAGAAAAAATATTTCGATTAAACTAAAATACCAGTAATAAGTTCTAATGGAGTAACAAAATGGAATATGATTTAACCTGCAGCTGTCTCTAGGATAGTGATAACGATACGCAGTAATTACTATGTTAGTGTAAACCTGCCGCCAGTATAGTAAGGCCATTGTAACGTTACTATTTTAGGTTGATCAGCTGAGTGCTGAAATTCATGAAAGGAAGAAGAGAGAGAAAACCAGAACTGATGTGGAGACACAAACTGAGGACTACACATGGACTGAATCTGGTATTTATTTAGTCTCATTATTGTGTCTCAGTAAAGAAGTAAAAGGCATTATTTAGTGGAATTTTGTGATAATAATGAAGCATCTTTTAGTGGAACAATTACAGTTCACAAATGCCGACTAGACCAAGATGTTTTTAGCTTTGATATAAGCTGATATATATATTTTTTATTTTTTTAAAGAAGGCAGTAATTACGATTACATTTAAACTGTGCTGGACTTTTTGTGGCCATTGATGCTTTTTGGCTGACCCATAAGTGGAAAAACCTTGGGTTAATTATTGCACATTGACTCATATAGACATTTTGTGTCCATAATAGCAAAATGTTAGCATAAATGTTTTGGGAGTGCTTGATTCTCAGTAACAACACTTTCTTGCAGATTACTACAATTATTACTATGGAAATTATTATCAGAGTGGAGCAGGGGCCACAGAAACTCAGGAAAATTCAGCTTCTGAGGTTCCAGAAAACAATGGTACCACAGAACAATGTCAGAAAGAGATTGAAAGTGTCACTGACAGCTCATGTCTTCAAGATATTTCCAGTGCTGCTGCGATACCAGAGGTGAGTTTTGAGAGCCATTTTTTTTTATAATGAGCTGGAGCAGAGCTAGTGTGTGTGTTTTTTTTCCTTGGCACTGTCTTGTTTTTTTTTTTTTAAGTTAAGGAATGAATGTTTGAAGTGTCACATTTTGAATGTGCATGAATAATGATGTGTGAGTATGTAGCGATGAAAGAATGAGGTATCATGTCATTACAAATGGTGAGAGGTGACAGAATCAAACCAGTTGCTGAATTTTGCTTTGGAGGGAAGGTTGTCTTGATTGGATAGAAGAACTCAGGTACTGACAATTCTGTTTTGGTAATGTTACTGTTCTTTTCTTGTGTGGCTTATGAAAAGGTCTCCAGTGCTCAGGACACTGACGAGCCCTCCATTGCCGACATGATAAGGGCCACAGCGGAAGAGGCTGTGTCTCAGACTGGATTCGTCTTTGACGAAAGCTCTGGGATGTATTATGATCACAGTACAAGCCTCTACTATGATTCGGTAAACCGCATGCTTGTTAATATGCATTATAACACATAATCATTCAACTTGGCTAAGGAGTGCTGAATTTATACCAGCAGCATGACTTGATTGGTAAACTGCTATTTGCCAGGAAGAGGTAGTTCAATGTTTTAGACAGTTTAATGACTGGATGCAGCCATTCAGTTCATCTATGCATGTCATTGGGCCTGTAATAGGTAGGGCACCTTTCACTGTTTTTAGTTCCATCTTAAACTCTCAGTGGGTGTTTGTTGGAACTATAACTCATGGTGAGATATTCCCTGTCTGCCATAGCTTCTTGCTTAATTTCTAAAAATAATAGAAATGGTTTATATTTTCTATTTATTTCAAACATGCTCTTTTATGTAGTAAAATACTTTATATATGCTTTAGAGTTAAGTTCTTCTCCTGTTTTGAAATGTTGTAGCATTTGCAGCATAAAATAATGTTAGAAAGGAAGCTATATGACACACTGAGAAATTGATGAAATTGATTCCTGTCTTTCACCAGGCCAGCCAGCTGTACTACGATGCCAACTCGGGGATGTATTACTACTATGACACTGAGACAGGGCGTTACCAGTTCCACTCCAGAGTAGATGTGCAGGCGTACCCAGCTGTGCCGGAGCCAAGCCAAGACAAAAAGAGCAAAAAGAAAAGAAAGGATTCAGAGAAAATGTACTGTCGGGACAGCAAGGTAATGTGAAATGTGTTGTTGTGTCTTTCTCCCAGGTTCATAGATAAGGGCCGGCCAACCTGTTGTACATATGACACAATAGTCATATTTTACTGTGTGTAACCACAGTTTATTTTGTGTTAATTTAAAGTTGTATGTATGTTACATTTGTGCCCAATTGTTTATTTGTACATTTTGTGTTTCATTTTAGGTTGGTGAGGGGAATGCAGAAATTGTATTTATTATTTTTCCCAGTGTTATAAAGCTAACTTTTATCTCATTCAGCTTTTCAGCTGGGTTCCTGCTATTTCAATTTTCCAAATAACCTTCTCACAGCATTTCTCAGTTTTAAATGAAATTGGGCATCTAATTTGTATATACTTGCTGTCATATGATGTGTTGTCTCAGTTTTCAAATACTGGCCAATAGAATTCTTCAAGGAATTGGCCTACTTTGTATCATTTAGTAGCTTTGTTTAATGGCTCAAAGGTTCCATTGGGTGGTTGTCACTCTTTGCAGCCTAGCATTAGTCCTATTGCTGTATTTGTTTTTCCCCTTATATGAGCTACAGAGCATTTTTAGTTATTGTAGTTTTAGATATAGGATTATAGGAGTCTTTGAGCTAGGAGTACAACTCTAAATACAGGGTATCAGGCAAACACAGTGGTGCACATTGTAGGTATAGATGTAGGTATAGATGATTTGACTCATACTGAGGTAATTATCTGGGCTTTTCTCAATATGAATAAATGTTACATTAAATGTATCATCTATTTTCGTTGTTAATCACAGATGATTAGCATACTGTATAATGTAACAGGAAATTCATTGATTTGTGTCAGTATGATAAGTGGCAGTATGATAATATACCCAGGACAGTTGATTGTCTGCTGTTCCTCCTATCCTTAGGTAGAAGAGGTGACTAAGTCAATGGCTAGTATGAAGATTGCTTCTTTCGGAAATTGTGCTACAAGTAAAGGTACACCTGTTGCATCAACGCATTTTCTTATTCTCAACCAGTCTTGCAGTACAGCAAGTACAGAAGCTCTTACAATACATGTTGCTGTTCAGAGGCCTCTGTCTTTTGAGCACTGTTCCCAGAACAGTTTAGCAGTGCTTGGTATTGCCATGGTGATAGTGATGTATTTTAATCAGAAATGGAATCAGGCTACAGTAGATGACATCATAGCCATGTACTTTTTGCAGAGTAGTGCTGAGGTGGATCATGTAATTAATGGGAATAGGTGTCATTTATCTGTATGGGATTTTTCTCAGAATGATAATTTGGTGAAGTATAGAGACCTCATGGTAATTAAGGTGCTGTTCTACTTGGGGTAATTCCAAGCAGCCAAGCAGGGAGGGTCAGTTCTTGGAACTGTGGTTTTGTAACATATAGAGCCTTATTTATTTGATAATCTTAGGTTTTTTCTGTAGTTTTTCCATCAGAACAGTTTTAGTCATACTTATGAAAATAATCTTTTTATATTGGACATCCGATGTTGATAACTCCCTTTTGGTCAGAAATTATGGTTGAATATAGTGAAATGAAGTGTCCCAATGTCCTGTTTGCAGAGGTGGCCCCTGCAAAATCCAGTTGTCAATATCAAACTTTAAAAAAAATGATGTGTTACATAAGCATTTTCAGTATTATGTGGAAAATGTGTAATTCTTATACTTTTGGCATTAGCTGCTTGAGTGTCACTTCTACTCAGCCTGCCAAGAAATATCATTTAATGCTAGTTTTGAATCATAAGGTTTAAAAAATGTGCTTATAATCCGAGGAGCAGTCATAAATATTGTTTAAGGACATTTCATGTTCATGTTGATATTCCTACACTTGGGAATGTGAAAATACATGTGCACACTTCAGTTTTAAATCATTTTAGTTTGGTAAATGAGGCCCATTAAATATTTAGCTACTTATAAAGGTTTAATTGCTTTGCCGAAGGGATAAGTCTTCAATTTCATAAATGAATGATCAGTAAGGTAAGGGACCATTTATACTGCTGTAACTTTTGATTGCTATCATCCAAGGATACCAGACCAGTTTTGTGGACTTACTTGAAAGTGCAGTCACAGTATTTGAAAACTGAGATTCAAAATGACAGGCAAAAAAATGTGGATAAGTCAGAGTTCACTATTTTCAAATTGGGACTGCAAATTTCATCTGACCAAACATTCAGACACAGAAAGGCTGATATGCCGGGGGGGAGCCAAAAGCATCTGCAGGGCTAACTGGTACATCGTGCAATGACAGGACCTATCAGCTGAGAATCAGAAAGACAATGGAAGGAGGTCGCAGCGGCAGGGAAAGGGGAAAGGCAGAAGGAGGTCGCATAGCCCAAGAGGAAGGTCACATAGCCAAAAGCGAAGATCCCGTAGTCCGATTGGAAGATCAAGTAGCCCCTGCACTTCAGATGATGGGGTGATACCAAGGGCAAAACACAAACAGAAAAAGGCCAAGCGAGGATCGCGGCGCCCTCACAACACAAGGAAGAGGGAGGGGTCTGATGCATTTAGCAGCGAGAGTGAGCCGGAGGAAGGCGAGATCACAGAGTCCGAAGGGGAACAGGATACCTTCTCCAAGTCGTCAACCAGTGACGGCTCCTCTTCAGGGCCAGAGGAGCAGGAAGGTGAGCTGCCCCAGGAAACCACGTGTGGCCCTCAGCCCTCCAGCCCATCAGACCAGTCGAATGGCAAACCATCTTCCTTCACACAGGCTATAGAATAGATCTGCTGGCTACTTGGTTCTGAATTTTTAACATTGAATATTATATCTCGTCTTGGTTAATGCTGAAATATTTTTGAGCTCAATTCATCAGTATTATGACAGTATAGGTTTGGTACTGTAAGGTAAAGCCAACAACTCCTGATACTAGCCAGAATCATCTATGTTTACGGAACACGGATATGGAGGAACGGTAGGGGTTGAATATCTGCTGGGTCTCTATAATTAGTAGTATCACTCTGTCACTGAGTGTGGTTTAGGTTGGTTAAGCCCTTGCGCTTCGCTCTGTTTTCAGGGTCAGAGGAAGCCTGGCCACCATGCGTCAGAGTGACGGTGGTTCGCTCTCCGGTGCTACAGACAGGGACCCTGTATATCATCACGGCAGACAAACCAGCAACAATCGGGAGGTTTGTGTTTCCTTTGACCTGCTATCTAGTGACTTCTCACATTTGCATTACATCCAAAAGTACATGTTCAAAACACAATCCATTTATAGTCAGGATATTTCCTGAAGCCTAACCATTATGTTATACTACCAATTATTCTCACTGCAAGCATTAAAAAATAACTGGGGATCAGACTTAACATTCTGCAGTGGATTGTTGGGATCTTCTGTCAACCATCCATTATGTTTTTCAGCAAATAGTATTCCATGAGTTTTAACACTTGTTTTCACATATTTTGGGTTCATTTATGTATTGTATTTGTGTTGCTGGATTTTCTGTCTTGCAGAGAGAAAGATATGGATCATGCAATCAGAATCCCTGAAATGGGTGTCAGTAAGGTAAGGCAGTTTCAGAGCGTTTTATGTTTATGATTTAATATGGAATTTAGGTGGTTGATTTACTTTCTTTGCCACCGTTATTGCAGAGAATATTGCATGTTACTTACCTGGCACAACAGTGTAATTGTATATCATTGGAATTTAGACTCTTAGCCTAGTTCAAGTACTTCCTCAGCATTCAGAATGAAAAAGTATTCTGTTACTAACTGGTGGTGCTCTCTTAGTTCCATGCAGAGGTGTATTTTGACCAGGAGTTGCAGTGTTATGTTCTGGTGGACCAGGGCAGCCAGAACGGGACTGTCATCAACGGGAATCGTATTCTGCAAGTAAGAACACTAGTTCTGAACATGGGTACACCTACCAGACTAACTCCTGGCTCAGCTGTATGTTAGACTGTCCAGCACAATGTGCTGCAAATGCCCCACACTTGACCATATATTAACCTTTTAAATTTTTTATCTTTTCAGCCTAAAGCTAAGTGTGAGCCTTTACACTGGCACATGGTGATGAGATCAAGATGGGTGACACGGTCCTCTCTTTCCACATCCATTCGGGGAACGACACGTGTGACGGCTGCGAACCCGGTCAGGTCATCGCCCACCTGAGCCGCCACAGGAGGGAGGAGTCAGGAGGCACGGTTCATCTGCAAAGCACACACCGTTTCACACTGCAGCCCAGAGTTTGTGATAATCCCAGAAATATTTCACAAAATATTCACCATGGAATGCTTTATAGCAGACGCAGGCCTAAAACCCTTCAAAAGCAATCATAGGACCACAGCTGGCAAGGTCAGATTTGTTAGGTAGGACATGGGTGGAGGAAGAAACCTTGTTAGGAGCCACACTCAAAGTAGAGGACTTGGCATGAAAACTTTGCTTTCTTATGCCATTGAACTTTGGATCCCCCAAGGGATTAGGGTGTTTTTCAGTTTTGTGACCCAGAATTGAGATTAATATGAGCATTGAACACATCAGTGTAGCAGCTTGTTGTCCCATGGAACATTTTTAAAAGATTAAATATGAATTATATTAAGTTGGCCGCAGTAATTTGCAAATTGGTGTGCCAGTGGCCTGCATGTTGTGCATTCTTGATCCTTACTCTAAATCACCAAAAATTGATTTTGAGGTGAATTGTAAGAATTATTTTTATATTGTATTTGTTTTTCATTTTTGATACTTCTCAACATTTAAATCCTTCTTATTCCTTGTCCCTGCTATGGCTCTGTTCATGCATGTATTGTGAATGGTTTAGTTCTTGCATGTAAGATTGTCCATATGGCTGTGAATGTCATAAAATGCTACAAATGACTGACATTGTAAATAATAATTATAAAGTTAGACTACACATTAAAGGTGACAGTGTATTTGAGAATGTAGTAATGTAATGTAATAATGACTGGGAAATGTAAGCAGGTGAAGATGATGATTATGAAGATGGTAAGGGTGAAATGGAAGACATTTGGGATTGTGATCCATTTTTTTGGTGTAGCAGTTCTGTTCAAAAGCAAGCCGGATGGTGCATTCTGTGGATTACCCTCCTCTGCTGTTTCCTGCTTGGCAGGGTTTGGACTAACAGTTGGTCTTATTTTCAATATGAACTTGTTTCTAGGTCAAGTCATAAGCAAAGAAGACAAAGAGGTTCAAAGACTGAAGGAACTGAAGCAAATGAAAGTGAAGTATGGCTTGAAAGTAAGTTTCCCCTTCAATCACTTAAGTTGTTTGACAAAGTTGTGTTTTCATTCAATTTAGTGGCTGGGTTATTGGTGGAATATTTCAAAGAATTAAGAATTTGTGATGAGACTCCTATCTTTTATGATATGCCAGTTATAACAAAACTCTTAAATAATTTGGTATTACATATTAATAATTTGGTATTACATACTATCAAATTGGTTTTAACTGAACTCAAGTGAGGTGTGGAAGTTGGTTTGCCAAATGGTATGAATGCAGTACTCTTAAACCAACAGCAGATGTCACTGAATGTAATGTTTTGCTAGCGAGCATTTCCCCCCCTCAGGTAATGTCTCCATTGATTTTTTTGGGATTCTGACAAATTAGCAATGCGACCTTATTTATGACTGAATGGTCTTGAAAAGACTGAAGCATTGTTTTTTTTTTTGTGTATTAAAATCATAGAGAGAAATGAAATGGGAGCCATTTGCCCTAATGGCATCTTTGGGAATTATTCTTGCTTGATGTAGATACCAGCACAGTGTGTTTGGGTTTGGCACCTGAAATTTGTAAATGTTTAATGGATTATTACTGCAGAATTGTTTGGTTGCCAGAGGCATATTTTATGTGATTTTACTAATGCACACAAAATCAGTGTACAGATACAACAGGTATAATGACCATAATTAAAATGATGGTACAATTACTGAAATTACAGCAATTTAACTAATTAGTTTATGCTCATTATTTGTGATACTCACCTCATGACCATCCTGTGATAATTTTCAGTGTTTTCAGTAGTGAGAATGTGAAACAGTACCATTACAGATTCGCTGATAGGAAAATGACAGCAAGCAGGCCATTAAAGCTCTGTTCTGCCCCATGGTGATTAAGCAGACGAACTAAATTATTCAATCAGACAGGCGCGCGGCTATGTCCTTTTAAGAGATTCCTCCATGCCAACCAGGCAAGAGTGCTTATGAACAGCCGGAGCTAATCATGACCCCCTGAGCTTGTGAGAAATTTCACCTTCTACTGATCAGGTCCTCTGCATTATCTCCATTTCCTATGAAAATTAGCCCCCATAGCCTTTGGTTGATGAATAATTCTGAGAAAGTCTGAATAGCCTCATCAAATTGTTCAGCATGTTTGATCCTTAGCTGTAGACCTTCAGGGTTATATAATATTTTATATTGCATGTTAACATTTCTGTCCCAGTCTTGTATGTAAATGTGCACCAGCAAGGTGAGTGCCCTCTTTTATTTAGGCAGTAGAGATGATTGCATGATAATATACAGTCTGCTAAAATACCCCCTCACTTCTTATGGTCTTTCAAACTGCCTCCAGAAAGTTTGTTTGTTTTGACAAATCCTCTCAATCTTACAGCCACATATTAGTCATGGTAAAAACACTGTGGAATGATCACTGGGTCTGTGGAGTGTCAGTGTAAACTCAGATTTAAGTTCCTTAGGGTCCAACATCAATCGGCATAGGCTCTCACATGGAGTGCCTACATTTAAAGGCTTTGTTTCATTCTGCCGTTAATCATTGTAGAACAGTGAATACGAGGGAGCCAAAGCCCTGAGGAACTCCAAATATAAGGACCGCGCAGAGAAGCGACGGCAGGTGGTGGGAAGTGAAGGGGCGTTTCACAGGGACGACGCGCCCGCCTCTCTTCATGTGTAAGTGTATCACTCGAGAACAAACTGGGGCTGGTATCTCTGGCCCTTTTGGAGCTGTGCTGATTGCATGGCGCATGATTTTATGTACTTGCACTGAATTAAACCAGGAATAAAAAAATTCAAGGCAATCAATAAAATGAGAATACCTTATCAGTTTAGTCTCTGATTAAGAGGTAAGCATTAAAGTGACTCGGTATCTCATTTTCCGTTACTATACACTAATTGGCAAAGGGGTATGTCTTGGCTCTGTTGCTAACATTCTGGGAAAAAGAATGATGTGGCTGGAAAACATTAATGGCTTACATAAAGAATGAACGTGGTGATTGTATAAGTCAATATTATGAAGCAAACCATGGGTTTGCCAGCTAGGTTGCAAAATAACAGTAAAGGTGAGATAAATTTAGTTTAGTTGAGAGTCTGTCACAGCGCACCTGTCAACAGAGAAAGTTAAGGAGTGTTGCTTCAGCAACAAAATTCAGATATAGATTGTAAAACCTTTCAGCCCCTAGGAGACCAGTGTGGACTGCCCCTGATTTAAGGTATGCGTCAAGAGTGGACATACTTCTAAGGATTTAGATGTAATCTCTGCAGGAGTTAAGCCTTGTTACACAGTCCAAGGCATCTAAAGTCCACTGGAAGCTGTGTCGCATATATAATCACATTTAGTATGCTTTGGGCTCACTTTTTCTCAAATTGTCTGGCGCTAGTCTATTTCATTAAAGAACAATTTCACCAAGCACAGTGTAACTTTTTGCCTGTGAAGCAGTCAGTGTGCTTTTGTTAGCAGTCTGTTGATCTGACCTGGAATACAGCATGAACATGACCATGAACATGAACATGGTGACTGCTGACACCATGGATCTGTTTACACTTTATTACATAATACATAGAGCAAATATACATTTGACTAGCAATGTGTGCTTTGGGAAAATCTGTCTTTTCATTGTATTTTGTGCAACAAAGCTTGTTCAATGGTGCAGAAGAGAAGGTTAGCAGAAAAGAAAGAAGCACTCACCAGTATGTAAGAGTATCTGTGGCTTCTCTGTGAGAGGGTAATGAGTAGAATGAAAGTAGTTTGTTTTGTGAGAAATCATTTGCACTGATTGAAGGTTTTTTTTATTCAACAATGGCACTTACACTCCTCTTGGAGGGAAATTTTCTACAGAGCAAACGATTTCATGAACAGCATAGCATTTCAGTGATGATACTGAAGAGCTAAGCCAAATCTTGCATAATGTGCATAAAAGGATGCAGTCATCATTTGGTTTAGGTTAGCTGCATAAAAGAAATGGATGTTTTTTCTATGAAATAGTCTATTGTCAATTCTTGAGTTCTCTTCAAGTATGAAAAATGTCTTCTTGGTTCTGTGATGAATGTCGATAAAGAATGTGAAATGTAGATTTGGAAGAATAGCAGTGTTTTTAAGCAGATGAGTTTTTTTTTTATAAATAATACAAATTACTTATTTAAAGTGTCACACCTGCTACCTGTAAAGTATTTGATATCACACGTATAATGTTACAAAGGCAAACTGCTTTTTTTCCTTTCTCCTGTAATGCATGCTGATACCTTACCTGTCTTGCACATTTAGAGAAATCAGTGATGGAAACAAAGGACGGAAAATGCTGGAAAAGATGGGTTGGAAAAAAGGAGACGGATTGGGCAAGGATGGAGCAGGAATGAAAGATCCGGTAATTATGCAACCCTACAGAGTTTTCTAGTACCTTGTGGAAACTGCCTTAGCCCTTAACTTCCATCACAATAGTGTATGCATGAAAATTGAATTTAACCTGTTCCACTTCGCCCCCCCCAAAAAAAAAGGCAATTTCTGCCTGGTTGTTTCTAGTGCCACATAGGTGTCAAGACCACTTACTGCACACACATGGTTGAGGGCTTAAAATAAAGAAGAAACTTATACCATGTAGACATTTGAGACATAACAAATTTATGTCAGAGGATGTGCATATAGTGTATCCAAATATACAAAAAATACAAAAGAAAATCAAAAATGCAAAATTATGTTTCAGTATAGCACTGCATATCTCAATTTGTAAGTCATGGAGAAAACCAAACATACTTCATATTTGTGCACAAACTCAATGCCATCGTGCGTACTACATACGGTTAGAAATCTACAGCCGTTGAAATTCCACATGAGTTTTACACCCACCTGTCCCTGAGTGTCTCAAAATCTGTTGGAAATACAGAATGAAAGAAAGAAAAGAAAGGCAAACTGTGTCATGGCTGAGAGGCCTCGTTGTGGTTCTGCAGAAGACCCTCCACATCCCCTCTCCCCTGACCTAGCTAACAGTGAAGGTCTCCATCTTGCCACCGCAGAAAACCCTGGACAACTCTGCTGGTTTACGCAGGATAACTCAGGTCGGCGAACGCACTAATATTTCCCGTCTGTCCGTCACCGCGATACGACACATTATGCCTTGTTAGGCAGGACAGCAAGCTCTCTTCACGTTACATGCTGTGTTTTACAATAGTTCGACATTGTAAGTATGTAGCACTGTATTTACACATCACCAACAAGGAGTTCATGACAATGTTCGCTAAGCGGGAGCCCCTGGAAATATACAGTTTCTTCAAACATTACTGAATGGATTACAAAAACAACTTAGGCTTTAGTTAACAAACAGTCGTAACAAACGTATGTGTCCACAAAGCCGGAAAAATGTGCGGAGGAAGCAAAATAAAAGTTATCTATGAAAAACGAGTAGTGTGTTTAGTCATTCAACTTTTGAGATGTGTATGTTTGTTCCTATTTCCAAACATGATTTCTTGACGTCCAAATATTGTAAGTGGGATTGTTAGAATATGAGTTTTCTTGCCTTGAGTCGGGGGGAGGAGGGGGCTTACACAGTGGGCATGGCGATGGGAGGCTGGAGTTTTATTGCCCTGCTGTGCAAACAAAGGGCTGATAAGCATCTAGGCTGCTGTCCTCGCCAGTGAAAAGGCCCTACAACATTCTGTATTCGCAGTTTCGATGTTTTCTTACGTTGCAGTTTTTATTTTTAGGGAAATGCAGACCACAAAAGAATTGTAGACGGCGGTGTCTAAAGCCACTGGGGGTGGAAGAATTTAAACCTCATTGATAAGAAGTATTGTCTTGGAAAAGAGCTGATGGTTAAAACACATTGTTCAGAATTGGTCAAGTGTATATTTGTAAACCTATAATTCCGGTGTGAATACTCATGTCTTAAGGTCGCAGTTCAATAAACCACTGTTGTGATTTTTTTTCTCTCAACAGAAAATTTATGTAATAATTGTTGAATCCCCCCATAGAGCCATAGTGGTATGTTCCATGTGCTCAGTGGTTGTACCCGTTGGGGATTTGTTTTTGTTGTGCTTGTTCACTAGCTGACCATACTGCCCAACAGATCCAGCTGCAGATCCGGAAGTCACATGCAGGCCTGGGCACAGCTGCTGCCGTATCCATGGATGACGCTGCCCTGATTAGAACCAAAAACCAGGAGAACTGGGAGAAAGCAAGGGAGAGGTTTGCAGACACGTGCCAAACCTCCAGTTTTTCCAGTAAGAAAGAGAAACAGGCGGCCAAGGCATGGGTCAAGAGCAATGTGGACGAGTAATCCAAACACTGGAATAGATTTGAGCGAGATTGACACATTTTACATATATACATTGTGTTTGTGTGTCTGTCTGTGTCAGGAAGAAATCAGTACCACATGTACATTTATTTTTGTACTTTTAGAAAGGATATAATGCTACAAATTTGTGTTTAGACCATTACGTTTTTTTTAAATGTAGTCCCACAAACCAACCAACTGACTGTATGAGACTTGTTTGTAATAATGATTGGATTTTGCTTTCAGTTTTAGTGCAAAACAAACATTTTTCTGTCATAATGCCCTAACAGCTGAATAGAACCCTGGAAGGTCATGCCTCGTCATTTATGTGTAAAAATGTGAGAGTCCAAGGTTATGTCACTGCCATTTGTTTTCAATAAAAGTGAAGGCAGGAAGGCTCAGCCAGAGCGATTTGATCCTGTATGAGTGTCAGTCATCAGACGAAACATCAATGCTGGGGTCATGCGCTATTTGTGATGAAGAGTGTCACTGTATAACTGATTTTACCATCAACTGTTCTCTTCCCCCTTTTGGAAAGGAAAAGCTGACTGTTGCTGTAAGGTTTACTTCCTTGGTATTCAGTAGGTATTCTTGGAGGTGATTAGATATGGAATTAACAACTACCTAAACAAAGTTATAAAGAAGGAATAATCTTAGATTGCATGAAGTATCAAAGAACAATTATCTTTCAACAGGAAAGGTAATAGTACATTCATTTGGATTGAATGCGATTTATTGACATTCCAGTAATTTCAAATGGTTTGTATTATTGTACACTATGTGCTGTATCATAGAAGAACAAAAGAGCAGTTAACAGTCCTGTTCCTTGCACACACCCTTAAAGTAAATGTGAGGTTTGTTTTCTGCTTTCTTGAATAGGTGTGCAGTGAACTCCTGTAAGTTTACTCATTTAATTGGCACACTTCCATGAGCAGGTTACTAAATAAGATCTTTTTGTTGTTGTTCCACAGAAAAGTAATTAGCCTTGTGGCAGAAATCTCCTGTTTACACTTGGAATCTTTTCTCTCTGCAATATGTGTTCGTCAGTTAATCCAAAGGCAATCTTGACTGCAAATGTACTAGGTTTGAAGATGGTGATGTTTCCAGCCGTCATCCTCCATACATTGTTGTCAGTTAAATTGGGCAGTAGTACTAAGCCAGTGTTTAGTGAAAGGATCCAGACTTTGGGAGCACATTTAATTAAATGAAATGTACTTCACTGAACAGTGATCCATTATAGTTGATTTGACATTTAAATTAACTTCAGAATTAAGAAAATTTGATTAATCAGTGTTATGCAACATCAAAACATTGAAAAGTAGAAAACCGTTAACCCTATGATATTCTGTGTTATACTGGATAGTTATTGTAGAATGCTTGTTCTGTAAAGTCATTATATATGCACCAAAAGTCATGCCCCATTGGGTTAAGTTTGATGGTGGTTTCTTGGCCACCATGATCAACATGCCTTACACCTCAGACTTTTCCTCTGGGGCCTCCTCGAGATTGCTGTTTACACCAACCAGCCAGAAACAGTTGAGGAATTACAGCTTAAGATATGGTCTAAGTGTGATAAAATCGCTGTGGACCAATAACTGCTAGGTTCAGTGTACATAAGAGAAGTGAAGTTGACAGCAAACAATCAGAACATAAAGATGGAACTGAGCATGGGTTGGGTTGACTGTAAATCCTATGGAGCACAACTTTTGGCCACCCTATGTAGATAAAACCATAAGCTACAGCATAAATAGTATGCTCTGCCAGATATATATGTCCACTTATATACATTCCCAAGTTCATACAGAATGGATACCTACATACAGCATACTTCCATTATGATTTAGATGCTCTACAAAGTTAGGATGTAAACCAGCCGTAAGTGTATGTTGAAGGAGAAACCTAACTTTTTAAGAAACTTGTAGCTGCTAGTATGTTTCACTGACATTTTGATTTTAACTTACAGATAAATAGGGATATGGGTAACAGGAAAGCATCTGTGTGATGTTTAAGACAAATTTCTGCAAAGGTTCCATGATGTTTGTCTGGAAAAATGGAAAGAGTGAAAATTTCAAGCACAGCAGATGTAATGACTAGGACTTGTGACCCAAAAATTTGTTTGATTTGAGTGACCTATTTTAAAAATGTTTGTTTTATCAGAATCTGAAATTTGCCAAGTTTTGTCATCTTCCATGTTTTTTTGTTTTCTTATTCAAGCATGAAGCATACTTAGACAACATAGGGATCTACCATTTTGTAGTGGCTGTAATGAGGGATCACCTGAAAATAAGCACCGTATGAATGGTTTCTCTCAAGGAATTAAAAATAATTTTCTTTTAAAAATAGGACCAGTGCTCTTCCGCTACGAAATGTCAAGGAATGATGGTTACAATCAATGAAAAACATCCTTCACTTGTTCTGGGTCACGAAGTAATTATTGTTAATATCACAAATATATGAAACAATCAGAATGGAGTGGTCTGTCATGGCATTGAGGTGCATGCATAGCGCGATCCAGTTCTAGTTCCCAATATTGTATGAGAGTACATCTCGTGCCAAAATCATTCATGTACCGTGAGAGGGCACTAGGACCGCACGAACGTTTGATACTGTAGTGTTGGTGAGGAAAAGTTCTGAGACTACACCGACCTTAAAGTCTGCAAGTTTTCAGGTTGGCTGTCGGTCACCAAAAGAATGTGAATGAGAGCCTGCTTGGTAAAACTGTCGTTTCTCCTCCTCCGGAATTACGGAACATTTACCTCTACAGTCGTTGCACAGCGACTTTTCATGACGAAATGAATCAACGAAAGAAACTGGATAAAGAATTTACCAATGGGCCTCGGAAAGAGGTAAGGGGGCAATCGATGTGTGTACAAAAGAGATGCCGTAACCTCTCGTGACTTCCAATGTCCATACGATGAAGGAAAATATATGGGTCACAGAAATATCACTTAACTGTAAGCATAGCCGTATTTTGTTCACCTGTACTCAGTGCGTCTAATTAAAAAATTACGTGATACCATAAACCTATGGACTTTCAATTAAAATTTGACAGATAGGCTTCACTTGGCTCCTTTTAGAGCGGGGGTAAATTGTAGTGATGACATTCTTTTATTTATTGTGTTAATGTTTGTTTGAGATAAGAAACCGGTCTTAGCAGGTATCAGTACACGGCAACTACGTGTAACTCTTTATAAATGTAATGACGAATGCTTCACACATAGGACAACATAGAATCTGGGAGTACATAATGACACTCAATTGCCAAGACATTGAGATGGTTATTAATCAAGGTGTTGCACATGTTCTGTTGTGTTCAGATGGTTAGTCTGTTAAATTATATAGTCTTTTTTTCTAAGAACAATGTTATTTTTTTCTTTATTGATAGAGTTCTTTGTGAACTTCGTCAGGATTATTTTATAGCGTATCGAAATTGAATGGTTCAACTTTAAACCTGGAAATAGACTCGCATAATAGCAATGTTACTTGAAGTCCTCTCTGCCACCAGGGGGCGCATTTGCGGAAATTAAGCACTTGAAAGCAAATAGATTTTTGTATGTATAATTGACGTAAGTTAGGGTTTTCAACAAGAGCAGAAAAGCTTACTTTATAAACATATTTTGATCATACAAATCAGCTTTAAATGTTTCAAGTATTTTTTTTCCAGTTTGTTAAGCGCTAACTGTCTTCAATGGCTACATTTTCATATTTTTTCTTTCACTTCCATACATTCAAAAATGTCTGTGATTTGCTGTATGGTATCTATATGTTGCATATGTTGTTGAGTATAGCAGACGAGTTGCAGAGATTTCAGAAAAAGAACAAAGCTCCTAACCCACATGCAGTTTTTTTCTTAATATAAATTTGATCAAGCCCCCAACTCATCAGAATCACATGTATGGCAGAACAAACAAGCCAAGCATTCATTTTTTGAACTCGGACTTGACCCTACACTAAAGCTTTTTATTCTGTGTCAACCATTTACCCTGCAGTAAATTAGCAAATATGGCTGAACATGTTTTGTTCTTTCACCCTTATGTATTCCTGTGTGGATCTTACTTTCAGAAAGACTAAAGTAAGCCTTTAGCCTCAGTCTGGTACAAACTGTCTAAAATGAAACTTTTGCAGGATAGACTTGTCCCTTGAAAATATCAACGGTAAAGACATGCTCAGTTTATATAGGGGTATATGATCTTCATCAGGTTTATCAGTAAATCTAAAAAACATCATGTACTGTATGTGAACAATGTATCAATCCTGGCTGTGCAAGGTCATAACATGATTGGTATGATGTTCTCTGCATTCAAGTGAGGGCTGTGGATTACTATCAGCATTACATACTTTGCTCATTCCAGCATACACTCCCTGTTTCCCAGTAATGGGTTCAGATGGACATTTAGAGTTACTCAGTTTCCAGCATTATACCTGTTGTGCATTTCATTGAAGACACATACAAAATTGCACAGAGAGCCCAGAATGAACATCTATTTGTCTTTACGGAACTACTGGGCTGAACAATTTGATCTGCCAAGTATATATTTTCAGCATAACAGGAATATGAGTGTATTTATTGCTTTGTGGATAACAGCATAACTGACATGGACAATGTATCACAGTATCAGTGCAACTCTTCACTGAACAAAGCATACATGGCTCAGACTGGGCTCTGAACAAAAAGCTTTATAATCAGGGTGGGATGAATTAGCTAAGAACTGGTCAGACTGCTGTGATATGTGACTTGGCTATATCACACATGCTGGTTTGATCTCAGAGGAAATGATATATGATCTGAGCTTCTGTGATGAATCTGGAATCTGGTCTCCTTGGAGATGACACTAATCATTTTCTTAGAAGACATTTATCCAGGACAACTTCCATTGCTTTCGTTTACATACTATCTTTTAATACAGTACATTTGGATATTTGACAAAAACTACTCATCACTATTCAGTCTAAGCAGAGCTGTAAAGATTATTGTAAAAATAATTAAAAGATCAAGTTCAAACCTTCCCAGTGCAAGCTCAGAAGGATTAGTTCAGTTTAGCATTTGCCACACCATTAAACAATATTTTATTAAAGGGGTAGTTAAAGGTACCATCCGTTCGCAACATTTAATTTTTTGTATTCACTGACATGACCATCTGAGTTCAATAGAAAAATTGTACAAATTTTTTGTTGCATTATTATGGACATTGGGACTTTGTTATGGATTTGTGGACAGTGTAAGGAATTCATTTTTTTATTGACTCTCCATACATCAATGGACAGTGTAACATGAATGTGTTTGTTACCATCATGAATTAGTGGTATGAGCTCATGAACGATGACAGGGAAACACAGCTTCTGTTTTGTTATGACCATGAATTAACTGCCTGCTACATGTTTTCCACTTCATCTTTCACTTGTAGACTTTTCCTCTTAATTGATTTGTTATAGTTTTCAGTCCAAATCCACAATTTGTTCTGTTTTATCCTCCCTGCTGGGCAATGAAGATTTACACTTTTAAAAGTGTCAGTCTTATGTGGTGGTGGCCACTGTGTTTATTTATACTGCTACAGTTTACTTACATTACATTACTGTCATTTAGCTGACACTTTTATCCAAAGCGACTTACAGTTGATTTGACTAACCAAGGGCCAATCTCCCCTGGGAGCAATGTGGGGTTAAGGGCCTTGATCAAGAGCCCAACAGGTGTTCTTGCTGTGGCTGGACTGGGACTTGAGCCGCCAACCTCAGGGGTCCCAGTCATGTACCTTAACCACTAGGCTATAGGCTGCCCACAATACTTGATTAAGTATTAGCGAGTTGGATTTCTTTCTTTTGCCTGCCATGAGATATTCTGCATCACAACAGACTGTGAATCTAGTGAACTGAGCCAGTATAGGCTTCTCAGCCTAATTGTGACACTCATAATCACTATAAAGTCTAATACCCACACTTACTCACTTCATTATTGATATTCTGTATCTGTGGAGTTCTCAGGCTGTCTGAAGGGTATGGGTCAAAAAAAAAAAAAAAGGTAACCTCCTGCATGCCATGGAGGCCCACTAGTAGAAGGTCACCCTAGAAAACACGTTGTCATGTTTCTTGCACATAGGGGCACAGCGAGGGCAGTTCATGAAGTTTTTTTTCCACCAGAGGGGCACCTCGGAGGGCACTTCTACAATTTCTCATACACAGAGCAGCTCTAGAGGGCACTTCAGCACATTTTCTCCACTGGAAAGGCACTTATGAGTGCACACTGTTTTGGGCTGCTTTCTCCTTGGGTGTAAATACTCTCTTTTAGTTCTGCCTCCAGTGACCTTCCTCCAGGTGTTTATAAGTATTCCACAGCTCCTCGTTCCCTGTGGATTCCCCTTCAGTGACCATCTGGTTACATTGATTCTGGAGTATGTGGCCTAACCAGCACAACTTCTTTCTCCTGATCTGGACCTCTACCCTCACCTGTCCTGTTTCCTTCCACAGACCTTCATTTCTAATGATGTGTGGCCAACATATCTGATGAAAGTCAGAAATTTGTTGTTTGACCTGGTTTTTGTCCGCCATGTTTCTGAGCCATAGAGGAGTACTGACTTGACACTGATGTTGAATATTCGGAGCTTGGTCTTCTGGGATATCTCCTTGGAGTTCCAGATGGGCTTGAATTAGAAAGGCTGACCTTGCTTTCCCTGTTCTTACTTTGATATCAGTTTCTGCCCCTCCATCCTTCCCTATGGTATTCTCAAGGTATGTGAAGGTCTCCACTTCCTCCAGCTCTACTCCATCCGACTTGATGCAGTTGTCACTGGGGTTGTTTATGTGCATGGCGTTGGTCTTCTCTTTGTTGACGGTAAGACCTGTCTTGGCTGATGCGACTGCTAGTTGAGATGTCTTGGATTGCATCTGCTGGTGTGTCTGAGAGGTTAGGGTTATGTCATCTGCAAAGTCCAGATCATCGAGCTGAGACCAAAGTGTCAACTGAATTCTCCAGTTCTGGCCCTCCGTTGTCTTGCGCATAATCCACTCCACTGCTAGCAGGAACAGTAGGGGTGACAGCAGGCAGCCCTGTCTGATTCCAGTTTCCACTGTGAAAGGGTATGGGAGGCAGATCTTTTGTATGACGGAGACAAGCTTTCCAGGTACATGGTAGTGCACCATCAGAGCCCAGAGAGTGCTGTGGTCAAGACTGTCAAAGGCTTTCCGGAAGTCTATGAAGGTAAGGTACAAAGAAGAGTTCCATTCCAGTGACTGCCCTACTATGATGCAGAAGATGGCTATGTGATCTGTGCAGGATCCCTCTTGTCTGAAACCTGCATGCTGGTCTCTCAGCTGCCTGTCCAGGGCTCCCTTTATCCTCTCGAGGATGATCCTGCTCAAGACCTATCCTGTAACTGAGAGCAGTGTGATACCCCTGTAGTTGTTGCAGTCCTTCAGATTTCCCTTCTTAGGCAGTTTTATCAGATGTCCCTCATTCGAAGGTTCTGTATTGTTGATGTTTATTTGATTGTCAGAATGTGGCCTTATACAGTTTTATTACGAGTTCCTCATAAACCTTCCTTTTTATTTTTAAACATTAATAATAAGTGTACATAAAAGTCATGTAAAAAGATATGCATGTAAAAAGATATACAATGCAAAGCTCTGTAATTTGACAATACTTAACACAAAAGAAGGCTCCACTCATGATCTAATTCTCAAAGCACAGATGTGCTGTTGGTACTTCACAATAGCACAAACCAGAAGAGCACAAATTGCCTTTAGCTTGCTTAAGAGTTGGAGTGCTTCATGTAAGATTTGCATATCATGCATCATGCATATTGTGATTGATAGAACAGCTGAGTAGAACGATTATAGTACCTTATATAAACTTCAGAGAGAAAATGTGAAAATAAATCAGTGACACAAACAAATCTTACTTCTTAGTAAGTACAATAATTATTGTTTGTAGATTCATTCCTTCTAGTCAGTAGGCGATATGAGGGGGGATGCCATGCCCCTTGTTAGCAAAATGACCAAAATGCATCCCCCTTATTAACCTGCCATCCCCATTTTACACATGTGTGTGTTGGTTGGTGGTGTGGGGCCATCCCCCTGCTAAAAATTAACAAATCACCTACTGCTTGTAATAATCCATTTTTATCTCAACCCCATCAATTCAAGTAGTGTAATTTTATTTTCCATGTTTAATTTGGCTGTATGATACAAAAATGGAGTGGAATCCAATGAGGGAATTATTTTGTTAATCAATTACATTTTTATTATAATCATATAGTAATCATCTCTGACACGGCATAGTCTGTGTCCCTGAATGGAATAAGCCTGGTGTTTATTTGATTATAAACATCCTAATTATTGAATGACGTCCCGATTTTTGACAGTTATGGACAAACGTGCATAAAAATTCCCATTGTATCACTGAACCAACATGATTGTAATGTTATAGTATTATGCTTTCTTTCAATTATTTTATTTCATTGACACATTTGATTTGCGAAGAAAAGTTTTGTGGTGGATATGGTGGCTTTTTGACTATTACATAAAAAAATAAAACAGAAGATATGATAATGGATAGGCCAATGCATTTCTCTCAGTGGTATATTATATGCCGATGTGTGGAGCCATTGAAGCTGTTTTCATGACAGAGAGGAGAGTACGAGGTCGCTCCAATGATTCAAATCATAATGATGCATGTACCCTCGACAAGTAACATGCGTTTCAGGGATCAGCATTCACTGAAGAAGTGTTGAAAACATTAAATTCAGAAGCCATTCAAATGCACGACCTCAATGCATATTATCAATTTGCTGAATACAGCAGAATCTCTGACAATATAAGGCTAAATCAGTGACCTGCAAGAAGTATGTGAGTTTTAATTGACCTATTCAGATTAGCGCTTCTCACGGGCGTGAGCTCATTCTTCTCGAGAGACAAAACACGGTGACAGTCAGAAGGACATTATTTATGTGCAGATGAAAGCGAACAACTGTATTTAATGTAACGCTGTATTGCCATGAAGTGAGCAGTTCAGTTCGTTATTGTTATTAATCACGGTAGCGGATGTATAGTGGCTACACTATTACCAAAGATGTTTTTCAGCTGACAGTTAGTAGGCTATTACAGTAGCAGTCGTGCAAGCGGTGCGCGAGGAAAAGCGCTAGATGACGGGGTGCCCTGGAATAATCGGGATAGCTTGAAGGTGAAGAAGAGGAAACATTAAAACATTTTTTCTTGATGTGTTCAAGTGGACAAAAGAGGAGAGGTGGGGGAGTTGCGATAGCGAGTAATAACCGATGTACTGAGTGGATAGCGAGGAGAGCCCGGGCAGCGAGGGAATAGGGAGACGCTCGAGACACAGAAGCAACTGGATTTATTATCTCAGATCTGGGTTTGCGCAGCGAGTCTGAGGCATGGGCTGCGCTCCCAGTATTCACGTCTCTCAGAGCGGGGTGATCTATTGCAGGGACTCGGACGAGTCCAACTCCCCTCACCAGACAACGACTATCTCCCAGGGTACCGCTGCCACCCTCCACGGCCTCTTTATCAAGACCGACGCAGCCGACTCCATACCTTCAGTTATCGCTTACCAAAGCAGGCACACCAGAACCAATTCGCATCGGGACCGCAGAGAAAACAGTGGAGGACACATCTGCATTGAGGCCGAGACGCAGACGAGCCACGCCAGCGTTAAGGTATGGAGCCAGTTGTGCTGATTCATAAAACAACACAGAAACTGCCCTTAACATTCCAACCGCACATCATTGTGTTCGAGGTTATAGGCCTATAATAATAAATACAGATTCGTATTCCTGCTTATTGTGTGCTTTTCTTAATGCCTGTATGACACATTCATTGTGTTGCTGTAGTATTGACTTCAATGTCACGTCTGAATTTAAGCCAGGTTCTATAAGAGCTATACTCGTATCATGATGCTTTTGTTTAGATTTGTCTCTTCCCACCGTATGGTGTATGTAAGTGTGTGTGCGTGTATGTGTATGCAAACGTGTTTTTGTGTTTTGCATCTATGCAGCAATTATTTGTCATCTAGAATTTACACACACACACACAAAACAGTCCTAAATCTGTGATGGAATCATGAAAGGTGATGGAATCAGTCATTAGTTGTGTGTCTCACTGCAAGGTACTGAAAGCAATCTGAGGAAATGAAGTCGAAACTGTTGAGATTCTTTATTATGGCAATTTTTATCTGTGACAACAGCATACGATACATGTTTTAGAGTGTCTGAAAAATAGCTACAACTAAATTGTTGTCAAACTTGAGGGCATGGTCTTTAATGGACATGAATCGAGTGTACTACTCCTTGTGTTCAGAATATTTTTCCATGTTTGATCTGGCGGCCTGTTGCCTGTGAGTAGCTGCTTGGTGTTGGTGTGGATGAATATGCTGCTGTTCCAGTGTGATGGAGCTTGCACGACTGAGACCATTTCCCTGCATATCAGACAGCAGACTCCCTGTTTGCACTGCAGCCGAGTCGAGCACAAGGCTAGCTTCTGTCTCACAGATTGTTCTTGCTAAATTGGTATTTTACATTTTTCCAGAAAGCAAACCTATTGGGTGGCTTGAACAGCATATATGTTGGCTAGAGCTACAGCATCATATAACATAATAAAATGAACTTATGTCCATCTGCAGTTGATGTAACAAGCAAAAGACTGGTGTAAATCCATCCCTGGCATTTTTACGTTATTTGTAAGCAGCAAGATCATATGTCACTTTTACAAGCATCATCAACATTTGCCATCCCACCCATTAAAACCCTTTCTGTCGGACAAAACGTTTGAGGGAAGCTCCAGTAGTTTTTGTGTAGATGAAATCAGACCACACCAAAATGCTGGGCCTTGGCAACTGAATGGTCTTGCAGAGTGTGTCATGAGGATAGATGTCAGAGATTGCTTTGCGTATATGAGAGCACTTGTTTTGTATTTTAAGCCCCTCAGTAATTGTGATGACTGCTCCAGCACTGTGATGCTTTTGCAGTATCGCAGCATTGATGCTGCTAGCTCCAGCCTTCAGTTGGCTCCACTCACACACTGTTTACCCCTCCAGGCATAACTGGACTGGAGTGTGAACAATCACATGTGAGCAGGTGATGATGTCTTCATTCTGTTTATATATAGAGCTATGTTTTTTTTGTTAAGACTGTGCATACATTCAGTGTCCTCAGGAAGCATTATTTTAAATCTATAAAAGCAAACATTACATTACAGTGTTGTACCTTATTTATTTAGAAGATTTTATTTATTTAAAAAAAAATGGTCAGTCTCTAGCCTTCAGAACATCTTCAGTCCTCCTTGGAATGTGATAACAAGTTTTTAACTGTTGCTATTGGATGATTACCTTCTCTTTAAGAAGGAAATCATACAGGTCTTTGAGAGATGAAGGAGGTCGATATCTACTCTAAACCAAATTCCCAAAACTAGTAATTGATAAGGCCAGGGAATATTTTAGACTTCATCCAGATCTTCATTGCTCTTTAATCCATACAGAAAAAGATGATTCAATTGACCCTATGACTTCACTTCCACTGCTCAGATTCCTGACTTTGTTGTCATCATCAGGTTATGTGATATTACACATTGGTTTTGGTTGCAAGTGATTTCTGAATGGCAGCTCTGAGGGTAAAGATGAAAACATAAAGTTTTTATTGAGACTCACTCACAGAGGTGTAGATTCAGTTCTGCAGTCATTTTTTAGACAGCTGTTTTGTGCTTCTTAGCAACCATCCTGTTATATAATAATGTCGATGATGTGCCTAAACCTGCAACAAATGTTCTTCTTAGACACCATTTGACCTCTTTAAGAATCTCTTAGATCTGTAATGCTACTTTAGAAACTCACATATTGGTGATGTTGGTGTTTATTGTGCTTGTGAAGATTATGTTTTTGAGTTTCAGCAAGTATTGAACTGTATATTACATTACCTGTTGGAATGGAGCATTGCAATGGAAGTGGAATCAAATCAAATCAAACCTATTTGTACAGCATATTTGGAGAAGCATCGTTCTATGTGACCCTTGCCTAAACCCCTACAAGAACAAAAGTTGGGGGGACAGTGATAAGGAGAAAGTCTCCAGGTGGAAAAGGAAGAAACCTTGGGGAAACTACACTATCCAGGTGTCTCAGTGCTGCTGCACTTGTGGGACTTGGGGCAGACAGTAAGAGAGGGAGACTAAAGCAGATGCAGGCAATGCAAGAAAAACTATTAGAGACTATAGGGACACAGATTAAGTACCAGGGATAAGTAGCAGTTGACCCTGAGCAGACTTTCTATGGCAGCATAACTGCTGAGAAAGAATAAGGGAGTCTGTGCAATCATGAATAGGAGAAACTATATATATATATATATATATATATATATTACAATTGCTTGTGTTTTTGTTTTTTTAGCTACAATAAATCATTGTGTATATCTGGTAGAGTTATTAAGTTTTCACCCATTTGAATCAAAGAGCAAGGCATTATTAATTAGACTGTTGCAATGCTTTGATGTATCTGATTTTAGTCTTTGATGCCTGTGCTTCCAGTCCTAGTTGGTAGAGTAGCAGTAAGGGTAGTGGTTTTTGGACTGATTGGGTATGAGCAAAAGTAGTGCTGCTTTTCTAAGCTGTATAGGTCTGTGCATTAATTTATTTAATAATAATGCAAAACAAAATCATCTTAATGACTGGAATGAAAAAACTCTACTGTTTTACGATGAGCTACATTTTTATTCACATTGTGGCTTCTGCTAATCTGAAAATAGATAAAAGCAGTAATTCCACATTTCAACTGAACGTCCAGTGTGCATGTTGTTGGACTCTTTAAGTGGTTTATTGTTAATAAGATAATTATTGCAACACATACTATATCATCCATATAAATTCTGGAAAATGTACACTAATAAAAAAAACAGATCTCTTAAAAATGCACCCAGTTGAATTGAAAGCAATTCACAGGATATAAACAAACAAAATGTATATCACAGTAGGGTCATTATGGAGAAAATGAAGTCAGTGATGAAGTCAGAATGCAGCAGTGATCAGAAATGAGTGACGCAGACGTGCTGATGTCAGGGCTCACGCTGGGCTCACGCTAGCTCCCCCAGCTTCATTGACATTCACTACATCTCACACAATTGCCTCAGTGCCGTGGTGATGGCACAAGCTGACTCACACCCATTCGCTCTTACCGTACAGGCTAAGATCTCTGTCTCACAGGTGATGATTAACAGATCTGGAGAATTTTTGCCGTTGATTATTGTGTGAGAGCTGAGTCATGTCAGGATCGATGGGCTGTTTGTTTTCCCATTTAGTTTCGTCAGCATTGAAGAAAGCCATTGGCTGCAGACTTGTTAATTGGCAGCAACCATTGGCTGTGTCATTCACAAGTGAGACATTACTAGTGCTGAGCTTATCAGAGAGAAAGAGCTCAAAACCATTTTCGGCCAGTTTTGAAGGAGTTAATAGGATGCAAATAGCAATCATTACTGATTTGATGTCTCGCAAGGGGCCCTGCCATGAGATGTATTCCTCTGAAATATGTACTACACATGTTACTGGGGGGCAGTAGTGACTGATGGGGTTGTGGTGTCCTTTAGAAACTGCTAACATCAAAACTGCTGTGATGATATGTGGAAGGCTTGTGTGTAGGTATGATGCGTAATACACAATCTTATACTGTGTTTGTTTCTGCAGAAAGTAATGTAAATTCTAGTTACTAACATCTCTTTTAAAAACCACCACTGCTTCTTTATTTTAAAATACAATTTATTATTATCAGATTAAGGGGGAAGAGGGGAAATATTTCAGCATTAAGCTTGCTTTTATTCCAATGGTTTCTATGAATAGGTCAAGATACAAAAACGTATGCTTTGAAAGAGAAGGGATAAACCATACGAAAAGCCACATGAATAATGTAAAACAACTTGAAGACTGCATGTATTGTATAAAACTACCTAGACTGAATTATTGTTGCCATTCTTTTGTCACATATTTCATGCATTCTCAAAGCCCCCAAAGATGCCATTGCTGGAGGACATCCATTTCAGTAAAACAGTAGTCATAACCTAGCTGCAATGTCATGAATATCTAACATACTAGTTTATGGTTCATATCTAAAATGGGGTATCACTGTATCTCAAATCTATAAAAGACATATATTTAGTACAAAATAAATAAATATGTAAATAAATAAATGTGATAAATATGTAGTAAATAACATTGGTCATACTATCACTGACTAAGAACTAAATATCAATTCAATTTTTTGATAAAGTGGCTTATTTAATTTAAAAGTAAAAATAAGTCATTTCCAAAATTTGGAGATAAAACATAGTCAGTTTAAGAACCTCTACTTTAGTGTACCTGAGAGAAGTGAAAAGGCCTAATCATTAACAAGCTGTATTTAGCCTAACTCAGTATTTTGATTTCATTAGAGGCCAAAGGATTAGATAACCAATGTGTTCTTAGTGTTAGGCTAACAGGACATCCATACATTTCTTTCTTGTTTTATTTTCATAGTCGTCATCTCAAGCACATCAGCATAATTGAGAGAAAAGGCTAAAAGAACAATTCTTTGATTTGTTAAAAAGGACTTTTGTTTTCCAGTGGTCATTATTTTTGCAGTCAGATGAGGATAGACTGTGATGACTAATCACAGAGCTCATCCACGCACGTCTGCTCCTTAGAGTCTGCTCCTTAGAGTCTGCTCCAGAGCGTCTGCTCCAGAGAGTCTGTTCCTTAGAGTCTGCTACAGAGAGTCTGCTCCAGAGAGCCTGTTCCTTAGAGTCTGCTCCAGAGAGTCTGCTCCTTAGAGTCTGCTCCAGAGTCTGCTCCAGAGCGTCTGCTCCTTAGAGTCTGCTCCAGAGAGTCTGCTCCAGAGCGTCTGCTCCTTAGAGTCTGCTCCAGAGAGTCTGCTCCTTAGAGTCTGCTCCAGAGAGTCTGCTCCTTAGAGTCTGTTCCAGAGTCTGCTCCAGAGAGTCTGCTCCAGAGAGCCTGTTCCTTAGAGTCTGCTACAGAGAGTCTGTTCCTTAGAGTCCGCTCCAGAACGTCTGCTCCTTAGAGTCTACTCCAGAGAGTCTGTTGCAGTGCTATCTATGGAGCTGTGGAGAGCTGGGAAGATGAAAGGCTGAAATCTGGGGCCGCTCCAGCAGTTGCCAGGTGACGGTCTGTAAACCAGCCCACGATGCTGAGAAACAGGACAGCCTTTTTGATTCCAGCTTTGGATTGCGTATTCTCTGCTCCCCCGAAATACCCCAGAAAAACGCAGAATGGTTCATTGGCTTTTCTTTTTGAAGCAGAAAAAAGGAATGTGATACCCAATTGTCAATTGTTCAAAATGACCATCACCCTTTTATGTGGAGATTCTTTGGCCAGGATTGAGGTAGCTTGGCTTTTGAGAAGTCCATGTGTATTTTGGAAAATGTTTGCCAACAGAAGAAAAGATGCTCTCAGTGACGAACCATGTTCAAAGAAGCATTGGAAATGTTTTGCTGCAACAGTATTTTATTGACATTCTGATTACATAATCATTCCTCACAACTTACTGTAATTGAGCAGACTGAACAGATCTCTGATCGGCTCTTCTGTGCAATTTCATATGAGAAGCCAAAAGAAATTTGCCTCTGTTAAGTGCTCAACCAGGATATTATTACAGGGAATTGTCTTTCTTTCTGGCATCTCGCTTACCAGCCTGGCCTGAAAGCCCCATCAGCATTGAAAAGGGCTTACAGTAGCGCTGTGACAGGGGTTCTTAAAAAGAATTGTTTGACATTATTAAAAAAAAATGAGTTAAATTGGGGGATGGAGGCTGGGGGTAAAGGCTGATGTGTATCTGTGTATCCTGCAGCTGCAAGTTTGAATCCCAAATTCACAATAACAATCTGTGGCCTAGGTTAGCGTTGGAAAGGCAACAATCAGCCCAGCTTTGGTGGGGTAGAATAGTGGATAAGTGACAGCTGTGACATATAATGGATTTGTGTGGCTGCTTTTGTGTGCTTTGGTACCATTTGAGGTGCACAGTTCACCAGTTGTGTCTATGTGGGTCATCGGTAGCAGTGCTAAAATGCAACCATAATAATGCACACTATCAAGATACTGTTAAGACTTAATATCACTGCTCCCTGGTTCTCTGTCATTTCAAGCTATCTGAAGGAAGTACATAGGCCTGGATCCAGACAACACTTGTCCTTAACTTTTACTTAAAGGTAATACAAGAATTAGATTGATTAACAAACACATTTTGGTGTAGTCTTTTGGATCTTGAGCAGCCCAGAAACTAATCTTACAGTTAAGTATTGGGAAGGTATATTTAAATTAGTGAATGCTGTCATGCTCAGACTTGAAATAATAATGTAAACATATATTTATTTTTATATAAGCTTTTTGTATATCATTGTAAATATTTTTTGGGGCAGTGTTGTGTAATGTGGGTCAGTGTGATGCGATTGTAACAGCTGCTAGGCAGAAACTACTGCAGGCTGTGATGCCATGCAGATAAGTCAGCTTTAACCAGTGGAAGATGTTTGGGTTCACCCTGTCCTCAGAGCTTCTTGCAAGGCCCAGGTTGTCAGGGAAAGGGCACAGAGGAGGAAAAAAAAACATGAAAAAGAACAATTCATAGTAAGAAAATATTGGCTTGATTGATGTCTTAGGACATAGTCAGGATGGTTTTGAGGTTTGTGGTAGCCACTGTTACATTGTGTCTGGGTAAGGCATTCTAAAGAGACACAGGGGCAACCTGTTCCCAGCTGAAATATTCAGAGTTAAAATGGAAAAAAGCAAAAACATTTACATTATGGATGTTGTGCTTGGTGTCTGTCACAAAGGGTATGCCAGTATTCTGAGTGGTTCAAGTGTGTTGTGTTTAAAATCTGTTTTTGACTGACTATTTCCTGCTGTTGCCCTTCTCAAGTTTTCATAACACTGAACCTATTTGATTTGTTGACACATTTTTAAAGCCATGAGGCTAGACAGACCCAGTTTCTCTGCAAATGATTCTTTAGATCTAAAAGTGGCAGAAGACCAGTGTTTCACTATGGAGACTCACAGCTTGTTAAGGGACTGATTTTGGATAAAAGAAGTAGGTCAGTGTGCCCTTTGTGGACATGGTTCATAATCAGGCCACACTACAGCTATTCTAGGCCTGGATTCTCGTAATCATTTGTACGGCAGCATCACAGGGTGTTGTTTGTTGAGCCGTGTCATGGCCACGACATGTAGAAGACCTGGATTCAGGGGTCCTTTGAGGAAAGCACTCAACACAATGCCTCTGTGTATCCTCTTCATGTTGAGCCAGTGGAACATACAAGAGGTTGAAATGAAGAAGAGATGTTTCCATAATACTTGAAGTAGGTAGTCAAACTGTATCCACCTATTATCTATTGCAACCCAGTATGAAATTCAAAGAATGAAGCAAAAGATAGGGATTTTTTCCATTATCCAGTAACACAAGCTAATATTTGAATATGAGTATATAGTTAGAATGAATTTGAGTCTGGAGTTAGGATGTTAGTGTAGAAGGGAAGTCTTAATTCACAATGGATCTGCAGTTTGGTTCTAAGATGTAAACATCATTTTAGGTATGTTCAAAAGTTGTACCTGAGGATTAAAATTGAAGGGAGGTTTAACAAAAGGGTTATATATTTCTCAAGGCTTACATCATATGTAGCTGCACATTGCATAGGACTTTGTGAGAGCCAGTGTTTGTAATGGAAAGTAAATTTCCTTGAGTAGCTCCATGTATATAAGGTTTACTTAAGGTAGAGCTTTTAAATGACTTACTAAAGAAAATTACCTAATGAGTGGATTTTTGTGTGTTTCGCTGTAAGTGAGGGGTACGTTCAACGTTTATCAAAGTTCACTTCGTCTGTCCCTCTAAATATTCACTGCTGTGTAGACTGAAGCAATACTACATTTACAGCAGCAACACATGACATTAGTAAAGATGATGGACATGTACATTTTATGAAGTTGGAGCTGAATTATACATGAATGTTTAATTGAATACAATATTTCACCAGATTTCTTTTCAAAGCATGTCTTGTCAGAAGACTTCCAATTATAGAGAATTATATTGTTTTAAAAAGGAAGGTCGTGACCACCATCCTCTTTTTTTCCGGGGACAAATTAACCTTTCATTGAAAATTACCTCTAACATTTATATCCTCTGTTCTGGATCAAGGAAGTGATAAAAATCATAATGAGCTCTAGGAACTGTCCTGTATGGTGATAAAAACAGTGAAATATATTTCCTTCATGACAGTTATTAAAAAACTTGAACAATATTAAATAACTGTAACAAACTGTCTTGAAGCCCAGTGTAGCTTACACCAAGAAAAATAAACCTTTAATTGAATTTTATTTATATGGGACTATACACATGAACTCATTAGCATTCATTTTATATGAAGCTAATGAGTTCTCTTCTTGGAATTGCTAAATTGAAAGATTATTGGATTTTTTCCCTGATATTTCTGTGGTATGTCTTTCTGAGAAAATCAGTTTTATAATTACATTTTAATATCACTTCTCATGTGTATAATATGGCTTTGTAACATACTATGCAATCAGTGCACTGGTGACTACAAAAATAATTTTAGCCAACCAGGCCTCCACTGTCAAATCATTGTGATATTTTTGCCTCAGATGACCCTTTTCAGCACCTGGCCTAGCAACTGATAATGAAGAGGGTTGTCCTGTATAAACCATATGAACAGAATTGGTACAGCCTTGTCACTGAAATCTATTGGTGGGACAGAATATAGCATTCGATATGAAATGAAAGCTTTCTGATTTAGTGGTTTCTGTGAGCTGTGTCATGAGGTAGATACTCACATTTTCAAAGGAAACAGAGGATGTGAAGTTACCCAAGTTACCTGTGTCAATGTGTTCATCTGAGAGCAGTCTGTGGGACTGCCAGGTATTAATCCTGTAGATAATTTTTGATTATTAAAACTGCATCCCAGATATCACTGTGTGTTTGTAAAACTGCTTATGTTTCATTCACATCATGTCTGTCATGATAAAATATTTAATGTGAATGTTGAATTCAGGAGCTAACAGGATAACTTTTACAATTAGTTTTATGTTTTTATGTGGTATAGTTTTTATTTAAATTGTGTTCTCACAGCCTATGCCTTTTATGTTGTGCAATACAGAGACCAAAATGTTATGTACATTAGTCACTATTCCTACACTGCTCAATTCTATACATTTTTAACTTAAATAACTATCTTTTTTTCTTGTCTTGTGCAAGAATATCTTTTTGGATAAGCTGTAAAATTGAATATTAATCAACATTTGTCCATATTGAAGTGTTTTACAGTGATTTCCTATCACAATAGACAAGACCACAAATAACACAGGGTCCTTTCACTTTCTGAATTTACTGTACATCAGTCTGATAGTTCAGCTTATTCCAAGTACTCAAAAAATGATGTCCACCCCATTTAGAGATATTTAAAAAAGATAAACAATTGTATGCATATTGCACTCATGGTTATGGATATATTGTTGCCTGCATGTATGTTTGTCTGCCTTATGAAACTGATTTGTGAAACCAGTCTTTACACAAACTAGCTTCTGCTATCCCTTACATTGCATTGGATGAGTTGCAATCTTGAACTCAAAGTAAATTTAAACTTTTGCTGGTGGTGTTGATGTCATAACTTATATTTAGATCTTTGGCGTATAGTCTGTTGGAGGGGAGATATCTGTCGGGTAAGCTGAAACATTTTAGTAGACCAAGCATTCTATGTTTTCCTGTCCTTATGCCCTAAGTAATTGCTAAAGAGGGAAGATGGGATAAGAATTGATGTTTACTGTGGTTTTAATTGAGTTTCCAAGCTATAGATACTGTATGAATCATATTGATTCTGGGAAAGTGATAAACTATCTGTCAAATGATTTTGAATGGTTGGAGACCATTGTTGCAGATGTGTCTTAACCAAGTTCCCTACTGAGACCAAAAGTAAAAGATTAATGGACTGCTGTCAATTCTGAAATTAGGCCTGTGCCAGACGAAGAATGGTGCACATGGAGAGATGGTGGTCTGAGTTATTTTATTGGCCACAATCGACTCGACTTCAGTAGTGTCTGAGATTCTGGGGCTTGTGGAACAAGACAGTGTTTTTATTTCAATGCCAATGAAGGGTATTTCACCATGTCCGTGAGGAGAACATAGAGGTAATTCCTAGCCATCTTGTCCAGTTGGGCGTGGAA
Organism: Albula goreensis; assembly: GCA_022829145.1. Taxonomy (NCBI): domain Eukaryota; kingdom Metazoa; phylum Chordata; class Actinopteri; order Albuliformes; family Albulidae; genus Albula; species Albula goreensis. The sequence continues at coordinate 59,093,046 of CM040741.1, read as the reverse complement.
GGTATTTGTTCTTTTAGCATGCAGTTAGTCAGAAAAATTGAAAGCAAATGTAGGATGACACATGGCCTTTACTGCGTTCGTTGTCTTATTCTATGTTTTATTCTTGGAGTTTTGTGTTTCCAGTAGCATTTTCTTATAACATTTGAGACACAAACCAGTTGCATATACATAAAAGGGGACAATAATTAATATGTCATTTGTTTTGTTAAGGACCGACATTTTGACAACTTAAGTGCAACCCATGAGTCAGAGTAGAATTTATTTTTTCCATTTGTTGAGTTTCTTAATGGGTTTGAAGGGACAGTTCATTCAAATGCAAAATACATTTTAAACATTAATTTATGTTAAAAGTAGTAAAACAGTCAAAGAAAGACCTGGTTTCTCAAGTTGTTTATATTACTGGAGAGCAAATAAATATCATCCTGTTTACCTGAGATAGATTGAAACCCATTATCCAATGTATTAAGGTACAAATATATACTGTGAGTTTTATTCTGTTATTATGAATATGTACACAGTCATAAATGCTCATGTGAGTTTTTGTTCACATTTCTTTCTTTTGTATGTTTCTGAAATGACTGTTGATTTTGTTTCAAACATAGTTTAGAAAATACTTCAGAGTGATGGATTTAAATTGGTGTCGGTCAGCTAGGCTAATATTTAAAAAACATAAACCAAGGATCCCTTTGTCTCTTAGGGTAATGCAACCTCTTAAAAATGTCCCGGTGGTCTACCTAAATGAACATCCTTGACTTGCAGCAGTGTATTTTAATATGTTTTAGAGGTCATATTTCAGATTTGGATCAGTTTGTTCAGACTGATATTTTTCCTCCTTATTGCAGAAAGAATTCAGCTGTAGCAAGGATTGTATGGGATATTTTTGTGTAAATGTTCTTTTAGAACTGAGGATATCGTTCATACATTTATACATTAAAAAGACCCAGATTGATTATATCATTGTGTTGTTTTAATGAGTGATGATTGCATTTCTTCTGCTTTGTGTGAATTTGTACCTGGACTATTTGTCAATGCTTGCCCAGTTTTGACAACACTAAAACACTAACAAACCTGATTTGGTACCTCTGCTGGCATGTATGGTATTTTGGTATTCATTTTTTAAATTGTTCTATTCATTCATTCATTCATTCATTGATGATGGTGGTTTCCACCTGCATTGTGTCCTAGCCCAGTCTCAACAACATTTTTTTTAAATGATCTCAGCAGTACTTGCACTCTATCCTTCAGCTGTACAGAAGAGGCTTCACAGGAGTCTATTTTTACATATTCAGGAATATTGATTAAAACCATGTACTTGTGAATCATTCTTATTGGCTTGTGTGAATGTACACACATACACATCCATAGAGATACTCCCCACTCTTGCTTTTGACTATGAAGATGTTGTTATTTACTATTCACTCCCACTTTGGAGTAAATAGTAAAAAAAAAAAACATTTGTAATTACAGTTTACTTTGCTCAAAGATAGTTAAATCGCCAAAAATATCACAATGGGTCTTATTTTCATGGCAGCACATGCCAAGCTGTATTTTACCCCCTTTTTAATGTAGCATCATTCAGGAAACATGTCTCACTGATATTTGGATGAAGTGTGTTTTCTCTTGAGCAGGAAAAACCATGTATGAAAAAATGCATTTGCAACAATGAAGGGTTTTAATGAAATGTAGTAGCTGAAGCCTACGGAAGAGAAAATCAGAATACCTGTACACTGTGAAAATGCAAAACTACCTGGGAACTGCTGAATCATACAGACACCACTTAATGGCACCAGGCTGGACATATATAGTTAAAATATAGGGGTATCTATGTGGTGCATTCCATAAGTACGATGCCCTGGATTGAATCCAGGCCAGTGAAATTACAATTTAGCCATGTGTCCCACAGGGTAAGCAGCCATAGTGTCCTAGGCTCAGGACAAAGATAGTTTTGCCAAGGAGGGAAATACGGCAACCTTCTGTAGCAACCTCTGTAGTCATTGAGGTTGCTGCAGTCTGTCTGCTTCAGCAGGGACAGTTCTGATGTCCACTGTTAAACTTTACTTGCTGTAACACATTTTTTGCATATATAATTGTCAGTTATGGTAAGCGATCATGGGAAGTTCTGTCACCATCATTATCAATTATGTGACTTCCTGTTAACCATCAAATAACCATTAATTATTCAAGCTCGTACAACACGTAAAAAATGATGCAATTTAATTAGTTAATTCTGAGATTAAAGATAAAAGTTTTATGTTTAACTATGATGCAATTAAATTGATACACTAATTTGATAATCAGAAACTTGATACTGTCACTGATATGCATGCACTGATGCTTCCTCTAAAATTATACCACACCCTTGAAAGTTTGTATCTGAATTTGGAGTTCATGATATTATATAAAAGAAGCTTATGTATGAAAGAGTCCTTGTTGACTTCAGATGCAGGATTGTTTATTGTCCCGTTTTGTGCTCTACAGAAGCACATGACTGCTCAGTGACGTGAAGATATTACGTAAAGATGACTGTGTTTTTATTGAAGTGGGGAAAATCAACAAAGAGTCTTTGTAATTCAGCCTGATCGTCGGCCTGCCCAGAATCACGGATGTTTGAGCAGAAATGGTCCCTGCTATCACAGCACCTCTGAGTGTGTCATGGGTTACTCCTCAGAATCAAAGGGATCAGCTGGAGAGCCAAAGCTACACTGTGCCCCGCGCAGAGCCTGGACCTTTTACACTCTACCTGCCACACACTGGCCTCATCCTCCAGCTGTGATTCCCAGTTCCTCTTTGGAAATAGTGGATCCTTTTATCCTTGATACCTGAGTTCCCTTGTAAGTGCACAGCAATCTCTCAGGGGGAAATAAATAGATGAAAACACAAGGTGTGCTCCACCTTGGCTAGGTCATCAGCTGGCTGTTTCTGAGAGCCTCCTGCATACTAAACAGAGGTGGCCAAATTTTGGCATGGGTAGGGTGTGGTTCCCTATATAACAACATATATTCTACAGTATCAGTGAGAAATGCTTCACTCCTCTGCTTAGCTTGAGTTTTGACCAGCTCCTGTGGTACAGTGTGGGCTTAAGTCTAAAATTGTCACAGGAAGCGCACTGGTGGGACCATCAGAGGTTTTCATACACAGAATTTGCACTTTCTCTTTTGGAGGCATGTCGGTAATACAGGAAGCAATTCCAAATTGGGAAAAAAACTTGCTCTTTCAAAAAAAACCAGGTGTCATCACACTGGAGTTGCCTGGAGAAGCAGCACAGCTTTACAAAGGCCAAAGCTTCTATTCATAGATTTTCAGTGCGGTATGATATTCATCATTAATGTCATTGCTGCCTATCACCAATTGCCAGCTGAGCTGATTTCCCCAGTTAAAACAACACTGTTTGATTGACAGGAGCTGTTCACTCAAAATTTATGATATGTGTATGTGGAATGACAAAAGCAGCAAATTTGCCTCTGAGCTACCTGGACTGTGAACACTCTTCTATTTTCTTCTCAAAGTCTGTCAAAACATCTTCCTTGCACTGTGAGTTGTCCTTGAAAATGAAAATATTATACATCTACCATGTAATATTATACATAGAATATTAATTAAGATAGCCAGTGAAATATCACAGTATTAACTGTCCAGCAGCACCATTTCATTGTTTGTACTGTATTGTCTGTCTGATAGTACATCAGATCAGATGAATCTCAACTGCACAGTTGAGTTGATGTGAGAGGCACCTGATCAATATTTAAAAGCCTGTTTCAGAAGAGCAGACTAGTCTTTCATCTCAAGTGGATCTACTGCTTTGCTCCAATGCATAAAATGAATTTGAGTGAGGCTCCATAGCAGAGGAAAGGGGTTTGAGTGATGTCCAGGTGACCTGTAGTTCAGGTTCATTCCCCTATGCATTCATGGGATTGCTGATCACCAGATCAGAGGCAAAGATAGGAAGCATTTTCAGTCAACCTGGACAGAACAAGGACTGTGTTTGTGAAAACTGGGTACTAATCAGACATCACAACGGATGTCTTACACTGTGGATCTCAATATAGCTGTTTACCTTAAACATTTTTTTCCTCAAAAATGCATGGAGAGATTTTCAAACCACTTTAAATATTTTGATTTTGACATCCCTTTTATCTGAACAATACCCTCACTTTATAGGCTCAAAGATATTATCTTTTCCAGTTTCTCAGTCTAGTGTGGTTTGATTCTGCCCAGATTTCAGGTGCTCAGTTACTACTTCTATTGAATCACAGGTCATGGGAGGTGTCAAACCATCCAGGATGTATGTCACAAATCTACATGTACCAGTCAGATTGCAGGAAGCATCGGCTACAGAAGTTGATAAAGCTGTGTAGATACCTTTAGCTACTGTTAAGAAGATACCTGTGTAGGGATACTTAGTAGTATCAAAGCAGCTGGAGAGGAATAGCTTTTTCTTTTTCCTAAGACTTGGTGAGAAGAAAATAGCTGAACAAGTATAAGCTTGAAAGGTGAATGCAAACCATCTAGTCAGCTCATTGCTGTTGCGTAGTGTACAAGCAGGACATTATGAGGAAGCAGAACTGATGACAGGCAACATCATGGGTAATCCCCTGGGTCTGAATGGACTAGCTGGAGTGGGTATTCCATAGGTTATTAAACTGTTTCATTAAACAGCTTTGCCCTTGAAAGGGATGGAGTGTAAAGCCTGAGCCATGACCACCATGTGAAACTACCGTTAAATATTACAAAAATATGCAAAGTAAAGAGTTTTTTTTTTTATCAAAATAGAATTTCTACTTTATTTTTTTAAGCATTTTTACCATTTTCTTAACAAAAAGTATTTAAGTATATCCTGTTGCCTCTCTTACACCCAGCTAAAATAGATAAATAATTCAAAAATCCCTTGAAGGTATTTTCTGAGAACACATCATTTGTTGAGGTCCACTAGAGTGTAAAGATGGATATGGAGACTGGCAGTCTGCTTTGTTTGGCTGCACAGCCGTACATTCTAAATAAATAAATAAAGCTGTATCCTAAATAAGCCATGGTACATTTGCAAGATGAGAGCTTTTGGTGCAGGTGACGACAGTCATGTTATCACTAAATTCTACAAATCCGCTGAAAGCCTGATCCAGGGCTACTCTCCTTCTGTGCCCTTTTTACATTTCATACAGTTTAACCAAACATGCTGCAGAACAGAACAGAATGCTCTGTACCATGCATGGTTTATGTAATTTTAGTACACTTCATCCAGCACTGCCTGGAAATTCAACAAATGCCTAGAAACACAAGTATTTAACCATCCGCTCCCTTTTCAATTTTATTCAAAGTGAAAGAAAATTGTAGCTTTAGAGTTTAAGTGATCCAAGTTTCCAAGAAACTGTGATGCAGAAATTATATTATCAGTCTGGATTGGCACATTGCTTTGGATTTGGAGCTTGCATTATCTTCTGAATTTTCAGTGATAGGATTTGCCTTCATTTCCCATTACAGACAAATATATGCTGTGGACATTTGTGGGTATCCAGTGAGCATCCAGTTCTATCCATCCATGAGTTCTGGGGCTTGTGTCTCAGCAAACGCAGAGGTTTATTTTTATGGTTTGTAGAGGAAAGCATTGGCCCCCTGTTGTGTTGATGCTGAGTGAGGACAGGCTTGTTTTAGTTGGGGGTGGGGGTGGGGGTGTGCGTGGGCACGTGATGACCCCGTGGCGACATGCTGGAATCCCCTGCTGAGGAGCTTAAGGGCGGCATTAGTGACGCAGGGCGCTAAGGAGGTGTGCGTCAGTACCGTCTGCAGCAGGAGGCTGTCTCACATGCTGGTGGAATGGAGACACACCTGGCACATGCTGCCTGGAGAAAAATGTGACGCTGGGGTCAGCGCTGCCAGCCGTCTGCTGCTACACACCATGACAGAGGCCTGCCAGGCAAAAAGGGGTTAGCGCACTCTGTCCCATCTTAGTAGACACTGTTGCGCAGAGGATTGTGTGTATAATGGTTACAGTACCTCCCGACGCAGGAATGGATCCAATCTGAGTGGTTTTACATTGCCTGGATTTTCAGAGATGTTTCTGGATGGAGGTTCTATGATGGTAAAGGGGCCAATTTATTTGATTGCTGACTTCTCGCCCATTCTTGATCATCAGCTGCAGTTGTTGAAATGTTTTTTTTTCTCTTCTTCTCCAACGTAGGTCTCTGCCACAGAGGAATGCATAGGGCCAATGCGACTGAGCCAAGAGCCTATTCAGGTAAAGAAGAAACCATATTTTAATGCCATCATATGTTCTGGGTTCTTTAACATTCCGGCTACTGCTCATGTTTTATCTGTGCCTGTGTTAACATGTGAAACTGAGAGACCTTTTCGTCAGTTGGTGCCTCAGGGCATTGTTTACCTGTTTTTTTAACCTGTGTTTTCCTTTGTTTATCATATTTCCATTTTCCGCCTTTCTTTGTCAGATGGCATTTCAGGTTCACCCAAGTCTCCCTGTGTTGTCATGTTAAATTAGTAAAAAAAAGGAAATCCCCCTTAATGCAGTTGGGTAATGGTACTTTCTCGCAGGGGAGTGAATTTACCTGACGGTACTGCCATTAGATAATTAGGAAAATTAAGGCCCTGAAACTGTTAATTGCTCGAAGACCCCAGATTCTCTTAAACCTGCTCTCGGATTAAGATTTGGTCAACAGAGATCGAAACTGAGGAGCCTAAGGCAGAATGGTGACAAAGAGCAGTCTAATGATAGAATATGAGGGGAAAGACATGCCCACACCTCATTTAGCCACTCTTTAAGTCAGTCATCTGCTGTCCTTAAAAGAGTCTGTGATACCTTCTGATATATGGTCACATCTGTTCACTGTGTAAAGTTTATGAAGTGGTTTGTTTTATAAATCATATTTGAGCTTCTGTTTGATTGATTTTGACCTAAAGATATTTTTGGAACCCGTGAGCAATCCAATAAGCTATCCTGTAAACAGTAAACAGACTTAAAATAACAAGAACAACAACAACATGGATTGATTACAGAATCACTTCCATCTTCAGTTTAGGTTGTAACTCCATAATCAGATAACATTTTAACATGTTGCTATTCATGTCCTGTGCAGTACCATCACCATTGCTATGCAAATTTTTTTGTTGCGGCAGAAACATCATTGTTTCAAGTATATTCATTTCCTTTTTTTAGCTTTACAGACAGTGTGTTTAAAAGTGAAGATTTCCAGGTATTCACATTTGTTCCAAAATAATTACAGTGTTCAGCTTGTTATACATACAGTGCACATGAGGTAACCTCATTTAACCCTGTGCTTCGCATCGAAGCATTCTTTAACATCATAAATAAAAACACATGAAAGCTGCTTGGCAAACTTTAGGCCAGGTGGAATGAATATCTCCTTTATAAAAGCCCACTGGAGTCATGAACATTCTTCCAATAAACTCAACCAAGTAACTGAACAAGACAGCAATGCCATGACCTAATTCCTCTGCATGTTATACTCACTGTTAAAAGAGATGTAGTGCACTGTGAGGCGTGGCAAAAAGAAGACAAACTTTGATGGTGTAGCTTTTCCTCGTCCCAATATCTTTTGTGTTTTGGTGTTCCAGTAGTCCAGCAGGGATCAGTTTATGTAAGACCTCATGCTGAAGTGCTTCTCTGCATGCCTGATGTTGTGATAGAGAGCTTCTTTGGCACTTGTGTACTTGTCAGGAAGTTTCTGGAATATATGAATGTGACAGATGCAGTTGTGGGCTGTCTTAGCAGGCTGACCGTATATGACAGTGGTGTTTATTTGCCTTTCCCATTTGGACTGGCACCTATCACACATAATGGTAGCTGTGTCTTTGGCATGGGCCATTGGTTGCTAGACTTAACTTTAATTGGTTGTAATTGGGATGTTGGTGCTTTAGATTGAAAAGGTAACAATTGTACTTGAATGATTGAAGTGCACTAACTGCAAGCGGCCCTGCATGAGGCCTCCTGTCCAGGAGACTGAAGTGTGTGATGTACCACGCTGGGCTCCTCAAACTGTAAATTGCCGTTCAGGACAGTGTGGTTTTCCACCGCCTTCTGTTACATCTGCTATAGGAGTGTCAGATGATGCCTCGGGTCTCCCTGTAACAGTTACATTAAAATATTTTCCATGGAAGCATTAGGATGGCTGAAGAAGGGAAGCACATCAGACAAAATGAATGAAACTTTAGATTGTTCATTCATTCAGCTGCATTCCTTTTAATTTGGCACACTTCTTCCTGTCAAGAAAAAGGATGGATGCTTTCTTAATGACAGCCTTATCCCCCTGAGAAGTTGCCTTTTTCTGTCTGTCCATAAACTGGCACACTGAACCTCCAGTCAGTAAGCCATTCATATTATTAGATTGTGTGCCGGGTTTGCCTCTTAAAACTGTAAATTGAATAATTACATCCTGGCATTAACAGGGAGATCGGTTTTGACAACAGCTGACTACTGTTCATGTCACATTCTATCATTGCTACATGACAGTGGCTACCAGGGGCAAGGATTGAGAAAGGGCTTAAAAGTTTTAACAGCTTTACAGTGACATCATGTAAAACATTTCAAATGCATTGCACTACAGGGGAAAACATGAGAGCTACCTTTACTTTTTCATTCATTTGTTTCCAATCCGGCGCAGACATCAGAGGACATACCAACTGGACAATTTTTCTTATACAATGCCCGCTTACAGCAATCTCTGAAGGCTGATATTGAGTGAGAAAAGTTGTGCAGAATGGTATTGTGCTTGTCCACAGTTTTCTCCTGTTATGAGTGTTTTTTATAGAAATTCAAAATGGAAAGCCCTGAGCCATGTTGGGAAGTAACACAGCTGAAGAGCCATGGAGCCGACCTTTTGTTCCTGCCAACGCTGCAATATTCCCTAATTTGACAAAAAATATAAATACATCTGCACTGGGACTGTTAAAACCATTTTAACATGCTCCCCCGAGAGGAGGGTTGGGGAGTTTCTGGGTTGGTTGTATTACGCAGGTTTTCAGAAAGGAGGTTGTAGGTCCTGCAGTGGCTCGCTGGCAGATGGGCAGCGTCTTAGGATAACAGGGCAAGGCCTGCAGTGGTGAAACCCTGGCTCTCACCGTGTCATATGTTATGCTTTAGGGGGAACCTGCAATGCTCAATAAACCTAATCTAATTTACCTTATTACTTTATGTATGTATTAGCTTTTCCAGAGCGACTCACATAATTTACATTTTTATGGTTTTCCATTTATATAGGTGGATATACAGTGTACTAGACCAAATCTGGACTTTGCTCAAGGGTGCAGTGGAATTTAAACCTGCAACCCATTGGTCACAAGCCAAGTTTCTGAACAGTTGTGTATGTGTGGTATATGTGTATGTGTGGATGTGTGTATCCATTTTGGTTGAAAAATGGCAAATGCCAGAAAGAGGGAGTAAAGCTTTGGCCCTTTTTGTGAAAGACTGTCTTTTAATTAACTCTAGTTTTAAGTACAGGGGGTCAATGAATGGGTCTCAGTTATTACTCTAAACACATGTCTTGCATAGTAAAAAAGGGGAAGGCTACCTCCTCAGTAGCATTTCTCAGCTGAGGTACCTGTGAGGAGGGGCAGCATGGCACCTTAAAGCTCAGATGAAATCCAAACTGCCACAGTGTTGGTGTAGGCCAGGGGCATTAGCATAGCCCATGGATTGAGCTGGGTATCCCCTGCTTCATCATTCTCATGATTCCTCTGGCTAGTCCTCTAGTGTCTGCAGCCTGCCTGCCATTGGAAGTGGGAGCTCACATGATATAGGCTGTGTAGTGGAAAAAGAAGCAGCTGGCTGTGTGTGTTTCAGAGGATGATTTGCATACAGAAAAAGAGCAAGTTGTAGCAATAGGACTGGCCCATGATTTCTGATTGGGTATTTGGGTATTTTAAAGACCAGTCCAAAGTGATTCAGAGCAGCTACATGAAAAAATGGTTTCACACACTGTCTGAATGAGCTGGATGTAAGTGCTGAAATTAATTTTTTATCCATACAGTTTTGTCTTTTCGCTGATATATTGTCTGTGCCTTTAAAACGCACTAGGCATACTGCATGCAAATCATGACTGTATGACATATTGATTTTTTTAATGCCTCCAATAGTATTCAGATTTTGATATTAAATTGCCTCCTGTATGATCATTGAATAGATGTGTATTTCTATCATAAATAAATAAATAAATTAAATTTTATATCATTATTTGGAATCCCTTTTTATATGAACTGGATTGTAGTGATATGACTTTTATTATGTGTGCCAGTGGTGTGACACAGGCATGGTAAGACTGGTCTGTTTAAACATTGTGCTTAGATGCCAGTGGCAGTGCAGCTTTACACGACTGCACTCTATTTTTGGGTGTCACCCAAACATAGAAATGTCTGGCCGGGGTGTGCAAACATTGTGGATTAGCCTTTCAACCTCTTAAAATGTCTATTCCGTAACATCACACAGCCCGGAGTGGAGGAGAAGCCAGGCAGCTTCTCTGAATCCCCTCCTCTTCTTCCATGTGTGAACTGTGACCTAAAGTTACAGCCCTGCAAGAAATAATCAATTCATTAAGCTTGCAACCCTATAATAATTATAGGAACAATTCACTGCTGCTTCAATACTGGCATGGAGCAGTGAGAAAGTTTTGAGTGATTATTTCAGGTGTAATCAGGGCTTATGGTGACTTTTTACATATTTGTTCACTATTGTCACACCTTAAGTCTGCTTAGGCTTCCACTATATACACAGAATGTGCTGAAATGCTTCTGAGAAGTAAATAATCTCCCATTTGTGCCCTTTGATAGACTTATGTGGCAGCAAAAAGTGTTGTGTTTCAGGATCACTGCAGGTACTAGGTTTAAAAACCAAGGCCTTCAGTTCATTATGTACCCACTGCTATTGTTTTGTTTGTATGCTTCTGAGTTCTGAGGCAAATTTTTTTGATATTATTACACAAGATGATTATATGCATGGTTGTTATCAGGCTGTGAACTTCAGCAATGTAATTTTACCTTGTGGGTCATGGCATCCTTCACATTTTGAAGCAATATTTGCTATATCATGAGGGAACATTCCTTCCTCAGCTAACACAGCATTATAATGTATGTGTATTAGTATGAAATCTGTAGTGAAGTCATAGCACTAACCCTCAGTAAGTATTCAACCTTTAATTCCCCCTGTAGTGCACCTAACTGCCTGGCAGAGTGAGGCAAGCCCATTCTGCTGGCTTCCATACATGTAGCCTAAGTCATTGCTTTCGTTCCCCATGCCTTCTTCTCTTTCCTCTTCTTCTAGCAGATGATGGTATTTATTTCTCTCAAATTTCAATCCCTCCTTCATTTGCCTTTCCCTTTATAGTCTGCCTTGTGCTTGTGCTCTGTCTCTGGCTGTCCCCCACCCCCCTTCCCCCTGCTCGTTTGCTGCCTGTGCTCCAGTCCTGCTGCGGTGCTGACAGGGTTCAGAGGGCCGAGGCCGAGGCGGGCATGGTGAGGTGGCGACCCTGTGTGGCCCTGTCTGTCAGCGCACACAAACGTGCAGACGGGGGGGGGAGTGGGGGCTGGGGTCTGAGTGGGCCTTGGCCAGCAGCAGCCTACCCCCTCTGCCACTGCCGCTGTGTGGAATTTCGCAGAGGAGCTCCATGGTTGCACAACCTTGAGAGGATGAAAGCGTATTGACCTTTCACAGGCCTCCGCAAATATCAGTGTCATTTTTACTCCTCCTCGCCGAGCCCTTGCCGCCGCGACGGCAGCATCGGCCACATCGGCCACGTCTCTTAAGGCTCAGCCCCGCTGGCTTTTGAACTCTTCCCGAGGAGCGAAGGGTCTGTCTCTCTCATGACTCATGGCCAGGCTGGGCGGGCAGCATGAAGGTGGTAGGCCCAGGGGTGACGGGAAAGGGCGGGGCTCTGCCGGCTCGTTCTCAGATGTTGGATTCACACGCTGCATTCTTCCCCTCACAGTCACATCAGAGGCAGACTGGAGCAAAACTCAACAGTGTGAAACAGACTGCTTAAATATCGACAGTTAGACACTCATCAGAAACATTTCAACCTTCCGCCCTGAAATTCAAAGGGAATTAGGACCCATGCTTGAACAAACTCTAATGTGTTTGACTATAATTTTTTATGACTCAGTTTTGGCAATTTTGTTTTAAAACTTGAAAAAAATATATATAATTAAATTTGTCCTCGAATGAGCTCTAGTAATACATGATTGCCATACTAGCATCGTGAGTGGCTAGAAGTAGATGTACCTTAGTGTGTTTTAAAATTTTAATAGGAGAACACCCTCATGTGAGCTTATAGATATGTGGACAAGGTTTGATGTGTAGAAGTCATGCTTTGATATACCTTTGTAACTCACCGTTCAGTCATAAGTTTTTGTCATATTTCTTCAATAATCTTAAAACTTGGTTACACATATTTTTCGTTATGCTGGATTCCTGCTACGTCTCTCTTCATCTTGGTTTTATTTTGGTTACCCCTTCCTCCTGTATTTGTCTTGATTGAAACCTGGCCTGGTCTGCCTAGCTCCCCAGCCTGAGGAGATTGTGATGCTGTGAGACAGTAGTGAACAGGCTTGTTGATACTGGACACTGGCCAGCTGCTTGTAGACGGTTTTTCTCCGTTTCCTGTCTCCCACTGTTTGAAGGGGAGCTGGTTCCCGGACTGACCTATTAAGAGCAACAGATGCTGTGCAAGCTTAAGTTTAACATCTGCTCGCTTGGATTTATCTTTCATTAACATTTTATTACTCTTTACAGTGAGATAAAAGAGCTGGACTGCTTTATTTTATTTGGTTTAAATATGTGAGCTTTTTTAGATTGCCTGCATTGCACTTTTCATGGTCAGTCTTGAACATGCTTTTCCTTTGTTGGAGTATTTTCATGAAGAGGGTATTCTTTTCTCTGGGCTGAACAATGTGAACATTCAGTGCTGTAAGACATGGGCCATCTTGATGAAAGCCCAAGTGTGTGAACCTTCGGTTCATTGTATATCAACATGTTTTCCCTGTAACCATAAAACAAATTCCCCCTGATGATTCATAAATAATACTGTCAGTGACCAAAATACATCACATTTATCACAAGATGCGCACACACACACACATACACACACATAAACACTTACATATACATAGGACATAGATATAAATGAAGTGAATCCATTTTAAAATGTTGTTGCATCTTTGGGTTTTAAATTGCTCAGCTAGCCTGGGGCATGGTTCCTTTTACCTTTATTTCCTTATAAATAGGATGATTTTTAATATGATTATATTGCATTATCATGCAAAAAACAGCAAAATGAATCATGAGGCCAGCCTTAGCAACACACTCACAATGATTTCCCTGAAAACAAGGGCCTTCTCAGACAAGCATTTAAAATTAAACTCTCAAAGTGGGATCTCTTGGAGCGGCATATTCATGCTCCCCGCGATGCAGGGGATTATGTGGTCCAGAGACTACAGGAGGAAGTATAAATGGAGGAGACAAACCTGACCCACTGCAGGAATGCAGCAGTAATGAATTATACAGTGGGATTTACCCAGGTGAAACACACCAATGAAAACCTCCCAAATTCTTGCAATAACCAAGGCGTCCGACACAGCATACCAGAGATGTACAAAACCGTGCAATAAATTGCCAAACAGACAATAAAAAACATCAGGGGGTGAAGGCATCTGGCTTTTGGAAGCTGTCAAGCAACAGTTCAATAACTTTTTGCTGGAAAGTAATGTTGTAGAGACTGCATCTAATTCAATGCCATCACAAACGTATATATGTACTTGACCCCCAGTGTCATGCAGTTTGCTTACTCTTAAAGAAGCGTATTGCCAATGGCTGTCCTACTGTACCATAATTAACTGGTGTTTTAGGTTTCACCTGTGTTAGGTAGTTGTTCGTAATCCTTCATTTTTGTCTCCATATATCACATCACAAACAGTTCTGGAAGTAATTCCTAAAAGATTAAAGTGCAGCCCGTATTTATTTTGCCATATGTTTCCCACGGTCATTTGTATTAAGGAATTCTCATAAGCCCTTTCAGCAGGAGGAAAATAAATTCCATTTTGTTTATCAATCAGAAAGCAGCTGGTTTTGAGCAGGCATAATAAGAGTCAGAGGTCTGTAATGAATTATGATTACATGAAGATATAGTATCACTCCTTCCTCATAGCTATACAGTATAGCAACTTAATGTACTAATGATTAATGTAAAGAGAAGTTATGGTCTGGTCATAATGAATGTATTTGGCATATACCCAAGCACGTAAGACTCTGACATCTTCTAAGAGATGAGAATCTTGCAAGTCATGTTTTTGAATGAATAGTAGAATCACTGGAAATATTGTGTTTTATGTCTAAAGAGGATTAATTACTTAGGGTTTTAGTGGTGCCTTGTTGTGACTCGGGCAGAAGTAACACAATGCTTCTTATAGAGTGGTCCCATTTCATATAGACAGCGACAGCCTAAATGACCCTGCCTCCCACCCAGGTCCTGCTGGTCTTTGCGAAGGAGGATAGCCAGAGCGACGCTTTCTGGTGGGCGTGTGACCGCGCCGGCTTCAGGTGCAACATCGCCCGCACGCCAGAGTCCGCTGTCGAGTGCTTTCTAGACAAGCACCACGAGATCATCGTCATCGATGGAAGACACTCCCGCTACTTTGAAGCTGAAGCAGTCTGCAGGTGAGCTGATGCTGGTAGCAATTTTTGCTTTTTTCTTCATTCTGCAGCTTTTTGGGTTCATAGCTAAGAGCTGTAGAAGGCTAAAAAATATATATATATATATATATACATATATATATATATATATAAACTAACAAGAATGCCTTCCTGCTCTGTACATCTGTGAAGGTAGCCGCTATTATTCGTGATTCATATAGAATTATCAGAACCTGTGGAAAATAAAGAGACCTTTGGGGTGTTTCAGATGAACTTAGCGGTTAGATAACATACTCTTTAAACATCAGGAAAAATGGTGAGCCTACATGGGCAGAATCAAATACTTTTACATCCTCATCTTTTATCAGTGCCGGGTTAAGCACAGATATTAGCACAGTGGCAATAAAGTAAGGATCCCATGCAGTGAGTACTCAGCTCAACACTAGTAGCATTTTTCTGTTTTATCAAAGCTATAAGAGTCTCTCCTACTGCTCTCATCTCACACCTGTTTGGCAGGAATTCTAAAACTGTAAACATTGCTCCATTCCATAAAGTTTGTTCCAGAGAATTGTATTGCCTCCCATGTAATGTCATTTGCCAGCAAGGCTAAATCAGTAGGACTGGATTTATCTCAGGTCTATGGATTTTAACATTGCTCTTGACTGTATTGACATCCCTCATTAAGATGATATTGGCTTTACAGCCTACGCTTACCTCATGTTGGCATGAGCATTTATTTGTTTTGATATAAAGAGCTGCCAAGCTGTCGCAGATGTCAAGGTTTCAATGGTGTAAGAACAGTCTTTTAATGCGGTGATATTGCTCTATCCAGCAGCACTTGACGGCTGAAAGCACACTACCATGGATCTTAGGAATCTAAAAATGCCATTATAAACTGTCAATTACAGTTTAAATAACCTTTTTAGGGCACTTATTAGCAGATGGTTTTTAAGAGGGACTTTTAACATGCCTCCCCCAGATGGATAAGAGGGCTTGCATCAGTGTAGTTTGTGAATATGACTGGGCATTCCAAATCAGAAGAAAAAGAGGAAATAACATTAGAAAAAAATGTGAAAAACAACACGCCTCCCACACCAACTGGTTTTGATTTAATTCTGGATTAAAAATAATACTGTTTCATTCTGTAGAAATGCAAGCCAGGGTTGAAAAAAATTAAAGGAATATTATTTAATTGAAAGGAGGAAAGAGCCCTTTGTAATGCATGCTTCATTGTTAGAGGCAAAAAAGTTACAAATCATAACAGAGCGCTCAAACTTAAACCCAATACAGTATCAGTAGTAACATAGTTGTACCTGCATTCAGGTATCTATAATGTGTTACAATTTCAGTTAGACCCCATAGGTCTGCCCTTAAATCACTTGCAACCTTAAATTCTGAAAACTGTCAAATGTCATCCCTCGCTGACAAGAAACCCATCCTCAGCAACATGCCTCCAGCTTCCTGTACATGGTGCCAGTGCTTATCAGTGACTGTGGCCAATCCCACATTGTCTGGATTTTTTCAGACTGGTCACTTTTGGAGAGTTGGTTCTGAATTCGAGTTTTGGTTAATTTACCTCTTTGTCACAGTTCACCGTAACAAACTTGAAAATTTTAAAATGCCCTTGGTTCTGAAACCAGAAACCAGGACCGGGTCCATTTGGTCGAGGAGGTGGTCAACCAGACACATATCCTGAATCCAGTGAGACCAAAGGCAACAGCTGTCAAAACAGGACAGGGTTCGTTTGTAAGCTCAGTTTCAGAAACAAATCCTCAAATATAACCAGTCTGAAAATGCTCTCAGTGTTTCTAATGAACAGTAACCACATTCATGGACAAACCTTTCTCCCCCTCTGAATCATTTCTCCTGACTGCAATGCATGGGTTTTCTTCTGTTGTGACAGGGGGTTGTTGGAGATTATAGTTTCAGGCAGCTGAAGATGTTGCAGAGTTGTCTTAATTCATATTAACTAGAATTATTATTATATCTTCAAAGTAAAATGTATATACTATTATGTGCATTCTACAGAAAGGATGAAATACAAGATCGACACACAATCAAGTGAGTTCAAAATTCTCATTGAACTAATTATGTATTCTTGTTCTAGGTCAATCCGTGCCACCAAGCCCTCTGAACATGCTGTCATTTTAGCAGTTGTTCCACAAATGTAAGTGTGCAACCTCCTATGCCCAGTACCCCCCCGATCACCATGGCTACTCTCCTCATCGCAACTTTAGCAACAGAGCTCTGCTTCTACAGGAAAAGCAGCAGTGCCAGTCACAGTGCCAGTGATGCTGCATTTAAGGCACCATTTGGGTTTTTAGTATCCATCAGGCTATTAGAGATTCTATCATGGTATGTTTAAATATGCATGTCTGTGTGCTCAATTTGGGTTTTATCTCCATTTAGTCACTGTTCCTATGATGTGGAATTTCTGCTGCTTTCTACATAAGTGTCATGGTCATCAGTTATTGAATGCAATAACTGTCACGACAGTTTTAGATCCATTTATTCATATTCATCCAGTTATGTGAGAAAAAGCAATAAAAAGGGAAAAAGAAGTAAATAGTGACTCCTCAGACCAGGGATTTCCCTGTGTTGGTGAATGTACTTGTGACGTCTTCTCTATGCTGTTTTCATATGTTGGTGTTGATTAGCCCAGAAGACCAGGAAGAGCCCTCTGTCCTGCCTCTCCTCAACGCAGGGTTCAGCAGAGTACGTATGCTTCACTTCATCCTGCACCTCTCATTTAGCAGTCCTAAAATGCTTGACATCTGGGCAAAATATCCAGACTCATCTTCTGTGGATTTAATGGGCCTGGCGTGCTGATAACTGCTTGAACATTGTGGAAAAAAACAACATATGACAGTGGATATGAGACTAATCCAGGGTAGCATGTGCACACATTGAAGCAGTGCTGAAGAGTCCAGGCGGTAGGTACTGAGTTTGCTCTGTGAGAAGCAGCAACATCCCCACCATAGGTCATAGGTCACTCAGAGATTTTTCTCATCATGAAAAAAGCTTCCCGAAGGGGGTGAATGCTGTTCAGATCCAACACCATTTGTGTGCAGAAGCAAAGTAACATGGCGAGGCCTGGAAACAATAGAAGAGATAAACTTAAATTGTGCTGAACCTGAGAATTGAATCAGGGGAACGTGCTTGCATGTTTAATTAATCGTAGATGAACTGGTTGCCATTTACCAAAGTAGAAGTCTCTGTGCAGGCCTGGCCCAAGAGACCCTCAAGAATTACATTGAGCAGGCGCCATCAACAGAGTAAATATCTGGTGCAGGCTGCACTGTTTACAGTTTTATCCAGTTAATAAATCGTGGATTCTGGGATTTAGATCTGTTTGATTTTGATGTGGCCGTCTCGGTGCCAGGACTGGCTGCGTGCTGCATATGCTCTGCACCTGAACTGGGGCTGTGTTTACTGAAATGGCTAACACCAACGCCGGCCTGAGAAAATAAGTTGGTGATTTAAAATTCGCCGTCCCGTTGCTGTCGGATGCTGTCAACAGCATCAGGTCGCCATTGTCTACATTTTTATCATGTCTCTCATCTTGAGTTTGACTGGTCTTGTATAATAGTTAATGACGTCAGTGTTGGCCTGTTAAATACAGTGGCACTTAAATAATTAATCTGTTTGCGCATGTAACATAATTCATTCTGCACGTTACATAAGTAGAGTATCAGGATACTCTTGAACTATTTTTATTGCATCACTTATTTATATCCCTCATTCATGACCACATTGATTTCAGAGATGAAATTCAATTCCATTTGTAAATGATGGAGTAGGTTTTTTCAATTACCTTGTCCATATCAGATATCTTTACATCTCCCTCAGAAGTTTAAATAAGCCAAGTCTTTTGTATTTTTTCAGGTAGCTATACAATGAATATAATGAAAGTAGAAGATCATTCGCTTTTCCTTTGCATTTATCAAATCTTTTGATTATTTGATATTTATTGTTAACATACAGGGTTACATGGTACAGTGACTACATTGCCATTGTAGGGTTAGGCACATGGCCTGAAATGAGAAGTACATTTTAGTGAGGCTCTGTTTTATTTATCCAATAGTGCCCAAATTTTAGTTGTTAAACTTAACTTTCTTCAGTGGTTAGAGCTTTTGTTACTATGTATCATCATTGTAGCCAAGTACGATTCAGCACTTGATGTTAAAATGTTGTTATTTTTGGTGTATTGTTACAGTTTGCTTAACAACAGAAATCTAAATTATTAATCAAAAATGATTGAATATCTATTAAAATTAAAATAGCTATTGCTTATTAATCACCACTTTTGTCATGTTGTATCAGATATGTAGATTTTCTCCTTATATTCTATATATATATATGTGTGTGTGTGTATGTTGTGCCATTGTGATTCACTACCAAAAATATAATCCTGTTACGATGTTTTCGTCATCCGCAGCATGTCATCTATGGATATGATTTTCACACATTTCAGGTATGAAAGTGATATCATTTTTGTGTTATCTTGTCTTTCAGAGGTTTGTGGAGAACAGCAGTGTCTCGGCCTGTTACAATGAGCTCATCCAGATTGAACACGGGGAGGTGCGCTCACAGTTCAAGCTGAGGTACAGCTGAGCCCAACCTTATCGGACACCATCAAAGACACCTCACTGTTAGTGCTCAGGCGCTGAGCCTTGAACATTTCAAACAGCACAGACCTCACTGGCACTCCTGCTGTAATATTCGAGTGCTCCCTGCATTGGGCTAGCCTGCAGCTTCCCTGGAAGTCTGGCCCTGTTTTCTGGCCCAGGCAGGCACATTTGAAAATGCTAACAGCCTTAATTTTATTTATATTGAAAATACTTCAAATTTTTAATTCATCATTTTGGTTTTATTCCATGCTGAAGCACACCATTACAATATCATGTTGCAAATCTCCAGTATAATTATGTTTTAGTATGATGAAGATGAGGTCCTTTTCTGTGGTTATTTCATAACAGTTTGATTGCATTACTTTTTGGTGATGACAATTTGTTTTTCTTGCAGGGCCTGTAATGCAGTTTTCACAGCCCTAGAACACTGCCAGGAGGCGGTGGAGATAACCAGTGAAGACCATGTCATACAGGTACGCACAGGTAGAATTACCGGGGTGTAGGGGGCACAGCCATAAGCCAGTCCTGGCATCCAGTGACCAGACACACAGCCCCTGCCAATGGAGTCTGGCACTTCCAATAACCATGTAAAGGCAGCGCTTTGCTATGTTCATCGCTCATTCAACATTTCTGTTTATTTCAGCCGTAATTAAATGAAAAGAATTGGCACAAACAATAACTCTACCTTAAATTGATTAAATCAGGGTCCTAAATCAAAGGTCCTCAGGCACTCACTAATCTGTGCTTTCTGTCTTTTATGGAAAATATGCTTAACGATTCCAGACACTGTTGGGTTTGATCCAATTGAACTGATTATAATCCATCTACGGATGCCATCAAGATAAAGTTATGATGAAAAGTAATGCTTTTGCAAGAAATTTATACAAGCACAAATACCTTGATTATAGTATTGTAATAAATAATACAAATTGTAAGCCACAACGCTAAATGAACTGACATGTTACACTCAGCCGCTTAAATTTATCAAAACAATCTACCAACAACTAACCTAATAAAACTATACAGTTAGTGTCTGAAGCATATACATTTTCACACTGACTCTTTTACAAACCAGTAACAACAGACTACTTAACTAAACATAGCAAGGCATGGCAAGTCCCATCTCACTGTCTGTGTTTTTCCATACTTTAGAAAATTTTAGTATGTTTATCAAATGAAATTGTGAGGTTCTGTTGTCTTAAAGAACAGATCTCAAAGTCAGTGCCATAGGGGACCGTTTGGATACAAGTCTTCATTCCAAATGACTGTTTGGTTAACATTAACTGGCTTAGTTATTAGTTTAGCCATATGTATGTACCTCTGTGTAATTACCAAGGGTGAACCACATACTAAGGAGAAAAAATTATTTAGACAGCAGAAATGATGAATTTCACAGAACACTTTTCTCTGTGCTACAGTATGTGAACCCTGCATTTGAGAAGATGATGGGGTACCACAAGGGAGAGCTCATCGGCAAAGAGCTGACAGAATTGCCAAAGAGCGAAAAGAACAGAGCTGACCTCCTGGATACAATCAACACCTGCATAAAGAAAGGCAAGGTCAGTCTACTGACAGCAAGAGAGACACCTGCCAGTGGAAATGTGTGCTTAGATGTGGCTGCAAAACAATGCATCTCAGGCTATAACATCTTATATGAAATGGAGTCTTGATGTTACATGAAAGACCATCATGCTGGATTCACTGAAACCCTGGGTGTTTCATTTTGTTTTCTGATCCAGTCAGGAACATTGTAAAAGTTGACTTAAATAGAGTCTCACATTGGAAGTTTTAGATAGTTTTCATTAATCTTAGATTAAGTGTGTGCTTTGAGTGAATGCATCAGCACAAATGATGCTGTTACAGTACTGTGCGTATTCATGCATGTTATGTTACATAATGAAACGTTAAGCATTTAGCAGGTGTGCATAACCAGAGTGACTTACAAAGCAATGAAAAGTGCATATGTGACACAAGTGATGTGATGGTCCTGTCTTGTCCATAGGAGTGGCAGGGTATTTACTATGCCAGGAGGAAGTGTGGGGACAGCATACAGCAGCATGTTAAAATCACCCCTGTCATTGGCCAGGGAGGGTAAGCCAATGCGTCAGACACACCTACACACTGCCGTCTCCTTTCTCCCCTCCTTAAACCTGTAAAACATTGAGACAAAAAACATGCTAAAGTTTTGAAAGCCACATGATGCAGCAGCATTGTCAACAGACATGCATTGCTTGACTCTTTTTGTTACTATTTTTTTAATCTTCCCAAAGAAATGTTAGAAATAAGATGTATTTCAGCTTCGTTACATTATTACATTATGCTTGGGAAATTATTACTATTTTTTCCACTGCTATTCTGCTCTTTTTAGGAAAATCCGACATTTTGTGTCAATCAAGAGACCACACAGTGACAACAATAAACAGGTGAGGAGATGTGTGAACTGTTGAATTTTACAATAGCTGAATGGAGCCCTCTGTGATTCTGTCATCCTTTCTGGGAACAATTATCTTTCAGGTTACTTGCTCCGCAGTGCTGAAAAAACATGAGATAGTAGCTCCAGGTCTATAAATCACTGGCAGGTCACACATTCTTGCGGTATGTCCATAAATTGGCTGCCATGTCGATACAAACAGCTTTGACATCTGGAGCTACGCACCAGATTACTCCCACAGTTAATTTTTAAGATTTGCAAACAGTTGTTTTAAGCAGAAGTCACCAAATGTAGTATTGCTTGAACATAATTTACTGTTCAATGTCACAGTACATTTGAAGAGTCATTATCTCTGTAGAGTCATCATAACAATTATGTGTTAATTGCACAACAGGGGGTAATGTAACCCTGTTTTACATATTGTTTTGTTAATGTACCACACATTGAACATTCAGTCAAATGAAGATCTGTTTAGAGCGTGATGTCATTTTTCTCATTTTCATATCAGTGATATGACTGTTTACACTCGTTTGCACAAAACCATGCCCACTTGAATGAAAAAAAAATAATGCTTGCAGATATTTTTGTAGCATACACTGTAATATTAAAAATCACTGGTGTGTTAAAACTCTTGTGGCATCATTCATGTTCATATGGTCATGAAAAAGTTTGCAATGAAATTGAAGTAGTTTGACTGGTACCATAATGCTTTGCATTTCACAGTTCAGAAACAGCTGCTCCTTTACACTGTTGCACACACCACGGTGGCCTGCTATGCAGAAGGATGCATGTGTTTCAGTCAGTTTCAAAGCTATCGTGCTGTTAAATACGTAGGATCCCGCTTAAGGCTGGGTGAGGCTGGCTGCCAGGCACCAAGGCTATTTTTACAAGTGTAAAGCTGAGTTCTGGCCAATAATAGCTCTCTGCTGCTTTCATCTAGCATGTTGAAGGTGAGTTGAATCAGCCCTATTAATTTTTGCTGTTAGACAGATGGTGTTCTCTTCAGTGATTCTTTGCATTTTGTCCCGCCATCTCTTTAAAGAATATATTTTGCTTCTGGAAACAGTGGCAGGCGTCCTGAGGGGTGTGATTCCAAATAAAATCTCATACGGTGTGTTCTGTGCTTTATAATTTAAAATGGAATATACTAGCATATATGTACGATTAAGTCAATGTGCAGGACAGGGAGGAAGGATTTCTTGGACTGGAGTTTGCTCAAGCATTCTGACTAAAATATTATTGGAGGCAACAGATGAATGTTGGTTTTATATTGAACTGGTAAAGCCTGATGTAGGTGAATATTTACCCTTAGCATTGTAATGAAATTAGATGACTGATACCTTACCTAATAAAAAAGCAATGCTAGCCCCTGAAAATAGCTGTGTTTATTGTATGATTTTGAAGAAATGAAACAACCTACATAGGCTAAGTTTCTGAGTTGCCCTTGTATGCATCTGTTTTATTAAATTCCTGGCTATAACTGAAATACATCTTCAGTAAGTCTTGTCTCAGCTACATTAAGGCAACTGAGAGTTCAGGGGCATATACAATTATACATGGAGGTCATAAAATGAAGTGGGTACGGGAATGCAGAGGATTAAGCCATCGGAGAAAGAAATCCTTGCAAGCAGGCAAACCTAATGACCTCCACTATCTTTTACTCAAGTGTGGGAGAAATGCATAACACTGCATAACATTGTACTCTTTCTAGTCTGGCAATCCAAGAAGAGTTTCGACTACCTGAACACCCCCCCCAAACCCACCCCCCTCCTTTGACTCATATGCCTGAAAGCATGCATTTGACCCCCTTTGCTAATCATGTTGAATGAGTGACTGCCATCCTGTAACCCTGTGCCAGGAGACAGTCATTCCGTATGCTCCTGATGGGACTGATAGGGTTGTGTGGATCTGTTAGGAAGGTGTTTGTCACTAAGGGAGGTGCTGAGGGGGGTGGAGCCGGCCGGTGGGACGGAGGGCTGTCTGTGCAGATGAGTGTGTGGACTGGAGATAATCCCGCAGTGGTATGAGGCTCCAGTAATGAGATCAGGGGTTACATCCACACAATCTCCACAGGAAATCAGGTATCTCCTTCCTCCATGTTTAAGCCTCCAGCCGGTAAATGAGGTATGGGGTGCTGCATTTCTGATAAGGCTGTTTTGTGAGGTGATGAGCAGTGTGCCTTGGCATGGCAAAAAGTCAGTCACACATGTTGCAGTTCACATTTGTTTTATCAAACATGCTTCACATGTGCATACAGAGTTACACTGCAGTTTGAGAGATAAGGGCTGATTAGCGGTAATCACAAATAACACCCTGCTTGTTTTCATGATACTGAGGACAAACACTCATCTGTGAGTCCACCCCCAAAGAGATACAGTTTACGAGATTGTGACTGTTGAAGCTAAGTGTCAGCCATCTAATGGCAGGCACAGAGCTGGATAAACATGCTTCTCATCCAGGCAACAATCACTGCTGATTGATGAAAGAGGCTGTAGCGGTGTGCATTCCCCTGTGCTTCCAGCTTTCATGGCCTGCGTGCCGACTGGGTGCGAGGCTTCCCTGCTGGAACCGGGCACTGGTATTTTCACACTAATGTGATTGCGGAGGGTGTTACGGGCCGCCGGGGTGTCTCCTCAGTGGCTAAAATAACTTCAGTGTCACTGCTGGACGCCCCAAGCCTGCCTGTGGTGTGGGTGAAAATCTCTCTCCCAGCTGCAGCTGTGCACTGTCGGAATAACGAAACACTTATCAAGTGCACTCAATAATCAGTACATCGGGGTTTGTGGCCACATTTAAGTCTGACTGCATGTACTCCTCTATTTACCTTGAAGTAGACTTAGGCAGAGTGTTCCAGGATCACTTGATCACTTGGTCATTTGATCACAAGTCTTTAAAATCACTAAATATGAAGCCTGGGTACAATCCTACCACAGCACCCACTGTATAAACTACATAAAAATTAGATACATTGGAAAGCTCAGACTTTTTAATGTTCTTCTGGGATATCAATGTCTTTCAGCACTAAGCTAGGTAGTTAATCTTACTTGTTCCAGTGAAAAATATCTAGCTTTGTAAATGGGTTTTATGTGAAGATTTAAGCTGTGTAAGTCAGAGATAAGGATGTTTCCTAAATGCCTATGACATTGTAACACACCACTAGTCAGCAGCCTTAACCATATCAGCTTCCTGTTTTCAGATAGACATGAGAGAGCATAATTCCCCCATTGTCCCTGGTGTAGTAGTAGTTGGGGAGGCTGCTGTGGTTACTCTAGAGGCGAGGAAGTGATTCATCTCCCAGAGTACTCTGTCCTCCCATGGATCTCAGCTGAGAGATGTCCGCTCTCTCACACGAGCAGCCTGGCCTGTGACATGCCTATCCGTCTCTCACTCTGGACAGGAGCTTGTCACGAGAGAAGCTGGATCACATTGGCTCCAGCTATTTTTATTTCGAGTTGCTTATTTCTGTGCCATGATTAGCCTTCCGCTATAGTAGCAGTGATGTGGCAGTTATATCTAGGTTCATTTTCTGGTCATTTGTCTGAGCTGTTTGTGCTTTTTTCAGATTTTTTTCAGGGGGCGTGCAGGTTATTTTTCCCAGGCTGTGAGCGCATCCTTATATTGTTGATTTATTGTCACTATTGACTATGCCTCGTGTGTTTGCTGTTTTAGTTTACTTCATGTGTAAAATACTTTGTGCAAAACAGTATAATTTTTAGTTAAAATTATTTAATGGGGTGCTCAAAGTTAACACTACGTTTCACAAATTTAAGGACAGAGGAATCTTGTCATGTTAGATTATGTTTATTTAAAATTTGTGATAAAAAGCATGTTTGGAATCATTGTCATGAGCTTATTGACTGATTCCAGTTCCATCCCTTCCATTTCAGTTCTACCTTAAACCTCTGTCCACAAATGCACACCAGGCTTTGATGTAGTCAGCATTGAATTATTAACTGTAATTAACATAATTGTACATGATTAGATTTGCTTGTTAGATCTCCAAACTGTTGTTTTATCCATCATTTTATCCACTCATGACATGAAGCGCATAAAAACACTTCACCCACAACAAACTGAAGCGAAACAATGAAACCTTTAATGGAATGCAGTAGGACCCCATATATCTTTTGAAGGTCTTGTTTCAGTTCTGAAACTGCACTTTCTGCTGCCGAAGACAAGCACTGTGTATTATCCCCCAGATAAAGATAATTTTGATACACAAAAGATTTAGGATAGTACATATAAATGTCAGAATCCATTGAAATATATGTGTGTTGAACATTTCTCATCAGGAATGGTAAATAGATTCGCCCTGTTCGTGACACTTTTAGTCAAGTCTGTTTTTTTTTTCAAATTTCATGGGAAGAGATCCAAGAGTTGTGTTTTCCCATACTGCTGTTCTCTGCCTTTGAGCAACCACAGTGGTATGAGGTTACTGTAAATGTTTAAGAATGCGGTGATGACTGCTTTGCATGTTATGAACAACAGATGCTAACGGGCTCCCTGTCCCATCAGGTGCACAAGTTCAGCCGGGATGAAAAATACAGTGGAGAAAATTCACAATCAGGTACCAGAAATTTCCCTACGCAGGTCACTGGATGTGGCTGAATTACTGAGAAATGGTCACTTTATTTAATTTAGCTGGGGCATTTGTTGTATTATGTAAGTGTGAAAATATGAATCACAACTTTGTTGGGTCATTGCAGTGTATTTGTAGGTTGTAGTTTTCACGTAATCAGGCCATGCTAAAAGGGACATCAAATTCGAGGTGGGGGAGGGTTTGTGTCACTTCGTCATCCCATATTCTATTATCAGTATGCATGGTGACAAAAGGTGACCGGTTGTTGCTACGTTCCTTTTTTTCCCAGAATGCCAATCCCTGCGTCACAAGGACAGGAGGAAAGAGTCTGTTGACGTCAGGTCCATCAGCTCCCGGAGCAGCGACGGTACAGGCATGCGTCTCTGGCTCTCTCTCTCTCTCTCTCTCTCTCCTTGTGCTGCAGAAAGGAGTAGCGCTTCCAGTAATTGCACCTGTTGGGAAGGAGGGACACAGTGTCATGGGGTGGAGGGGAGTGAGTCAGATGTATCGGGGCTGCAATTCAGAGAGAGGCAAGGCCTCAGAGACGCGGCGGACGCTGATGACATCACGAGCCTGCTCTGACGCAGCCAGAGCTATTTTAAGGATGTGGGCCGAAAGGTCCCTCCCTCCCTCTCTCTCTCTCTCTCTCTCTCTCTCTCTCTCTCTCGCATACCTCACAGCAATTGCATAAGGGAATATCATGGCAGACAGCCTGGTTTCACCTTAGCTCAGATCTTGCTTTTTACAGGGCTACTTTTTAAATATCTATGACAGCAGTCTTTTTTCTTTGGTAATTTAAAGCGGACATCCTGTTGCCTTTTTTGCCTTAATTTTTTGGTTTACATTATTTAAGAGCAGTTCTACATCTAAAATTTATTAGACTTTGCATTTTGTATGCAATTCTAATGGGGCAGAATATTCTGCATGTGGCAATACCTGCATAGCTCTTGAATAATATAACAGTGAGTTTTCTTTTTTCAGTTTTGCCAACAGTTGGTCATTGGCCTTTGCCATTTGTGGCATTATCATAATACATCACCCTTTTTAATACAGAGGTCTGGTCTTCTGTTTCCAGCTCCAAGTTTACAGAATCGCAGGTACTCATCCATGGCCAGGATCCACTCCATGACCATAGAAGCACCAATCACAAAGGTAGAACTCTCATTCCTATAAGTCACCACTCCTCTAACATGCAAAGAATGTGTAGATGCTCCCAGATCACAAGCAGCACCCTCCCCCTTATTTAGCCCCACTTCCCAGATGTGATGGTAGCACTTGTGATCACATGCATGACTCTGTGCCACATGCGCTTAAAAAGGAGGGCTCTGTTCCCAGATAGACGCTAGCCCCCTGGGTCTGTTTGTCCTGTTTTCAGGGGAAAGGAAAAAGTTTCTCTCGTGATCTCTGCTCTGCAGGTTATCAACATCATCAATGCAGCCCAGGAGAGCAGCCCGGTGACAGTCGCCGAGGCCCTGGACCGTGTTCTGGAAATTCTCAGAACCACAGAGCTGTACTCACCCCAGCTGGCCTCCAAAGAGGATGACCCACACACCAACGACCTTGTGGGAGGCCTTATGAGTGTGCGTATAACAGGCTCCTTACTCTATCACGTTATTTTACATGGGGCCTAAAAACATTGCCACTCTTCCTGTAGTTTCCTTACTATAGAAGTAGTACAGTATATTGTCCATGAGTTTCTGTCTTTATTAAGATGGGTAGATTGATAGATGTATGTAGGGATAGACAGATAGACGAAAAGATTAGTACAAACAGATGGACAGACAGACAGGCTCGTTTTGAGTGAGCGGTCGTGACTGACAGAGCGATTGTTGTGTAACCTCCTTAATCAGAGATGTGCTCAGGCACAGTTGATGAGATGATTTAATCTCTCCATTTTCCTGTTCAAGAATATCTTTTGATACTCAGTACATCCCGGTGCATGATTCTGGTTAAAAAACAGATATTCAAGAAAAGTTATGTTCAAAAATTCAAAGCTTAGAGAGATAGAATATTGACTCACTCATGGAAAAAATAAATTAAGGTTTGTCATCCCAAGCACATTGTACATTGTAAGGAAATTTAGAGTAATGGTTTTCATGATGAACGCTGATCTCACCTTTAAATAGGAAAATACAGGTTGAGCATCCCTGATCCAAAAGTCCCAAATCCGAAATGCTCCAAAATCTGAAACTTTTTGAGCACCAACATGACACACCTGATTTAGGACCATCCATACATACAACAGAAAAAAAGAAAACTGTATACATTTTTAAAAATATAGAACAAATATATGTGAAAGGAACCTTTCCAACATGATGTGATGGCCACATCTTGGGCTAAATTCCCATAAGATTAATGCAGTCCTTGTAGTCTTTCTGTCCTTATAGGGTTGTCATTACGTCTATTCCCTTAGAGTGCATCTAGCCCTTCTTTAAGGCTCCTCTTGAACACCACAGGGTTGTAATCTGACCACCAAATCATTTTTAATCTTAGATATCTTTAGATGCTGGGGGAATTTGAATAGTCACTTGAATATTGTTGAGAATTTTTACATGTAACTATATGCCAAAACATGCAGTCATCAGATCGTTATTTTCAAATGACAAGTTATCCAAATATGGGAATTATGCTGGTGTTCAATGGATTATATATTTGAAATAATTATTTGACAAAGGTGTGATTATAACCGTCTCTCTGCAGTAATTTTATTTCCCAGTTTTCCCCACCTCCTCTCCTGCATACTCCAGCTCACCAGTCCATGGTTAATTGGCTGTCCTCTGCCAATTCAAGTCCGAATGGACCACAGTATCTGTTGCTTTTATGGTTTCCTTTCAAGCAGCTCTCAGTGTAGGACTTCAAGGTGTGTGAGCTATTTAGCCAGTTGGTCAGTTAAGTTAAAAACCCAAGTGCATCTGAAAGCATCTGAACGCAAGCAGATACTGTGGCCCAATGGGGATTGGACACTGCCTGTCAGATATGCTGTTCACATATTTCATCGGCCTATCCATGGAAGGGTCAGCTGAAGGATGGGGCCAGCTGAGTACAGCCAGTATACCACAAGTCAAATA
This sequence comes from Albula goreensis, assembly GCA_022829145.1. Classification (NCBI taxonomy): domain Eukaryota; kingdom Metazoa; phylum Chordata; class Actinopteri; order Albuliformes; family Albulidae; genus Albula; species Albula goreensis. The sequence goes on along the minus strand of CM040741.1, from coordinate 59,063,696 downwards.
AAACACGTGTTCATGTTTCGCGTTTTCCTCATTGCAACTGCTCTAAATAATGAGTTGTGTTTGTTCATTACATTTTGTCGTCTACAAAAAAGTCTGATGACATTTTTGTATTTTGTTCACTGTATAGGTACAGAGAGAAAATGATACAGATGTCTTTTTTGAGTGTGGCCTGCTCTTTAAATACCTTTCTCTTTAAATAAATGCCTCTCTTTTAATGAACACACATAAAGCTTCTGTGTGCATTGCTTTGAACAATTCCTACATTTTGATTCTTGCCTTTTTTATAACTGTTCACTTCCAGGAGAGTCCCATGCTCAGATAGTAACAGAATGAGACGACAATGAGCCCATCTGGTATGCTTTAATAAAGAGCTGCCTTAAGAACAGTGCAGGCAGTATGCTGTGGTGGCATGAAATAGATGTACATTTCCTAATCTTTCAGATGTCATACTTTTAGACGTATAAAACCATTAATGAGCATACGTTCTCTTGTAGGATGGTTTACGGAGATTATCTGGGAACGAATATGTCTTCTCAAAAAGTAAGTTCAAAAACAAGTAATCTTATATTCTCTCAAAAGTCAAACAGGGGTTAGCTTTGTAAAAGCAAAATTCTGAAGATATTTACATACTGTAACTGAGTGTTTTATTTTTAAAATCTGAGTGGTTTTGGAACACTGTAATACTATTGTGTGCAGAATGTATAATAACCTTCTATCTTGTTAGCTGTGAAGAGAGACCAAATATTTTTTCTTAAAATATTTCATGTGCAAGTATCGCTCAACACGATCCTTTTTCCACATTTTCATTTGTTGTGCACAGTAATGCGATTTAAGGTCCTTATGTAATTTTGTCAATTACACACTGGGAAGGCAATATTAATAATTGCATAATTTCGTTATATTTGTTCAAGTCATGATTCAAAGAAGGACAGTGACTGAAACTCCTTACTGTTCTGTTCCATTAGGAGAATCTTCTTCTTCTCAGAAAAGGCTGTGTTGTAAATTTTCTATCTTGGCTATATATGGTGAGTGGAGAGAGCAATGTGTCTGTGTTGAACACTGCTTCTTCTGTCTGCTCTCTCTCCCTCTGTCCCCTGTCCTCGGTGTGCTTCTGCACAGATATAACCCAGAGTCAGCTGGCCATGCCCGTCACCCTCAATGACATCCCTCCCTCCATTGCTGAGATGCTGGATGGGGAGGATCGCTGGGAGTTCAACATCCTGGAGCTGGAGGCTGCCACACACAAGCGGTAAGCCAGGGCACAGTGAAGAGATTGCAAGAGACAGAGAACGACAGAGGAGGGGGTTAGTAAAAGAGCAATAGTGAAGGAGAGAAGGATGAAAAGAGAGAAATGAGAGGGGGAGAAAGAGGGTAGGATAGTCACATTAAGAATTTCAGTGAGAGAGAAATAGGAAAGGAGAGGGAGAGAGACTGTAAAACAGAGAAAGGTGAAGGAAACATAAAGAGGATGAAGAGTGGAGGCAGGAAGGTGCCTGGCATGCAGAGAATACGGCTGTCTGTTAATAACATTCTTTTGTGATAAATCTAAATAGATTTAGATTCCTGTATTTTTTTGTTATTTGTTTTACTTTTTGTGACCACTTTTAGACACCTCCAATTTTTATGATCTGCGTCATTCTGCTCCGTTATCTGATTATTCATGTAATGGAGAGAATGGGTTATTAATGTAACCTTGATCTTGAATTTAAAACAGTGAAATATGACTAAAACACTCCCTTAGTAAACACAGACATCCATTTTAACACCAAGAAAGTTTCTGCCAAGGGGGGTCCAGGGGGGCCTCAACCACCCTGATACAATCGCTGGCCCCTCTACTGTGTCCCCACACCCCCATCCACCACCATCTCCCCCCGACTCGCATATGCATAATATGCTTCTGATCAGGTCATTAGTAACATTAACTGTAAAAAATAAGAAACCAAAGTATATCAGTATGCGATTCCTTATCTCTCATATTGACATAGTTTTCAACAAGCCTGTATGCTACAATAGTGCAATAGAATTCCTGAAATTCACTCATGGCTTTTGGTTTTGGTGTGCCACCCCAAGATTTTCAGAGGCCCCATTTGGCCACCCCTATGAAACATTTCTGGGGGCGCCACTGCTCATCGTAACTCGCAGTGTCTTTTTCCAGGCCCTTGACCTACCTCGGCTTAAAAATCTTTGCCCGTTTCGGCCTGTGTGAGTTCCTGAACTGCTCAGAGGCCATGTTGCGATCCTGGCTCCAGGTCATCGAGGCCAATTACCACGCCTCCAACTCCTACCACAACTCCACTCACGCTGCTGACGTGCTCCACGCCACCGCCTACTTCCTCCGCAAGGAGAGGGTCAAGGTACGCTCCCAGGACCCCTCCGCCCACTCACATCCTCTTTATATAAACCGTACCAGGGGTATCCAGTCTTCTCCAAAAAGGCCAATGTTGGTTCAGGTATTTGTTCTTGCCCAACTCTAACACACCTGCTTCAACAAATAAAGCACTTTAACTTTGAGTTGTTAAATCAGGTGTTTTAGTGCTGAGCTACATCAAGCTTGGGCTACACTCACTCAAGCCCTTCTCAGATAACAGTGGGCACCCCTTTATGGCACTGAATGTGAATACTTAGAATCTCAGAAGCTCAGACTGGAAATTTGAGTATGAGGCTGCCTTAGATACAGACCAATTAATAAATTATGAAAATTTATATTGGACTTAACAGTTTCCTATTAATAATTCCATATATCCCAACTGCATAGTGGTCCCCACAGATTTCTTTTTAAAAGGTAGAGCATCATGTCTGTAAATTGCCAATTTGAAATTGTAACTCAAACCATACCTGCATTAGCAAAGTCTATTGTACTGTTTAAATTGTTAAAAATTCTAATATTCCCTTTCTAAAAGCAGCTTTGCTTTTGTTTTCATGCATTTTCATGTTTGTAGCAAATTCAGTTGGCTGGTTGCTCATTGTGAAAAGAAGAAAGGAAACATCATGGTGCAGTACCAATGTAACATTTTTGGGGGGAATGCTGAACAACATGCTGTTGCTTAGTACTCAACGTTCAAGTGCTGCTTCTTGATGCTGTTGAGGGGTCCACAATTTGTTCATAAGAGCAATACACTTGTAGAACAGCGTTTGTAATTTTCAATAGGGTGTTGAAACAATAGGGTGTGGTTACCAGTAAAAAACACTCTAATCTCTTTTTAAGCACATGTTTACTTTAACCATTAAACTGCACAGCTTGTTTCAGCTGGGCTGGTGAAGTGTGGTATCACTATAAGGGAAGGTGCTTTTGCAGGTAAAAGCTGGTTAATGGTGGTGTCTTTACATCCCTTGTGGCCCAGGGCAGTCTGGACCAGCTGGACGAGGTGGCGGCATTGATCGCTGCCACAGTGCACGACGTTGACCACCCGGGCCGCACCAACTCCTTCCTGTGCAATGCGGGCAGCGAGCTGGCCATCCTCTACAACGACACAGCTGTCCTGGAGAGCCACCACGCTGCACTGGCCTTTCAGCTGACCGTCCGAGACAGCAAGTGTAACATCTTCAAGAACATGGAGAGGTCTGTGACCTCACATAGCCTCAAGCAGCACTGTGCATGAGCACAGTGTGAACAGCCTCAGCCCCAGATACTCTGTCTCTGATACAGCATCTATCAGGGTTTTATCATGAGTGACAGCTTATCTCAGTGTTCGTTGCTCTCATCTTTCCATTGTTCAGTAATTAAAGAAGCAGAAAATAAAAAAAAACTTTCACTTTTCAGCTTGGCGGATGTTTACATTTTTTCATCTGTGAATATTATGCAACAGACTTGCATATAATTGTTCATGTTTTTTTTTTTTTAATTTAATTTAATTTTGTTTTCTGCTTCTGGTGTTTTCATAGTTTAATTATTTAATAGAGGCAGTTAGTCAGGAATATCCAGCTGGAAGTTTTGATTAATTTCAAAATGGCTCTATTCTCCATATCTCCATATAAGCAAAGTATAACGCTTTTATTGTGCAACAAGCATGGATGTAAAGTCAACACTAACCTTGCACAGATCCATCCAGTATGATTGACCATAAGTGGCTGACCTGACTCCTTTCTACCCCCGTGTGGCTACAGGACGCAGTTCCGGACGCTGAGGCAGGCCATCATCGACATGGTGCTGGCCACGGAGATGACACGCCACTTTGAGCATGTCAACAAGTTCGTCAACAGCATCAACAAGCCCATGGCGGCTATGGAGGAGTCCAGCTCCAACGTAAGCTCCCCATTACCCCTCTACCACCCCACCCATGGGCCCTTGTGTCCTCCACAAAACCCCTCTGTCTATGGGGGAATAGACAGATTGCTAAGTAGAGTTACATAACGATGAGCAAGTGTTTCATTTAGACCCTAGTTTCTGTGGTAATACTGCATGTTCACAAAACTCAGATTAAACTGACAATTAAAGATATAGTGGGTATTACTTATGGTTAATTGCTGTGGGCTTTTTATGACATTAAGTAAATCCCTGTGTCTGACTATTTTGTGAGTGTTGGTCCCTGTATGCCACTACTTTGCAAGTGTAAATCTGTGTGTGTGACTAGTTTTTGATTGTAAGTCCCTTTGTATGACTACTTTGTGAGCATTAGCCCTTGTATGATACTAGTGTATGTGAACCAGTTTGTCAGCAAGTTCCTATATGGGAGCATGTGTGAGATAAATTTGTGAGTTTAGGTCCCAGTGTGTCACTGGTATGCCTCTCTGTGTTTGTGAATGACAGAGTGAAGGCAGTGACTGTGAGGGTCAGGCCAGCATTAAGAACTCCCCGGAGAACCGCCTGCTCATCAAACGCATGATGATCAAGTGTGCCGACGTGGCCAACCCATGCCGACCTCTGGAGCTCTGCATCGAGTGGGCGGGCCGCATCTCAGAGGAGTACTTTGCTCAGGTGAGAGTGGGTGGAGCTGCGATAAGCTTTCAGTCACTGACTTGTTTAAACCAATCATAGGCTTTGCTCTCCACTGCAAAACACAGTGATTGGTTCAAATTATGTAGTTACTCACAGCATGAAATAGTGCCACCAATTTTTCTTGCCATGGAGCCTCATTCTCAAGTCACTTAGTAACCACCAGTATAACCAACCAATTGTTTCACACAAACATGTCCAGTAGAAGAACAACCCGTAGCTTATTAATAGGAGAGTACAATGAGCCCTGAAAGGCTTGACTGAATACATTTACCACAATCTACCCCACCCTGATGAAATCTCTCAGTCTAAAGAATTATCTATTCTGGCACACGCTCTGCAGATTGTATCATAGAGCCAGCTCCTCGCATAGAATAATTTTGTACTTGTTGTAGATCCTGCATTGGCCCTTGTAATGATGTTGAAAGACTTTGTGGGAAATCACTCTTAAGAATTGGTGCATTTGCTAAATGTCCCCAGCAAGTAGGGTTTTCAAAGGTATATGAAGATGCTTCATACCATAAGCTGCCAACCTTTAATTAGTTAGACTCTCTTATTTGGCATATTCCCCTTACCCATTCAGAGTAGTTGAGTTTATGTTTCTGAAAGAGTTACACCTTTTTTAGTTTATATGACTTTATCATCTGATTGTAGTTGTCTGAAGTGCTTGATATTGAATTTTGAATTGTAAAGTAGCATATCATGTACATTCAGTTTAGAGTGTTGCCTCCCCAAGGCACCCAGCAAAGAAAAAGCAATGCACAGTCCTGAATGATGTCATTATGGGTGTGACTTTGCATCACTTCTGCCAGCCAGTGACGCCAGTTACATTCATCACTTCTGACCTCAAAAGCTGCCTGCTCAGCAGCTCCTGCCATCAGTAACACTGCATATGTACAGAGAGCAGGCTGAGAATGTGAACTAGCACAGACAACATTTCCAGGACTATAGGAAGTCCTGTAGAATTTTCTGGGGTTTTATGGCTCTGATGCTCTTCCATCTGCTCATCTCGTTGGTTTTGCTGAGTGGTGTGGTCATCGAGAACAAGAGGTCATCCATCCGTATGATATTTGTGTGTGTGTGTGTGTGTGTGTGTGAGAGAGAGAGAGAGAGAGAGAGTGCTTGTGTGAATGGCGGCTCATTTGAGAGCGGAAGTCTGGTAAACCAGGAAACAGGCCTTCATATCCCCAGAGCAGCGCTGCTACTGCATCTCTGAGCACTATACTCACACAGCTGTTTTTACTCTGGACAGGCCATTACTGTGTCAATGAATAACCTAATGCAGTGTATGTGTGTGTGTGTTACAGACGGATGAGGAGAAGAGGCAGGGACTACCTGTGGTCATGCCTGTCTTCGACCGGAACACCTGCAGCATTCCCAAGTCCCAGATCTCCTTCATCGACTACTTCATCACAGACATGTTTGACGCGTGGGATGGTAACAGCTTGTCCTCTACATAAACATTCTGATCGGGCTTGCATGTACCCTACTGTAGATTACAGACAGAAGAGTTTACACTATGAGAAGGACAGAATAGCTCCATGTCAAAGCTAGGATTGAAATGATGCCCTGAAGCTTTTTGTTGTTTTGTTTTGGCTAGAAAAATCATAATGTGAGAAGGCATAATCTTTTTTTCCTAAACTCACGTAATTCATTGCATGACATATTTGCGTGAGAATGCTGAGAAAACAAAAAATCAACCCACCCAGTGACCTAAATCAGTTTTGAAGAGGGGTTTTATGTTTTCAAGAAAGCCTTTCATTTTTTTCGGTCTCAAAAATCAGTGCCTCCCCATTGCGTTTTTATTTCCTCAAGATTTTTTAATAAAAACCAAGGTGTCAGAACCTATACATCAGACAGACACAGTGCCCTCAAGAGCAGAAAATTTGGCTCCATTCACTGTAAACCAAAACCAGAGCAAGCATACAATTAGCAGCAGTGCCAGTTTAGTGGGACTTTGTGGATACTTGAAGGGGGAAAAGGGGGTCTGGGGGTGTGGGGGCAATGCTTTCCCATGGCTCCTGGCTGAGCTCTATCCCCCTAAATTAGGTAAACTCGTCTGGTCCTGTCTGTCCTCATATCAGCCGCCATGGACACGGACAAGGGGGAAGAGCAGGAGGCGCACGCTTTTTCCCACCGCGTTAGCCCCCGAGAACAAACATGTTTACTGTCAACAGCCATGCTGATGTCATGGAAAGTTTAAAAAAACAGCGGCGAGCGGGGACCAGAGGCCACCGTAGGGTCAGGAACCAACAGGGGCCAAATCCCATCCCCGCCTGAGTCTGATTCCCGGGGTTGTGCAGGGGTCAGGCGTATGTGTGGGTAACACCAGGCGGGGTTCTCCCCCCGAAAACGGAGAGCAGGGAGCAGAAAGGACAAGCTCATCAGAGAGAGGGGGGTCAGCACGTTTCCCCCCCCCCATTCCCCGCATCCGTTTTAAAGTTCACCCTTTCAAGAGTCCGAGCGTGCATGAGGAGCACAGGTAAGGACAGTCAGGCTTGTGCAGCACAGTAAAACTGTCTCACTCTCCCAGCTCTGCCTCTTGTTTCAAGGTGCTTTTCTTTGTCCCAGTTGTTACAGTACAGTGGGTGGGCTTGCAGCATGATTTAATGTGCTGAAACATGCCCCCTGCGTGCTTTGTGGAGACAGTGGAGTCCCGAGCGGAGGAGGTTAGGCGCAAACCTCTGGTCGATAGCAGCTGGATTTCTAAAGATATCCCTGACAATGAAAAGACTCTGTGGGGTCCGCACACTGATCTCAACCTCTAGGCTGTTTGTTACCGCTGGTCTGGCAAGGCCCCATCGAGGGGCTGGCAACACAGTGGAGGAGAGTTTATTTCATCTGCTCTCCTCTAATGACCCTCCCCTATGTGTTTTAAAGACAGGGGATCCAAGAGAGCCTTTCGCACAGCGTCGGCTCTGCACTCTGATGACATGTGACCCCGCTACCATCACCATTTCTGACTTTCCAACAAGCGAAGCAACATTAAACAGAAATTAGCTGCAATGTTTTTTGTAAGCTCTGAAAAAAAGACACATGCACGTTTATGCTTATCAGTCCTCCTTTCTAGACTTTGATCCATGACAGATGGTGTATCATGCATATATGCAAGTGTGTGCATGTGTGTACGTATGCATCAATGGGATTTGTGCCTGCATAGGTGCGTTTTGTGCATGCATTGTGATTGTGTATTTCTGTGTGTAGGTGTTACTTACCTGTATCAATCTCTCTTGCCATTGTCAGCCTTTGCCGGCCTGCCTGGACTGATGGAGCATCTGTCAGAGAACTATAAGTACTGGAAGAGTCTGGACGAAATGAAGTGCAAGAGCTTAAGACCCCCGCCCCCTCCATGACCCACGGCCTGTTCCCCATCCTTATGCCACACCCCCATAACTCTTCCCCCCCTCCAGCCAAAGGGGGTGCTTGAATGTAGCCCAACACTCTTATCAACCTCCCCACTGTGATACAACAATACAAGACCGCCAAATGCAGGCCTCGGACGAAGAGCTGCAGACAGGGCGACTGAGGCCAGTGGACCGAGAGGAGGACCCAGTCAGACTGTCTCTCCTGACAATCTTTCCCAGTTTAAAGGGTGAATACGCTCAAATCGCACTTTACTAGAAGAAGAGTTCTTTTCTCTCTCTTTTACAGTTTCTTTTTTTTCCATTATCACTATACAGTAACGAAGGAAGACCCAAAACAATGGGGCGCAGTAGCTTACAACTTAACATGATTCCTCAAAGTGGAAAGTGCTTCTACCAGAGCAGGACATCTGGAAAGACATACTACAATACAGCAACACAACAGAAGGAAAACATCTGACTAGTCAGTTCATATTTAGCAGTTCACTCTTTTAACGCCAGCTTTAAGTATTCATTTGTATTGACACTGATAAGCCATTTTAGAGAGTAATATTAAGCTCTGTGGTTATTGCCAAAATCTGAGCAGTAAGAGCTCTTGGTTTAGCATACTGCTGTAGCTAACAACTGTGATCTTAATTTACTGTAATATACTACACTACAAGAAATCCCCCATATGACCTACATGATGGTACGGTTTGTGGGAAGTCTGTATTTATGAGACTAGCACTTATGGACTAATGGAGAATCCAGTCCACCTCTCTGAGGTCTTGGATCTTTCAGTTCTTTTTAATGTAAAATTTTCAATGCTTAGGGCTTAGGCTGTGAAGCAGATATCGCTTGCTGTGCATTGTACAGGCCCATGGGTTTATTCTGTCAAACAGCAAAGTGGTTTGTGTTATACATGGAAGATTTTTAAGAGTCGCTTTTCTGTCTCAGTCATTTTTTTCATTACTTAAGTTTTCATTTTTATATACTTCCTTTTTCTCATTACCAAGTAAGAAAAAGAAGAAACATGTTGTTCAAAGATATGGATGATGCACTTTTGCTCATAGATCGGAAAAAGGCCTTATAAATGCAGTGTTATTTTGCAATGAAAAGTAAAGTTAAAAGAATTCCATTGGCCTAAGTACATTTGACTGTAATCTAGTTATGTGCGACACAGGGTTAGAGAGAAAAGCACTTATCAGAATATTGTTCTTTTTCACCTATGTAGCAGCTTGCATCTGTCGCTGCCTTACTGTGTGCACACCATTTTCTGTTCAGATCATGCAAAGGAATAGCTGAAAACACTTCCATCAATGTCTAAAGACGACTCTGTTCGTTATTTGTACACACCATTAATAATTGCTATGAAGGACCATAGTAATGTTCAGTTGACCGAAAAAGGTTGAATTTGCAATTTATGTTTCATTCAAGGTATTTAAATATAAGTGAGTCATTTGACTGCTCAAAGGTATGAATGTATTTTTTACAAAAAAATCTTGCGTTGTTCATAAAGACTATGTAGAAAATGAAGATGCAACTGTACACTTGTATACTATTCAAAGAGGTAGGTATATATAGAAGGGCACTAGGTTGCACCTCAGCGTATATGAAACCTAAACTTAGTTCTAACATAATCTAATGAATCTCCTCTTGGTGCTTTAAGATGATGGTATTCTGGTGAATACAAAGCCAATAAATATTATATAAGTATTATTAGTAAATCTGTAGTCAATAATTTAACACATGGTTTTGTTGGGTGCACCAACCAGTCATTCCATAAGAGACTTACTGTAACATTGACTTAATGCACTTCTTGATATTTATACAATGTCATAAACAATAGATTTTTTTAGACAGTCTAAAAGTGATGCAGGGTCTGCTCAAAAGCTCAGTTGCAGAATTCTGTTTTATTATTATTATTATTATTATTATTATTATTATTATTATTATATTGTGGGTGTACACCATGAAAAAGAATGTCATACGATTAAGGGGAGAGTGGAATGGGATGTTTATGAGGAAACTGAAGAGGGTGACTCATGCTTACTGTACATCTCCAGCGATGTTCTGAACGGAGTGTCCCTATTTGCCCACATTGTTATTATTAGTGTTTGTGTGACAGGAACAGTTATACAAGAAAAGCTTCAGCGGGCCCTCCAATCTCTAAAACCTAGGGAGTCAGCTCTGCACTAAGATGAGAAATTTCACTCAGAAACTTTTCTTTACCCATTCTTGTCAGTTCAACAGCTTTCTGAAGAGTCAGTATGCAGCAGAAATTCCAAGATTTTTCAGTTGTTTGTCTTTTTCAGTGCATTTAAGGACATATTTATTTATGAGGCCAAAACATTGGGTTGTCATTAAAGACAAGATAATTACCTTTTCAAACTAATGATGTGTATTTACATGTAATATTCTACTACATTACTGTCAAGGCCAGATAGTTCCCAGCTCTTAGACTCAGATGCTTTGAGTTATGGTTTGCTTTTATGGATTTGGGCACCCCAATATTCCAGCGTACAATTCCAACCTGACGGCGTGGGCTGCATCAAATTCACATTTGGTGTTGGCCTGCAATCAAACACAGTTGTCTAGCATCACGACTGTTTCCTTTCCACTCAACTGTCCACATCAGATCCCTGATAAAATTCTTGAATCACGTCTGCCAATGTTATTTTATTTTTCTGTTGTTGTATGACTTGTCAGAACTCCAGAATAGAATGTTGTTCAGGGTGCACAGGGCAATCACTAAGAAAGTTCATTTGGCCACTGGTTTTAACTGGCGGGTCTTATTTCATTTCCTACATTACCATTTGTCTTTGTATGTCTGTTTTTGCTCAGACGTTCTTCACATGCTACCATGGAGAGCTGTAACTGGATGCTTAATTGAGAAAGTAAAAATTGTAGGCCAGTGTCTCCATCTAGTGGCAGATTATGGCAAAAACAATTTAGAGTTGAGTTGAAGATTTAGCAATACGAACTAATGGACAGAGGAATTTGCAGGTGTGCATCAAAATGAAAGATTTTTTTTTTCTGGAATACCCTTCTACATGGGAGCCTCTTTTTACCATTGCTACTGTAATGTCTGAATATTGGTTACCATTTCCTGAAGTGTCTGATACTTCAATGTATCTGGCAATTCCATGGATTGTTTTACATTGATTGTGTTCATACACAACTATGTTGGAAAGTAACTTTTTTGTACATTCCATTTTTGCGTGCTCTTCTGAGGAAAATGTTGAAACCTTATGTACACTGGCTTAAGACAATTGGGATCAAAAAATATACACATCTGCCTTGTTTTAAAGGAATAATATCATATATATGTATATAATGACAACTATATATATAGTTGTTTTTATATACATTTGTTTGTCCTTTTCTTGTGTAAGGGGATGACTACTGTACATACTAAAGACAGGAACATAGAATAATTTGCATGTCACAGGCTGAGGAGTAAATGGCTACAACTTTGGCAATTTTTCCATTTAGCAGCTCTTGAGTCATCTGTTCAGTCTATCATTTTTTTTAAAACAACATCCTGTGCTTTATGTGTAATGTATTCCAAGCTTCTTTTTGAACATGTGTTTAATCAAAAGCACAGTTACCCTGCATTAGTTGCCTTATTACAAACTCTTGCTCATCTCTTGAATTGAATCTAAAAATAAACAACAGCAAATATTCTCTGTACTGACCAGATGGCTAGCTCTGTATTTTTAGCAGTGCTAGTTAACACTTAGCTTTTCTCAAGCTGAAATGCTCCAATTTATTGCCTCTTTTTAAATACAATTGTATTACCATGGTATTTATGATGCACCAGAAAGTCTTAAGAGTAAAGAAGTACAGGGGAGGATAGTAATTGGAGCAAACCATCTGGTTGCAGATTTATTCCAACAATAAGCCATACTGTAACTTTAGCCTTTGACCTGAGACTTAGGAAGACTGACAAATCATATAAATGAGTAGATTTCACAGATATACTTTTTATCACTGGATTATTATTATTATATTATTATTAAATTTTCGAAATCAGGGCACAGATTAATATTCAACATATGAATAACCATTTCGGCACAGAAATTAGCCATACAAATGAGTTGATTGATACCAACACTTTTAGCATTTTGCATAGACAAACTTAGCTGTTCTTACATATTCTGTATTCTTATATGTATATACTGTATTTTGACCAAGTTGGAGTAAATGCCTTAATCTCCAAGAAATAACCAATGATTGATGCACAGAAGCTTTTCCACAATGTAACACAGCTGGCATGCAAAACAGAGCTGGGACAAACTTATCACTCACAAATTACCACTACAGTGACTTTAATTATTGGTCTGTTGATAGCATCTTCTGTCTAAGGAGCTTTTTCTGGTCCCTGGTGTTTTCTACTAATTATGAAAAATGTATCGGTAATTGTTATTATGGGCCTTAGACCAATCATAAATGCAATGGGCTGTACCAGGATTCCTCTCAAGTTGAATGGAATCCTCTCAGTGTTTCATATAGTCTAGCAGCTTTCGCTTTGATTTCCAGATGATGGGCAGCTTGACAAGGTTACTTTAAGATTATTGCTCCTTGTTTTTTTTATTGTGTCTTCCCCCAAATTGAACTACTATTTTTTCCAGGCTAACTAGGTTAACCTTCACACTTGTGAGGAGAAAGCTGTATGTTCCTGACTCCTCCCATTCACATTCGATCACTTCTGTCCACACTCCAGGTTCAATGCTGATCACATATTACATATGCTGTCTGGGGATCACTAAGTCAACATGCGCACTGTGCAGTGAACAGATACCCAGATGGCCAGGAGAGGCTTCTGGAGAATGATGACACTGAGGAAGTTCACTGGCTTACCCCTTATTCTTCTCCAGGGAAGCTGAGCCAGTTGCTGCCTCCTGAATGTGGACTCAGTGGTATGGTTGCTAATGATGCAACTACCCAAAGGCCCTGATTTTTGGTTCTTCTTTGTATAATTGTTTTAAAGTGTGGTCCTGTTGGTTATCCTTTAGCATTCAATGGTTCATTTGTCTCTCTTGTGAACTGCCAACACTCAGATTTGAAGTCAGATTGTGCAACACAAACATAAGCGACAATTTACTGTAGAGGCACCTTCAAAGATGTACATTTTAATTCAGGTACCAAGGTCAGCACTCACCAGACAGAAACTCATAAAAAAACAATCCATCGTGTGCACAGGCCTTAGGACGTCTCACATGTGCATAAGCAGGTGGGGTCCCATAATCATATCTGGCTGCAGAGGAAGAGGGTACGGTTCACCAGAGGAACTAGGACAAGTTTGCTTCACTGTCCATCTCACCAGAGTCATTGCACTGGTGTTGAATCTGGGGATAGGAACTCTCACAGGCGTGAGCCACTCTGAAGTACTCCATCATAATCAATTGTATCTGTGCTGTCTGAGGCATAAGCTGAAACTGCTAATTACTTCCATGGTCCATGCTATACATTAACACGTAAAATGTCTGGAGGATCGGCCAGTGTGCAAATTCACTTTATAGATTATTGCAGTGGTCCAATGTATTTTTAGAATTCCTCTAGAACCAAGATGAGTTTGAGAGGAGTTGCGAAGCCATTTTCTACTGTTTTTTTGTTCTGTGTGTAGCCTCCAGTGGCGGAGTGTGACATCCAGGGACAGTGAAGGGAAGACTTCACTTCTGCTGGTTTTAATAAGAGATACTGTGGAGATGTTGTTTTACAGTGATTTACACAATGTGGATACCGGCAACATGTGCCAACTCTTTTACCTTTACGTTTTTGTATAATTTACTAGCTGCACAACCAACAGAAATTCCCAGGCAGAACTGTATATATAAGCTCTATTTTTAAAGAAGAATCATCTTTATTGCTGACAGAAAAATGCCATCATATAATTCATATGGTCTGTGTATTTTTTGGAGGACTTTTATGTTTAGTTGTAGAAGAATATGCATCAAGCCATGTTGGTGCAGAATCAAATTACATCCCTGCTCCATGATTGTGCTTTCATTTTATGTTTGAAAATATTATTTCTATATTCCTGTTTAAACAGTTTTAGGATTCTTTTTTTCTGGTCACTACAACTTTTAAAATGTATTTGTGAAACACAATAAAAGAAAATTGCAGAAACATGGTCAAGACTACAGTGCATTTTTGAATACTTTATTTTTTTAAATTAAAGGCAGCAAAATCAACTGTCATTATTCACTGTTAAAATAGGCACACTCATGAGACAAGACATACAAATTTTACGATTGAATGTACTACCAACACAAACACTTTACAATTTCAGAATACTGTTAAAACAATGTTAGTGCATCAAATTAAAATCAAAGCTACTTACTGGACATTATGGACATTTTAACATTAAGATCAACTTCATGTTTAAAAACATAGCGTACAATCCACATACGCAACATAAAACCTACATAAAGCAGCATGCTTTGATCAACAGCTAAGAACACTTCTGTGGATGATATTACACTGCCCCAAAAATTAAAAACCATAATTAACTTATCACACATTTGTACCAATAAATGAGGGCCAAGAGAAGGCTGTGGAAATGTAAGGTGCTGGGGTTCTGTTGGGTCAAAGCCCCTGGTTCTCCTCAAGCTTCTGAAACAGGGCCAGGCTCCGGAACCGGGCCTCCATCTCGCCGTTCTTCCATACGATAATCAGCTGGTCTGTGGAACACGTCACCAGCCCCAAGTCCGGGAAGTGTACAAACATCTGCAAGGGTCATGGTCTGTGGTTTAATTTCCCACCAAAACGCTCTGTACAAGGAAAACCTCTTTTCCACAAAGATAAATGTGCGCACAGGAATACACACACCAGTCAAGCCACTCAAATTCCTCATGGACACCAGACAGTCAGCACATAGTACAGCAGTGGAACCCTTGTTTCATGTTAGTATATGCATTATTTATTACTATTATTATTAACAATGATAATAGCAATACTGTTCTTCCCATTACTGTCAACATCATAGTTATTATCACCAACGTGTTACCTCTATTTTTGTCAGTGTAACATATAGTAAATTGCCTTATCTAGGCTTGCACAGTATACAGTGTGGCATACATGAGTTCAAAATACCACCTCATTATCACGAAAGATCCTTTCCAAACGAGAGGACATTGCAAAACAAGGGATGAACAGGGGCAAAAACTGGACTGATTTTCCCCAAGTCAGTCTTCCCTGAGAAGTAGTGTTCTGTGTCAGGCTCACCACAGTTCACTTATAATAAAACTTGAAGACCGGAGCTAGATCACAGAAACCGAGAGAGATAAGCCAGCTGCAGCTGCCTCAGAGAGGAGTGCACAGACAAATGGGAATGTTGGGGGCTGATGAAATCACACACTCTGGCACAGAGAGCCTCTGCTGGCAGCCATTGCTGTTAGCCCATGTAAAAATGTAAGATTAAAACAGAGTCCCACTGGCAATGAGGGTTGTGGTTGTTTTTGGCAGGTGTGCTGTTCTGGATATGTTCTGTTTTAAAGGTACACCTGAAGGCAGGGTGCATTCATTTCCTGATTACATGCTTTTACTGTCACAATTATTACACTATTTACAGGCTGCCTGATAACAAGTAAATGCCACAGAGGACAAAATTAAACACATAAATTTATAAGAACGGAGCAGTGAAATATGTGCCAGCACAGGCAGACAAAGCACTATTCAACCTGCTTGTGAAATACTGTTTGGGGAGGGTCATGCTGGGACAGCCTATACCAAAAGAGTGATATGATGAGAGTAGGCGTGGCCTCATGACTGCCACATAGTTACATGTGTACCTGCACAGCGCCAGAATGTCCAATGAGATCCCCTGTAAGTTCCAAGGTGCGCAGACCTGTCACTTCTGGAACCTTCTTCACCTGTTGGCTAGCTTGCTTATTCGACCTCCCGAAAGTCCACATCCCAAAGAAACCTAGAAAGGAAGTCCAGAGGAAATAAAACCTTGAGACTGTAGCCTACAGACCACCTAAAAGTAATGAAGAATCCTTTAAAAAAAAAAAAAACCCAACCCCAGATATAAGTGCCGTTCTTGTCTGGAAACACATCACTGATGAAAACCGTCTTCATCCCTCCTGAAAGCATTAGTCTGAAGCAATGATGCGAATGTGTTCCAAAACCGCTAACAATCTCAAGCCCATAAAGTGTCTCGTCTTTTTAATGTGTTCCAAAACATTTATCTTTGAAATAATAAAGTGGAAGTTGTGGGGGAAATCAAAAGAAAAATAATATTTTCTCAATATAAATCACTGTCTGAAGAGATGAGAAGCCCTTCTCATGAAGCCTGTTTCATTAGAGCTTGCTGAAACTGGGCCACAGAAATGATATCTTGGTATGACATATGAAAAGGCTTCAAGTGTGTGACGTTATACACACAGATGCCTTTAAGGTCAGTGATGGATGAGCAAGGAAAGCCTCACCCCTACTGAAGGCTGAGGAGGGAAAGGAGGAGGTAAAATTAGTATGAGGGAAACTAAAGGCCATCCCACGTCAATGTCAAAGAGTCCAATCCTACTTCAAACACACCTGTCATCTGGGGAGCATTAGCCCCAGGGTAACAGCCCCCTCTGGCCTCAAGGCCAAACCAGGACTGAGAGTCCTATCTCCTGTCACACCAGAGGTGCACATGCTTGGCCACCAGCACCAGTAAAAAGCATTATCGCAGCACAGATCGAGCACAGTCATCTGGTCGACCTGTGGCCCTCTTTGATTCGCCGAGAGACGCACCTGGACCGCGTTAGCGCAAAGCAATGAACGGGAGATGAGAGTCGGTGTGATCTTTGCCAGAAGGTTTTAATGTTTTTTGGGGGGGATGAGAAGCCAGGTTTAGCAGCTTATGCACAAAAAATCCTAGTCTGCTTTGAAGTAGCAGAAGAGGCACGTGGGTATTTCCTACAAAGATGCAAGGCTAAATATATACTATATTCATATATTCACAGGGGAAACGGGCTGTAATCTGTGCCTACACAGCTACATTACTCAAAGAATAAGTGATCTCTTTGCATGGACAGAATACACGTGCTACATAAGCAGAGGTTGTGATATATAAAAAAGAAAGGCGTCCTTTGGGTGTAGCATGGAGTAAAGGCACAAGCTGTCATGATGAAGCTGTATAGAGGACCACGCTGACAGGCCAACAATTAGGTCAGCCTCAGCAGAGAGTAAGCCAGTTAAACTTCAGTCTCCGCACAACAATGACAGTATGTGACTGGTGTTATATCTGCAGTGTAAAAAACAGTTAAGGAAATTCACAATTTGAACTGTGTCATATGTGTGGCCAACATGTGTGGGAGTGGTTACCTGCGGAGGCAGGCTCTGCAGGTAAGGGGAGGTCCTGGAGCTCCCACATCCTCACGCTTCCATCCTCAGAGCAGGACATCAGCTGGCTGGAAAGGCACAGAGACCTGCTACAGCATGCTGTTTAAACACTGGCCTTACAATTTCAGACACACAGATCAGGTGTAAATGTGTGAATGACTGGAGCTGAATGGCCAGTTCACATCATAATTACATATCCTCTCAAACACAGTTAGCAGGAATACATTACTGGTGGTAGAGTGAGACTTCATATACCTTTTAATGGTTGATGTGAAAATATCTCAGTCAACTGAGTTATGTGAATCAATCAAAAGCAAGTAACAATCAAGAGAAGTTAAAAAACCCAGTCAGACACTCTGAGCATATAGTAGCTCCACCAATTTAAAGCGTCACAAAACCTAATCTTGCCATTACTAGGATAAATGTGTAAACAACACAAGCATTAATCAGCCAAGAAGGGCTAGCTGAGATGGGCGCAGTGGGCCTGCTCTCCTGCATGTGTAAAGTCTCGTGCGGGCCCTGAAGATTCAGGGGGTGGAGGGGTCACAGATACCTCCCACTCAGATGATGACCTCTATAGCATCAGACTCCCAGCAATATTAATTGTGCCTACAGCATAATCAAGAGCAGAAGTCAGTGGGTGCCAGAGGCCACCGCTGGATAGCAGGGCTGTCAGAGCTATGCGAGATGCAAAGAGTGTGTAGGCGCGGCAAGGGAGAGGAGATGCCAACCCGTCAGGGAACAGCATGGTGTGCAGGATGTTGGAGTCATGAGCGGCCTTCCTATATGCAACCACGCTCCGCGTAGTGATGTTGTAGAGGTACAGTCCACTCCCCACAGCAGCAATGACAAACTGAATGCAATTTTTGGGAGAGAGGAAAAAAACATGTATGTTTTAGCTTTGAAATTAATGCATATAATACTATAAAGACAAGCAAGACATGCTTTGATCTCACAATCTACATGACTGTGTATAATGTTGTGTTCACATTCAGATTACTGGATAGCTGGGTCTTTGTCCCTTGTTTTTACAGTGATGAAAAACTCTATTGGCTTCATACTTTTGCATTTTAAAGCATCTACCAGATGTAAACTAAACCGTGTCCATAAGTCTTTCCCACCTGTCCGTCCGAGGCCAGATGCTGGACAGACATCTCGCTCTGTTTATGGAAGCCCAGTCTGATTTCAGCCTGGCCCTCGGGACGAGGCTCGTCCCACAGGATGCGCTCATACGCCTGGATGCTCCAGTCCAGGGAGTCCCAGATGATCAGTTCTCCCACATGCGAGCCGCTGGCGAAAGCCTGGTCTAAGAGAGAACAGGAGCACCAATGAGAGAGCGGAACCTTGTGTCCAAAGACTTAAACACCAATCTTCTTTTCTTTCTGAGTTGTATCATTGTATTTTTCTGTGGAGCTCAAAACCTTTATTGATTTTCAACTCACAGTCACATATGGGATTCATGAAACCTAATCCTACAATCATTACTGTCAAGAACAGTACTTTATACTCAAATGGGCTAAAAGGTCATTATGTCCCCTTCACTGAATCATAGCTAATTTAAAAGCAAGTTTTGGTTCATGAGACCACCCGAAAGGGCCTTGAACCCTTCTCTGGATAAATGTAATTTCTCATAATGTTTCAGAATTTAAAACAGTGATGCTTTAGAACAGCTAAAATTGTCAGAGCATTACAAGGCGTGGTGAGGTGAAAATTGATTTTGGTACATTTGCTGCTAGAAACAGCAGAGACTCACCATTGACATTGATCAAAGCACGGATGCTGTCCTGATGGTCCACCAGCCTTCGGATTTCTGAAACTGTCGTATCCAACTTGGATGAGGACACACTCAGTCTGTAAATTACTGGGAAAAGCAGACAGGAAATGTTCAAGGAACATACAATGGCTCACATTATTGCAATGTTCAGGTTTCAGGAATGTGAGAGACATGTGCAGGCCATGCTGGAAGGTTACCGATCTCTTTGTCCATCGCTGCTGCGATGCAATTCTTTGGCAATTCAATCATGGCAGTGATTCCTTTCGAAACAGAAAGCACACAGAAAGGAAAACAGAAATGCATCACTGAAACACACTTCAGACATTTCCATTGCACTGAATCTGAATAATTATGGTGTGATAACACACGTAATGTGTGACTTTGTGGCCCCGGAGTCAGTACCTGCGTCACTGTGGTGATCAGTCTTACACAGAAGGTGGAAGTCTCTGTCCCAGACACACAGCTCGTTCCCTCCAGAGATCCATAAATCAAGTCGATCCAGCACCAGCAGGCACTGGGAGGAGAGACAAGGTACAGTTAGCACACACGCACGCACACTTGATCTGATCTGTATGATTGCTGGAGTTACAGCCAGAATAGGGGGCACTTAGGAATACAGCTCCAGTCCGTATGCCTCCAACATAAGACTGAGGACATTTTAAGTAATCAAACCTGACCCAAAATATAAGGACAAGGCGCATAATAGAGTGTATTTACTTGCACCTAATCTGGCATTCATTTACACATTTACGGTGCCTCTGCAGGACCCTTGTCTTGTCATCTTATTTGTTTTATAAATGTCTCCATGAGTACCTGCATCCTCTGTCTGGGAATGCCTGATCTTAAAGAGACAGTAACACAACTGGAGAGCCTTTATTTAATCCAGAGACAGACATTTTGGCAGTGAGGGTGGGGCAGGGGTAAATGAACCCCCGGGTCTTGGCAGCAGCTGGGTGGGCACCCTGTAGGCTCTCCAGCTCCCCTCGTCCACAGACCCCCAAACGCATCAAACCACACAATGAACACAACCCTCACAAAGGCAAGTGAATGCCTCCACCGTAGTGCACATCTCCAACCCTCAACATGAGCGAAAGCTACAGCGTAACAGAGGAAGATCCAGCGCGCACTGAGCAGTGGCTCCACTATCCCGCTCCTCCAGGAGGCGTCTGCTCGCTCTGCTCAGGGCTGTTTGTGTTGGATGAAGATGGGCGTCTCTGCACCAGGTCGTGGGAGTAGACACTGAGGAAACGAGCTGATGACGTCATGCCGCGCCGCGCCTGGGTAAGGAATGTCTCACATTTGCAAGGCCTTCAATGGCTTGTGCCATACTCGTTTACAACTGTGATGACACAGATGAATTATTAATGTTATTTTAAATGTATCTATCCTTCCAGAGGGTGCTCTGGATCTGTTTTGAGTTGCCGAGGGTCAGTCTGGATTGGGAACAAAACGCTCTCTCTTCTGTTTTTCATCATCAGGAGCAACAGTTGAAAGCAGAAAAAAGAATGTGTGGAGAAAACTATAGTAGCCTCTATCCCAACAATTTACTACCATGTTATCACTGCTAACAGGTCACATAGTCAATGAGCAACACATCAAAAGGCACAGAGCTGTTTTTGCAAGAGACATAGGAGAACTAAGTTGTATACAGAAAAGGCCTCACTGCTCTCTGATTTCCCTGACTTTGCAAAAATGATAATATAAATAAATAAGTAGAAATAAATTAATAAAAGACATGGTTTTGGACATGGGCCCAGAGGGGGTCAAAAGCATAGCCCTTGCTCTGATCACAAATCGGAGGCTCATTGATCAGGACAGGGGCCCTCTGGTGCACGTCCAAGTGCCCTTCAGCGAGGCAGAGACAGGATGGCACCCGTGCCAGAGGGTAATGTGCCATCAGCGGCAGGCTGAGGTTTTTGTTGAATCTGTGCCCAGTAATGGCATTCACTCCTTCAACCCTTCAGCTAATGCGCTGACACCAAGCGTGCGGAGTCTGGAAGCACAGAGCATCTAACATCTGCTTAAGGACATAGCATTCTTTTACTGCTCTCACAGACCACCACTGCTCTGACTGACACACGTAAAATATACAATAATACAAACAAACAAACAGACATGTTTGCCTAACTGAATAACAGCTAACCCTGCTATCATACAAGCATTATCAAAAATTGTGCTTGAAATTTAAATTAAAAATAACTGAAACTGAACAAGTATTAATTTCTGCTATCTATTCTCCAAATTAACACCATTTCTAATTTTAATTCAATGACTACAATATTACACAGCTGAATTTTTAAAAAGGTATGAAAAAACCTCACATATACAATGTTGTACATTATTGCCACACTTTGAACTCTATTTAACTTCCTAATAATTTTAAAAGGATTACCTTCACATACCATATATGTTTCTTTGTTTCTGCTTTTTAGAGTATGACACTAGGAGCATTTTAAGTTTTGATTCCTCACCAGGCCAAGTGTCAGTATCCATTTTAATCCATTCTTAACTGTATTTTTTGAAAAGTGAAACAAAAAGGCTGTCCATTTAGAGGATCCACTTACCTTGGCAGAAGACTGGAGATCAGAGACAGTCTGAACCCGATTTCCAGTATCTGGGTCCCACAGCTGTGAGGGCATATTAAGGAAAATCCAAACAAACACTGCGCTGCAAAATCTCCACAGCAAACGCTGCCAACTGTATTACTGTTTGATGTAACAAAACCATCAACAAAGCAACAGTATGACCTGCATCAATATGTCTGAGGCATCTCTGCAAAGCACTACAACCCAAGGAAAAACATGCCCATACTGATAAAGCATCTGAAAGTCTGAGTGCGGATGTAGGATCAGTTTTCTCTTTGGCCATACACTAACCATATCCACTATCAGCTAAAAGGCGAAACTGATCCAAGATCAGCACTCCTACCCAGTGACACTTTGTGGGCACAGACCCTGATTCTGAACAGGGCATTTTTCGTGAAGGGGCAGAGGAGGGTAAAGGGATACGCTGAGCGTCCGGTCGGAGGACGCGGTGATGAGTGAGGTGTGGGTGGAGTCTCCGCTCGGCCAGCTGTAGGCCGTCATGGCGGTGATTTGCTGTGAGTGACCACGGAGTTCCTGGAGACGCTCCCCTGTCTGAGACACAAATGCCACTTAGCATTAGGCAACAAAAAGAGACCCCAAAAAACCAGCCTGTCCTTAGAATGCAGTCAGATCATCTATCATGCCACACGCTATTTCCCCATTAACATTTAATTTAGACTAATTAAAAGTTGTCAGCATATTCATGTTACAAAAAGAGGAGTTAGTGGGAAAAACTCTTTTTATACTCCACTGAATAAAGACGCTACTTACTGCAGGTTGGAATAACCTTTCAAATTGCAGCTGTCTTTGGTATAAGATGCTGGAAGTAATTACACTTCCAAAAGCCACACTTTCCAGGAAATGTTAAAAACAGCGCAGTATCACAAAATCCCTTCACACACAATTATTTATTTAATCTATTATAAACTTATAACATATCGAAAGGGAGCTTAATAAGGGTAACTCATATTCATTTTCTTGTCTAAAACAATTCCTCATAAAAAACAATTTTGGCAAACACATTCAGCACTAGACCGAAAATAAGAAACAACAGCACCATCTAATGGCACACATTAACACCCTTCATGCTAAAATCATGATATTTTACTACAGTTGATCGACAAAATCATGTGGAATATTAACACACTGACCAAAATACATCTACATCTACAACAACACAGTGATTTTTTTATACATGTTCTTTTAAAGGTAGGATGAGAAAGAGATTGTTTGAATGTAGAACATGTTGCTGTAATTTGGTGATGACGACCTGCAGACTCTATCATTGGCTAACTCTGTTTATTTCCAGATGCTGTGCTGTAGGAGTTCTTCTTCATCTATCTGCAGGAGGGGGTGCTGCAGGGGGTTGGGGTGGGGGGCATTCAAACTGACAGTAAAGCGATCAGATCCAGTGGTGACAGGATGCAGCGTCTGCAGGTTTTCCTTAGACCCCCCCCCCCCATCCCCCACTACCCCATTCAATCACTGCAGTCATCATGTTGATTGAACCAATTTACTCTCTCTCCCCCCGGCTGTGAGAGTGTTAGAGTGTTAAGGAGTGAGCGGAGGAATTACTGCCAGTCAGGACTTGGCCTGGGAGCTGAACAGGCCCCACTCGGCCCGCACGGGACGCCTGTTAAGTGACTGTAATTCTGAGAAATACTAACCTGAGCGTTCCACACCAGTACCAGTCCATCATCTCCAGCTGACGCAAACCTGAGGATCAGAAACAAACAAACTAATCGCTGAACGGCAGAGTGATGGGGCAATGCTTCAGGTACTGGGCCAAACTGCTACAAGTTAAAACCCCATGTGAAACACTGCTATTACACCTCTGAGCAAAGTAATGCCAGTACTCCCAACCCATGGTAACCTTGCCTGGCTATGATAGCTGGAGCTTAGTGTAGCTGGTATTAGTTAGTTTGGATGGACAACTTAGGAAAACCCTGGTGGCTGAGCCAACAGTGGGCAGTTATGGAGCCAGTGTCCCACTGGAGCAAAAGAAAAACACTTTTCTGACATTATAAATTGCTGTTGCAGTGGTCCAAACATGACGTCTGTACCTCAGCTGTACTACTGGTCGGGAAAACCCTTGCCTTTCCATCTATAATGATATGTGGTGAGCAATTCAGTGGAAACCTTGTATGGTTTATTGAGGTGGGCCATTCAATGCCCCAAAATGCCTCAGTGAGAGTCCAGTTGTTTCAATTACATTATGACATAACTGATTTATTCTGAAAAAACTGACAAAGCAGATGGTGTCTTCCTGTATTTTCACCATATTTACATGTTGAGGGAACTCAGGCATATAAGCAATTACGAGTCAACCAACCAAGAAGTTTGGGCAAAAAAAAGGCAAAACTTTTCCTTTTAACTTTTTTGTTGGACAAAAGTACAATGTATGTGCAACGATATCTGCGAATACTGATGTATTTCGAAACATTAAGATATCTTACCATAGTCCTTAATTCTCCTTTCCACACTACAGCCTATCTTTTTACATTCTTATAGTGAAATCCCATTCACTGAATTAAGCCGTCAGATAAAAACCAACAGAGGAGCCCAGTACACACTGTTTGCCAATGAAACAACACCCGGCATCTCAATAACCCTGTAGTTTCTCTTTCTCCCTGGAAAATACACGATCAAATAAGCAGCACAAAAAGTGTTTTGGTGGAAAAATTCCTTGGTCATAGTCCAAGAGCTCCCCAAAGCCACTGTCTTATTTAAAACTACTTTATTTGCATCTACTCCTACACCATATCAGATATTCAACTGCATAATGATAACTTTAGTTATTATATCCTTCTTATATAATCAATGTTTAATCACAACAGCAAGCTGACTAATGTGATTGTCTATGACACACACAATGGTCAAAGGAAAAAAAGGAAGATGGGAAGTATCTACAGAATGTAGTCTCTGGCCTTATCTTGATTTAATTATTGCAACTACTTCTTTCATTAATCAACAGCATTTCTATGTTAAAGCATCCAGCTGCCATGTCAAACCAGTGCTGCTCATTATAAATAAAGAACATGGTTTTACAGGTGTTGATGGCAGTCTGTCTGGAGGCTTGTTGACCTTGGTGTTTCTGGTTCATTCGTTCGTCTCGTCTGTCACATTAGGGTCGCCCATGCCAGGTGTCAACTTCCACATCAGTTTCAGTTGCTGATATGTGCACCCTCCGGAGCTGAAAATATTGCCGATTTTGATTTCGGATGCATCAACCATGAGGGAACATACCTCAGGTAGAACTGTCTGTTATCTTATTTGGTGAAAGATCTGTGCTGAAGGCTTAGCGTTGCCAGCTGCCCTTTGACACCAAATGCCCTTGGTGCTTGTTCCAAAACCAAGTTACAGCAAAGGCAAAAGGAACTGTCTTTGAGGCTGACAGAGGATACGTTTTCTGTCTTCAAAACCAATCTGAAAAATTTTCCAGCGCCTGCTTTCGCCTGAGCCCCACTAAAGACGAGAGAAGCTGACTGCTGAGCCCTCAATAACAAAGGATTACTGAAGGAGGCCAGGCGTGAAACCTGCTTCGCCACTGCCTTCCAATACTGCACTGACATCGTGTTTAGTTCTGCCGTTAACTTTAAAAAGTCCTTACTATACAGCAAGCAGCACGATCTCTGGCGCGCCCATTTCTGAAGATGCGAGGAGTTGCATTATTCTGGTTGTTATTTATTTTATCTCTGGCAAGGTGGACACACAAACCATCCAGAAATCGGAATTAAGTGCCTTTCACGGTCTATAAGTTTGCTTTTCGGAGTAGATTTGGCACAGGCTTCCCTGTCAATCACGGAGCCTGGGAAAGATAGCTGTCGGAGCCAAGCGGAGAGACAGCCACTTACCTGAAGTCATCAATCTGCACCAGAAATCGAACGATGTCAAAGTGTCCTTTAAGCACCTGCAGCTCTGTGTAAGAGTTTTTGGGCTGTTCCTCCCCAATGACCAGTACTGTGTTTTTCTGAAGAGGTACAAAAGAAGTGAGGTTATATGCTGGCATACTAAGGCAACAGAGCTGCTACACAGTAACCTTTAAACTGGAGTACTGTGAAGAGCATACTACATTTGCCACTCATGTGCCATAGGGTAAATTTTTTATTTTAAAAACAGATAATACAATTTTAATGATCAAAAATATGGCCAACAATGACATAATCCGAAATATTCATAAGAAAACATTGGTACCCTGATATCTCCAGCTAAGAAAATGTGTGGTGATTTATATCTTGTCAGTAACAGAATCCAATCTTTGGTCCCAATATGAGATCATAATTTATGTGCATAAGCATGCAACTATCAACTAAAATCATGAGTCTACAATTTGAAATTATAAGTGATTTAAGAATAGAAGAGTTGTAGAAAGTCACCTATTTATTATATATTTTCATGACTGTATGATTTGAATGGTATTCATCGAGGTGTATGTATATATTGATAGATATATCTGTCTCAGTCTCAGAAAGCTTACAGTAACCCTGACTCCCTTAATTGTACTTCACATTTAGAATACATTTTCTTTGTTAAGAGAACTATATTCTATCTATCTAACTATCTAACAGGTGGACGTTTGATCAACTGACTATATCTCTGAGCACTGACACCTCAGGTTAATGCCTACCGGTAAAGCATTATCTTGGGTTTCTTTGTGTCACATGACCATTAACAGACAATGGCAGACCAGGCAACTACGAACTCACCTCGACTGCACCCTGAGCTTCCCGACCTCCGAGAATCCATCGCAACATGTCAAGCAAGCAAACAAGCTAGTTCGCTTAGCTTACGTCTGAGGAAGAATAACATTTTGAGTTGACAAACTGAAATAATTTTAAATATACAATTATGCCCTATACTTATCTACATATCCAAACATCGGTTATCTACATTAGCAAAACGCAATGTAGATGCAATATGCCATACAGATGGCATAGCAGTCATCAAACTAGCAACTGCAATTTTAAAAACAGATGACAAACATTAGCAATACACACGTTAGCAATGACTTGCAAGTCAGCAATTTCCTGCAAAATAGACATGAAGTCAACAACGGTAGCTAGCTAACATTAGCGAACTAGTAAATGGTTTCTCACTTCTACTGAAATAGCTCGCTTACGGTTTAAGTAGTGCTTGCTTAACAAGTGCGAATGAGCAGAGCTGTCGTTAAAAACGTACACATCTACGGTGCCAACTGATTTTTTGGTGGGTTTGTTCTACTGTAATTACTTACCTTTCGAGGAGTTGGGGAACACACAGTCCTTTTGCATGAAATTAGCTGACAGTCCCTATAAATATTTCCTTAAATATGGTTGCCAGTATTTAGTTAATCACATTTCAACACAGACCGTTAAGTACCACTTATTTCAACATTTCTAACTACCGACCCAGCCCGCTAGTCGTGTACATTTGTACCACTTGGAATAAACAATCTTGAGAAATATTTATCTTCGCTCAAACCTCATTCATGTGACTTCAACTACGGAAGCTTTTCATGGACAAACATTTTCACAGTGAAGGACCGTTTACCAATGGTGACATACAAACGCGTAGAATAGAAAGTTCTCTAACGTTACTTGAGCTACCAAGAGCTTCATAGTTAAACACTTACCATTTTGTTTTTATTTTTTTCTTAAGATGTTGCTCATAAATGTTGTAAATAACACAAATCATCTTGAAAATTACTTCATGAAGTTGAACATTTTTCTTGACCCTGAGGTGAGTATTCGATAGTGCTATTTGTCTCAAATTCGGAAATATTCACTTCTTTCCTCAGTCGTCTCCAGGCCTGGACCTATGCACGTATCCACCTCTCTCAATAACTCAACAATCCAAGCCCCCATTCGCCCAGACCGTGGACTGACATTATAGCCATTTCCACTTTAAAATAATCTATTTTCCTCTCAGGTTTCAGCACAGATCAATAGCTGCCACTGTCTAAATCATTATTAACATCAAACAACAAATGAATTGTTCTTCTTAAGAGCTTTCATTAATGATTCATACATTTTGTATTGCTGCACGCATGCCTTTATGTAACATGCAGATGTTTGCAAAATGTTACTAGATTGACAGGCTCCTATTTTGCATTTTGGGTGGTTTAAGGGACTGAAAGTACTGTTGTAGCTGTACTGTTCTTTCTTACAGTAATATCCATGTTTAACAACAGTACATCTAGCTATAGGCAATCCAAAAGTAATACACTGGTTGCAGACATCATTTAGCTGGATGAATGAATTCAAATTCAGGTTGAGGGAAGGGTAAAGTGGCAAGCACACCTGCCAGAAAAGGTGATATTTGTGGTTTTTAAGGTGTCTTAACATTTCAATAATTCTGCTACATTGAAGCCCAGGGGACCTATGTAAAATGCTTTCATTTCTCAATATATATGAATTTTAATTGTAGTTAACCATTTCAATCTGACATGCAAGAGTCATATAGATGAATGTGTATGCAGACCAATAACAGATAATACTTTTATAATTTGATGTTAAAAGGCCTGATTACAATCTATATAAGCCTCAATTTGAAAGTGGCAATCTTTCTTATTTCAAAAGGAAAAACTTTTAAATATTTTGACAGTACCTCCTATGACCACTAGATGACAGTCCATAACAACCTGAGGGTTTGCCAACTACCAGGACTCATAATTTTTCCAAGGGATGTTCTGAGTTTGTAGGAAATGCATGTTCACAAAAATGGAGATTGTCATGACAAATTATTAGGAACACAGTTCCATTTGATGTAAAAGTTTACTCCAGGATAAAGTCCTAGATTCCTGTTTTTGAAAAAAAAAATGTTTCACCCACATATGTTGGCCTTTTCAATTTTCAACTCTTCCTTAATCAACTAATCAAGTCTGTAGCTGCCACAGAAATACTGTCCTGAGAACATTTTTTTCCTCTCAATTCTAGCAGAGTGAGTTTCATGACAGTAAAAACAAGTAAGAGAAGCTCCATGTTGGGACATAGTTCTTTCATTTCCGGGGGCCTAAATCAGCCATGGTAATAATGCATTTTTTAATTTCCAATTTTTTGATAGGTAAGTTTATATATTCTATTTTTGATTGATAATTTATATTTTAAACCTAAAATCTGAATATATGCATGCATTTCTAATCTTGTGAATGGAGAATACTAGGAGTGTTAAAACATTTCTAATTTACTTGCAATAGTGTAATGTTGGCTAAGACCGAGAGCAAAATTCTTCCAAGACCACAGACTTTTATCTATATCAAGTCGAATGGTGGGGAACTTGCAGGGAAAAAAAAACAAACTTGACAGAACACTGCTGCCTCCCTTAGAGGTTGGAGCTATGGTGTCAATAGCATTCTCTGGGCCCTGAGAGCAATAAATGGAGAATAATCGAGTGTTTGTGCCGTTGAGTAAGTATTTGGAGATTACCATAACATGACACTCAGGTAACCTGTTCCCGGTGGTGACAATCCCCCAGCTTGTGTCTCCTCTCTAGATTGAGATGGCACAGGGCTGATGGCTGTGACCTTCATGGTGGCTTAGATCCCTAGCTGGCACTGATTTTTGATTTAGTGTCGATCTGCCGCGCTTGTCAGGGCCTGCAAGGTGCTTTCCATGCGCTAATAGAATAGCTCAAGGGCATCTGGGAAGGGGTGTGGGGGGGTGGGGGGGAGAGTGTGTAACTGTCTATCTGCTATCTGAGTGTGCCTTAGTAAGAGAGCCTAGCTTTTTTTTATCTGTCTTGAGAAAGGCCTGTAATCCACTGAGGGAGAAGGAGTCATAGTAACAGGGGAGAGGAAGTGGAGGCAGAGCAAGAGCAGTGAAAGGGGGAAGAGGAAAAAAATAATGGGGAGGAGAGCGGAATAGGAAAGGGGGAGATACAGGATGAGGGTCCATGTCATATTCATAATGATGTCTTTCAAAACATTGATATTGTTTGTCACATTAAATCCACACAATGCCAGTCAGTCACACGAGACAAATTTTGCAAGATCATCTTGAATTGTATATGTCTTCCAGAGTGAAAGAAACCCATGAATATGTCTCATTAAGCTCCATTTACTGTAACCATGGTTGTGTCAAGCAATTTTGTGCATATATTTTAAGAATATAAAGCAGAAGAATGCTCTATGATGAGAGCAGGGGCATGCAATCCACCTACTCTATTATGTGGAGGTTAACACGCACTGTGTTAGGCTTGGTCAACAACATATCAAGCGTCTCAGCTTATACCTAATCACCTAGCAAGACATCCAATCTATTGACAGCTCACTGTTTAAAAAAACCCTTCCTGATATCAGTGCAACATTTACATTAATATAATTATGATATACCTAATTCTGATATAATCTGTGAGCTTTATTCTGTTCACAGAATTCAACCAATGGTCTTTTTTGATCTTGTTAATTCTTCTGTCTCAATAAAGTAACCACTGCGTTTCCGTTTGCTTTAATGTAATGGATAAATTGTCTTACATTTTTTTTCTCATAACTCTAAAATTTCATACCTTGGGGCAGAGTTGCCCTTCTTTGTATTTTATTCAACAGCGGATGTGATCAGATGTACTATATCAGCTTAATTTTATTCAATTTATAATCAATACCTTTTGCAATATTCTGTAGCATCCTCTTGGCCTTCTTGACTGCTATGATGCAATGGATCCTGAAATCCACCTATCTCTCTGATTTATGCTCTGTTTTTCAGATGGAGCAAAGTGTAATTTTGACATTTCTATGAATGGAGCAAGGGATAGGGATATGTCACTGGGGCCATTGTCTTATTTGTCTTTTAAAATTTCTTAAATATTTGTGGATCTTCACTATCCCATATCTTGGTATCTTCTAAAACATCAGAAACTGGATATTCACGTAGGTGTAGCTACAACATCTTTCCTTCTGAAGCTCTGAACAAAATAACTGTTTATTAACTATCTCTTTATTAGTTATATAAAGAACTTTCCTTTTTTAAATTTAATTAATTTATCTTTATTTCTCTTCAACATCATGGACAATACCAGCTTTACTTTTTGAATCTTGGCCAATTTGCTTTTCAAAGAGAATTGCAGCTAAAAATATTTCTTTTGACCTTACCATATTGTTTTTACTCAGTGTTTCTTTCAGAATTATCTTTTTATGTATTGTGTAGTCATTTATTCAGTCTTGAACTGTGTTGTAAAAATATGTTTTCTCAGAACCACATTTCAGAACAATTTCACCTGGCAGTTGTACCCCTCTGATTCAGTATTTCATAAATATGTACCCCTTTTTTCTGCACCAAATATGGACCCATAAGTCATGTTGGATTTCTAATCAAACATGCTTTTGCTTCCCCAAACTATCACTACCAAAGTTTGAGACCAACATGAATATACTATTTATATTCTTTGTTGCTAAATCAACAAACCAATCAGTCCTGCTGTACCTTAAACCTGCTGTGACCTGTTTCATTAGCTTCAGCATGGGGTATAACCACTGGATCCACCGCATCTCTGGCAAAGAGCTTGTTGCATGCTTCAGGCGATATCCACACAGGATACCAGACAGGCAGTATATACATAGCAGCACACTTTATTATAATGCATTAAATAGTCAATCCCTGTAATATCTGAACCTCTGCATGATAACTGTCTCCCAGATTTGGAGGATTATATCATCCTGGTGTTCCAGGGTTTACTAATCCCTCTGCTCTCCAAGCCATTCTCTTCTTGCAGCATTCTCATCCCTCTAATTCGTACACTAACAAATTCCTGGAACTGTAGCAATTCTGCATTACTGGAGAGTCTAGCCAGGTGTTCCTTGAGTTCAAGAATCTTGCTCTCAAGGCATTCAACCGGTCAGTAAAAAGCCAAAGAGGAATTCATCTGAAATGTCTCCTGTCTCCTGCTCCCCAGTGGGGAGGGGGACTTATTAGGGTTAGATGTATAACATTGGACTGCTCAGCCCTGCTATCCAAAATACACAATGCTTGTAATTTATTAATATTCCCTTTTAACCACCAACAATATAATAGTCAAAGTTTTCACTCCTCAGACTTGCCACCACCTCAGTATTGCCTTGATGATCAGGGACCTAATTTGTGCTGCAGTTGGTGTATGTACATCTGACAGTGATGGGAGAGAAATAGCCAAAGCGGGTGTATGGCTGAGGGTTAATGCAAACCATATCACAACAGTGAACACACAGGCTACCCATGATGCACTGACTGTTAGAGGCGGGCACCAGAGCAGAAAGACCAAGCCACACCCACATATCTTGTGGTTCTGAAACAAGGTGTCAAATATGAGCAATGGAACACATCTCGGCCATGAGAGCCGATGATATTAGGTCTTCCCAGTCCAGGAGAGAGAGAGAGAGAGAGAGAGAGAACACAAAGGAGCATCCTATCACAGCCCATCACAGCTCCATGAAAGGAAAACAAATTGTTATTATGATAGAAGAAGAATTAAGCTATAATCCAGAGGAGAGTTGGCTACAGAAGTAAATAAGTGGGTCTCCCACGCCTGGGGCTTGGAGGCTTGTAAAAGTGGGAGACTCATTTATGACCAGCAGGCTTTGCTGTCCCTCTAGATTACCTACCCACTGCATTCTGCTTTATTTATGAATTTGCTTCTTGTTCGATACAAATTCAGACCCCAGTGTTGATTCTGTTCAGTAGAGTTTTGTTATTGTGGGCTACTCGATCACATGATGGATACAAAGAATGTAAAGAATTTTTAAAATATTTTTAACAGTAGAATAATAATAATAATTGTACTTGGGCAAATGCCATGCTCTTTCTCTTGCCCTTAAGTCACCAAAATATAAATACAAATGACAAATACACACACACACACACATGCACACACACAAAATAGAAATATTTTATACATAATAAATTATATATTAAATTATATATATAGGTCTCCATTACAGTAGAATAGAGTGGTGCAATACTCCATAAAAGTCCCCCATATGTAAAGTTTAAGGTGGGCTTTGGTGTGGAAATATGTTGTTTCTGTAATAAGTTGAAAACTTGTCGATCTGAGACGAATGCTCATCAGAATTTCTGATGGAGTTTCCTCCACCTGGATCCAGGTGGAGGAAACTCCTGTGTTGGGGTTGGGGAGGGGATAATATGGGGGCGGATGTAAATTAGTCCATAATTGGCCTGGAGCATTTCACCTTGACAAATGGGTGTGAATTATCCAGGGGTTATGTTAAAACAATTAGAGTAACATTAGGATGAGTATTCAAACATCTTGAGGTGACATCCTTCAAATATGCAGGGAAAAATTAACAATTTTTTTCATGGCTCATCCTGGTTGGTTGTGATTGTGTTTATTTTGTGTAATTAGTCTGATGCCTGAAAACCTGCAGTCATAATTTTTGAGATGTAGCTGCATTTTATACATTTATACATACCAAATGACATTAAAATAACCTTGGAAAGATAATTAAAAGTATAAAAAAAACCATTGAAAATCTATTACAGCATTAAGTAAGTGTATACATTGTTAACCAGGTAAAATGTAAACAAATCAAGAAGAGACAAAAATGTTTTGAAATGATGCATCATAAATAATTATGCATTTACTGTCATCAAGGTTGTGAGAGACTTGCTCATCACTTTAGAGACAGAAAAAAATCACATTCATTAGTTTGTGGGCAAAGGCCTGCTACAGTGTGTAATGCAATTAGAATCACTGTTAAATGCTTTTAATAACATAATCTAAAAGTTCATCGGTCAAAGCTTCTGAAGGTCTGCAAATGAATCAAGTTGATTAACTACTTTCAGGTGTTTGTTACACAATTTCTATAATAATAATAATAATAATAATAATAATAATATTAGCGTTGCTTATTATAATGTTTTCTGGTGTAACCAGTAAAAAGTAAAGTAAGTCCTTCCTCTCCCTTATCTCATCTGTGTGGTGAGTGTTATGTGAAAATGGTGTCCGTGTCTCACCTTTGTCAGTACTGCAGTACTGACTGCAGTCTACTCCCCACAACCCATTCTTTGTACAGCATCTTTGACAGTGATGAAAGGTGCTATGAACACATATATTACAATGAAGAACATGTGGAGTGGCAATAACCATTTTTGGTTTGTACAGCTGAATGATGTAGTTTTGGCTTGATTGTAAAGGTTATAAGAAAAACAAAAAAGTCACGGACGATGATGAAAAACAGCATCAGCTGCATAAGAGATGGAGAGGGAAATGGACTGGGGTTGTTTATGAGAAATGCAAATGTGGGAAATGTGCCTGGTTGTATGTACTAACCATTTAGAAATTTATGAAAGTAAGAAATATGGGCATAACTTATTCTTGCTGCATCCAACTAAACTTCCCAGAGATTCATTCTCAAATAACACAGTCTCTCCAAAACGTTACCATTGGACCAGCTGTGTAATTGGACAGTATATTGACTCATGTTCTCCATTTGAGTCTCTTTAAAAAGCATCCAGCTCTTCTTTTACCCAAGTTCCCACAAAGCAAGCTGGCATATGAGGCTTTGAGCTGAAGTTGAGCCTTAATTTCCTCTATTTATCTTGAGCATAATCTCTCATGACCCACTGAAACGCAGTTCACGCTGTTTTATGGAAAATAATGGCGAAAATTGAATCTCTTCATTTACATTTAATGCAATTAAGAAAGGCTTAAATGATGACTGATGAAGAGCACACAGACATGTCAGTCAGCCTCACCAGAATAGATTGAAGTCAATGTCAATGAATGTTCCACTGATGAGCTCCATTTTACCTGATTAATAAAACACTGAAGTCTGATCTTAAGAGAGTGTCTGAGCTGAAAAACTATGAGACGTCTTCACATGATGTCTGCCCATCAGCACAGAATTTTGGTCCCGCATTCAGCTCATCTCAGAGGTGTTTACGACTGATGCCATGATAGCTCTTCCAGAGATGTTCTTTTAGTGTTGTGATGGGGGTTGTCATATTTTTCATTTGATGACTGATAGGTAGGCCCAGTGAAAATCTGAAACAATTAAGAGAGTATTTAACAAAGAGTCTAAATTTATATGATGAATCACATCACATTAGTCATTCACATTGAAAGATAATCCTCATTCCAAATGCAGTTCACCTAATTTCTCTTATACTCATATTCGTGTAACATTTTTCTTGTTACATTCAAGTTGTTTGCTAAATGTTACTTATATAGCATTAACTGTATTTGATGTAGAGACCATTGTATGTACCCATAGGAAAATTGACAGATGTTAATTTCTTTAGTCTGTTAATCGTATGTCTGGGAGTCTCAGTACATACAGTTCCTTAGGTATGTTGTTCAGCATGACATTTTATAAAGATCACAGCATTTATGCCTAGCTTTTCATGGCTGAAGAATTAATATGAGGCAAAGAAATCAATTATTTCATTAACTTGCAAATTTTTCATTCCAGAAAGGTTGAAAAAATAAAACTACTCAGTTTGTTGGATTTCAAGAACAGAGAGGAGGAAAAGTATGTGTTTATCTGCACACTTTGCAAGCCAAGGAAAGAAAAACACGGCATTGCCATTTGTGACGTGCTCAACCTCCTGAATTTTCCAAAACATCAAAATACACACATCAGTTGGGAACACTCAGGATGGCTCTTGAAGGCAGGTGTTCTCAAAGATATAATTACAGGCCTCATTTGGTTGAGGACTCAAGTGCAAACTCAAACCGCCTCCTCTCATTAGGCCCTCTGCAATGTGTGCTACAGTCAGGAGACGTTTGTGTTTGCTTCAGAAATGACTTGGTGTAAAATATGCACTAATTTGTTTAAAAATAATGTCATTTTATTCCACAGAAAAATGTTGAATTTCATTTTGAGGATAATCTCATGCAGCAGATGAGACACCGTTACGCATGTTTTTAAAGTAAGGTGGCACCGTTCACAGACCATTCAGGAGCTAGAATGGCCTGTTACAAATGGCTTAAGATGGTAAGGTGAATGATATCCCATCATAATATGTACCATCATATTTTTACATGTCAGAAGTACAGTACAACAATGTCTTGGGACAAGCAAACATAACAAGCAAATTTGTACCAGTTGATTAAAAATGACAAACTCATACTGTGGCATGTAATGATACCTTTTAGTAATATGACAATAATATGAAGAGCAAAGAAACACATGTAAATAGAGGCATAAACATAGAGGCCATAGTAACGAGCTACCTAGGCACAGGTCAATGTATAGTTGGTGGACACAGAAGGGGAGACAGATAGACTGAGACAATGCATAGATACATAAATGGATATAGTAGACAGACAGATTAGAACAGCTAAGACATAACTAATCATCTAGTGATGATGGGACCCCAAACATGTAGCCACACAGGAGTGTGATCAATTTCCTCAGGAAACTGAAACCTGATAGAGAAAAAATCAACAGCTGTGCATACAATTGACATTGGACCATAAATTGATGGCTTTTTCCTACTCTGTTGTTTTCTCTTTAACCATCCTTTGGTGAATAGTGAAGCCATCAAACAAAGTAAGTGACTGTGAGAGTGAATGATGGGTGCAGCAAATCTATGGGCACATATTACACCCATATACACACAGACACGGTGAACGTGTGCACTATAAGGGGGGGGGACTATGGAATGAGCTTTGATGTGACCGAAAATGCCTCTTTAAGGGATCTGAGGCTTTTTACAATAAGAAAGTACTGTCTATATTCCCATGGCTGGAAGAGCGCACATCAGCTCAAGGAGGTGAGCATTGGTGCCTTCACATTTAGCAGTGAAAATGGCGTCTTACACAAGCATGTGTCATTACAAAGATTATAGAGTAAAGAGCATGTTTAATAATTACCCACAGGAGAAGGTGGGCATGTGAAACCTAAAAACATTTAACAAAATGGGCTCACATGATAAGTTACTTACTGCACATAAATAATAAAAAGGAAACCATACACCATTCACAAGACATATACTAAAACTTTAATTAGTAATCCTTACACTGCCAATGAGATCCACTGTGTTTTTCAGATACATATTAATATTTCAAGAATCTGCGCAACGAATGAATCACAAAAGTGTGATAGATGATCAATAAGTGGGGCAGTAGCAGTATTAATCACACCAGCACAAAACAAACAACACTGCCCAACACCCCAGTCCATTTCTCCCTCTATATAAAAAGCAGCATGTACAGCCTGCTGCAGTCAATGCAATAATTAATCCAGCCATTTGCTCTGCTCTCTTTTTGATCTCCACTCTTCCATATGTGAACCTGCATCAATTAACACATTTTTCAGCATCAATACGTTCATGATTTTTTTTTTTTTACATTTGCATCTTCCGTAGTGTTTGATTAATAGTTTAATAAGATTAATATTGTTAATCGTTGATGTGATACAATACAGGGGAAAGTGACATGTGCAACAGGTCTGAAGTCTCACACTGTCCTCATCATTTATTTTACTGAAAGATAGTTCATCTGAGTTAGTATATGGCACACAAAGAGTGGCAGTCAAGGGGCTTCACAGCCTCAATCAAATCCTACTGCTTTTCTTAATGGCAACTCATACTGATGTTCAGAAAGATGTGGTAAATTTGTTCTTGTAATTATTGGCGTGTTGTTTCTTGATGTTGTATGTTTGTTTGCATTTTCCCCATTTTCCTCCAAAATTTTGAATGTTGTATCTATAGGTTCAGCTCATCCCTGAAACATCCTCGATAAATTGTGGAAGACTGGTGAGAGCATACAGCCAGCCAGCTGCTTCTTTTCATTCTTATACTGCAATTAGCTGCTGCAGCTGTGAGTTGAAGACTGTGAAGCTGATGCAGTTGGAATTGGATTTGATGTTTTTAGAAAGATAGGTTTGATATTGCATTTGAACATGCACCCAGTCTGCTGTTTTGAAAGAGATAGGTTTGAATCTGCATTAGAACCATTCACCAAACTGCACATCTCTCTCTCTCTCTCTCTCTCTCTCTCTCTCTCTCTCTCTCTCTCTCTCGCTCATTCTATCCATCTATCTATCTATCTGTCTATTTCACACCCTTTCTGATTTTACCTCTGTCTCACATACATAAGCGCACATGAACATGCACATGCACACAAATACAAACACACACACACACACACACACATAAGCACACACACACACATACGCACACACACAGATACAATTCCGGCTGTGGAAAATGAATGAGCCTTCATTCATAATCCACAACAGAGAAAGCCATATTCACACTCGACTGGCTTATTGACTGATTTCATTTATTGGTGTGAGATGGATTGGAGGTAAACAGGATTTTGCTCCACATTTTCCATAATACACGCTCTGCACAGCATTCTGGGAAACACAATCCTACCAGCAGCAGGTCACAATTTGGCTCTTTCATCAGTGTGTGAAAAATTATCTAATGAGGAATGGGTTGCACATTTCCACAAACTAATTAACCCGGGTGTGAGTGAAGCAAATTATTATATTTATGTAATATAATTTCACATCTGTTACCGGAGTCAGAAAATATTTGTCTTTAATCTCCACATTGCTCTTTAACATAAACACAAACATAAACATATACAGATGTACACGGATGTTTTCTTTAGTTATTTAGACTCATTGGAGCCATTCTACGAAGCCCTTTGCCACCACTTCTTTTTTAAGTTTTAGAAGGGAACTGCAGACTACTTTGACTGTTTTACATTTTCAAATCTTAAATCCAAGTACAATGAAAGTTTTACTTGCTCAACTTGTATATCACTTATAATAATAATATCACTAATTATTATTATTATTATTATTATTACTATTATTGTTGTTGTTGTTGTTGTTATTATTATTATTATTATTTCAATTTACACACTAGGGTCAGTAATACCATTTACTGTACTGCTACACTACAGTAAGAATCAGCATAGTGCAATATGTGTTTTATAAGTAGTAAAAAGCAAAGCAGTCCAGATGGTTCTAATCAGCTGAAACATCCTGATCCATGAGATACAATATGGCACATTTTTAAATGCTGTGCCAAAATGACACCTGTGTACTGTCATAAGTCCTGCATCGGCACTGCCACTGGCTTTCCTCTATACTACATAAAGTTTGCTCACATTGAACAGTCCAAACAGCTGCCGATTAGTGACCTGAGACTGATGAAACACCACCTCAGCCTTTTCAACCCACTGATCGCCATAGTTACAGTAATTGTTTACTTTTTATTATTATTTCTATTTTCATTGTGAATGCCCTTATCCAGGGGGACTAACCTAGGTTACAGTTTTTACATATCTTCCACTTACAGCTGGATATTTAATGAAGCAATTCAGGTTAAGTGCATGGCTTAATAAATGGTAATGAGGACTCAATAAAGAATATAAACTAAAAAGTCTATTCATAATGCCTGATAGAACAGCAAATTCAATGCTTTACTTTGTGAATAGCTTCTCTTATTCATTTCCTTGTTAAGGAAGTTGATCAAAGAAGTGTAAATTGAATCAACGTAAGATGTAGATTTGGATAATGTGCAGTGTATTACATATCAAATAAAAGCTGCTTTTTCCTCGATACTTCAACCCATCATTACTGACAGTGATATTTCTTTCATTACATTGACACATGATAGTGTCACACAGTAATTTTGTTGGATTGATTTTATACATCCTTCCAGTGTGACCATTTATGCTTAATCCATAATTTATCAGGGAAAGACTACAGTGTTGCAACAATAAGCCACCAGTCCTCTATGACTGGTTAATATGAGCCATTATAGGTGTACTATGAGGGTGTACAATGATAGATTCCCATTCAGATTCTAACACAACAACTCTGTAGGCATCATATCCATTACACCATTCTCCAGTATAGTCAATTAACCACCTAGTCAATTAACCACCTCTGTTCTGAAATGGACATAACCTTGACACAATGAAATGTTTCATTGAAGTTTTGTGACCTTGATCCATGATTTCTCCATTACTAATTACTGTATGCAGCATGTATTCATCCTTTACATTCCTGAATGGGTTAACACTCTGCATTTTGATACCTGTCAGAGGATCCAGGCAAATAAAATGAAAATGTATTGAAAAGCATGCACTACATAAAGTACTTACAGGAGTTTATAGTCATAGGCCCACAGTAATCAGAGCTAGAGTAATGACATTGTGTTAGAGCAGGAAAGTCTTACGCTGCTACCTTTTGTCATTTAAATATCTAAAACCCCCTAATTACCCCATTATCTTTAATTAATGGGATCCGTCCCTGAGTGCTACAAGATGTTAAAGATATTGAAGGACAATTTTTAGAGGAAACTGTGCTGGATATGACTGTCAGTGAAATTAATTTGGTCAAACTTTACATGACTATTATTAAATTAACAAATTTGAGTTTAGTGTTTATAACAAACAATTGGTATCATGGTCTTTGCATGGAAAGTGAGTAAAGAGGGTAGAGTCATTACAGGAGAAACTTTAGCTATAGTTCATTAATTAATACAGGCACTCCCCCAGCCATAAACCCTCAAAAAATAAAAAGGTTTTATGTTGCTCTTAACCTCTGTTATCTGTAAAAGCATACACATCTGTTCAGTTTTGTTTCATTCTTCCTCCTGCTAAAAAAAACCTGTATAAGAATCATTGTCACTTTGGAATTAAAAGTGTAGTCTAAATATGTAGTGTTCTTCAGTGCTCTGCCAGTTCTTCACTAATGACAACAAATGATGGCACAATCAAAAATATTTTTTGTGGAGGTAGAGCGCAGGCAGCAGAAACCAGATGAAGACCGTCATGAAATCAGAGCAAAAAATGTGCCAAAATAGGTGGGCACAGAGAAGAAGTAATTAAAATTATACTGTTTATAAGAATCTGAGATGTTTAACCTTCAGAAACTCACTAATTTTAAATTTAAATATAACCATTGCTAGTCAAGTCCTTTTCTCAGAGAAATTGCTGTCAGTTGGGTTCAAGAAAGACCAAACAGTAACCCTTCATTCTGCTCCCTCTGGTCACTGGCATCTTCGTAAAAATATAATTGTGAAAGAAATAAAAAGTGTTATTTTTGAAAATCCAACAGAATCTGTAAGTTAACCTTGTGATACTCTGCAAAGTTTTCTTTGAGCCAAAAAACATGTTGTGCTAAGCACAAATCACTTGGTCATACTTACATTGGATAAAACCACTTATGAATCATTATTAAGTCTTATCATTTGTTAATCATTATCACTGCTGTGGCTTGAGACAGTTTTGTCTTGATAGCACTATCGTTTACTTCCATGTTGATCAATTGTCATTCTTGATCAATAAATTACAGTTACAGAAATAGACTCTCCTCAAGACACAGACCTTATCATTTACAATGTTCTGAAACCCATGAGAGGACATTTTCTCACAGATGTTATTCATAGACAAGGTTCTTACTTTTGAATAGGCACTGCTAGTGCTGGACTCAGCCTTAAGTTTTAAGTGAGACCCCTGGAATGAGACCACTAGCAAAGTGTAACAAAATACTTTGTGCCTCCTTGTTTTGACAATGAAAACAACAAGGTAGAGACATGTTGTCATGTAATCAGTGCAGAATCCTCCCCCCCATCCCACCCCCACCCCCTTTATTTTTCTTATTTCCAAAAATTCTGCCATCTTTTCACAATCCACTCAATACTATGGGTAGCAGCTAGGTGACCTATGCCTCAACTTCTCAGTTACCATTGTCTGAATGAAATCACCATCAGTCTATTGAGATAACATAGGATAAACGAAGCTCAGTAACAGCACGTTTTAGATGTTTGTAATTGTGAACTGTTTATAATATTAAATAGCTATATCTACTGCAAAGCTGGACTGTTGCAAGAATTAATATAAATGGCCGTTTCTCTTCTTTTTCTTATTATTATTGTTGTTGTTGTTGTTGTTGTTGTTGTTGTTGTTTTGGTGGTGATGGTGGTGAAGGTGGTGTGATTCAAAATAAAGGTGGTATAGGACGTAACTTTGTGCAGCGAAACAAGCATTTTCTGGGGCCTAGTATGCTAATACATCTACAAAGGCGTAACGCCACTACTATAGCTGCGGCATGACTCTATATAGTAAATAATAGGCTACTTTTGACACGTTTCTTTGTTTGGCTGGGGCGTACGGTACAGTTTGTGTCAATACAGCATAGTTAACTAATTTTGGATGAACGCAAGGTCATGCATGAAGCGTTGTAATTTTAAGTCAGCGGTAGCAAATAGCTTTACTGTGACAAACCAAGATAGATTTAAAATGCAGTATTGGGGTTTTATGTGTTTGATAGCAGTGCCAACATGGTGTATAGTTATTATTTAATTCGTAATCTAATGCTACCGATGATAACCTTCTATTACATTTCAATTTACCAAATGATACTCACATACCACCTATACTTAAATTGGTAACTTGTCTGCCGGTCATCACAGTAAGTCATGGTCATTATCTCCACTAAGAAGAAAATGACTCCAACAAACTGCAAGCAATGAATTTGACCCCAGTTAATAAATGCTTACGTTTTGTAAGCATTATCTGTTCTGTTGACGCAAGTCGCAATAGTTTTAAATCCTAAAACCATATTTGAATATTCTGTTCGTAATTAATTTATTTTAAGCAACGTAATTCGTTTCTTGAATATTATTCTAACATCCATGCACAGCTGGTTGACAGGAGCTATATTTGCATAAAGTATTTCATGTGGTTTATAAGTTTGCTGTCCTAGTTTACAAAGTTTAAGCTGTTGTTTTTAAAGTAAATAAATAATTAGAGACAGTGTACCTGACAGTGTTTTTGTGGATCGTGTTGATTTGATACGGCAGCTCCTTGGCAGAGGTAGCGCTAAATCAGGCCACGTGGACTCTTTATTTGTGTTTGCACAGGGTAATACGACTTCTGATTCAGCTGACACTCTCTCAGCGTGAAGACATTTTTGCTGCGATGTTTTGGTTTTTACATTGGTCTTAAATTTGATTATTAGCCCATTAATACGCCATTTTTATGTCTTATTTTTTATTATAATTATTATAGCTGACTACCTGAAGTTGAAAATGATCATAAGAGGCCAGTTCGTTTCCATAATGTAGCGAATTATGCTTGGGCGCAATACATTACATTTTTAAATTGTTTTACTCCTTTTCAACCTCGAAACATTATTATATGCAAACTCACAAACGCGCAATTACAGCCCATGTTTACCTAAATGTTGAAATTTTTCCTGTAACAGACAGGTTTCCTGTAAAAGATAGGTTGACCTAAAAGGTTATCCTGAGACACTATCTGTAATTTTGTAACTTAGGAATGACAGTAAAGACAAAATCAATTCGTTATATGACATATTGAAAATGATTTTATTTATCCATTTACATTAAATTGATATAAACCTGTCCAGGAAAGAAAATTATATGCTCAGTAGAAGATCAAACATTTAAGAAATCCAGTTTCAATAATAAGCACAGACAATAAGTTAGAACATATCACAAATTGACCAGAAGGTAACAAGAATGCTTTATCTACACAAAACATCCTATATAACAGATTATTTAAAGTTTATTTTCTTGTCTTATAAATAGTATTTCCCCGGTGTTTTAACTTGGCCAGCACATGCAGACAAAGCTGATTCTTAAAGTTTATGGATTCTTATAAGTTTATTCTTTTTTTCATCTTCTCCTAAAGTGTGCCACGTTTTAAGGTCGCGTTTCTCTCCAGCTGTACAAATTTCCAGGGTTTGAAATACGCACGTGCACTGCGCATGCGTTGAGCCCGTTTGTGCATGCAGTGCAGGTGGCATTTAACAAATCACTTTCCCAACTTACAGTGTTTAGACAGAACGTAATAAGAATGTCCCCTGTAGAAACCATCAAGTCATAGCTAAATTTTAACAAAAGAGTTCCTGTAGCTTTCTGACAGCAACTACAATTTAAGAAATCAAATAAGCACATGACCAAACAAATGCATATAAATAAATAAATAAATAAATAAATAAATAAATAAATAAATAAATAAATAAATAAATAAATATATAAATAAATAAAATTATGGTTGAAATAAAATAAAACAAAATGCTTTCTAACGACAGCGAAAACACCACCTTATACCCCTGATGTGAGGAAATGTAGCTTTGTTATTGGTTTAATTCCCTAAATACACAACCAGTCTCCATTTGCTTTTGCTAGAAGAACTTCTCATCCTGAGACTTCCTGGTGTGCTACTGGTATGATGGAATTACAGCAAATAAATAATAGAGGAACATACGGGCTTTTCACTTGTTACCATTAGGTGAAACTCATGGAGACTGTGTGCTCCAGTGCTTTACGGCGCAGTGAGGCAATGCTGGTCCCTCTCCAGACGTCACTGTCCGGAGAACTACAGAGCTGGGGCGAACCGGTCACGTTTGTTGGACCGGAGAGGGAGGCGGGCACCATACCGGGAAATGTGGGCTGATAGAGGTGTGACTGGAGCCCGGAGCCGTTAGAGGACATGTTGGAAAGGCTCATAGAGTTGGGAGGGGGACCAGCTCCGAGGCTGCACTGGGAGAGGGACTGAGCCATAGCCTGCTGCCGGCCCAAAGCGGGCGGGAGTTGCAGCTGCGAGACGCCGGGCATCCCTGCAGCAGCCCAGCGAGTATCGTTGGCGTGAAAAGAGCAGAGGCTATCGCCCATGGCAGCTGCAGCGGCCGCCGCAGAGGGGAACTGTGGCAGGCCGTGGTGAGTCGGCAGGAGCGTACCAGGGGCTCGGAAGACGTTGGTGGTCTTCTTGCGCTTCTTCCATTTGGCACGTCTATTTTGAAACCAAACCTGGCGAAGGAAAACGGAAGGATGTGACGGAGTGAAAATATTATTGATATCTTACGTAATTTTAAAATACCTGTTGTAATATTTGGGTCATACAGAAGTGTTGCATTTAAATGAAGCAGGGGAAGAGGGAATGACCTAGTTCGTCACCTGCCCGGAATTTACAACCAAGCTGATAAATGTGGTCGGAGAAGTAATTTTTACCA
This sequence comes from Albula goreensis, assembly GCA_022829145.1. Lineage (NCBI taxonomy): Eukaryota > Metazoa > Chordata > Actinopteri > Albuliformes > Albulidae > Albula > Albula goreensis. The sequence goes on along the minus strand of CM040741.1, from coordinate 59,018,812 downwards.
GCACTGCAAGAGTCTCTGATAATATTCGGATTATAGGTTAAAGACCTTTAAGTTATGGGTAATTTTGCATTGTATGTAGCATTAAAAAGTTTCAATCGCTGAACAAAGATTGGCCTGAGGCCATGACAACTTTTTCAGGAGCCGAGATTTTATGAGCGTGGTCCATTTTATGGCACACCAAATAAGCTGCATAAAAACGATAATTTAATGGAAAACTCCTACCCTGAAAAGATATTTCCCGATGTCACTTTTTACAGACCATGTGCACTGACGTCCCTTAAGCGGTATTTGTATTGTATCATTGAATTCTTCTTCTTCTTATTATTATTATTATTAGTAGTAGTAGTAGTAGTAGTAGTAGTAGTAGTCATAGTAGTAGTAGTAGTAACAATAATACCACTGTTGTTATTATTAAAGCAGATGTAGTTATTTCACAGCAAAATGGGTAAGATTTATTTGCTGCTAATATAATCTGAGTTTATGTTTGGCCAAAACAACAAGGAATTTTACCCTGCAACAATCACAGTCTGCAACAAACAGTAAAAAAAAAAAAATTGTGCCGATGCAGCGCACGTTAGGGTCCTACACTACGCTGTAAATGATACGAAGTGTTTATGCCGGGGTCCTTGAGGTTTATAAAGATCTCATTGCAACTCGGCCGATGATTAATGTGAAGATTTGGTGGAGAACCGGGGGTGCAGTATTAAAACTCAAATCTCAGTTTCATCTCGAGCAGCCACCCGTGAAATCCCGACCAAATTCATTACACTTGAAAGGAAAGAAAATGCAATTTCTCATTCCATTAAAAAGGAAGAATATATTCGCAAAGTGTTCCATATTAAGACACTGAAGTTGACAGACCATTTCAAAAGAAAACAGGGTGCAGTACATCGAATATAAACACATAATTGTATTTTCTTGAATAAAATATTAGTTAGCAAAGATTGCTCTGCCGCTGTTATTTAGTTAATTTTGTTTTTATGTAAATAAAATATTGAAATTGGATTAATCCACTCTAGACGCTAATGATTATGCTTATTATATTGCGTATGATCTCTTCATTTGCATGATTCTCACATTGCTGGTTAATAAGCCATTCATGTTATAAATAATTTTGAAACTGCAATGGTTGGTAATAATGGGATTGGCTTTTATTATACTGTCTTGAAAAAGCTATACATATATAATGAAAGTCAAGTGAAAATAAAAAAGTCGTGGAATAGGTATGTAATGCTTATTATCTCCAAAATACCCAATATACACTCATTTAGATTTCTTTATTACGCAACACTTCACTACTTTGGTATGTGAACCATCATATCTTTAAAAGCAATAAGCCCGGCTATGTGGACTAATGGACAAGCTGCCCATAATTACGTTGTAAAATGAGTTTAATCTAGTCGGGAGTATATTTCTTGGATCGTTTTTAAATGAGAATAGCTAATCGGTAAGAAATAAGATCAATTAATTCGATAATTCATTTGAATAAAAGCAAGAACTTCCAAAACTATACCAAACGTGCCTGAAGCTATTTCTTTCGCGTGTTTCTGCATCATTTTATAATTAATACATATTCCATTTTGTGTAGACATAAATGATTAAAATAAGTATATTATATTAGAATAAATACTTTACAGTAATAATAAATAATAAAGTGATACATTTATTATACAGACAAACTGAAATACAGAGATGTATTAAAACTTTGAGAATGCACGTTATTTACTTGTAATTTCATACTTGCAATTTTAGCCTCTTCTAAAATCGAATGAATTACCAACTTATATTGTTACAAGTACATAAAATGAAATTTAAAATGTAAACATATTTATTAGAAATTGTCAAAATTGTCTCTGCGTAGACTGTATAATTCACATATTTTTCTTTGAGAACGGATAGTTATTTACATTTTACATTTATACACTGAGTTTGTACTGTATCATTTATTCATTGCTATGTTTTAGTATAAAAACAATGTGAAAATTGTTGATACAGTTTTGCATTTGTGTATATATTGTTTTTAATTTTTTAATTTTTCTTTTTTTTTTAAAAAAAAGAAGAGTTCTAGCCGTGAGTAAGACTACATTCAGAACCACGGACAGCACGCGCCGTTCTTTTCAATAGTGGTTCTCTCTGTGTTTTCCGGTATAGCTAAAAGAAACTCCACTTAGCATCCATGAAGTATTTGAAATTTACGAACTGATATATTACGAGGAAAAAATAGAGCGACAAAGCATGGCTATGTTACTATATTTTATTTTAAAATGTTGATTCAACAGGGGGTCAATTTATGTGTAAAAACGCAACGCGTTACCTACTAATTCCAAATTTCTAAAATTAAATAAATGCAATGGGAATATATTTTGTGACGGTAAATGTGAGAACTGTTAAATGAAAAATTTTCCTAAGGAATCTCTTTTTATGATTTTAAAGTTATTTAACTTAATAGCATTGCTCATTTTACACGTGTCAATTATTTTAAATGATAATAACTGTCAACAATATATACACGCTATATTATATCATTTATAATGCACAATGAAACGTATACACAGTTAAATTACTACGTATAGTGGACTGATATAGGTAAAATATAATACATGTATAGCCTACGTTGCTGTTATTTGTGTACATTGCATGGTTTTATTGCTTATTTTCACAGCATTTTAACTCAAAGCTCGAACCCAGACACATTACGGGTGATATTCCATAATATCCTGTTTAGTTTGAACATTTTTTTTTCATAGTGTGTTTCAGTACTTCATCTATACAACTGTATGGATGAAATATCACAAGATAAAATATCCCATGTTTCCTGCACGGGCTTACCTGCACACGTGATTCTGTTAGACCGATCCTCAGTGCCAATTCTTCCCTCATGAAGATATCTGGGTAATGGGTTTTAGCAAAGCTTCTCTCCAATTCATTTAACTGGGCCGGAGTAAAACGGGTCCGGTGTCGCTTCTGTTTCTGGGTTTGTTGCCCACTCGACTGGTTGGGATTTTGCTGTTGCTGTTTTTCCTGGTCTTTAGTGTTGACTTGCACACCTTGAGGATTGGATCCAGCATTGTTGATATCGTCTCCCGGCAGAAGAGTGGCCCCTTCAACAGCGTCGGAACCCGGGGCTAGATCGCCAGAATGCCCAGGGTCAGATCCACCGCCTCCCAGTCGACACTTCAATGCCTCCCTGTGTCCTAGAAGCTCCGCCGCGGCATCCTTCATCCCTGCAAGAAAAAGTAATAGGAGGTAAATCGGTTTTTGAAGTTAAAGATAAACACAACATATCATATTGACTTCACACATCCTGTATCAAAAAGAAAACAATTACTTATTTTTTTCCAAAAATTTTACATCAATAAATTTCAAATACATATTTTTCAGTAAAAGCATGAAATCGTATCACAAAAATCACTTGGTCACACTGGATTAATCTGAAGCAAGATAACTGGTTCTAAACAATTTCTTAATACATTCAGTAGCTAATATCTACTTTAAACACATTTAATTCCATTTGATCACATCAATATATTTGAAAACGGCTAAATCAAATTACGATGTAATATAATAATAATTGCTATTCGGAAGAATTAGTTCACTTAGATCATATTAAAATAAAATATGAAACAAATTGTCAATTTCTATGCTTGATTTTGTTAGATTAGAAGTTCCTCCAGCTTACAGTAGAGTTGAAGACCGGAGTTTGGTGATGATAACTCACCGAGGCGAGCATCCAGGAGGTCGGCGTGCGATAGCATTGCGCACCGCTCCAGGACGAAAATGCTTTCCAAAAAAATTTCTACGACTTTAAACTATTTAAAAAATATATATAGCCTAAATGAAAGAAAATTCGGTTTGTGGTTAAAAAGGAGGTCCCTTGCATTATAATGTCCTTTAGAGGGATGGGGAGGCGCTTAATACTTGAATGAACCCATGAGCTTCTGCAAATAGGAGCCAATCAGAATTGAAGCCTGAAAATGTCACAGCCGCAATCCTCCATAGCCAGCCACTCACATTCACAATCACGCTACATTCACTAGTCTATTTCTCCTCATTTCCAAATCTGATTTATTAGCTTTCAACCTCAAATTATATCCTTTTTAAATGACCTGATCTAATTTCTATAATGACAACAAACCACACTTAATAAACTCAGTAACCCTGAGATGTTTAAATGGTACATGGTTTAAAGTTGTTGTTCTGAAATGGGCCCTGTTTGCAGCGTGGACCTGATTTGCAGGATATATTAAGTAAGTCAGTGTAAACATACCAATATTATCATATTGCTGTATTAGAATAGTCACACATGTTTTCTTATAACTAAAATAAAACAGGTACGTCCTTTAACGGTACATGAGCGCTTTATGGTTTGAGCGCAAATACCAGGAGTGGATGCATTGCCTACTGTAAGTGTTTACACATTTGACATGAAACATTGGATGTTACAGTGTAGTTCGCATGGTCCTTCAGCGTGCATAACTATTTTTTAAGTCCGTCCCCGGCGTCACCAATCATAATTACCATGTGTATTTTTAGTTTTCACCGATATTCCAGCACTCTGCTACAACATTTTTAAAGTGCTGCCTTCCAGAAACGAAGTGAACCATCCCTAATGCCCTGATTTCTCAGAGCCAGCCAACAACAAAGTTTAGATTAGTAATATATTTCTAACCAGAGTAATTTTCAAGATCATTAGGCATTTATGTAATTAGTGCCAAATCTATAAGCTTTTATTACGATTATTGGAGTAAAATCAGTATAAATTTGTACTGATTTATTACTGTTTAGACTTGACTGTCAAGCGAGTAGGGACTTATTGTAAATGATATCTGAGGAAATTAAGTGCACAATTCGGTGGAAACCAGTGTAGCTCCATCGTATGTGTATTTTCTCTCCTTTTTTTAAAGAAAGGGGATACCCCCTGTTGGCATGGATTGTAAATAACCTCACCAGAATAAATAAGTAAACAGACGAAGCAGTTACTGACCTATTGCTTTAACGCTATTGATTTTTCATCCAAATTGACTCAATTAGGGTTATTTATTTCGGTAAAAACAAAGTAGACATAAACGGATTACTAATATGGTTTACAGTAAATAAAGCACAACAATACCAATTAACGCATGGACTGTTGTCATAGACGGTCACACATAGGCTTAAAATATATTTGAAGAAAAAAATAAAACGCTTTTGGCAGATGTCAGTGTGCGAAGGCTTGTGAAAGCGCTTTGTGTTTTAGAGTGAATAGTGTCTTTGGAAGGACACAAAGGATGCGTTCGGGCGAGAACTTTGGCAGTTTTGGTCCATTCTGTCCGTGTCCTAGGTTAAGTTGTTTCAGTTCATCTTTTTTATTTCAGCAATCTGGTGACATGACCACGACCACTCGCGTCAAGATGTGGGGTTATATTCGATTACAATTAACCCGATGGAGTAACTATGCTGGGTTTTAAAAACAGCAAGAGTAAAACAAAAAAACAGGGAACCAGAGGATTTCGATTTTAATTTTTTGTTAAATTTAATCCACTGTGATGACATTTTTGGGTATGCCAGAGAACATGGACAATATATCTGTACAAATAATGAGAGCAGCATTTTAAAAAATACTGGAGGATTTTTTTTTAATCAAAAATGCATATTTTTATGATTTTGTACGGTTGTGCCAGACAGGTATGTCAGAGAAAGAGAGCAATGCATAACATTTTTATTTGGATAAGTGTTTTGTGTGCAGGCAAAAATCTTGTGTTTTTCTTTGCTCAGCTTTCCTTGCGTAAACAATTACTTCATCGGCAGTGGCTAAGTGTCTGTGTCGTCTAAATAAGGTATGTATCGCATATGGATATTGCTAGGCTGCTTGTATGGAATCCTAAAATTAAACCAATAGCTATAACAATGCAACCCCTGGAAGGTACAGTAATGATAGTATAAAACATTTATATTGTTTAATCTTGGCTGTTTGTAGGAAACTCTGGCGCCTTGATTGATTGAGAGGTTTATAGCTGTAAAAACAAACTGAATGGCTCTTTCAGGATCTAAAGACATACTTTTTCTTGCACAGATATATGCAATACTCAAATATTAGACAACCTTAATGTAAGACTGATTTCATTTCCGTGGTTATTATATAAAACATTAAAATGCCTCTTAAAGCGTTGCAGATTCATGTTTTATATTTATTAATATAAAGTTAATATAAATGTCATCATTTTATTTTATTTTGCGGGTAATTACCTCTCACTTCCATATCACGTTTGTATAAGGAATAATGTATA